>CM030172.1:23439688-24057188 GCA_017639675.1 Aplochiton taeniatus | reverse complement strand
AGTCCTAAAAGAATGCCATCCAGCTGGTTCTGAACCTCTGCCCTAACTAGTTTGGTGCAGGCAATTGGAGTTGAACCTGCTCCGAGAATCCAGAGAGCGGGCTCTTTTTCCACTCATTCTACGGCCGTCATTATAGTGTGCTGGCGTCTTCTGGAAAGGTCTGTGCTCTATACTACAGTAGAGAATCATTTTGTGGGGCAAAAAAAACTACCACCGAATGTTCTGTCTCGGATGTGGATGCAGGCACGGGCAGAATGGCAGTGAATTTGAGTAAAAATGGTGTCGCCCTGCAGGCTGCATATGACGATGTCGTGGACGGGAAGTCTGAGACAAACTGGTGAGTGACACCTCAGAGTCAAATGCTTTGCACACAGATATCCCTGAGGTTATCATCAAACACCAATTGATTTGACTTGATACATGTGACTTGTATGTAGAAACCATCAACGGTGCTCTGTAATCAGTGGTAGGAACGGCATCTTACCTGTTTATTTACACATAGACGTTTGACTACGAGTCAGCGTTTCAGTACTTTCTCTGACTGTTTAGGGCACTGTTCACCTATGAGGGAAACAGCAATGACATTCGGCTGGCCCAGAAGGGAGGTAACCAAATTATTTATTTCAATTCAATGGGTTGCATTTGAATAAACCTTGACAAAGTCCTACGATGCGCAGTCTTGTGAATGAATCGTGATCACAGTGTGCGTGTGTGTGTCCGTGTGTGTGTGTGTGTTTTGAGTAGAAGGTGGTCTGGAGGAAATGGTGGAGGAGCTGAGCAGTGGCAAAGTGATGTATGCATTTTGCAGGGTTCATGACCCCAACTCTGGCCTGGCCAAATACGTCCTCATCAACTGGGTAAGCAAAGCATGTTACTCCAGCATGTGCACATACTAATCCACTCCCTCTCTTACTAACTCTCCCTCATTCACCCTCTGTTGACCCCTGGCCCTCACACACATATTCACACATACACATGTATTCCTCTATTGACTTGTTTGTGTGTGTGTGTGTGTGTGTGTGTGTGTGTGTGTGTGTGTGTGTGTGTGTGTGTGTGTGTGTGTGTGTGTGTGTGTGTGTGTGTGTGTGTGCGCGCGTTTTACAGACAGGGGAAGGGGTAAAGGACTCTCGTAAAGGATTATGTGCCAACCATGTCAGCTCCATGGCCAACTTTCTGAAGGTGAGACTGGCGTACAAATAGTTTGGAGATCGATCTTGACAGTGTCTAAGACATGGCTGTTAGCTCATGATGTTCTCACTGTTGACTATATACAAGCGCTTTTGTCAGAAGTTGAACACCATGAATTATAAATTGTTAAGACTTCAAATCTTCAAAAAGAAAAAGGAAAAGGAAAATGGAAAATGACAAGTAAGAAAATGTTCAAAATGATTTATGTGTGGTACAATTGCTGAATCAGTCAATGTAAAGCAACACACAAGATACATTGTTATTGAAGAAACAGTTTGATGTGATGTTTTACTTTTATTCCTTAGCTTAGCTTCCATGAACAACACACTAAAATAGCTTCCAAACATTTACAGAATGATTAAATTAGCATCTTCAGAGGCTCCTACAGGGTCTAGGCTTAGCTTGTGCTGCCATTTTGTAACGGCGGATGCTGCAAGGGTTTCTTTTGAACACGACTGCTTCTGGGGGGCAGGGCGCTCACGTGACCGTCAACGCTCGGGGAGAGGATGACGTGGACCCGGTCAACATCATGGGTAAAGTTGCCAAGGCATCCGGAGCCAACTTCAATTTCCACAAACAGGCTGAGTCACAGGCCTACAGCGATGCTCCCCGAGGTCCAGTGGTGAGAACACACACACACTCACACTCACACTCTCTCTTTCACACACACACACACACACACACACACACACACACACACACACACACACACACACACACACACACACAGGCTACACAATAACGTTTATACACACATCTACAGACACTAATACACTGCTTTTAGGGTTCAGTGTACCGAAAAATAAATGCTGTGGATGAGATCCAGAGAACCAACAAGGACAACTTCTGGGCCCAAGCACAGGTCAGGGCCAATACCTCTGTCACTAGTTGCATTTGTTACTTGCTATAAGGGAAGGTATTGTATGGGCCATACATTTCAAGAATGACTTTACTCCCACAGATCGACGAGGAGCTGCGCCAAAAAGAGGAGAGCAAGCGGGCGGAGATGGAGAGACAGAAACTGGAGAGGGAGAGAAAAAAGAGAGATGACATTGAGGCAGCGGAAAGAAAGAAGAGGGGAAAGGAAAGAGCCTCTCAGATTGCCCAGCAAAAGTTAGTACACATGTGCACACGCACGCACACACACACACACGCGCACACACACACACACACACACACACACACACACACACACACACACACACACACACACACACACACGCACACACCTACACAGAGACAAACACACACACACACACACACACACACACACACGTAGAAAATACTCAAAGGGCCTTTATGTTTTTGGCAGGACATTGGAGAAGAAACTAGAGGAGGAGAAGAGAGAAGAGGACACACAACAAAAGGTAAAGTGGCCGTCATGAGCATGCTAAGTGGACACATCTTGTTTGTGTTTCTTATCTGGGGTACTTACGTGTGTGTGTGTGTGTGTGTGTGTGTGTGTGTGTGTGTGTGTGTGTGTGTGTGTGTGTGTGTGTGTGTTTATGTGAATGTATGTGTTTTAGGAGCAGCAGGAGAATGTGCATCAGAAACCCCAGAACAAAGGCATTAACTCTGCTGCGTCCGTGCAGAAAGCCAAGGTTAATAGGCATGGCGGCCTAATCCATTTCAACACACACATGAAAACATAGTTTGATCATTTTGAATCCATCTCTCTTTGTTCCTCACTCAGGAAGCCCAGAGCCTAATTTCTCAGCGGACCTTTGACCCTATGGAGGCATTCAAGCAGAGAGAACAGAGTTTTGAACTTAACAAAGCAAACTTTGCGGCTGCAGGCAGACCAGGTTCACAATGAATACAAACGTACTTTACAGCATATTAACCCAGGTCAGGGGTCTCCAGTACCTCTTCTTTTTGCTAAGTTCAGCCTTTCCCTCTTTCACAGGGCGCTTGCAGAGTCCCTTTCTGTTCCAGAAATCCACCGACCGAGAGGACCCAGTGGAAATACAGGTCCCAAAATCCCCTGCTCCCCTGGTCCCAGAGAGCCGTTACCCCGTCCAATCAACAGGTAAGACACACACACACACACACACACACACACACACACACACACACACACACACACACACACACACACACACACACATACACACACAAACACACACACACACACATCATTTTGCATCTGTGTCTTTGCGTGGGTTAACAGACGTTTCCGCAGTGGAAGAATGGTCAGATGGTTTTGAGGACGACGAGGACGCAGGCAGTGCTAACCAGGGTAGGTGGTGGTCTGCTGCTTGTTGCTTACAATACAGTTATAAATTACATATGGTGTATATTTATACATATATACAGTATACACACACACACACACACACACACACACACACACACACCCACAAAAACACATACACACACAAACACACACACACACACACACACACACACACATACACACACAGATACGGCAAGGATCTCAGAATCCGTCACATCATTTTGCATCTGTGTCTTTGCGTGGGTTAACAGACGTTTCCGCAGTGGAAGAATGGTCAGATGGTTTTGAGGACGACGAGGACGCAGGCAGTGCTAACCAGGGTAGGCGGTGGTCTGCTGCTTGTTGCTTACAATACAGTTATAAATTACATATGGTGTATATTTATACATATATACAGTATACACACACACACACACACACACACACACACACACACACACAGACAGATATATATATATATATATATATATATATATATATATATATATATATATATATATACAGTGGGGCCAAAAAGTGTTTAGTCAGCCACTGATTGTGCAAGTTCTCCTACTTAGAAAGATGAGAGAGGTCTGTAATTTTCATCATAGGTACACTTCAACTATGAGAGACAAAAATGTGAAAAAAAATCCAGGAAATCACATTGTAGGATTTTTTAAGAATCTATTTGTAAATGATGGTGGAAAATAAGTATTTGGTCACCCACAAACAAGCAAGATTTCTGGCTCTCACAGACCTGTAACTTCTTCTTTAAGAAGCTCTTCTGTTCTCCACTCGTTACTTGTATTAATGGAACCTGTTTGACCTCGTCATCTGTATAAAAGACACCTGTCCACAGCCTCAAACAGTCAGACTCCAAACTCAACCATGGCCAAGACCAAAGAGCTGTCGAAGGACACCAGGAAGAAAATTGTAGACCTGCACCAGGCTGGGAAGAGTGCATCTGCAATAGGCAAGCAGGTTGGTGTGAATAGATCAACTGTGGGAGCAATTGGAAGAAAATGGAAGACATACAAGACCATCGATAATCTCCCTCGATCTGGGGCCCCACGCAAGATCTCATCCCGTGGGGTCAAAATGATCATGAGAACGGTGAGCAAAAATCTCAGAACTTCACGGAGGGACCTGATGAATGACCTGCAGAGAGCTGGGACCAAAGTAACAAAGGCTACCATCAGTAACACACTACACCGAGAGGGACTCAAATCCTGCAGTGCCAGGCGTGTCCCCATGCTTAAGCCAGTACATGTCCAGGCCCGTCTGAAGTTTGCCAGAGAGCATATGGATGATCCAGAAGAGGATTGGGAGAATATCATGTGGTCAGATGAAACCAAAATAGAACTTTTTGGTAAAAACTCGACTCGTCGTGTTTGGAGGAAGAAGAATGCTGAGTTGCATCCCAAGACCACCATACCTACTGTGAAGCATGGGGGTGGAAACATCATGCTTTGGGGCTGTTTTACTGCAAAGGGGACAGGACGACTGATCCGTGTTAAGGGAAGAATGAACGGGGCCATGTATCGTGAGATTTTAAGCCAAAACCTCCTTCCATCAGTGAGAGCATTGAAGATGGAACGTGGCTGGGTCTTCCAGCATCACAATGATCCCAAACACACCGCTCGGGCAACGAAGTAGTGGCTCCGTAAAAAGCATTTCAAGGTCCTGGAGTGGCTTAGCCAGTCTCCAGACCTCAACCCCATAGAACATTTGTGGAGGGAGTTGAAAGTCCGTGTTGCCCAGTGACAGCCCCAAAACATGACTGCTCTAGAGGAGATCTGCATGGAGGAATGGGCCAAAATACCAGCTACAGTGTGTGCAAACCTGGTGAAGACTTACAGGAAACGTTTGACCTTTGTCATTGCCAACAAAGGTTATGTTACAAAGTATTGAGTTGAACTTTTGTTATTGACCAAATACTTATTTTCCACCATCATTTACAAATAAATTCTTTAAAAATCCTACAATGTGATTTCCTGGATATTTTTTTCTCATTTTTGTCTCTCATAGTTGAAGTGTACCTATGATGAAAATGACAGACCTCTCTCATCTTTCTAAGTAGGAGAACTTGCACAATCAATGGCTGACTAAATACTTTTTGGCCCCACTGTATATACATATATATGTTGATAAAAAAATTAGAAAGTAAATAAATAGATGTAAACAAGATGTTTACATGATTTAGAATCATTCATCTAGGACGTTTCAAGCATTAAAATATGGTTAAACACCTGTTTGCTTGATTCCATTCATAAATTGTCTAGAATGGATTCAGCATCGGGTTAATGTTGTCATCCTCTTAATCGCTGCTTACAGAGGAGCCCGGTGGACAAGTGGCAGCATACAAGAGCCACACATTCGCAAAGGCCGAGGAAACGGAGGAGCTGTATGAGGACATTTATGAATCGACACCAACGGTAAGTCAACAGTCCCCTTCATTCATTGACGTGCTTCCTTTGTTTAGCACTCTCGTAAGAAATGCCCAACAGAATATGCAGAATTGCGAATGTAAATCTGCCATCTGTATTAAAAACAGTTACACAGAATGTTAAGACCAATATGTGCTCTTCTCACTGAGGCGGAGAAGCCAGGGGCAGATTCCCTCGACCATGGTCTGTGTGCCAGGGCCCTGTATGACTACCAGGCTGGTAAGTGACAAACTAGTCCCAACCGTTGCATGTTTAGGACCATAAGCTGCTCTATATAACGCACTTATTGAGCACGTTGCAGTATGCCGCTTGAATTATCAGTCTGAAATCAGGTATTCGCTTTTCATGTTCAGAAATATGGTACTTCCGTAGAGATGTTCTCTCCGTCCATGTTATGTGACCTGAAGTTGTTTAGAAAGGGCCTATGAAAAACATTTATTTGTGTGATGTTGTCCATCCTCCATGACATTATCCTCCATGTCCTCCTCTACATTTCTCTGACTTTGTTATTCCCTTTTCTTTCACGCTCTACAGCGGATGATTCAGAGATCACCTTTGACCCCGAGGATGTTATTACTGAAATAGACAAGGTGGATGAGGGTTGGTGGAGTGGGCGTGCACCTAACGGACACTATGGAATGTTTCCAGCCAATTATGTTGAGCTTGTGTAGGGAATGGTCTCTTTTCATATTTGAAGGCATTTGGCATTGCGATCCAGTTTTCTGTGCAAAGATTATGTGATGTTGCATTAATTATGTAAACTAAGTAATGTACAACATTTAAATAAACTTTCCAATAAATAACTAAATAAAGAGGTAATGACTCATTTAAGTAGTAGGCCAACAAAACATTACAGTGACCCCATTTTGAGAGACTAACAAAATATAAGAGAGGTTTCAGATCTAAGTCTTGTAGAGAAGTGCCTCTGATGTATAAGAGCATGTGGCAATATTTTAAAATGAGATGCCAAAATCAGAAACAGTTATTTCCAGTAGTGGACTGAACAGCGATGGTCACTTGGGGCCTACGTTTTTGATGTTGTAAACAGCTTATGTATTGTTTATGAGACACATATTTGAAACGTAGCTGTAAAACGTATTCAGCTATTTAATCAAATAGCCTGCAGGTGTCGAAACGTCCAGGATGGAAGGTGCCACTTGAAAACCACAATGACATATGCTCTCAACCCAAATCCTTTTAATAAACAAACAGTGGGGCCAAAAAAGTATTTAGTCAGCCATTGATTGTGCAAGTTCTCCTACTTAGAAAGATGAGAGAAGTCTGTAATTTTCATCATAGGTACACTTCAACTATGAGAGAGAAAAATTAGGAAAAAAAAATCCAGGAAATCACATTGTAGGATTTTTTAAGAATTTATTTGTAAATGATGGTGGAAAATAAGTATTTGGTCAATAACAAAAGTTCAACTCAATACTTTGTAACATAACATTTGTTGGCAATGACAGAGGTCAAACGTTTCCTGTAAGTCTTCACCAGGTTTGCACACACTGTAGCTGGTATTTTGGCCCATTCCTCCATGCAGATCTCCTCTAGAGCAGTCATGTTTTGGGGCTGTCACTGGGCAACACGGACTTTCAACTCCCTCCACAAATGTTCTATGGGGTTGAGGTCTGGAGACTGGCTAAGCCACTCCAGGACCTTGAAATGCTTTTTACGGAGCCACTCCTTCGTTGCCCGAGCGGTGTGTTTGGGATCATTGTGATGCTGGAAGACCCAGCCACGTTCCATCTTCAATGCTCTCACTGATGGAAGGAGGTTTTGGCTTAAAATCTCACGATACATGGCCCCGTTCATTCTTCCCTTAACACGGATCAGTCGTCCTGTCCCCTTTGCAGTAAAACAGCCCCAAAGCATGATGTTTCCACCCCCATGCTTCACAGTAGGTATGGTGGTCTTGGGATGCAACTCAGCATTCTTCTTCCTCCAAACACGACGAGTCGAGTTTTTACCAAAAAGTTCTATTTTGGTTTCATCTGACCACATGATATTCTCCCAATCCTCTTCTGGATCATCCATATGCTCTCTGGCAAACTTCAGACGGGCCTGGACATGTACTGGCTTAAGCAGGGGGACACGCCTGGCACTGCAGGATTTGAGTCCCTCTCGGCGTAGTGTGTTACTGATGGTAGCCTTTGTTACTTTGGTCCCAGCTCTCTGCAGGTCATTCATCAGGTCCCTCCGTGAAGTTCTGGGATTTTTGCTCACCGTTCTCATGATCATTTTGACCCCACGGGATGAGATCTTGCGTGGGGCCCCAGATCGAGGGAGATTATCAATGGTCTTGTATGTCTTCCATTTTCTTCCAATTGCTCCCACAGTTGATCTATTCACACCAACCTGCTTGCCTATTGCAGATTCACTCTTCCCAGCCTGGTGCAGGTCTACAATTTTTTCCCTGGTGTCCTTCGACAGCTCTTTGGTCTTGGCCATGGTTGAGTTTGGAGTCTGACTGTTTGAGGCTGTGGACAGGTGTCTTTTATACAGATGACGAGGTCAAACAGGTTCCATTAATATAGATAACGAGTGGAGGACAGAAGAGCTTCTTAAAGAAGACGTTACAGGTCTGTGAGAGCCAGAAATCTTGCTTGTTTGTGGGTGACCAAATACTTATTTTCCACCATCATTTACAAATAAATTCTTAAAAAATCCTACAATGTGATTTCCTGGATTTTTTTTCACATTTTTGTCTCTCATAGTTGAAGTGTACCTATGATGAAAATTACAGACCTCTCTCATCTTTCTAAGTAGGAGAACTTGCACAATCAGTGGCTGACTAAATATTTTTTGGCCCCACTGTATATATATATATATATATATATATATATATATAGACACACACACACACACACACACACACACACACACACACACACACACACACAATAGTGCTCATTTTGGATTTAAGGCACAATGGATGGAAAAAAATACCGTATCTTGTGTATTTTGAAACAATACTAATACTGTTGACCATGCAGGATATAGTAAAATATCTGCAACCATATTTATATATATTTAGAACATCTTATATAAAATATAAATATGATCATGAGGGTATATTGTTTGATTATATATCTGAATACATTTGATTTGACATACATGCAGCTATGTTTCAAACATTTTTTTCATGTTTCTTGTCTCTTTGTATACATGAACTACATAATGTAGCCTAGGCCATAGCATTTAGTCCCATTTCCAATCTAATCTTTTGAATACCCAGTAAGGCCTTTCATGTAAAACTCTAGAGCTGCAATAATGTTAAGTCCTAAAAAACTTGCAAGGTTTTTTATTGATAAATATATAGTTATATGCAGTTAACTTTCTGAAATGACGCTTATTCTGGAGCACCCCCAAACATCGATGCATGCGACGTCAATGTGTGCGACTGTATCATATTAGCGTCATCAGGAAGCTGCAAAATTGTTCACAGACAAGCAGAAGGAGAAATGGCTGCAAGGTTACTGCTTCGTTCGGCTATTCGGGCCGGTACAACATGCCGGGCCGCCCCGGTCCCTGCTCTTACTCGTGGCATGGCTGCAGGAGGTGAGTTAAAGGTTCCAAAACTTGTACCATGGATAGGAATGGGCAACATTTCATCACTTATTTGATATTTTTCCAAGGACACTGACGGCAGAAACCAGATTAGTACCTTAGCTTGCTAACCTAGCAATCTAGCCTAACTTTGCGTTATCTAACAACGTTATATCAACCATGTATAATTAACATAATTATAAAACTTAACTTTTACGCAATTCATGTTATCTTTACCTGTTTTTGATCTTGGGTATCACTGTTTTCTTCAGTTGTATAGTCTTCCCATATCTGTTAGTTAGCTTCAATGTAGCTGGCTAATTCAAGGTACTTTCCGCCAGCATTGACTTGTCAGTTGACTTTCGTATTGATTAAGAGAAGGGTCGTTATTACACGCTCAAAATGCTGCTATTGAAATGTTTTGTCAGGCATCCCCACGGATGAGGAGCAGGCAACTGGCTTGGAGAAAATTGTCATGAAGGCCATGAAGGAGGGATCGGTAGGACATTCTTGTTTGACCCGATCTACATTGCTGTTATGATATATACCAACAACGGCTTCTCGTTCTACCACATGAATGATAAATGATCAATAATACATTGTAGCAGGGTTCATTGTTATGGGCATCTGCAGTGATTAAGGCTAGTCCACGAAAATGTAACTGTCAACAAATATCCACCTCTGCTCCTCTGAATGTATTTGTCCAGGATCCCTACAACATGTTGAAGCCCAAAGAGTATGCTGGCTCCAAGGCGGATCCCCATCTTGTCCCCTCTATCACAAACAAAAGGATCGTTGGATGTGTCTGTACGGGACTTTAACCTTTATTTTTATTTCTGTTCAATTCTTGCACAACATGCGCACATTTAGTCTGATCATGCTCTGAGCGGACTGGATCTTTGTCTTTTCTTAGTGGTAATGGTTGGTTTGTTTGTGTGTGTGTGTGTGTGTGTGTGTGTTTGCAGGTGAGGAGGACAACACGGCTGTGGTGTGGTTCTGGCTGCAGCAGGGCGAGGCACAGCGCTGCCCCTCATGCGGCTCCCACTACAAGTTGGTGGCCCACGAGCTGCCCCACTAATCATACATCTCCTATTGTCAACCTCCCCTGACCTTTAATCATTACATTCAGCCACTGAATATTCCAGCTACCTTTTTTTTGGTTTGGTTTAAAAAGAGGTATGACTGCTCCATCTCCAGATCCATCAGAAGGTTTATTTATCATTTGGAATACTTTACTTCTGCACGTAGCTGATAGATTTGATTGTGTTTAGCTTCTGCATCTATTTAATAGCGTACCGGATAACCTCGTCAGTCTATGCTGACATTACCTCTTTGTTTTCAGAAGGGTTACATGGTATGTGGGACACAAGCTATATTTCAGACAATTCCATGAAACGTCAGTTTACATTTACATATGTACTGTACAATGTTACACTTGGTTCAGTTTCTCCTACATTTTAACCAATAAAGTATCTTCAAATCTTGTTTTGTGTGGTTACCTTCTTTTTTTGACCATTTTCTGTATGTCCCTGTTATTTCCGGTTTCTATGAATCAGCAATGAAAAACAGGTTGTGGGTGCACAAACACATTGTGTAGTTTTAGGTTTACCATCAAGTGGTGGCCTGGTAAATAGGCCAGACCTGCAAATGTTTTGTTTGTACTTTGATTTGAAACAGTATGTAGTGAAACTGAGTAAGCTCGTGGCATACTGGTGACTTGAGGCTAATTGCTGGTATTTCAATATTATTATAAAACTAGCACTTTTCTGAACAATGTTATAATTAGCTTTAGAGCAATGAAAACCACACTGGGTAAACATAGGTGTAACAAAGTGCCCAGTAAAATACATGCAGGAGTACACTGTTTGCTGGTCCAGAGCAAATGAAAGCATTCATTACTTTATCCATATTAGTGAGACACAGACATTTAAAATTTGAAATTACTTGTCAGCTGGAGAAAACCTCACTGGACAGACTTCTTACACAAACATTGATCATCTTGAAAAGCGGCCTCAATATTAAATAAACAGTTTTATCTACAGGAGAAACTTATTTACAGACTTATTTTTACAGAATGCGCTGTGCAAAGTGATTGGTTTAAATTTCAAGCATTATTTTAAACATAATGTACACCGCATGTCTACTATTGCAGCGCTGATATGACTTAGCCACAAATGCAGAGATGAAAATAGTGGTGGAACACAACCTTCAAAGCATTCAGTGTGATGTGGCCTGGGAGTTGTAGGAATTGAAGTCATTTGGTAGTCTGCATGCGTTTTACTTACACTACCAACAGTGGGTGCTATCCGCCAACATGACATTCAGTTCTATTTGGTCTTGTGAGGTTAAGTAAGCCTACACTTCTCATACAATATTCATGCCTAATCGCTTTGAAGGCTTTTTATATTTTAAATTCCATTTTTATAGTTTTGCTTGAAAAAAGAAAAGTGCGAAAATTGTATCGCCTATTTGAGTATCAGAAGTACTGTTTTTAAATTATAAAATTATGATGAAAAATAAAAAATAAAAACAGCAAGAGTAACCAGCTAAATTGTAGTCTGAGTAAGGGAGTAACTAATATCTAAGATTGACAGGTATTAATGATGATTTATTAAGAATTTTTTTAAATAACAATTTGATTCAAAAAATTATATAGCAAAAACATAAAATATAACAAAACAAACTGAAGTAATATGAGTATATGAAATGAGCAAATGGGTTTTAATGGGAATTTAAATGTAGATTTATTGGGGGTGCTGTGGAGTTAACCAATGTTATGTTTTAAAGAAGACTGTTCCAAAATCTACTAAAAGTTTTACTTTAATAATAACTTTAATTACTTTAATTTAATTTAAGAGCATCTTTTCAAGTAACCCAAGCACACTTTGTAAATTAAAAGAAGCATTATAGTTAAAATAATTAATATGAACAAGTCAATAAATAATCAAATTACAAATAGTTCAAATCAGTTTAGTTCGTTCAGTAATAGGCTTGACTAAACAGGTAGGCCTATGTTTAGGTGCCTCTTAAAAGATTCTAGGGACTTTGCATTTCGGATCTCCATGGGGAGCGAGTTCCAAAGGGAAGGGGAAGCCACACTGAATGCTCGGTCCCCAGAAGTCTGCAATCTGGTGTGAGGAGTAGTTCCATGTCAGCAGAACTGAGATTCTTTGTAGGTGGAGGAGGACTTTATAGGTGACACAGAACTTGATTGAGAGTCTGTGTAGGTGAATGGGAGTGGGGGCGATGTGTGCCCAGGGTTTGGTGCATGTGCGAACCCTGGTAGCTGAGTTCTGAACACACTGGAGCTTATCCGGGGCTTTGCTGGCCACCCCGAATAGAACTCTGTCGCAGTAGTCCAGGCGGGAGGTAACAAAGGCATGGATGAGTGTCTCATCCTGGAGATGTGTTGAAGGTGGTGGACGGCCGTTTTGGGGACGGATTTGATGTGGGACTCAAAGGACAGGGGTGGAATCGAGAATGACCCCAGGTTTGCGGACTTCTGAGGAGGGGCAGATGGCGCAGCCGTTGACGGTGAGGACGAGGTCCCCAGCCTTCCGGAGCAGCGCCTTGGAAGCCACAACCAGGAGCTCTGTTGAATTATTACGGTTGGTTTTGAGGAGGTTTAATGAAGTCCAGGTTTTTACATTACAGGAGGCGGTTGACCAGGGACTGGGGATGGAGTTGGGTGGAAGGTTTGGTGCAGAGGTATAGTTGGGTGTCATCAGCATAACAGTGGAACCTGAGGCCGTGGTGGTCGGATGATCTGACCGAGGAGGAGCATGTACATGATGAAGGGGAGAGGTCCAACCACAGAGCCTTGGTTGACATAGGCCGTGGTGGAATTGTAGTCATTGATGGTGACAGACTGCTTTCTGTAAGGCAGAAAGAACTGGAACATGGGTAGAGCAGTGCTGTTGAGTCCGAGGTACTTTGAGACCTTAAAACCTCTAGCCTGGCTTTTTAAGCAGGTCCAAAGAGAGGTTTTTGCTCATAAGTCCCATAATGAGCCAATCCATGTCTGCCGTTAGAAGTTACCAATAAAAGCCTTCAATCAATCCTAAAATTCTCAGGAAGCCAGTTCAAAGACGTCAGAATGGGTTCGATGTGTGCTATTTTTTTTCTTGTTAAGTGCCTTGCTGCAACATTTTTCACAACCTGCAAACAGGAAAGAATCTTTTCTATTTATGCCGGGAATAACTGCATTGCATTACTTTAATCCACAAGGAAAGAAAAGCATGAGCAACTTTTTTACAAAAGGTTTTTTTAAGAGATGCTTCATAATTGGTCCAAAGAATACCAAATAATGGTATTTGCTAAGCTTCAACTTTGAGATCAGTCTAATTTCACCCCTACCTTTCAGGCAGCAGGATATAAATATAAGCGAGAGATCCAACATGATCTACGTTACAACAGTAGTTCAAAGAGGGCTAGAAATAATAATATCACATTTATCATAGAGCTGCAGAAAATGTAGGGGCATGAAAACTTTAGATGTTATCAAATCATTCCGTAAGTCTATAATCTCTAGTGCGCTAGCTTGCTTTTATAGCCACATTCAACTATCATAAGCACAGCAAAGAAAGGAGATGTTATATTTACGTATCATACAACTCAAATAACATATAATTGTAAAAAGATCTGGGGCATAGTGGCACTGTCAGGTTTAGTTATATGGAGACGTGCTTTCTAATCCTATATCATACTTTACTACTAATCACAATGAACATAGATTGATTATAGATAGAAGAATAATATACCACAGACTGAATATACAAGACCTTTAGTAAAAAAAAACTATGTGATGATTTGAGTGCTTGGTTGCTTGGTTTTATCTAATTGTGTGTTTAGAGTGCTTTACTTGGTTGCAAAGACACCAAACTGCAAAAAAAAAAAAAAAGAGGTTAACTGATATCACATATTTTATGGCTCACTTATGAGAACCAAGACCCAACCAAGCTTCGAGAACTTCTCAGCTCTCACACTCACCATAATCCCTAGTGAGAGGGGGTTTCCATGACGACCACAAGGAGTTTTGTAAAGGGCTGTAATTCCCAATTACACAACTCTCTCCTTTCACCTTAGTGTGTTCATCTCTGTGCGTGCTTATGTGAGTTCTTTTCAAATGGTGTGTTTATGGAAAGCAGAAGGTTTGCTATGCTCAATTGTCCAGAATGTCAAAGTATCACCACCCTCTGCCTGCACACATTACCTTGCACTTAAAGTGAGAGAGACAGGGAAGAGGGGGAGCGAGGCAGGGCAGAGGAAGAGGAGAAATGTGGCTATATACCGGAGCAGCACTAAACATCTAATGACCGTGAAAGGATTCTTGTGGGAAATTAGGTATCTAGAGAGAATCAAAACTCGACCTTCAGAAGACGCTGCTGGAAGAAAGAAATGTGTCGTACCCAATAAGGGGATGGAAAAATAAACGGTTGGCATAAAATGTAAAAAAAAAATGTGTGTGTGTGTTGGGGGCGGGGTGATGTTACTGTGGCAAGATGAAGGATTTAGCATCCACTGGGGTGTGAGTGGAATTTAAATCCTTCGAACTGTACTGCTTCTATAGGGAGAGGCAGTACCCAGGGGCATTACATAAACCCACTTTTAGGATTGGAAACTTCTGTGAATTGGTTTTGTGTGCTCTCCGCTCTCCGCTCCTTCTTCCCATATTGCCAACTTCCTCTCCTCCTCTCTCTCTCTCTCTCTCTCTCTCTCTCTCTCTCTCTCTCTCTCTCTCTCTCTCTCTCTCTCTCTCTCTCTCTCTCTCTCTCTCTCTCTCTCT
Organism: Aplochiton taeniatus; assembly: GCA_017639675.1. Lineage (NCBI taxonomy): Eukaryota > Metazoa > Chordata > Actinopteri > Galaxiiformes > Galaxiidae > Aplochiton > Aplochiton taeniatus. The sequence continues at coordinate 24,042,004 of CM030172.1, read as the reverse complement.
CTCTCTCTCTCTCTCTCTCTCTCTCTCTCTTCTCCCTAATGGGGAGTGAGTTGTTCTGCCTCCAGGCCACTTGTGGCCGAGTGTCCCCTCCTGGAGATCCAGGGAGCCCGACCCTCTCTCCCACCCCACACTGAGCTTACAGTCGATGGGCACGTTTGTTCAGAGAGGTCCCTGCTAGCTCTGGGTCTTGCCAGTCTCCTGGGGCATTGCAGACAGACTTTGAGATGTCGCAGACAGTCAGACCTTCACTGACCCTGCTGTTGGCAACGGGTGTAGTAAGCATGCGTGAGCGTGTGGGCACATGCTCACTTGAATACATTTGTATAAGAGTGTGTCTTCCTACTAAATGAGCGTAGCGCACGTCCAACATTCCATCGACATTCACAGGTACTGTATGTGATGTTTGAAAGCTTTTACACATCGGGGGGGGGCCTGGTCCTGCTTACAAAGACCGCCATTACCCTCTCCGGCTAACACACTAGTTGGTGTGTGGGGTTGAGGGAGAGGGGAGATTGGTGGGGCTGACCTGTCATCGAGAGAAGACCCGTGGTGGGGGGTGGGTGGGGGGGGGGGGGGGGGTGACGGGGGGGGACGTGTTTGTTCCAATTAACAATTAACATCCTGATCATCATGCAGGGTGCACACCCACAGACAGAGAGATTCCCAAGGCGCAAAGAGCATGAACCAGGAGAGCGCGCGAGAGAGAGAGACAGAGCGAGGGAGAGTGCGGCGACACAGGGGGAGAGCCCGAGAGAGGGAAGGTTTCGTTGAGCTGCACGGCAGCCGGGGTTGTCCACTGATTACAGGGTCTGTGCTTGCTCCGTCGGAGAGGGGCGCTTTAAGGATCAGCAGGCAGACACGGGGGTGTCACATCCATTCTCCGTGAGCAGCGGACGAGAGGGACGTGAAATCGACTGCCCGGCCCGGAGCTCGCCGCCAGGTCCTCTGGAGCGATCAGTTTGTCCGTCTGCACGCACTGTGTTTTTTTGTCTCCCTGTCTGCGTGCCCATATTTTGAATCGAATTGTCTGCCAAGCTCCCCGTGTCCAACCACCAGGCCGGCCCTCTTTTGATTTGCTTACCGTCCGTCTGTCTGTCCGTCCCCACACAGGCACATTTACGTCCATTAGTTCTGGTAAGGCGGTCGCAGAGCGAGGGACAGATTGTCTTCTCCTATTGCGCCATGTGTCCCATTGGCGTCGGCCCTGGCTCCGTTTGTCATTGTCCTCCCTGGCGTCCTACTGGCCGTCCTTGGCAGGGGCTGCTCCGCGTTGAGGCAGATGTCTTTGGACGCGGGCGTGTCTCCGGACGACAACACCCGTCCTCTGCTAATGAGATCTATAGAGAGCAGCTAACTCAACTAAGGGGATAAATGAGGCTAAATGCCTTATGGTTCTGGATAGGCGTGCAAGTGTGTGTGTGAGTGTGTGTCTGTGTGTGTGGGTTCTAATGGGATAGCTAATGAAATGGGCTCCGAGGAAGGAAGAGTGTCTTTGCTCATGCTAATATACTTCCCTCTGGCGATAGTGTACCGGAGAAGCACTCACCCTTCTACTGTAGAAACTCATCACCTTCAAACATTTTTCCACTCCGGACGCGAAATGTCAGTGCCGAGGGTCTGTCAAAACGGATTGGGCATGCATGAGCAGCACCATAGGCCCACACAAAGTTGGCCAGTCTACAGAGCTTGGGCCGGCAGACTGTGCCTGGTGGTGTGTGCCTTCCCTGGGAACACGGTCACATATACTGGCCTTGCTCACATGATTGGGTTGGTCGGGTTGATTAAAGATGGAACATCCTTCAGTTTAATGAAATCCCCCCCCCCCACACCCCACACCCCCACACCTCCCCTCTCCCCCACGTCGCCCAGATGGATTTTCTTTTTTTTTCTTTTCGTTTCCACAGGTCAATATCCAGTTGAAACGGAGGCTGGTGTTAAATGAAACTCGGGCTTCCAGTCTGAATGTTCATGTGTTGTGACTCCATTTCCTGGCGTTGAGGGGCACTGGCACCTGCATGTCGGAGCAGAATTTTGGGCGGCGTGAGTCAGAGGCACCAGACGAGAAGAGTGAATCATTCCCCAAAGTGCCCTCCCTTGGGAGTGGAACGCTGTTGAAGGTTGTGCAGAGAATTCCTACGAGATGTTTTCTCATTTCCAAGTCCTTTGTGTGTGTTAGTTTTCTCGTCTAAAAGACAGCAGAGGCTAAATCGATGTGTCCATAACCACTTTGTCGATCCAAGCCCAGTGTGTATACAGAGCAGAGCACAGTCTCTGCAATCACATTTTATCACACATCCTATACTGTATGATCATCAGCTGAAATATAGAGACCAAATATTTCATCTAGTTTACACATATCTGATCTCTATATATGGAATATAGAGACCAAATATTTAATCCAGTTTACACATATCTGATCCCTATACAGTAGATGGAATATAGACACCAAATCTTTAAACCCGTTTACACTAATCTGATCCCTAACTGGAATATATAGACCAAATCTTTCACTTGACAGTCACTCTTCCACAGAGAGCTACTACAGCACACATAACCGCAAATAAAGGTGCAGTGGTAAAGCTGGAGATCCCTGAAAAGCAGCAGCTTGTGTGAGCGAGGCAGGCCCTCTCTGGGGGCCATGGGGGCTCTTTCCTTGTGCTCAGGGGCCCCTCTGCTAGGAGACTCCAGCAGACATGAGGGGCTACACCCGTGTGATACATGTGCACACATCGACGAACACATAGCCAGCTAGAGGGCCGGCGAAGCTTTAATCTCTCGTTGGGTTTGATTGGGGGTGCTGCGGGCGATTCACAGGCAGCAGTGAGAAGTGAAGAGCCCAGAAAGCCCTTTTCTGCCTGACTCGGAAAAGTTTTGAAGTCCTCCTGGACCCAGAGCTGTTTGGATACCTCCTGCAGGCAAATACATCTGCACTGCACCTTCTCCGAAGCGAGTGATTCAGAGTTGAAGGCGCATCGTGCAAAATACAATTAAAAGCAATTAAAAGTGCGTGCATTTCCCCTGCAACTGGCTGATATAGTACTAGGTAGGGAACACAAGATAGTCACTGATAATGCTGAGGCAAATAAAGCATGGGCGAAGCACAGTGCAGTAAATATACTTATAAGAGACAGCCTACCTTTTCTCTCCCTCTCGCTCTCTCTCTCACACACACAAACACACACACACACACACACACACACATAAACACACACACACACACACAAACACACATAAACAGACACACACACACACATAAACAGACACACTCTCTCTCCCGCTCTTGCTCTGTTTCTTTCCAATCGTGTATCCGTCTATCTGTCTATCGAGCGACCAATACACACATAAGCAAACAACACCTCAAAATTTGGTGATTACAACATCTGTCACAGGTGACCTGCTAGCACAGCGGCAAGCCAACTTGGTCTCCATGACAACTGTTGTTTCTGTCAGCCTATTTTATGATCACTCACTAAGAGTGCCATACTATTCCAGCACCCAATCTAAAGAGGCCACACATTCCTTGACCTATGTGTGTGCATATGTGTGTGTCTGTGTGTATGCGTGCACATGTGTGTGTTTCCGTCCATGTGAGGGTCTGTTGTGGACAACAGGTGAGATAAGTTTCATAGAAGATTGGTTCCACATTAAAAAAATCGAATTTTATCCCATTCCATTCTTTACACAATACAAAGTTGGATTGTAATTTTTCTGAAAGCAATCTAGTCCTACCGTAACATATTCTTCATGTCGCTTGTGTCCTACAGTAGCTCGGATTGTATCAACGTCTATTGAAGGGACAGAAAACAGAGAGCCATGTCTGGAAAGGCTTCCAGCGTCAGTTACGGAGGTCACTGCCGGTTGCGTTGACCTGCGACCCTCTAAGTCTTATCTCATCGTGAACACAATGTGTCTCTCCACAGATAAGGGACTGAAAAGGTAAGACCACTTTGCTCTGGAGAGGGAGCTCCACCGAGGAGAAAGGATGCAATTAAGTGATTTATGGTTTCAATTAACTTTTGGACTGGTAGCGCAGACAAAGGCAATATTGTTGTGTGGCAAGCTAAAGATTATACATCAAAAGTTCACTGGGGATGTTTCAGTGGTCTTCACTCTCTCCTCCACACATCATCTCTGTACTCCTCTCTCCAAATAGACAGACAGACAGACAGACAGACAGACAGACAGACAGACAGACAGACAGACAGACAGAGATCCAAAGACGGACGGATAGACAGACAAACAGACAGACAGACAGACAGAGAGACAGGGGAGAGACAACCTCTTGAAGTGAGGCTTTTCAGTGTTACTCTCCCTAAGATCTTTGTAGATCTTCTGAAATATTCCGTTTGTCACCAAGAGATAAGACGGAATAAGCTGTTCATAATTACTGAATATGAATGTGTTGTGTGTATGTGTTGTGTGTACGTGTGTACGTGTGAATGTGTGAGTGTGTGCGAACATTTTGCCAAGGTGCATTGCTGCCAGCGGCTTGTATGATAATACATTCACAACTGCTCCTCAGGGTCCCCCCCCCCCCCCCCCAACACACACACACACACACACACACACACACTTGGCCTCTATCAACCTGTCTCTGAAGTTCTAGTAAAAAGTTTCAGTGCGTAAGATTACAGGAGATTAAAATGACAGCTCGGTGCCAACATACTTTAAGAGACTGTGGTGAAAAGGAATACGACTGAAGGATAAAATAAACCCTGTGAACCTGTGGAGGGAAAAAAAAACACCAGCTCAAACATGAAATAACAATATCAAAACTAAACCTCAACCCTCCCTTTTAACCAGCATTCAAATGTTTTCATAGCTTAGGAATGAGAGACTTAGGGTTAGGAAATATCCTCTGAAGATGGGTTAGGAATCTGTTAAGCATTGTTGACTACAATTCCCAGACCATCTAACATTAGTCAAGTCCGTCCACAAAAGAGAGCCATACACGTCTAGGGTTTGTTTCTCTCTCGGGCGACAACTCTGGCCGTTGCTAAGCAGGTTGAAGGCCAATGGCTGTGCCTATTCAAAACCGAGCGATATCGGCACAAAAAAGTAACCAGAAGCTGCCAAGTGTGGCCTTCGAGTGTTCCCATCCGTTTCTCCGTTCAGTAATTTCCATTCAGTCGGGCTCCATTCATCAGCCTGTCATTTAGCCCGCTGAGCAGAGGACAGGCTTCCGCCTACAGGGTGGTGCCACCGCGCGGATGTTCTCCGTCCAAATGGCCAATGTGCGCTGGACAGATTGGTGGGGAGGCACTGCATGGTGTAATGGAAGACGGAGCAGAGGAAGGTGGAGGGTGCAGGCACGCCCTCTGGACAACTGCCCCTGGCTGGGTTCATCTCAGGCTGGGCCAAAGGAGAGAGGAGCGTGGCCTGGATGAGCGATGGCATTGGGGGAACACACGCTGGTGTAAACAAACACACACACTCACACACACACACACACACATGTTTACCCACAGACAGAGGCTGGACATCCCATCTCTCTCTGAAGGGTTCAAGTCTGGAGAGGGAGTTCCCGTTTGCAATAGAACTGCTTGTCAAACATTCATGAAACTCCTCCTTCGAACACCACAAACAGTGGGAGGAAAATCACACTCAGACACACAAAAAGCGGCGTCAGTCACCAGACCTGTAACCGTCCTCAGTGGAGGTGTGGAGGTGGCTCGCCCTGTGGCCCTGGCGCTGCCGTTACACAATCCTTCCTCCCGCTGGCCCACCTCCGAACCATCTGCTCCCAGAAACCCCAGTCCCAGTCCCAGTCCCAGCGCCAGTCCAGGTCCCTGTCCAAGACCAGCGCCAGCCTCATCATTCCTGGCTGGCTCTGCCACGCTCCTGTCAGCACTGCTCCTCTCTCCAATTGAGTCGGCCTCCATACATAATACATACATAATACATACATAATCATGATACATAATCACCATACATAATCACCCCCACAGAACTGAGATGACTTCCCCTCAAAGTATTTCTTTTAATCCTATCTCTACCTTGTCTTTATCTAAATGTCTCTCTCTCTAGCTTGTCCTTTTCTCTCTCCCTCCTTGTCTCCTTCTTCTCTCTCTCCCTCTCTCTTTGACTCTCTCTCTCTCTCTCTCCCTCTCTCTCTTTCTCTCTCTCTCTCTCTGTCTCTCTCTCTACTATTCTCTCTGCTCTCTGCTACTTTTACTATAGTAGCAAGTGATTCGCAATGGAGGATTTTGCACCGTATAATTGAGCACATTTTTTATTTCTGTGGCGGGATAATCGTTTGAGGAAAGATACGATTTTTTACCTTTGTATATTTTCAAGGATTGGTGTGATTTTTTAAACGTTGATAGTTTTGTGTTGGGATGTTTGGTGATTGTGTGTTTATTTGATATAGTAAAAAGAGGAATGCAGAATGACAGCTGTTTTCACAGTTCTAAGGTTCAGTAAAGGGAAAAACTAATTCTAGCATTTTAAGTCACTGGGCAATGTGGGACCATTTTAAAGGATGTGGGCAACAGCAGGAGCTCCATGGAGGCTTGAGGGGAAGAAGCAGTTGTCTGGGAGGGAGTTATTTCAGTCTAATGTCGAGCCTTATTTGGCCTGCCCTGTCTTGTTGCTGTAATCTGTGTTACTACTCATGATTACTGTGTACAAACCACGTCATTGTTTGAATAAGATGTCAAATTTCTCTTTCTCTGTCTCTATTCATCTCTTTGAAAGTCACAATAATAATTGCCTGAGTCTGTGTGGCATCCAGCCGCGGCTAAATATAAACTGTTATATATCTAGATTCTGGTCTATGGCTGCTCCGTTGTGACGTGAGAATCAAGTGTGTGTGTGTGTGAACCAGAATAATCCTCAGTGTTAGGCCCAAAGTGGCTATCATTGATTAGCCCTAACATTTTACAGACGCTGGCGACATTCTGTGTGTGTGTGTGTGTGTGTTGTGTGTGCGTGCGTGTTAATCAGTGAATGAGAGAGAAAACAAGAGAGATAGAGAGAGGAACAGATGTGCGCTCACGGATGCATGTGTGTTCGCGTAGGAGACATTTTGTGCTTCCCCGGGCTTTGGGTTGTGCAGCGTGACTGACGGGCAACGACCTGCTTTGTCCTGTGTTATCAGGTAATTACTGCTGGAAAACAGGGAGGGACCCACTCAGGCCCCACAGCGCTGATATCAGCCCGTCCGATTCTGAGCGGAGAGATACGGCTGTCCAACGTCTCCGAGCGGGAGATCAGATCTAAAATCACCGAGCGAGTTCACTCAAGTGTCTTCTTCCTTATGGCGTGAAAGTCCAACGCTGATACAGGATCAGTCGGCCCGCTTCTACTAGGCGCTCTTCACCGGGGGCGAGGGGGCTGAGCGGCAAAGATAGTACCAGTGCTCGGAGCTGGAGGGGGGACGATAGGAGGGAGGGCTGGGGGAACCCGGAGTACCGGGTGGATCAGGATCCGTCAGTCCCTCTTTGGTGACCGGTGAGACGCGGCGCGACGGAGATCGCCAGCACGTCACTGCCCCCCCCCCCCCCCCCCCCCCCAGCCCCCTCTAAAGCGTCGGCCCTCCTTTCCCGCCAACCCCCGACGCGGCCACGTCAGCCGTCTGGGAGTCCCCTCGGCGTAACGGCCCGGCGTGGCAGCCCCCCCCCCCCCCCCCTCTCCGCCAAACTGCTCCCCCCCTCTCTCTGACCAGCAGCCTCCCTTCAGAGTGCGTGAGCTCTTGGGCCCCGCGTCGCCTAATCACAGGCTCTCTAATATATTCATTGGTTGCCGTCCCAGGGGGGCGCTCCATTTCCAATCCCGCACATCGGTAATAAAAGTCATCCCTTATTTATTCGGTCCAAATGAACAGGGTGCCTTCCCTTCATGATGTCCTCTGTTAGCGGCATTGTGTCTCTATTACCAGTGTGTGTGTGTGTGTGTGTTTGAGTGTGTGTGTGTGTGTGTGTGTGTGGGGGGGTCTGAATCATTTTACTGCCCTCCTGTCTGATATTATGACACCCGCCCGATGATGCGATTCAAACCCCAGTCCCCTCTCTCAGGTCCCTGTCCGTAATAATATTTATAATATATAATATATATAATATATAATAACACTGAACCGCCGCCGGGGAGAGACAGCATTAGGGAGGGCCGCACACACAACAACATCTCCTCATCAAGACGCCGTGCTCGCTGCCAGTGAAGGGTGCTCTTAGAGATGGAGCCCAGCCTGAGCCGCGTCCTAACAAGGAGCAGGGGGTAGGGTCCCCAGCGACGGTGAACACCCAATGGAAAAGGGGAACGGAGTGGGTGGGGGGGGGGGGGGCATGAGCCTGGTGAAAGGGAACATTCGCCACAACCTGGCACTCCAAGGTCACCGTGAAGTGTGCCACTTAAAGGGCAAGGGAGCAGAGGCTGAGGACAGAGAGAGGACGTTTAAGTGTCTTTCATATGCGTTCTCTCTCTACTTTCCCCTCTCTTTCTCTCTCTCTCTCTCTCTCTCTCTCTCTCTCTCTCTCTCTCTCTCTCTCTCTCTCTCTCTCTCTCTACTTTCCCCTCTCTCTCTCTCTCTCTCTCTCTCTCTCTACTTTCCCCTCTCTCTCTCTCTCTCTCTCTCTCTCTCTCTCTCTCTCTCTCTCTCTCTCTCTGCCTCTCTCTCTCTCTCTCTCTCTCTCTCTCTCTCTCTCTCTCTCTCTCTCTCTCTCCATTCCTTATTTATTTTCATCCTCTATCCGGTATTTTTGTGCTCCCTCTCCCTTTCTTTATCTTGGCCTTCAAAGTGAACGTTATGTCTCACTCTGGGCTCACATCAACACACACACACACACACACACACACACACACACACACACACACACACACACACACACACCCCCACACAGACAAAAACAACTACTCAGACACACACACACACACTCACATATTACATAAACGTACATTCACAAAAACTTTCAAGGAGAATTGAGATGTGAGAAATTGAAGAGGGCAGGCCAGTTAAGTCTTGATATTATGAAGGGGAAAGGGATGGGGCATAGCTAGCTCTCATCGGTCCAGGAGGATGGCACTAGGAAAAATGGCCTTTTGGGGTGTTGCTCCAGTGCAAAAATCCCCTCTCTGAAAATCCAATTCTCGTTTCAGCAGAAACACAAGATAAAGAGTAAGTTTGAGTTTGGTCTTGTGTGTCTTTTGATTGATCGTGTGTGTGTGTGTGTGTGTGTGTGTGTGTGCGAGTCTGTGCACATGGTATGGTATAGTGCCAAATTATGGTATTGATGTGCACAGAAGAAAGACAATCTTTACACCACTCTTCCAACAACAGTTACAATTTTAAACTTAGTGTATTTCTTGTATCTGCTCCATTGTCAGCTCCTCCCATCCCCTCTTCTCTCTCAAGGAGGGTTATATTATCAGTCAAAGAGCTTCGATTTAGTCGGGAATAACTCGCCCTCTTTTCTTCTCCTTTCATTTTTCTTCAAGAGACTTTTTTTGATCACGCTCAGCTACAGTCATTTTGAATGGCACTTCTCTGGCGACCTAAGCAGCAGCCACAACAATAGGTCATGCATTTTCAAGGAAGGAACCCTAGGAATAAGCTCTGAAGCTGAAATCAACGACAAAGGGGGAAGACATAAAGACAGAGAGAACAACAGAGAAAGAGAGGAATAGTGGGCGAAAGAGAGATTTTGTACTCCCCTTAATTGAACCCTAACTATTTGAACGTCTCAATTGAAAAAAAAGAAACATGCACCAGGAGACCCCTCTTGCTCTCTTTCCTCACCTGCCACACATGCTCACATATCCAGCAATCCACTTGGCGCCTTCAGGCTCCCAGCCTCCACAGCTGATCCACCACAGCGTGCACCATCCTGACCCAGCTCCTTCACCCACCCCCCAAACAACTCCACCCACACAAAACACAAAATCACACAATTAACCTTTACAAAAGTATATTCCTCGGATATGACCAGCCCCTCCTCCCCCACAGGGGACACACGGATAACAGTCTCAGGTACGTTACAGACAGGGCAACAGACCCTTATCTTATAGTAACTAAACATTAGTAAACCCAGACCAACAAAAAAGCTAACAAGGTAACTTGTAAAAAGCCCAAGAAATGAAATACACACTGGAGAGAAAGAAATGCGTTGAAGCAATCACAGCTCTGAAAGGAGACCATTAGTCTTCATTCAAAAACCTCAGAGACAGCACAACAGAGCTTAAAGGTAGCAACGTTACGTTAAAAAACTGAAACCAAGACAAGGACTTAATCAAGTCTAAAGGAACGCAGGTGCAAATAATGAGACAAATGGGAACCAAGACACACAGGTGCAATTAATGAAACAAGGAGGAATAGACGTCCCCAGGACATGGCCATGGTGGGGAAGATCTCAGGTGGCAGATGAGAGCCCCTGGTCATGGTGCTGATCCATCCCTCTGGTGGATGTGGGAAGGTCCAGCCCCTGATAACTCTCCTCTGCTCCTCTGCTCTGATGCTCCCTGCCGCTGGAGCGCTCGTCAGACATGCCCCATTCAAAGCCTTGCCCTTGACCTGCCACAACGTCTACAGGCTCTGGGACTCGGTGGTCGACACGCAGTCTTCATCTCCCTGACCTTCTCTCACATATCCCCCAATTACCAAAAGCTCTTGTGGGGTCTTCCAGCCCAGGCTTTCTGGAGGGCCATGATGGCCCAATATGGTGATGCCAAGACAGAGAGCCATAAAGCATTCATGCCCCCAAAATCCCTGAGAAAAAAATGCCGATCCGGTCCGTGCCAAACGGTCATTCTTCACAATGCTTTGGCTGCCTCTACCTGGCAGATATTGTGTTGGTACCGCAACCTCTGTGTAGCTTGCAGGCAGAAAGCAGGCACCCAAACTCTCCGCATTCTCTAACCCCTGCCCTCTTCCCCTGCAAAGCAAGGTGAAGACGTGCTGCCCTCGGGCAGAGATGTCCAGCACAAAAAAGGGTCCAGCGACTCCCTCTTCGTTTTTTTTTAAGAGGTCAGCCGAGAGGTCCGGAGCTGCCACACCATGCCACAGGGCGGATTCCGCCAAGGCATGGATGAGCAGCGTCCAGTCCCTATATGAGACGAGAGTCAGCAGCCCCTCCCCCTTTGCCAGCCTTGCTTCCCCTGCCTACAGCCCTGCACCGTCCCCTCCCAGATCTTATTGACCCAGGCCTCCAAGCCCAGGCAGAGTTATAGGAGTTTTAGGCTGTCCCTACCCCGATTGTAAACCTCATGGCAACTGCGGGAACCTCTGTCCCTCCAAGCCCTACGACACAAAGCCTGACTGACTCTACCCTCAATTTACCAAACTGAAAACAGGGAGCTGGGAGCCTCGTTTTAGCTTGACATTATTTCTCTCTTTCCTGGAGGATAGCCCCAGGAGCATTTCTTCGTGAGTCTGCATCGACCCCCTTGCTGCCTCCACCGGCCTTGTGTCAGCTCAGGCCCCTGTAGCACCTGGCTGGACTCCCCTGAAGGGAGCTCGGTGTATTGCTGCCAAAATAATAAACTCCTTTCAGCTTTGCCCACATCGACTGAGACACCCCCCTTCCTTTCCTTTCTCTCCACCTATCCCAGTGTATCCAGAAGCAAAAGCTCCATCTTGTAGAAGGCTAGCATACGATTTCCAATGCGACGGCCTGGTGAAACTGCCCTGTGGGCCACTACGAGGGGAAGATCTTTAAAACCTTACTGGACTGAAATGCTCTCGACAGGCTGTGACCTCCCTCAATGCGGAGGCTGCCGAGGAAGGCTGTCCCCACCCTTTTCCCTTCTACTTTACTTCCAGGGAAACTGCTTGATGTTCGGGTGTTCAACCCTCCAGGTGTCCACTATGTCCTTTCTCCTCCCCAGGATGTCCCACAGCCCTCCGACAGATCCCAGGTTGGCTACTCCCCCTTTCTGGTCATGGCCGCATCTGTGGTTAAATGCCCCTCATCAACTCCCGAAGAGACCTGAGATGGCGATGGCTCTCCAGCCCCACAGTCTCCTCCATTCTCCCCCAACTCCGGTTGCTCCAATCGGCGGCTTGGCCCCGTCTCCTGCTCTGCTCCAACTCCCTCTCCGTCCCCACTCTCAGTCCTTGTCAGGTTATTTTCTTCCACTAGACTTGCTTTCTCCCCACCGGCTCTGAAGAGCTTTAGCCACCTGACAATTCCTGGCCTTCGAGATGAAACGGGTCCTGCCTCTCTCCCTGCCTGCACTCCTAGCCGTGTCTCCATGGAGACCCACTCACTGGGTCCATTTTGTCTCCTCCACTAGAGGCCTACCAGCTCCTCGTACACCCTGACCACTGGCCATGGGTCCAGACCTAACTCCTATCCGGGCCACGGCCACCCCTGCTCTACCTTCTGCTGTTTCTCTATTCTTCGCTGCCCCTGCTTGAGAACCTCTCATGTGGCCGCCCTCAAAACACTGGCACAAACTGCATGCCAGCTCTCTACGTTACATTGACCGTCTACTCTGTGTTTTTAGAAGCATACACACCGGTCTCCTCAGAGACAGGACACGCTTTCCCTTGCTAAAATGTAATCACTTATGAATGGCGGTACATTCAAAATGGCTACTCTCCTTGCCAGAGCGGAAAGTGATGGTTATCAAGATTCCGCTGGGAAATCAAGGTGTTCTCTAAACTTTCATATTAAACAGCTTACCACTTTGTAACAAGTTAAGTGAAATAAACTCCTCCATCTTACAGGGGGAAACTACGTGAAGGGGACAAAACTATTTAAGACCACCAAAGACATGATGGCTTGCAGCGAAAGTGAGAGAAAACGGACTGAGAGAATTTACAAACAACTCATCATCATTTTAAATAAGCGATCATTAGTAAATTAACTGAAAGAAGTTGACATCATTTGCAAAAGATGTATGACTGAACACTGTGCCTATGTGAGCAGTCACACATTGATCATGGTCACAGTCTCTATCTCAACAGGGTTTAAAAAAATATAACGGCACCTTGAGCCGTTTGAGAAGGTTTCTTTTGCTGGCCAAATAGTATGATGAAAGTCCCCTGTTCAGACCACACTAAACTGTTGCCATCTCAAGTGTAAAGTGTCAAAACAAGGTGAGCTTGTTTCTGCGGATGCCCTTGGGTCCCCATATCACTTGGTTGTATTTCAACACCTTTTTGTAGCAATAATGGGTTAACCCTTCTCTCCCACATGAGGCATTATTAGGTAATAGCTAATAGTGCACCGACACCAACTATTTCACAAAACAGCATGGCTATTTCAATACATACTTGTGTTTCTATTCCATGTTTGACACTTGTCATAGTATTTTGTACAGATTAATGAGGCTGGTTCAAATGGAGATGTGACAAATTCTGCATGTGGTCAACTTTGGTGTTGAAGTATCAACAATGGCACATTACCTTACAAGTATAAAAGATAAAAAAGCATGCATTTAAGTATAACAATTTCTTGTTGACAATAATTCCAATTTTTGCCTTGTTTTTTAGATAATCCTTTTTTTTTCTTGCATGGGGCAGCTGGCATTGTTGATGTCAGTCTATAGTCACTGATGCACATGCTATTTCTGTAAAGAATCTTAAAGACTAAAAGGAAGGCCTGTAAAATATAGGCTATATTGATTCGTTCGCTGACATAGTTTTGAATGCATATGAGGCAAAACCAAGTCAGCAACTCAGACATCAGCTCTGCGTCACATCTATCCACCACTTATATAGCAAAGCAGCCCATTCCGCTGCTGTGTTGCTGCCACGTTTTGCTTGCTCTGCGTTTGCTGATGCTGCTGCTCGCCCACCATCACCCCGGTCTCTACCTAGTCGGGTATATTGTTTGACATGTGTCAGGAGGAATCTGCAGATCTCTGCTCCCTACCCGCTGTTGTTCATGGAGTATTTGAGATGCGGCCTTGGGTGGGGAGCCTCCGGAGTAGCAGACGCTTGACATCATTTGGCAACATTTTAAATGCACTAGCATTCCAAGCTTACGTAAATGGTTGAACAGACAAGTTGTCCTTAAATAACTTTAAACGAGTAGTTATATATATAAATGAATTCGCTGCATTTGGCAAAATGCTTTATTACGTTAGATGAATAGTGTGCAGAAATAATTGATTTGTCTTGTAATGAATTGCATAACCGTGCCCCCCACCATTCTTATACCTCAACAGCCGTGTGCTGATCAGACACTTCAGCACAGTCTGCTTATGGTAACAGATACTGATTGGAGAGGAGAGGAGAGGAGAGGAGAGGAGAGGAGAGGAGAGGAGAAGAGAAGAGAAGAGAAGAGAAGAGAAGAGAAGAGAAGAGAAGAGAAGAGAAGAGAAGAGAAGAGAAGAGAAGAGAAGAGAAGAGAAGAGAAGAGAAGAGAAGGGAAGGGAAGGGAAGGGAAGGGAAGGGAAGGGAAGGGAAGGGAAGGGAAGGGAAGGGAAGGGAAGGGAAGGGAAGGGAAGGGAAGGGAAGGGAAGGGAAGGGAAGGGAAGGGAAGGGAAGGGAAGGGAAGGGAAGGGAAGGGAAGGGAAGGGAAGGGAAGGGAAGGGAAGAGAAGAGGGAGCGATTGACAAACGATGGAGGAACCCCCGATGTGCAAAGGACATAAACTGCCAGGTTACCATGAAATCCAATGGCAAGCTATTTGAGTGCATTGATTATGTAGAACAGTACTGGGGTTTCTGGGAAAAAGGTAAAGGCGGAACAGTGTATCTATACCCTTCAGATATATAACGAATAATTATAGGCCTTTCTATGAAAGTGTTTTTTATATAACTTCCATACTAATCAATGGACTACTAATGACTTTTCAGTCGAGGAATACGAAAATTCTATTTTCCCAAAATATATTCTCCAGACGATATTTAAGACCTTTACCATTTCTAATAAGCCCCCCCCAAATCATCGGGGGTTCTTTTAGCCTACTGCGCAACTGCCCCCTCCAAACATAGCTTGCGCACAAAATCGGAAAGACTCTCCCCTTAGAATACCTCTTTATAAAGACGCACACTTCGGCGCGGTGCGCCTTTACAGAGCAAAGAATAGTGCTCACCGTCATATAACAGGTTTCAAAGGAAGCCCATCAGGCAGACCCTCGCTGCAGACCACCGCATCCTACAGCACAGGTGAGTGGTCATACAAACAAAAACGTTTGATGATATGTATACAATGGGAGTTTTAGAAACCTTTGGACATCGTCTGTCACGAGAACAGTTGTTTCAGTGCAGGATCAGGTTCCAGATGTTAGCCAGGCTTTTCAACAGCGCGCACCGGGAATAACCCCGCAAAGCATATCTCTTCAAAATGTGGAACAAGGTTTCTTGAGGCAACCTTCACGATTTATTTGGAGCTTCACAGAGTTTGCTATGATTTTGAGTTGCTGTCAGTTTAACCAGAACTTCAAGTGCAATTGTATCTAACTGGTCAATGCTTTATACATCAGATACTTTTTTTAAATCGAATTGTAAAAGGAAGAAGAGTTAGTCAAAGCACACCTGCAAATTGATTAATTGATTCATGTGTTTATTGCTATTACCATTTTTTATTAAAGATACGCTCTCTCACTTACATACACACATGCACTTGGTACTCTTGTAGGTGCATATGAAGCCCTTGAACCAAATACAATTATAAGCCCAATTTACATTTCCTCTGTTGTTTATTAAATACATATCATCTCTATCAACCCATACATTTTATTGTATTATTTATTATTTACAAGTCAGGCCTAATTTAGCAATTTGGGAAACGCAGGTAGGCATAAAATCTGGGCTAAGATGCTTTATTAACCACCATTGTCTCTCTCTCTCTCTCTCTCTCTCTCTCTCTCTCTCTCTCTCTCTCTCTCTCTCTCTCTCTCTCTCTCTCTCTCTCTCTCTCTCTCTCTTTCTCTCTCTCTCTGTGTTTATATGAATCGGTGTGCATGAACAAACACCAGCAATCTGCTGATGATATGTTCTAGTCACACAGTGTACCTGTGACAACTCCTGAGATGGGATCAATACCAGCAGCCTCTGTGTGTGTGCATGTGTGTGTGTTTGCCTGTGTGTGTGTGTGTGTGTGTGTGTGTGTGTGTGTGTGTGTGTGTTTTAAAGGAGAGAGAGAGAGAGTGCAAGAGAAAGAGGCCATGTAGTCCTCATGCCCTTTATTGACTCAATATATCTGTCATCTGAACATCTGTGTGGATGCTGGCTGTTAAAGTTCCCCATTATAACAACAATTATTACAGAGGGATTAAGTTTTCATAACACAGCTGGTGTTCACCAGAGAAATTAACCCTATTCATACCACACAGCTGGTTCAGTGAAAGGATGCTGACAGTTAATTGCCCATCTGTCCTCGACTGTTCGAAGCACAGTCTTGCAAATCTACACGGAAATGTGTTGGACTTATTTCTAGTAAAAACAGACATTTTCTCGACAAACCCTAGTGAAATCCAGCGTACTGTATCTCATTGCTAGAAAAATAGGTGTGGGAATACAAACGACTGAAGTTGAAATCATTTGTCATGCTGTGTGAGGCTGTTCTGTCATTTTACCTGGGGCTAAAATTCTCACTCACACACTCACTTAAGAACTTAGTTACACAACCACACAACCACCCACTCGCCCAACCCCCTACACCACGCACACACACAAGGACACATACACACATACGCACGCACACACACACGCACACACAAACACAGAGGCGAGGGTGCCATTTCACCTACAAATGTGACTTAACACTCCGTAAATTGACTGGGCTGTGGAAGGGGAGAGACATTACCAGGACCCTTAAAAAGGATTACCGTATGGATCCTCTCTTAGAGTGACTCTCTCCTCCTCCCTCTGTAACACACACTCTCCCTTGGTGGTGCTCTGCTCTCAGTCTTCATCTCACGTCGTCTCCTTTCCACCACCACCAACATCATCCTCATCATCCTCTTAGTCGACATTGTCTCGATCCTTCTCTTTTGTCCATCCTCTTCTGTACTCTGCTCCCTCTTTCTCTCTGGGAAACGGCATATAATGAGGGTTGGAATAGGGTTATGGCCCGAGTCATATCTGACTCTTGGCTCGCTGCTTGCTGCCAGTGTTGGAGTGAGGCCATGCAGGGGGCCACACCTCCACGGTCCTGAGACTAAATGGCTGCCCCTGCCCTGTTCCCCAACTCTTAAGTGACAGTCCAACTTTTTGGGAAATAAGATGTGTTCCTCATTACACATAATGAGACGAGATTATCAATATCAATCTTACGGTTGTACGGCCAATAATTAATTGTAGCCGAGCATAGCACAAAGACTAAAGTATTTGTAAGGACTAGCATGTCCCCATCAAAAGTGAACAGAAATGCATATGGTTGCCTTGCAGTGACTGTGTATCCATTGCACTGACAACAACGTCTCACTTTTACATTCCCATTTGTACACGTGTGAAATGCAGAAGATACAGCATGTAAATAACACAGCTTTGGATTTTTTCTGAGGTATATTTTGTCACTTTTGACGGACCGAATGGTCTTTGTCTTTGTGTTGAGTTATACTACATTTACCTAAATACTGACCTACATAACTTATTATTAGATGTATACAATCAACAGATTGATATGGACCCTCTCATATGACATGGGGTAAGTAAGCACATACTGTATCTCATTTCCCTAAAAATTGAACTATACCTTTAACTGTCTGATTACCGCATTGTCCTGATTTCAGGTTGACTAGTTGCTCTGGATGTGTCCGCGCTGTCTTCTGCCTCCAGCCTGGATGCCCAGGTTGGCAGGGTCCTAGAGGCTGGGTTTAGGAGTGTTCATGCCCTGGCCTAGTGGGGAGCACGGGTTGAAATGACTCATGGTTCCGTGCATGCGCCTAGGTTAGAGAGCTGTCCACACTGAAGAATAGCCGTGAACTGTGACTCGTGAATGGAAACAGACGCCTCCACACGCTGGTTTGCTGATGACATGAAGATATATAGGGAGTGAATAATCTGGTTAAGGAACACATGAAAGGAGATTGTTGACGAGTACTTTGTTTGATCTTTGGCAGACCGTCCTCCATTGGGCGGCATTACGTAACTCGTGGTGTGTGTTTGTGTGTGGGTAAGTGTCTCTTACGTGTCGGTGCGTACGCGTGGAACTGCAAAATGTGGGCTTGCGTGTGCGTGTGCGTGGCCGTGTGTTTGTGTGCGTCCATGTGTGAATTATGTAAATGTAAAGACGAGACGGATGTCAGATGTCCTTTTACGACCGTCACAGACCCTCCCCTGTGACTGGCTGTGTAAGACAGTCAAAGTCAATCAGAAGAGAATGTGTGAACGTGTCATAAACTCAAAGGAACGTGACACACACACACGCGCGCACACACACATGCGCACACACACACACAACACACACACACACACACACACACACACACACACACACACACACACACACACACACAGTACCAACCATGCACCAACCAAATGCTTCTTTCATTCGCATCCTCCTTTTCTCCTCTTTCTGTCTTTTTTGCCCAAACTTTCCTTCAGGGCTTTATTCAAATCTCAACCGTCTTCCACCCACCACACGTTCCTTTTTTTTTTTCTTTTTTTTTGCTGCTACAGCATGAATCTGTCTCCTTCATATCAATGACATCCCTTTTGCCCCTCGTGTCTATAGTTAGACTCTCCACCTCTGGAGATGTCTACATGAAAGCCCCGATGCCGATGGGAGATGTAGTAGAGGAGGTTTCGTAGTTCCCCAGACATGGCCAGACATTTTGGCTGACAGAACACACTCCGGTGGTGCCAAACATCAGGGGGCCACCTCTCGCTCTCTCAGCGTCCCCATGACAAAGTCCGCGTGATACTAACAAATGGAGTCCTCCATTTTAATAGTGCCCTGCTCTCCAAAACACCCGTGTCACTCACCGTTCATGATCAAACAAAAAACCATGAATATTTGATGGGCCATGCCGCTTGAACAGTTTGATTTCACCCCTCTCGAGCGTCACAGAAGCAATTGAGGCAGTGAAATAATAAGCATTTATGAATAATACAGTGTACAGTAACTGGGAGACATATGAAGGCCATTTGGCGTGTGTGTGTGTGTGTGTGTGTGTGTGTGTGTGTGTGTGTGTGTGTGTGTGTGTGTGTGTGTGTGCGTGTGTGTGTGTGTGTGTGTGTGTGTGTGTGTGTGCTATGAACAGAGTGTTAGGCTCTGTAGAAGCGAGCCTCTTCCGGATCATTTCCTGATGAGGCTCCGTGTACGACAAACCGTCCTCAGGTCTGTGTGAGGCGCCGGCTGCTACTTAGTGGCGGTACAAGCGCAGAGATCGGAGAGTGGCTGTGTCCCCGGGGCCCGGTATTACACCAGTGGCTGACTGAAGGGGGACGTCACAGCAGGAAGGTGGACGCCACCAGACCGTGTGTGTTTCTGTGCGTGTGTGTGTGTGTGTGCAGTGGGCCACGACACCTGTGGGTCCCACAGTCCACACTGTGAGACAGGCCAGCGCCTCCGGGCCGGGAGGAAGGCAGCGGAATGGAGACGGGGAGCATGTGCCCGCGTGTTTCTCCTCTCATGCGTGTGTGTCGGCGCGAGGGGGGGAGGGTGTGCGCGTCTCCGCGTAGTGCCGATGCACACTTCGTGTGGGTTGCGCGCGCGCGCGTGTGTGTGTTGGTGCTTGCGTGGGGGGTGGGTGTGGGTGCGAAGCGAGCAGGCACGGGACGAAGGGTATAATGAGTGTGGGATATGGTTTGGTTCAGGACCAGGTAACACAGTGGAGACAGAGTGGCTACTAAGCTGTCTGTTCATTAAACAGGTCCCTCAAACCAGCACCATTGCCCAGGACGGGAATAGCACGGCCACAGTAACGGAGAAGAGCTGCAGGAAATTGACACGTCATTTGGTCCCTATTTTAATCCAAAAGGAACTGACAGAGCCATGGGAGTATACACCCAGTATGTAAATGACGGAGAAAGACATGTGTGCTTGTGTATGTGTGTGTGCGTGTGTGTGTGTGTGTGCGTGCGTGCGTGCGTGCGTGCGTGCGTGCGTGCGTGCGTGCGTGCGTGCGTGCGTGTGTGTGCGTGCGTTTTTGGGCGCTAGGGTTGTTTATGTTATTCACAATCAGCCTGTGTCTGGGAGAAGCCTTGGTATTTTTAGAGTGCTGCAGATGCGGCAGGGGCTTTTAGACTCTGACGCTGCCGTCTTCACCCTTCCACAGTTTCTTTTTTTTGTGTTAAAGTCCTCATTGCCAGCACAATATGTGCTCTCCTCCGTCAGAGCGAGGAATCAAGGGGCCATTTGGGGAATGTTTTAGGGTATGGTGCCAGCTGTCTACTGCCTACAAACTCCTTGTGTTTGTCTGGTTTCGTCAAACACACACACCCTACACACAGACACACACACAAACATACACACACACACACACACACACACACACACACACGAACACCATCCAGAGGGCTGTGGTGAACGATAATAAGATAACAGATAAGAGCTATTTGTCTTTGTGGTCTAATATCATCAGAGGGTCTGCTAATGCTCATTGGGTCCCAAGGAAGGCTGTATAATCAGGCCATTAACCCAGGGGTGCTGTGTGTGCCTCTCCGCCTGCTTGTTTGTGTGTGTGCGTGGGCGGCATTGTATAACCACGCGCGCCTCAGCTATCAGATGGGTCTTTGCCGGTGTGCCTGTGTGCATGTCTGTCAGGAAGACAGACAGCGAGACGAAGTGTGCTCGCGCCCACGTGCACAGCCGTGCGCGTGTGCGCCTTTGCCCTGCTGAGACAAAAGCAGGGCACAATAATTAGAAAAATTGAATGTTTTCTGGAAAGACAGACAATCGGGATGATTACAAGGCAAGATTAGAGACAAAGGAACAGACAGACGAAGGGGGCGAGGGAGCGAGGGAACGAAAGATCCTCCAAAAAAAAAACGGGAGCCACAAAGGAGAGGCGAGAAAGAGCCAAGAGAGAGATTTGAGGCGAAAAGACCGAGCCGGGCGAATCGCTCCTCGTCGCTCCTCTCCTCTGCTCATTATGCGCCTTCAGTCACATGGAATGATATGTGGAGCGCAGAGGCTGCTGTGAGGGTCCTCCTTCTCATCTCCTCTCCTCTTATCTCCTCCTCTCACGCTCTCCTGGCGCTGGTTGCCGACTCCTTTTTCTCTGTAGCCTCGGTTCCCCTCCCTCTCTGTCGCCATCCTTTTCTCCTCTCCTCCCCTGACAGTTGCTCTGTTTTCGGTCCCCGGATCCATTGTCCAGGCGAATGCGCTGTCCTTGACTGCAGCCCGGGGTCACCAGTGATCCTCGGTGGCCCGGCCCTGGTTAGAGGAAGAAGGGACGTCCCAGCGGGGGCCCCAGGACACCCTCTCTCCCCCTGGAGGACACAGGCTGCCCCCCCCCCCCCACCCCCCGCCCCCCTGTCTCCCCCGTCAGACGTCCAAGTGGCGGCTCCTCACTTACTCCACCTCCAACACCCCTCCCCTCCCCCCTCCACTCCCTCTATCCACCCCCCTAGAAGCTCTTTCATTCCCTATCCCACCGTAAGAGTGGCCCCGCCCCCTGACCTCCGGGCTTCACCCTCTGAACCTTGACCCTCTCCATCGAGCATTCGCCCATCATGTCCAACAACAGGAGCAACAGCAGTTACTGGCCGGCCTCCGATTGGGCAGAGTCATCCCAGTGCCCGCCCTCGGTGGGCGGTGCCACCTTCCTGATTGTGGCCTACAGCACAGTGATCGCGGTGGGGTTGCTAGGCAACGCGGGCCTGGTGTTTATAATCGCTCGGCAACAGGAGCTGCGGAACGTCACCAACATTCTGATCGCCAACCTGTCGTGCTCCGACATTCTCATGTGCGTGGTATGCCTGCCTGTCACTGTCATCTACACCCTCATGGACCGCTGGGTATTGGGAGAGGCCCTGTGCAAGGTGAGTGGGCACACACACACTCACACACACACACACACATACACACACACACACACACACACACACACACACACACACACCTCACACATACACACACACACACACACACACACACACACACACACACACACTCACTCAATCACACATTCACACACACATGCATTTACATAGTATATAGATATGCAGTATATATATAAATTCATCATTCTCTTCAAGGATGATGCAGTTGGCATTTCTGGTTCCATGTGTGTCACATTTTGCGTGTGCCTCTAAACTCCCCGTGTCTCTCTGCCTCTCTCCTTGTCCCAGGTGACTCCGTTCGTCCAGTGTGTGTCGGTGACGGTGTCCATCTTCTCCCTGGTGCTGATTGCCCTGGAGCGCCACCAGTTGATCCTGCACCCCACGGGCTGGTCCCCCGCACCGGGCCACTCCTACCTGGCCGTGGGCCTCACCTGGCTGGTGGCCTGTCTCATCTCCCTGCCCTT
Source organism: Aplochiton taeniatus (assembly GCA_017639675.1). NCBI lineage: Eukaryota > Metazoa > Chordata > Actinopteri > Galaxiiformes > Galaxiidae > Aplochiton > Aplochiton taeniatus. The sequence goes on along the minus strand of CM030172.1, from coordinate 24,019,700 downwards.
CCTCTCCTTCAACATCCTCACCAACGTCCCCTTCCAGAACATCAGCCTGCCCGCCAACCCTTTCAGGTGATAGGAGTGTGTGTGAGTGAGTGTGTGTGTGTGTGTGTGTGTGTGTGTGTGTGTGTGTGTGTGTGTGTAAGGTGCTTTTGTTCAACTACAGCAGGCGAAGAAGCCAAAATCCTAAAGCTGCTAGATTGTGATAGGGAGGCATCTGCAAGTCAGAGTGGATGTACTTACAAGTCAGATGATAAATAATACAAAAGGGCTGAGAGGATGACCTAAAGTGCAGTCTGAAGACCTGAAAACCATTGTAATAAAAGGGCAAAAACACTTTCAACCAGATACAACACACCAGCAGTACATCAAATACATTTGGAGTTTGTTTCAGGTCGCATACACCCTGGGGTTTTAGAGGGAAGAGTACGGATATCGTCTGAGCCCAAGCTCTGCTCATGAACCTCTTAGTCCCCACGTTTCCAGAGTGCAATCTAAATGTCTGTGTGTGTGCATGTGTGCGTGCGTGCGTGCGTGCGTGTGTGTGCGGGGCTGCAGGGACCATCTGATCTGCATGGAGCTGTGGCCGTCAGAGCGACACCGCCTGGCCTACACCACCAGCCTGCTGCTCTTCCAGTACTGCCTGCCTCTGCTGCTGGTGCTGCTCTGCTACCTGCGCATCTTCCTCCGCCTGCGACGACGCAGGTACGCGCCGCCCTACTCAGTCTGCCACTCACAGTTGCGGCCTCAAAACACCCTGTTAAAAGGGCCGGCGACTGAGAGCACTATAAAGCGTCCACTTTGGCTTTGAGTGTGCTTCTCGACAGCAAGCTGTGGTAAGCGGCGGGCCGACATTGAGTGGTGGTGTTTTCTCCCCCTCTGTGTGGTGCAGGGACATGGTGGAGCGCAGCCGGAAGACGCGCGGCGCCCAGCGCATCAACGCCATGCTGGCGGCCATCGTGGCGGCCTTCGCCCTCTGCTGGCTGCCCCTCAACGTCTTCAACACGCTGTTCGACTGGCACCACCAGGTGCTGCCCGCCTGCCAGCACGACGCCCTCTTCTCCGCCTGCCACCTCACCGCCATGGCCTCCACCTGCGTCAACCCCGTGGTCTACGGCTTCCTCAACAGCAACTTCCAGCGGGAGCTCAAGGTCACGCTGCAGCGCTGCCACTGCGGCCACGGAGCACCCGAGAGCTACGAGAACTTCCCCCTGTCCATGGTGGCCAGCGAGGGCACCACCAAGGCCACGTCGCTCCACAGGATGGGCTCGCTGACGGCCGCCTCCCCCCGGCCCGAGACCGGCATCGCCACGCGCAGCTAACCGGAAACGCCCGGGCCCACCGCTGCGCAGCCCGGGAACTGTTAGCCGACCGGCAGGCGTGCTCAGCTAACGGAGCGCAAGGTCCGAAACGGCTCGACAAGGCCGGTGCAGCGGGGTGGAAGGTGTTTTATTTATGAGGTTGGTAGAACTTCCTTTTCCGTAACAGCTCCTGCTTGGGGAAGCCGTTTGTTTTGTCTGGGCCAACTGGACGGGGATGGAAGGGGACACAGGAGTTCAGTTTCCATGGTGATAATGCTTCGCTTTGCCTCGGCTGGAAAGTCGGCAAACATCAAAAGCCAAAGAGCCAAGACTCGGCTAAAGGAGCCCAGAGGTGAAAGCGATCTGGCTCGCAGACAGAACTAAATGAGATTGAAGTGTGGACGTCCGCAGCTGGCTGAGTAAGATCCACGCCACTCAAAGAGACGGAGAGTCGGAGGGAGAGGGGCTGATTCCAAAGACAGCGCTAAAGGTGCCAGTGCTCGGTCACCATGGCAATAGGCCCCGTTGGTAACATAGTTTGTCCTGGAAGGACCTTTGGTATTCACCCCCCTGCTGGGCTGTTAGGTCGCGCCGATGTCCCCCGTGTCCTTAGCACCCCACCAAGCAGGTGTCCTCCCCCTCCAGCTACTGGACTAGGAGCTGACCTGACCAGCTGCCAGACGGAGTGAGAACTCAATGAAGCCGGTCGCATGGGGGCTGCAGTAGAGGGGGGGGGGGGACTGGTCTGGTGGCCTACCTGGTGGTGGCAGCTTGTTTGAGGGGGGGGGGGGGGACGACGACGACCACGACCAGTACCGTTTCATCTTTAGGGTTGGTTCCAGTGCACATTTTAAACGGGGTCGTACAGGCCAGCGCTTTATGCTCCAAACGGCTCTCCAACAGGCTATGTTCTCGCGGGATCTTCTACCTAGTGGACTCCGAGAGACCCAGGGAGTTGAAGCTCCTTCACAATTACCAGGAAAGAACATGACGATTGTACAATGAAAGGGTGAAGGTGAGAATGAACCTGCAGGTAGGGCAGTGTGCTGACTCAATGATTGTTAACGTTATGTGAACGTGTACATTTTCGGCATAGGTTCAAACAAGACAAAAGCCCACTAGATTTGTAAATGACTGGTGTATATTCTCTTTGTGGTTTTTTTTTCTCAAAAGAATCTGTGATATGTTTGCCGTGATGAAAATGTTTTTCTTCTTCAGGGGCATCCACTGAAGTTAATGAAGCTAGCTGTGCCTCTGTTGTTTGTATTTGTGTGGTTTTGAATTGCTAATCATACTCGGTGGTTCTGGTGTTTGTGGTGTGTTGATTTCCTCCCCACGCTCCCCCAGCACATTACCATGGTCTAATTACCATGTGCGTTTGTCTAAGTGCGAGAGAGGGTGTGCGCGCATGCATTTCAGTATGCCCACAGTATGAGGGTGTGTTCATTTGCTCTGCGCTGCATTCATGAGAGAGGACACGGTACTCCCACTGGGCTCGTGGACGGGTGAAGCCGTCCCTAGCTTGGCTAGAGGATGACGACCTGCTCCCCGAAGAGAATGGACTCCTCCACTGTTACATGGGACACCCTACGGCTGAAAGATCTCCTCACGTAGTCCCTTCATACACACAGTAAATGTGAGAAGAGGCGATACCATCTGTTTATATTACAAGCAGAACTACAAGCGTGGGAAACGGATAGCTGTTATTTTTTCCCCCGGATGGTGTGCATGGTGTATTCAGCTCTTTTTACCCTCGCTCAGCTACAGTAGTTAGACCTCTGGCACCGAGCTTCAAGGTGGGTTTTTTTCCCCGGCGCTATCTTTGACCTGGGGGTCTCAGGGTGGATGCGCAGTACCGAGGGTTGAAATAGGAGGACTACGGGTGAGCCGTGGGTGAGCCGTAGGTGGACGGGGGGATGACAGCGTGGACACCAGCAGCGTGACAGCGACAACGGCATGGAAGGGCCTGCGATGTGGAGGGCCCGCCCCCAACCGTCCTCCACCCGTTAGGGCAAGGCCAAGTGTGTGTGTGTGTGTGTGTGTGTGGGTGTGGGGGTGTGGGGGGGGCCGGGTTCAATCCCCAGCAGTCCAGATTGTCCAAACCGAGCACGCTCCCTAAGCCGATGCCAGGTGACGCGCATTGTTTTCTCGCGTTGATTTGCGGGCTTGGACTTTTCGTTGGAATGTCCCTTCCTCTGCGAGAGCTGCCTGGCTCCGTGCCTGGTGAACTGACGAGGCTTATGCAATCCCCAAGTAGTGACATGACAAGCTCACACACCCACACACAGACACACACACACACATACGCACGCACACACAAAGTCCAGACACACTCGGAAGATCCGATTGCACTGCCAGCTGTGCTGCACTGCTGGAGGAGGGCTGAGTGCCAAATTCACACACGGATGGACTCCGGCTCTTTGCATGGCCGGCAAACTGGAGGACTGGGCCTGCCTGACCAGCCGACCTGACAGGAGGGAGGGGGGGTGAGGGGGTATGTGGGAGTCAGGCCATTGGCAAGGCTTACTCACTTAGCATATATTAGCATCAGCTAGCTCACTTAATGAAATCACCCTGGACTCTAGGGAGGCAGGGAAAGTATCAAACAACTTCAGAGCGATGAATCGTGTAAATCATGGTAAATACATGATTCACAGTGAACCAATATTTGTATGTGAATATACTGTTATTTTTTTGTCTCACGCCCAGAGAGCATCAGATGCAGAACTTGTGCCTGTATGCCAAATGCTATGTGCCATATCTCTTTCTGTTTCCTTGGTTACTATAGTGCCTGTCTGAGTGTAGTGTTGCAAAGGAGTTGTTATTTGTGAAACTGACGAAAGGACAGACAATCACACGGTTGGGAGTGTGAGGGTGACGCACGCCGCCCCGGCGGGCTTTTCTTAGCAAAGCAACCCTCTGATCAGACACACACACACACACACACACACACACACACATCCTCTGATCAGACGCACACACACACCCTCTGATGAGCTGACAAAGAGCACACACACTCTCTCAGACTCAGAGGTGGTCGAGGTAGGGCAACATGCTTCATCAGCTTAAGTCTGTTTACAGACACTAAGTACTCATTAGACATTTAGAAATCTGAGAACGGAGATCCTTGGGTTTGTGTGTCTGAGTGTGTGTGTGTGTGTGTGTGTGAGAGGGACTGTGTATGTACTGTCTCGGTGCAAGGGTTTCAGCGTGTGCACTGGTGTGTGAGAAGTGAGGGCAATAAAGTGTGTGTGTGTGTGTGTGTATTAGATAGAGAGAGAGAAAGAGAGAGAGAGAGAGAGAGAGAGAGAGAGAGAGAGAGTGAGAGTGTGTGTATAATCAGCCTTTAGTGTGTTTGTAAGTACTAATCATCACTCCCTCATGCCCTCACGCAGACATTCACACTCCAATGACCCAGCAGTGTTCAGGACCTGGGAAATACTAGTCACTCTCTGAATGCTGTCTGTTAATACTTTATACGGCCTCCAAGTTGTAAATCTGATTTATGGTTTTGGGAGTGCATTTTCAATAACAAAAGTCAAAGTGAATTTTTTTTCTATAAATTAACGTTGTGTTTTATAAGTGTTTATTGTTAAACATGAGGCTCGCGGCATTATATTTATTCGACTGAATGTTCAAGTCTTCTGGTAGGCTGCCTTTCATGAAGTCTTGTATCCATAGAAATAGATGCTTATTTAATAATCTGAAAACACATGTATATCTAGGAGCCTGAAGCTAGCTGCCCAGCTTTAGAATGAATATACATTGCCTTAGAACATCTCTACAATTCCAATACGTTCCCGCTGTGATTTTTATCTTTTTTGTAGTTGTTTTTACTTTCTCAGATTGATGTAGCTTAAACTGCCTCCAAGACAAAAATGTAGCCTGTGTGCTCTCGGCTTTTCCAGTAGATGCTGTGGATTTATCTCAATTGAAAATGTTCTGTGATGTGTTTGAATACAAGAGTTTAACAGCTGCTCTTCTGCTGTGTGGGTCTCTTCTCTGTCGTTAACAAGGGCAACTACACCTGTACTCATAAACTCACGCACACGTACACGCACACACACACACACACACACACACACACACACACACACACACACACACTCTCCTCTCCATGTAACATTCCTTTGGGGAAATACTGAGACAATGTGATCTCAGCTGACATAGAAGCCTTAATCATTTCATTTGTCTGAGAGACCGGGCTCCCCGCCCCTCCTCCTCTACTCAATGTAATTCCTGTGGATTTGAAAGGGACTCAAGGGAACAGATTAGATCTTGGTCAATCTCGGCGAGTTACGTTTGTCATTTTCCCCCTGCTTCAGAGGACGGGGTCAGCAAGGAAAGCTAAACGTAGTTTCATCTTTTTTTGATGTGGGGGCGAAAGAAAGGGGTGCCTTCAGAGAAAGGATAGGGAGCTGCTCACTGAACCTCCCCGCCCTTTGTACCGTCACATTGGCCATTCCTCTGCTACCTTCCCTCACTGCTTCACCTCAATTCTCCCCTTCAAATAATGTGCCCTACATAATTGATGTGGTTATTTTCATGACAGAATAAGGAAATTTGAGCCATGCAAGCTTAATACTTTATTCATTAGTTGGGACTGAAAGAGTGGTATTTTTTTTTCAGCTGCAGTGTAAGCTCCCACAGCTGTGAACCCCTTAAGACACCAGGCGACAGGAACACACTGTAATTGTCTCCGCTCCACTCCGAGCTTGAACAAACGTGCTCTTCCCTATGTACTCTCATTACGGGCTTATCATGGCTCCGCGCACTCGGGACTGGGGAGGTGGGACCAAATACAGTCATACAGTCACGCACTGGCAGGTGTAACCGAGATAAGTCCATGGCAACTAGGCTTACATCATGCCCACTAATTCATGTACAAGAAAGTACACGCACACACATAATGGTCATCAATATGTCCCCCGGAGTCCAGTCGGCTGGGTACAGAAGGGCAGTGATTATGTCTGTCTGTCTGCCTGCCTGTATTTGTCTAGGTGTGTCTATTTGTCTAGGTTCTCCAGTGCTATGCCCACGGGGCGTAAGGCCCTGCCATGTGTGGGCAGGAGTGCTGGAGATGGAAACCCCATCCTCGCGACGCTACTCGACGATCCGCCTGATCTCTCCGTCTTCTCATAACAAATTAAGACAGTCATCCACATTAAGCCTGGATTAGCGCACTATTAACTCTGCAGACTGCCGCTGCTCACAGACGGCCAGGTCACAGATAACAGTGCACTTCACAGAGCTGAGTCAAACACCGTGTGGCTTGTTGGAATCTCACATATTATTTGATAGGATTATTGATTCATCCAGCTGTACACTCACTTGATGCGACTTGAAAAACGTATTTCCATCCGGTCATCTGCCAGACCACTGGGGTGTTTTCCAATGACCATCATGGCCCTGCCACTATGGCTGTGAGATCTACCAGCAATCAATTTAGAGGTGATTATGAGTCAAATGACTACTTCACTACCTAGGAGTGCACAGTGGAAGTTCAAGGAAAATTCACTAAAGTTCAACTTAATGCTTATTGCTTTCCCTTACTGCCAATTTACATTGATCAATGACATAGTAAGAGAAATGTTGCCTTATTCTTCTTGAAGGTGTTTTTTTTATCCACACCATCAGACTGGCACCCAGTGGAGAGTCAGTGTACTGCAAGAGCAAGCACAACCAGCGCGCAGCCAGTCACAATGAAGTCACATGTCCCCCTCTGGTTAAACTGCTGTGTTTCTTATTGCCTCTCCGGTGGAGGTAGGTACTGCTGCTGGACTGCATTCCTTTCAACTTAACAACCCCCACTGACTGTACGCACGTACACACACACACACACACACACACACACACACACACACACACACACACACACACACACACACAGACATGCAAATGTTCAAAGTTAGCACATATAACGGTCCTGATTCGCTGGCTCTTGACCTTTTGACACCCGTGCTAGCGAGAACTCACGCTTCCTCCCCTGTTCGACGCTACCTGGGATGGAACCAGGGGTCTTACTGAGCTCGCCAGCCCTGGGGTCAACGTCCTTAACCGCTCGGCCATGGGAAAAAGTACTTTCACACGATCAAGCGATCGCATTTATACCGATGATGGCAAGTTTATACTGGTTGGTGTCTGTTACACAAACACGTCCATCATCTGTCCCCTGCACAGACAAACAAAAATCATCTTTTTACAGTATACTTTACATTCTTTGGCATATGTTCACCATTACTGCAATAGGACACCTTACTACTAAACGTGGCAGGAATATGCATACTCTCTGAGGCAGGGATAGGACATAGGATTGACAGCACGCTATCAGACCACAGGCAAGCAAAAAAAAGACGCCAGACCCCTTTACAGCAGTCATTAACTTATTTATTATACTGAATTTACAAAACGAAAAGTAAAAGCAACACTTGAATAAACAGTACTGTACATTTTAGTCCTGTTTTAACTACCTTCTCTTTTTTTTGTGGTTGACATTGTTTTTGAAAAGCATTCCACTGTACACAAGGCTAATGAAGTGTATAACCTTTTTAAAAAACACCCAGAAGCAGATGTGGACGTTCCCAGTGCGGAGGCACAGGAGTAAGGCCTACACAGGTTTGGACAACCCCTTCACTGTCATTGAGATGCAGGGACATTCTGGAAATTCAAACTACTGGTAAAGAAGGGGCAGGCAGATCGCTAGAAAAACAAGAGTCGGCCATTTTGTGTTTCGGCATGCTTTGGGAAATTAAGAATTAAAAAAGGTTCTGGCACTGAAGCTAAATATGAAATAATGCAGAAAAGACTTGAACTAGTGAAAAATCTCAGGCGGTTTGAAATATAAACCGAGAATCTTAAGAGCTGCAGGTCCGACCACATGTACATCAGCTCCTGCATAACCACAACCAAACTTCAACCATCTCCTCAGACAATACCACCGCTGCAACATCTCAAGACCAGGTGGTCTGCTACTGAAGCCCTCTGTGCCTAGTCAGTCAAGGTACACATGAACCGACATGCAATAGTGAAACCAAGCTATTTTAAAGGAGTGCAGATTGGACAACCTTTGTCAGTTCTCTACTGGTCTGTGTGAAAGGCCCTAAGCATTGAACAGGACCAAATGGTGGCTCAAATCTCAATGGCCAAAAGCTACTACAGAAGATCCCCCATGTTGGTATTGTCAGGAAGATCCTATCCTGTTCTCAAGGCATCACAAATTCTTCATTTTTAATCATGTCAACGTAGATATAACCATAACTAATCAAATGGACAATCTTAACACTTGCCACATGGCAATAAATATGGGAAGGGTTCAAACCCCGCTACAACATGTGATGGATGTAGTAATTTAAGAGCTTTGCCAGTAAATGTCTGCAGGTTTAAACTTGATGCCCAGCCTTTAGCCAACATCTTAGGGTTGGACCGATCAGATCCAACACAGAACAGTGGTTATTTAACCCCCCCTCCCCCCCTTTAGATAACCCACATACACATTACATATACCTACAGCTGTCATAACTCCGACCTTAAACAAGCTAGTTTGACAATCGCAAACAAAAATGTTAACCAACGTGACGTTGACAAGGAATATCAACGTCGTGACTTTAAACCGTGACCACTGAAGCATAAAAAAAAAAAAAAAATACAAAAAACTAAATCTCTTCGGTTTGGAATGGAATTCTTTACAGTCAACGGGACAATAATAAAGCCTTCGCCTTCATTGTTACAGGATGATGATATGATCTACCATACAGGGTTTAGTAGCAATACTTGAGGGTGGAATAGAAGAGAGTATAGCATAGCATAGCCTGTATTAACAGAAGTAGCAGACAGTCCACTGTACTAAATGGGGCCCTCCTATAGTGCCCTGGGATACGTGAAGGATCTGGAGGGGAGGGGTCGCTGCACCCGCCCTCACCCTATGGCAGGCTCAACGGGGGAGGCAACAGATAGCATGTCGAACTGAAGGTAAGTGGAGGAGGAAGAGGGTGGGGGGGGGGCAGAGTCGTCAAATACTTAACACGGCCCCCGTCCGGAGAGGATGTGTACGTAGCTGTGGGGAGGGGGAGGGGGGTGAGGGGGTCTGCATGGGGAATAATATGGAGAGGTACTGAGGAGTAATAAGAGAGATATTTGAGGGCAGTTCCAGGGGCGACGCGCCTCCCTCTAGAAGGTCTTCCTGTGGATGGCACGGGCTCGGTCCTCCTCGTACTCCTTCTTAGACACCCACATCTTCTTGAAGGTGTCCAACGACGCCAGGATGGAGCCGCTGGGGAGAGACAACACGTACAGTGAGGGGGGGGGGCAGGAGGAGACCAGCCCTGGGACTGAAGTGAGCTCACGGGTCCAAGGAGGCAGCCCGAGTGGAGTGGACGCTTACCCGATCCACGTGGAGTACAGTCTCTCCTGGGGGGCCGAGATCTGGAGAGGAAACGCAAACATCCGCGGGTCAAACACGCTTCCTGAGACATGGGGCCGGGGCTCAAAGCAGGGGGGGTGGTGAAGCCGAGGATATGGCAGAACAATGGCTTCCTAAAAGGACTGGTTTTTAAGAGTGGTTTGGCCGAGGAGCCTACCTTGATCTTGACGTCTTTGGGGGCCAGCTTCTTCACCTCGCTCAGTAGCCTGTCACCAAAACCTGGGGAGGGAGAGAGTGAGTTTACTGGCTGTTGTTGTGTGTTTCAGTTTGAGGGTTGTCAATGCTAATGCACAGGAATAATTCAAACCTTCAATGCTCAACCAATAAATCCCACTACTTTATTTTATGGTGGTTTTAAGGGGTTTAGAGACGACAAGAAACTCTACAAAGGGCCATGAGTTCTAATCGTATAAGGAGTAAAAAATGACATGCAAGACGCAGTGATAATTGCCTTGAATCAAATAATCTTAATTCTAAAAGGCAATCTAAAAAAGGTTGGTGTGTCAATGCGACCACCATCCCCAAGAATAAAGTTTAAAAGAGACTATAAAGGCAGATATCCCTGGGTTGTAAATACATCCAAGACAGGGGGCCGAGTGTTTTCAAATACTTTCTCGAACCCGATATGAGAACTGCCTTGAAGTGTAAATGTTTCCAATAATGAAGATAGATTGTTTTCTTAACCAGTAACCAAACCCAGAGTCAGAGCTTTCATGGCCTCTCCACGGATTGGAAAAAAATGCATAGAAGGACGGTTAAGTATTTCCCGACTGTGGACGTGGATGATAGGCTGTCATTACAGACAGTTAACCAGCATAGCTTTATGTATTGTCTGAGCAATAACCCACTGTCATGAATGCTACTACAGCAATTCTGAAGCCACGATCAACCATGTCCTCACTGAGACAACAGCCTGTCTTTATATTTAACAATACACACTCTCCAGGACAATTATCTTTAGAAGCAACTCAACTGTAGTTGTCTGAAAACACACTGTGATCTGTGGGCTGAGATGGTAAGAACAACTTGGGTGTTAAAACAAAATACAGCCTTAAACTATTTTATATTGTAATGTCAGGAAATAATCCTAAATCAGTCTCTTGTCTATAAGCAAACGTATTACATTTACAAACAACATATCAGATGTAAGCTGCAAAAGTGTTTCTAGTTTGTAGTTACACTTATCTATCCTGTGGTCGAAACACCACAGGAGAAAACCGAACATTCTCGTCACATCAGCAAACCAAACAAACCAAAGCAACCCTTTCCTTTTCGCAGTGACAAGCACCCACCTTTGAGCAGTGTTGAGCCGCCAGACAGCACGATGTTGGAGAAGAGCGTGCGCCGTAGGTCCATGTCGGACTTCTGGATGGCGAAGGCCAGCACCTCGTGGATGCCCTCGCTCTCATCCCCGATCAGGTCGGGCCTGAACAGCAGCTCGGGGGCGCGGAAACGGGCCGGCCCGATCTGAGCAGGGGGCCAGAGGTTAGGGTGAGGGCCTGACCGTCTGGTGTTCTTTCAATAAAACAGCTGGATGTGTGTATTTTCAGCGGTATGCAGCCGTTTGAGTTTGACTGTTTATGATACGTGTAGTAGGGATGGGCATAATTAGTCGACTAGTCACGGGAGGAGGTGCTACTCGAGTATGAAAATACTAGAATAAATACCAAGAATAGGTTTTATGTCATCATGAGTACTACCCCTAAGCAAGACACACTTTTATGTTAATACAGCAATGATTCATAAACTAGGCAAAAATAGGCTATACATTGGGTTTTGGCAACCTGGAAAAAAATATGAGGCCATGACCTAAGCAGTAGCGGAAGCACATCTGGCGTGAATGTGAGAGAAGCGCTTTACCGGTGACGTGTTCATTAGTCGTGTTCATTCAATCCAATATATCTTTACGTAAAAGTTTAGCATGGAAGCATTCCGATTTAGACACAGAATATGTGAATCACATAATTTACGGGCTTTGTCAGAAGGGAAAAAAAACTGAAGTTAGCTCTGCGTAACTTATGAATTACTGGCACTTTGAAATGAATTGCCCTTTGTATGTAGCCTTTAAATGGCGCAAGGTCATAAAACAAAATTACCCTTTGCACAAGTTAGGCAACAGTATCTCCGAGCAATAATTGTATTTTACTATTTGCTAAAAAGTGTTTTAATGTCCTCATCTGGCATTTATAGATTTTCATAGATCCTTAAAAATAACCTTTAATTTTAACATATGCGTGAATGGACAGTTGCGTTTCCTTATAGGTAAAACGTGAAGCCCATTGTGCTTCAGTTGGGCTGTCTGTTTAAAAAAAGAAATCGATGAATCTATTGGTTACTACTAATGTTTGTCATTCTGACCCAATTAGTGATTATAAATACAAACACTGACAAATCGCTGACCATGAGATGCACGAGACAAGTTTTGACTAGTCAGGTAGTCCAGTGTGGTTGACTAATAAATTAGTTGAAACACCCATCCCTAATGGTAAGTGTGTGGGGTACTCACGTCTAGGGTGCTCCCATCAGGGAGTGTGTATTGCGCCTTCTCTGTCTCTAGAGTCTCATCCTTTTGGGGGTTCAGGGACAGGTAGCAGGCTCTCTGTTGACACACACAAACACACATTATTGGCATATTTAGCAACCGATGCCAACAGAAGTAGTGTATGGACCTCTACCCAAAAGCTCAACCCCCCAGCCCCAAGCTGCCATCGCGGGCGTACCTCCTTGATGGTGCGGACCACCTCAAACTCTGCCGAGGTGTGGAAGTCGTAGCCTTCCTTGCGGAGCAGCAAGCGGAGGTAGCGTGACACGTCTCTGCCGGCAATGTCCACCCGCATGATGGAGTGTGGGATGGCAAAGCCCTCGTAGATGGGCACCGCGTGGGTCACCCCGTCCCCGGCGTCCAGCACCACACCCGTGGTGCGGCCGGTGGCATACCTGCCGGGAGGGAGGCCACACGTCACCTCACACATATCAACACACCTCCACTAAACAAACAAAACGCTTCAATCTGGATGGTAACGACAACATTTTGAGAACGCAAACTGACACCTTCAAAGGACATGTTGATTCCTTTATCTGGCTAGTTGTTAGTAAGAAACAAAAACCACAAAAAAAATGGTTGGGCCGACTCACAGACTGAGGACGGCCTGCATGGAGATAAAGAGGGCGGGAACGTTGAAGGTCTCGAAGAAAACCTCGGCAGCCTTCTCCCTGTTCTTGCTGGGGTTGAGGGGGGCCTCGGTCAGCAGCACCGGGTGCTATGGAGACGGAGAGAAAAGTCTGGCTAAGAAAAGTCTGGGAGGAGACACACGGCATCAACTGTTCAGGCAGCCCGACAGAGTGACCTGAGGGGAGAGGACGAGCAGAGACAAAACGTCCAACAAGACAGATAGGAAGGGAAAACATCTGGAGAAAAGGGAGGGATGAGAGGGAGAGGAGAGCCCACCTCTTCAGAGAAGGTCTGCAGCTGCTCCTTGGAATAGACGTACTGCCAGATCCTCTCCATGTCGTTCCAGTCCTTCACTATGCCGTGCTCCATTGGATAACGCACCGACAACAGGCCTCTATGCTCCTGTGAGGGGGGGCACACGCCTCAGGGTCAACACTTATGGCGCTACAGCATTGATTCAAAGCAGCAGCAAGCAGAAGACGGCAGAAATACATGTAACTAGGCAAACCAGTTATTTGGCCCAAGTCAGCTGATTAACACAGTGATCTATCTGTAAGCTGTGTGTGTGTGTGTGTGTGTGTGTGTGTGTGTGTTATAGTACCTCCGCCTTAGGTCCAATGAAGAGGTCCCCCTCTAAGGCTCCAGCCATCACACGCACATGCTTGGGACGTCCAACACTGAATCAAATGGTTAAGACCAGATAATCAGACACTGGGCAGCCATCAAGAGCCATGACACAACAGAAATGCATACATATAATATATTGCTCCATATTCCCGGTGCATCTGTCAAAAACTTACTAGTTGGGGAAGCAATATTTCGGTATCTGGTCACCTGCAAAGCCAGCTTTGACCACTCCAGATCCCTGAGGTGTCCAAGAGAAGAAGTAAGTAACTACCTAGCCAGCATGCAGGCTTAAGCTTATATAGAAAGACAGAAACAATGAAAGGCGAGAGAATGAATCTATGAGTCTATGAGTTTATGTCTGTGTGGGGGTCATAAGACACAGCCTAAGGCATTAGCAGTCCTCATTCCTTAGACCTCAGAACACACTGCAGCTGCTGTCTGCTAGCAGTGCTACTGTGCTACAGCTAGTAGTAGTAGTAGTAGTACTACTAAAGCTTATGTATTAACATCACGACGTACAAAACAACATAGAATATTCACCGCTGTAAGAAAATGCTAAAATAAAAGATGGTTGGAACACTGCTTGATAATCTAAGTGACTATATTAGCTATCAGATGTTGCTATTGACTAAAGAATGACTCACTTTTATCAAATCCCAAATCATTACGTTAGCTAGCTAACACAACAGTAGATAGTCCTTCGTTGCAAGGTAAAACGATCGTGGAATCCGGTGGACAATGTATCTGAATAGCCGCAACCATCCCAACCGAGAACCGGCTGTATTTCTTTGTGATAACATTTGCTAGCATAGTTAGCTGACCAACTAACGTTGGCAGACAGGCAGACACAGCACTGCTTCATAAGCTCACGTTACGTTAGCCAACAAGAGACGGTGAAAAAATCTATTCTAACCATGGCTAGCAAGTGAGCGTTAATGGTCTTAATATAACGGTACAGTTAGCGAGCTAAGGCAATACAATTTAGATGGATTAATGCATTTTTTGCAACCAATGATTCCCTCTAGTAGTTCAATGGCGTAAATAAATGTCACGGGAGTTACTAGCTAGCTAGTAGGAGGATACAACACAATGGTAAGCTAACAGCTAGCAGCCGTCTCGAAAGGGTGTGGATGAGTGACATCATACTTACATTATCAATCACAACCGGCTGGTTAGCTATAATGTCATATGATTCCATGACAAACTAATAGTGGATGATAAGTTTATAACAATCGTTAAATATAGTCTCTTCTGTTTAACGTTTTAATCATATAAATAACGCCCTGTCACCCTGGGCTCAGACAACTCGCCGCTCCTTTGCACAGTCGGCCCAAAACAGCCTAACCCTGTTGTGCTTCTTTGAGAGACACTGCCAACAGCCAATGAGAAGGTAGGAAAGAGGCCACATGCCTGCCGTCAAACAATAAGAAGGCGCGTGCACATAAATACATAAGGAAGATGTTTCGTTTTGTGAAAAATTACAAAGTGTTTTCCTGTCGGAAAAATGGAATATGGAGTCATATGGAAATGAAATCCATTATTTAGTCTGTATTGATCATATATAGTTTAAGATTTGTTTTTACTAAGTACAGTAGTCTAGTCAATGGACATCGATGGTGTCGCAAAGTTACAATACTGCTCCGCCTTCACGGGCACAACGCGACCAGCTCAGATCAGTGCATTCCACCGGAAGAGGTATTTTGTTTTGCAGTGTCAGACTGTCAGGTGGTGGTCTTTGACACTTATGCTAATGACAAGTTATACGCGAACTAGCTAACTTTCAATATATTACAATTAATGCCAAGGTAAGTATTTTGTTTAACTTAAAACACTGTCAAACAAACTAAACTGCTTGTCAGTCATTAGTGACATGACATGTTAGCTGCACGTTTGTTAACAATAACACAGTTAGCTGGCTAACTAGCTAACTTAACTAGGTTAGATCTGACTAACTTGGTATTATTATTGGTAACGTTTGTGTCCAGTTTCAGTCAGCTAACGTTAGCTTCAGGTCCAGCGCCAGCTTTGTGCGAGCTTTCCACCAGTTTAATTTATGTCTTAGAGAATGTGAAGAGAACTCTTTGTGTGTGGATGTGTGTTTGTGTGTGTGCGTGTTCGTGTGTATGCGCGCGCTCGTATACAGTAGGTCCCCGCCTGGCCCGGTCCATGATAAGAGCCATAGGAACACTGCTGACTCAACATGGCCTGTGCAGAGGAGCCGCCTGAGAAGTAAGAGCATACCTTTTATTTGTGGGTTTCAAGAATCTGTCACTACCCTCAGTGACAAGTCATAGGGGTTGCTGTGATGATAATAGGAAAAGTATATGTGCTATATGTTCCAGGCACTGTTGGGTGTGTTTTGCCACTGAGAAAGAGGACCGCGTTGCAGAGTGGGTGAGCCCATGCAGATGTAAAGGTTGCACGAAATGGATCCACCAGGCCTGTCTGCAGCGGTGGCTTGATGAGAAGCAGAAAGGAAACAGCGGAGGAGCAGTCAGCTGTCCTCAGTGTGGCACAGAATACCGTATCGTCTTCCCCAAAATGGGTTAGTTAATTTGACACTATAATACACAAGAAACAAAATACTGCATTATTTATTACAACAAACACCTTTTATTACGGCACCTAGTCTATTTTTATAAATATAGGATTATGATTTCTAAATGGCTGATAATAGAGCAACAAAAAAACTTTCCAATTGTCCGGAAATGAAAGTTCATTCTTGACTTGCTGTGCAACCCGTTTCCATAGGCCCGTTGGTGTATTTCCTTCAGCAGATTGACAGGGCCCTGTCCCGGGCTAGCCCATTTGCTGCTGCAGGGGTGGTGGTGGGAACAGTGTACTGGTCAGCTGTCACCTATGGAGCTGTGACTGTCATGCAGGTACACAGAAAACATGTCATAACAGGGCTCCAGACTAACATTTTATACTGGTGGCAGTAGTACAAAAACTGATGGTGGGGGGCAATTTTCTTCATTCAAAAAGTGTCGAAACGCTTAATTATTCTTAATGTGTTGGGACCCTCAATGATGACATACATCCTTCGCGCTCTAGGTTGCAAGAAGGCTGTCATAGTATACTATACCGAGTGTGAGACAGAAAGAAATGCTGCCAGTAGGTAGTTCAAAGGAGGCTAAATAATGAAGTTTGACCAAAATATGACTTCAGGATTTATAATAACAATAATAATAAATAAAACACCAAAGAAAGTCAAGTGGCAGCAGTCCTACCAATCATTTTTTTTTGTGGCACTGGACAGGTTTACGGTGGCAAATGCCACCAAGTTGGTGGCAGTCTGGAGCCCTGCATACTACGCATGCCAACGATAGTAAAGTTTACAAGATATTCTACCTGTGTTTGTGTCTTAGGGTTTTTATTAACATTCAACCCTGATATTGATACAATATTTAATCTTCAACTTTGTGAAGATTGGCCAACTCCTTGTACCTACCTTTTCCAGGTGGTGGGTCATAAGAAGGGCTTAGATGTGATGGAGCGAGCTGACCCTCTGTTCCTGCTGATGGGTTTACCCACCATCCCTGTCATGCTGGTCCTGGGCAAGATGATCCGATGGGAAGACTACATACTGAGACTGTGGCAGAGGCACTCCTCCAAGCTGCAGTTGCTGCTGCCAGGTGAACACACGCACAGTTGTCTTTGTCTCTCGGCCCTCTATTTGCAGGTGTTAGTAGAGAAACACTGTGCTGTTAACTCACTGACTCTCTCATCCCCTCCCCAGGGATAGGGCGGCCCCTGCCCCGTGTTCCCGCTGATGGGGGCAGCGGTGGGGACCACCTGTCTGTGTCTCGTACTCTGTGTGGCGCTCTCGTCTTCCCCTCCATCGCGAATGTAGTGGGAAGACTGCTGTTTCGACGCGTTCCCTCTAGTCTACAGCGCACTGTTCTGGTGAGCGCCTCTGCTCTGTTTGCTCTTCTGTTACCTCTGTCCATTGGCAGGGATTTGATCTGCGTTTAACCCTGCCCGTCTCACGACCCCGGTTCTGCCTTTGTCTTTCTCTCTCTGCAGGGGGGCATTGCTTTCGTAGTGATGAAGGGAGTGCTAAAGGTGTATTTCAAACAGCAGCAGTACCTCATTCAGGCCAACCGTCACATCCTTAACTACCCTGAGAGGGATCAGACAGGAGAACGGGATGGACAAAGAGAGGGAGGAGAAGAAGACACAGAAGACAGTGGAAATGAATAATTTCCATACATGTGAGAGTAGGAGTACGACGTGGAAAAAGAGGAATAAAAAGAGAGTTAAATACCACTGTAAAGGATATTGTCTCAAATATTGATATTGTCCACGTGCAAGAGTCTAAGTAGGTTATCTGAGTCACACTTTGAAATGCTAATGACCTATTATATGGGTCAAAATCATAGGGAGATGACCAACTGGACATGACCTCCATCCTTTCCCAGTTTTATTTATTTCCTTTGAAAACATGTTAGGACAACATCAACTTATTTTAATTTAAAGCAGAAAGTAGATTATTGTTTCAGATTAAGCAACCAACTCATATTAACATAAAAAGTAAAAGTTTCCATGCAGTCGTGACTGAGTGAGTGTATGTTGTAGACAGTGCTTATGTCTTATTTGAAGCCGGGATGAGTGAGCTATTAAATTTTATTGATTATTAACAGTTGTGTCTTTTCCACTGTTTGGTCATTTTTATTTTAGTAAATAATTGAACTTTGATGCCAACCATAAGCCTAAATATTGATATAAGACTGCCTTGACAGTTAAATTAATTAGGCGCAAGTCTTCTGATTTGCCTTAATTTGGGGGGCGTGTGAGCAGTTAAGGTGATCGCTGATTGGCTCACTGTCGCCTGCAAGCTGCGGCTATTGTGATGTACAATCGGGAAAAGGAATAGGTGTTGCTAGCAAATTAGCAAAATAATGTATTCTTGTCGAGATAAACACCGATTTACTACATACCATAAATTGCCATGAAGAGAATTACGTTATTTGTCCATGGAACGTCCACAAATGGAAAGGTAGCGACATTCAGCAGGAAACGTCGAAGCACATATTTTGCTTACTCAGTCACATGGCTTAATAACTCCACAGCTAGCTTGTGTGATCGGTAACGTTAACTCATTGCATGAGTGTTCTGTCTTGCTATACAGGTTGTTGCGGTTTATGGCTGCTTGGACGATTTGCTGACAGTCGCAAGTTCAAAGTTTGGAATTAAAGCCTCGTGTGTATTTAACGTGAATGGAGGGCTTATTGACGACATAGCACTGATAAGGTGCTATAGATATCCCTTACATCCGACACCAAAATAAAATTTTTTAATAGATGCCACTTGATCTGGAGCAGAAGTAATAGTTGACGTGTCTATGTTTTGGTGTTATTGCAGAGATGACGATGTACTGTATGTATCAGAGGGGGAGTCCTTTGATGGTAAGTTGAGCTGAGGTTGATTCAAGCATATACCCATTTTTTTGTATAGGAAAGGACAGTAGAGTTTGATATATGGTTGACCTTGTTGTGTAAAAACCCGGAATAAAACTAAGTTCTTTACCTAGACTCCCAGGAAAACGGTGGAGGACCAGACCGGTGTCAGGCTCACACTGATTGGTTGACTCTCAACGTTGGGGGACGCTGCTTTACTACCACAAGGTAAACATGTAAACCTAAACCTAAGCTTCAAAATACCTGGTTTAGGACAGCATACAAATTTAAGTGTGTTCTCTCTTCAGAAGTACACTGGTCACTAAACAGCCAGAGAGCATGCTGGCCCACATGTTCCGAGACAAAGGTGACGAAGAAGCAAATTACCATGTGTTCTACCTTAAGAATGTGAGAATATTTTCAGCCCCATCCCGACGCCTTGATCTGTTTGTTTACATTCAGATGTGTGGGGCAACAGACAGGATTCCCAGGGGGCCTACCTGATAGACCGCAGCCCAGACTACTTTGAGCCCATTCTGAACTACCTGAGGCACGGGCAGTTGATCATCAATGATGGCATCAATCCACTGGGTATACTTCACACTCGCACAACCATAAACCAAACTTGTCTTAGATGAATAGGCCCACTACACAGTCTCAATGTGACTTTCACTCTCTCTCTCTCTCTCTCTCTCTCTCTCTCCCTCTCTCTCCCTACAGGTGTGCTAGAAGAGGCCCGTTTTTTTGGCATTGAGCAGCTGGCTGATCAGCTGGAACTCCTTATAAAGGTGAGAGAGAGAGAGAGATCTTCATCTTCATCTTCCAGCATCCTGTCATGTCATTTCCCAAATTGAATGTTGCCAAATGCTCTGGTCTCCACTTCTCCCAGAACTCCCAGCCACCAGATGATCACTCCCCTCTGACCAGGAAGGAGTTTGTCCGCTTCTTAATGGCCACCACCACAAAGTCCGAGCTTCGCTGTCAGGTGCATACTCAAATACCATCTACAGGGCAGATGGCACTGTTACAGAGGACTAGAGGAGCCTCTACATGTCAGCTAGATGAGACCGTTAGGCTATACACTAGATACAAAATGTCTCTCATCTCTGACTTATGCTCTGCTCATAGCTTTGAAGGCAGAAAATATGAACAATCCTAACCATAAACTCACACGAGCGTGTCCTTGTTCGCGTCCCAGCAGGGTCTTAACTTCAGCGGTGCGGACCTGTCTCGACTGGACCTGCGTTACATCAACTTTAAGATGGCTAACCTGAGAGCAGCCAACCTCCGCGGGGCTAACCTGAGTGGGGCCAACCTGGAGAGGGCAGACCTCTCCTCAGCCTGCCTGGATGTGAGCCACACTCATGCCTTCTGAAAAGACTGTACACACTAACATGGGCCATCAGCCAAAGCCCCCCCTCCATAGCGACACCATGTGATATTATGGTTGGTGTGTGTGTGTGTGTGTGTGTGTGTGTGTGTGTGTGTGTGTGTGTGTGTGTGTGTGTGTGTGTGTGTGTGTGTGTGTGTGTGTGTGTGTGTGTGTGTGTGTGTGTGTGTGTGTGTGTGTGTGTGTGTGTGTGTGTGTGTGTGTGTTTTCTCTCAAGGGAGCGAACCTGCAAGGTGTGAAGATGCTCTGTTCTAATGCGGAGGGAGCGTCTCTGAAGGGCTGTAACTTTGAGGATCCTGCCGGAGTCAAGGCTAACTTAGAGGGTGAGAAACAGTATGGCCCAGCTACTTCCCATCAAGGCTTGTGAGTCAAGCACAGCTCCTTTGCATTTACCAGGGCGACTGATATGTGTGTGATGTTCCAGGGGCCAACCTAAAGGGGGTGGACATGTTGGGGAGTCAGATGACTGGGATTAACTTGAGAGTTGCCACACTGAAGAATGCCAAGCTAAAAAACTGCAACCTTAGAGGAGCTACCCTGGCTGGCACGGACCTAGAGGTTAGCACACACACAAGCACACAACAACAGGTAGACACGTATGCGCACACACATGCTACAAAAGGTGCAAGCGGTTAGTTAAGCCGTAGTGATGGACTGTGTTTCTCCCCGTGCGTCTGTCAGAACTGTGACCTATCGGGCTGTGACCTGCAGGAGGCCAACCTGAGAGGGTCCAACGTCAGAGGCGCCATCTTTGAAGAGATGCTGACTGCTCTACACATGTCCCAGAGTGTTCGATAAAACCTCCATCCTCCTCCTGGGTATACCCACACTGTCCTGAACTTTTCTGTCAATCCTTTGTCCCAAACAAACACTGTCCATAACTTCCCCTTTATTTCCCACATCTATCCGGGAAGAACCGAACTGTCTTGGTGTTTGGGGAAAACGATAACTGTATGTAAAACTGGCTTCTGTGTTGAAAGGTGAAATATTTCCCTTGAATGGGGGGACATCTTTCACACTTGACGGTAATCTGGCCTGTGAGATGCCATCTTTTATATTTCCTAACCAAGGTGCCACATTACCTGTCGTATTCATTGTGACTACTGTTATCATGTACTGTAACATTTGAGGTTATAATTGTCTGTTTATGATCATAATAAAAATATTTTCATACCATGTCTCCTAGCATTACATAGGTCCATATGTAGTAAATGTGTTTACTATACAGGATAAATATCCATTATGCATCGTCAAGACGTTTTATTGTTGGGAAAGAATTGGGTTTTCAAGTGGGTCCCTTCTGTTCTTGATAATTTGCCGACTAAGGACTACTATAATCTGTAGAAACGTCAACAGTAAGCTTAGACATCTTTTAAGTCATGCTATACGTGATTGTATTTGGCTTTGGTTTAATTTGTTAGCTTTATTTGTGTGGCATAAAACATGCATGCCCAGCCCAGTAGGGATTTTGTGATGTGTTGCGTTACACGAACATGTAGTTAGCAGCCGGCTGATTGCCAACACTTGTAAAAGGAGCCTAATTGGGTATGTATTATGGATTAGATGTCTGGATTACAACAATTCTGTACAAGATGAAAGATGTGTCTACACGATTTTGTCTGCTTAATACCTTTGCTTGAGGTAACTAGTCTCCTGGATTTCTGTTTCAGTCTGTTTGGTTTAGGAGGACATAGAGCATGATCTATATATTCTCCTGGGATGCACCTATTCAATGTATCCTTCTGTAAGGGTACACAACCATTCAGTCACCTCTATTCTGCTTAGCTACACTGGGGGGTAAGTCCTTTGGCTATGACACCTGTTATCTTCTGTTTGCATTAGCAAAGGTCTGACTGACACTGTAATGTACTTCTACAGGATCCTGCATGTTGCAAGTCCCTGTCTCATCTTTGACCTCGCTGTTTCCCCAATGAGATACAGTTTCTGCTGATGCAGATTTTAGACTTCATTCTTTATTCTGCCTTTTTTACATACAACAAATGTACCTACATTTCAAAGATTTTGGAAAATCAGGGCTTGCTAAGTTGACTTGTAGTGAGCTGATAATAGATACCAACACAATTAAGCAACTGCATCTATTAAGTGAGCTGCTGATGTCAAATGACAGGTCATGCTATCTCTTAAGACAGCTGTTAGCCTTCTATAGGAAATAAGAATCAAAGACATACATGTCAAATCGTGCATGTATAAACAATAGACACTGGAATGTCAAGTGCACAGATCACACATCCTGTCAGCTTATAGATGTCCCTGTCTGAAAGCAGAATGGATGTGGATTTAAAGAGAAGCGGTACGTTTTGTTTTTCTTGTTTTTTTTCCCGTTTTCTTTTAGGGCTGGTCTGGCCGGGCACAATGTGGGCTGGACCAGTAGAACCAGGAGGTACTAAAGGAGCAGCAGAGAGGAGAACATTCTGGACAAGGAGGCTAACTGGAAAGCTGGGTGCCTGGTTGACTGGCAGTTTGGTCAGCTGGCTTCTTGTCTGGTTGTCTGGCAGTTAGTTGTGAGAAATTAAAAAGGGGCAATAGGCATATGTTTAAGGCACATAAGCTGATTTGCCAAACTCTTTATACCTATTTGATTTGTAGACCTGTAGCTGTTTGTCCTCTCTTGGTAAAATAGGAAAATTTTGACTCATGCACCAGGATTTTAAAGGTCAGAAAGTATTTGGTGGCTTACCTAGTTTCACCAGCAGAGGGCAGAAGAGTTTTAGTGTTTAAGGCCATGGCTGCCGCAGGTACGGGCCATGGCTGGTGAAACGTAAGGCTATGATTTTCGTCCAGCCAATGTTGCCAACACATCAAACCCCTTTTGTTTACTGAGTACCAGCCATTGATTACAACGGGGAGTTTGGTGCTCAGGTCCTATATCCTAACCAGGACACACTGTGGCTGTCTCCTCTCACTGCCTCTTTGGAGGGGTAGACAATAGCAGAGACACAAACCGCTGTACCAGACAGACCTGTCCTGTGAAGTCACTTCAATCCCTTTCAAATGCGCTTCTGCCCTGACAACCAGGGATGAGGCAAGAAGTTACCACCAACCCTGTGTGCTATTGTACATGTGTGTGGTGTTTAGGGATCATATATAATTGTAATATCAACCGCACCTGGGTTAGCGGTCGATATTTAGAATCTAGAGAGGTACATGGAGGTACTGGCTACACATCTCCCTAACAAGTCTGAACAGGAAGACACGATCGGGTTACAGCGCTAGGGTTCCCTGAGCCTGTCACCTTGGGTTTATCTGCTTACTTGTCTTCCTAACCGCTGGAGACCGTTGTGGTGACAGTGTTTAGAATGGGGGAAGGTTGCGGGTGAGGGGCTGACTGGTGGTCAGAGAGTCCTTGTGGTCCGATCAGATGCTCATGGTATTTACAGAACACAAACACTGTTAGCCCTTCCAGGTGCCGAGGCCCATTCACAAAGGTTCACCCTGTCTGTGACGTGGGAATTTAAGTCCCCAGTGAGGTGGTACAGCTCAAAAAGAAAGGTGCCTGGATAAACTTCATATGAGTCTGCTGACAAGCCTAGTAACTCTAGACAGAATGTGAATAACATACCGTCATTTAGGGATGGGTGGAAGGTGTTTGTGAGTGCGTACACTTGGGTTGTGTTTTCATTTGTTTTTTAGGTGTTGCCTGGGGCGTCTATGGGTCTGGCAGTGATCTGTGGTCAAACACAGAAAGAACACTTGACCACGGAGACGATATGGTTCTATATGTCACACCTATCCAAACTATTTTTCACCTTTTCATCTCCCAGTACCAGCGTGACCCAGTCGGACCATCTTGATTCTTCACCCCCATTAGGCAGACTCAAATATCTATGTGTGATCAGGATATGGTTGCTTCTCTCTCCTTCTAACAGTATCACCTCTCTGTTCTCCAAAGAAAGAAAGAAAGTTTCTACCGCTGGACAGTTGGAAGAATCGGCTGTCAACACCGAGGAGAGCTTAGAACCTACGACGAAACCGAGAGAAAGAGAAAGGAATTCCTTGTAGCTACACCCCTTCATGTTTTCTAAATACCTAGTCACATAGACTGGTGGATAACCACATGATAGAAACACACACACAGACGGGTAAAGGCCAAAAACGGTGTGCAATTCCCCAAGATAATTGGGCTAAAAAAGGTGCTGCGTCATTTCAAGTCTGGATAATTGGTGATTTTCTTTCATCATGGCATGTCAGTGTTTAAACTAAAGACAAAGTGCAGGAGTGTGACCACTACACAGTCAGCAATTTGAAACAAGTTGAAATTGCCGCGTGCAAGTCTGGAGATTTGTCTTTCCTGGTGAAGCTGTACTGCATCCCTGTGGTTTGTTGGTGCAGTGCTATAGCATAGGTGGCCTAGTTTGCCACAGCCCCAGACCGGCACAGGCAATAACAACAGGGAAAATCTACAAAACATAACCTACATACACTACGTACATAACTGGCTCTGTTGATTACCTTGCAGTGGCTGGAAGCTTACTTTTTGTACTTTGAAACCATCTACTGGTCATTTATTACCATGTCTCTAAGCCCAGCATTTCAGGTTATTTCAGGTTACATCAGTAATAAAGTAGAAGGTGCATTTACTCTTTATATAACCCCCCCCCCCCACACCACCCCCACCACCCCCCCCCCCCACACACACACACACACACATACAGTCCACCTAAAGTCAAACACACACACACATACAGTCCACCTAAAGTCAAACACACACACACATACAGTCCACCTAAAGTCAAACACACACACACATACAGTCCACCTAAAGTCAAACACACATACAGTCCACCTAAAGTCAAACACACACACACATACAGTCCACCTAAAGTCAAACACACATAGACTAGTCGTTTCTCTCCCTCAATCACATGAATAACAAGCAAGATAAATAGGATCATTTTATTGTTTAATATTTAGTTCGCATACATTATGATCTCAGTATTTTCTATGTTGCTGTAATTCCTGGATTTCTAGATCCAACATTCTGGCTGAAATTGAGATTTTGGTTGGTTGGTTGAAAGAAATCGCTTTGTTTGTTTGTATATTTGACCACCACATAAATGGCCCAGTTATCTCTCTTTTGAAAACCTTGCACATCATCATCAGTTTGTGCATTTAGATCCAGAATGTAACCCATGTTTTTCTCTGGCCTGAAGCCAAACACCAAACTATTGCTTACTTTATGGTTATCCACAATAGGGCTGTTTACATTGCATATTAATAGAAAACTGAGTGAACAGTCCAATATTATATTTTATGTGTGTTCTTTTTTGCAACTAAGGGTTAGACTGCCCAACCTATTAAAGGCAATGTAATTGGTAGATTCCTACATTATCTTTGATACATTCCGCTATAAACAATGTAATTCAATCTGCAACATCTGTCAAACAAAAGGACATAGATCTAAAGTATATTATAATTTCCCTAAAAAGCCAGGTCAGGGTTGGATTTATCACGTGGGAATTTTCTACCTGTATCTTATCCCTGGTCCTGAATGCTAAATAGTCTGAATTTGGCTATTCATCGGCCCTTAGCAGTATATTTCTTAATTGTTTTATATATGTGCTTGTCCTCGATATCATATAAAAATATGCATTTTGTTTGAAAAGGTATATATGGAATCAGTGAGTTTTTGTTCAGCATTCATTGCTTTTCACTCGACTGACGTGTTTGTCAGCATAAATAGCATTGGCTTATGGGACCAGGGCTACGACACAGTGGGGGAATATTTACTGCCAATTATATATTCAGTGTCAATTGATTACTAAATAGATTTCTATAGCTTTGCAGAAATTTGCACTAGCCCACAAAAGATCAATTGTGAATTGACACCAAAAAACCCATGCCCAAACATCTAAAATGCTCCTCTTTTAATGAGCAACACAACTTTATATATCATACGTCAGTCAGCATTGAAGTGCATTGATTAAAAAGTAAGTGCAAGTACAGATTTAGATGCATTCATTTTGACTAGAGGATTAAATTGTTTGCAACCTGGCCCCAAAAATAGTAATTCTACAGGGGCACTCTGCAAAAGAAAAAACGCTATAGTTGATGCTGTCTCTAACCTAAAAGATATATGTTGTTTTTCCTAATTCTTCCAGCTCTTGCAATTAATTATTGAGTGACAGTTTGTAGGAGCATGTTGTGCTGCCTTCTGTCGTCAGTTCATTTTCGGTCCATCAAATATAGCACTTTTCCTCAATAAAAGTATTACTGTAATGCTCCCTGATTGACAGGTCCAAGGATTTCTCGGCTTGCTTTGAGGAACATGGCTTCTGAATCAAGCCAGCACAAAGTCAGTGAGAAGCACTATTTTAGTGCAATACTTTCACACGTGGCAACCTTTGCTGACCTAAAACTGACAACCACTGCATAGAGATAGAGAAATAGTTCCTATCACAGTCCCTTCAATAGACCTGTTCTGATGGAAGCGCCAATATTTATAGTCATGTCACCACAGCAAGGATAAGAACTTTATGAGGTAATAAAAAACAAACAACAGCCTGGAGCTGTCCTTTGAAATGCATTGACCCAGTCCATTAGATTCTGTCATCAGAATTTGGATAATACTTATTGAAACCATAAGGCTTTACAATAAATGCAACTTGGCCATGTGATGGCAAACGTCTTCTGCGGAGGGTGGGGGGGGGGACCCCTCTCGGACTCTAGCTGCTCTCGGAGGAGGTGGGGGGCGCCGTGGAGGACGACCGCCGCCGGGACACGGACTGGGAGCGATCGGGGCTGTGTTTGTCGTAGGGCTGGAGCTGCACCTCCAGGAAGTCCCTGTGCTGCTGGCTGATGACCTGGCTGATGAGGCCTGGCAGGGCCTGTAGGTTCCCCAACAGAGTCTCCAGCTTGGTCTCCAGGAGGGCAATCCTCTTCTCCATGTCCTCCCCTCGCTCATTCAGGTCGGATATCAGGTCATACATGACGTTCTGAGTCTAGAACAGTGGGAGAGAGACGCTGAGCATCACAGCGGGTATGGTCTGCATGTGGTTAGGGATTCAGTAGAAAGAGACATGAACACATCTCAATGATATAAAGAAAAATTGTATGTTGGGAATACTAACTGGCTGAGCCATCAGGGACACTATATACATATCATAGACTACAGTGCATTGAGATAACAACAGAGGAAAAGCTATTGTGAAAAGCCCTCTATCTCTAGAGGATCTACGCGAAATAGATGCTACTGGAACTAGATACAACACCACGTAGAGCAAGGCAGAAACAAATGCATAATAGATAGCTATGACCACAAGCATACCGTTTTACTGTACACCATGTTCAAATCTAAAAATGTATTCCACACCCAAAACATCTGTTGACAACATGGAAATAGAGCATTCAAATCCCACTTTCACATCATGATGTACATCGTTTCCTCCACCGTGACACATTATCAAACAGTGAGGCGTCCACTCCAGCTGGAGGCTGAGAAGTGGGAGTGAAGGCTACTGGCTAGTGGGTGCGAGGGATTATTCAGGTGGAGAGTAATCACTGGCAGCCTGGGGCCAGTGCCATTCATCACTTACCTTGTCCTCCTCCCATTTGTGGCAGGAATAATGGGCTGGTTTGCAAATTTGAATCACTGATCCACTGAAGACCAAAGTAACTCTGGCAGCCATCCCAACAATAACAGCAACTAGGACGGATGGGGTTTCACTACGTTGCATCACTGACATCAATACTTAATATTCCTTAGATCTAACTGCTAATGGTGTTTTTCTGAAATGCTAAAGTGGGGACATGTATGTCTTGAAGTGTTCCTTTAACACCCATTTGAATATGCGATCAACAAACCATGGATGCTCTCAGAATCGTAGCAATAGCTGTATCTGTCTATCTATAAATAATTACCAAACATGGTGTATAGACCTAACATTGACTTAGGACTGTGGCTCATCACTAAGCCATGTATTGAACCAAGAATATATTAAAAAGTGATGACATAACACAAAGGAGGCCCAGACCAGAGCTCTGGGGAGGGAAAACATGTGTGAACATGTATAATGAGACGAGGTTTAAAATGCTTGAGTAAGCAAGCATGCCAACC
This sequence comes from Aplochiton taeniatus, assembly GCA_017639675.1. Classification (NCBI taxonomy): domain Eukaryota; kingdom Metazoa; phylum Chordata; class Actinopteri; order Galaxiiformes; family Galaxiidae; genus Aplochiton; species Aplochiton taeniatus. Next base: position 23,991,324 of record CM030172.1, on the reverse strand, counting down.
ATGTGTATGTTATTGATTTGCTACCTCAGCACTATCAACCCACAAGTAAGAACTATGAAACCTTCAGTCTATTTGAAACACAGGCAAGGAGTTACTTAAACGACCATTTACACTCAAAACATCATAATTGGACTCAATGTCTGAAATGATGTTAGTAAAAAAATGTATTCGGCAAAAATTGCAATATTTGTGTACCATGGTCAAGCAAGACGGGGAACCTTTACATTTGTTATTGCTATAGAAATAGAAAAGAACACACATGGGGGGAACCACTGGGATCTGAAGGATCTTATAGGACTCTACATACACTATGGAGCTGGTAGAGGTATTTTAAGCTCCATTATACAGCTCCATCTATCTGCGAGAGCGTGGAGATGATTCATGCTACAGTGCCCCCTAATGGTGAGAGACACTTACGACAATGATGGAGAGGGCCTGGCTGCTAAGCGGACCCCGCTATGAGTCATCTCGCCCAATGTCATAGAGCGGCTGTTATACAGCACAGGGTGATTAGGTGATATTCACTAATGCCTTTCATGGCATGGTGGCCTGAAACCCATTTGACCATGGTGGACATTTGAATGTCAAAGCACTCTGGCTCGATCTAGCTCCCCCTTTCCTTTGTCTATGTTTCCGGCTGAATCATCATATCTCAGTGTGCCTCTCTACCCAGGTTACTCTTTTTCTGCTGTGTCAGGTTGGCACAGCGCCTGCTTTTTCTCTAAGGTTTGTCAACTTGTGTTTTGCGTACCTGAAGACCTACGTGGAATTAAAAAAAAAAGTGAAAAGGTGAAATGTTTCTGCAAACCAAATGTGTAATTTCTTTCACCAAATAGAGATAAAATAGAAAATGTAAATATATAGATTCCTTTAAAATTTTGGACTAAACATTTATATTCTATTGACATCTGTTTGTTTGAGAAACCAACTTAGTGGCACAATTACTGAAGATCCCTACAGAAACAAATAAAAACACTTATGATACACAGAAAGATATAACCATATTTGCAAGGCATCGGGGGCAAAAAGTATTTGATCAGTTTCATTACCATGTGAAATTCCTGTCTGTTTATTTGACACCTGTAGACTTTGACTTCCATATATACAAAGAAATGTATATGTATATGTATATAATGAGTTTGCATGTATCAAATGTAGCCACTATCACCTTAACTAGATCTTTTCCTATCCAGCATACAATTCAAATGTTCATAGCCAACAGTAAAACTGAAGGAGAAGCAGTTGTCAGTCTAGCTTACCTTAGCAAGGTCCACTAGTGAGTTTGCTTGGTCATTCAGCTTGCGTTGCTCCATTTTAACACTTCTTAATCTGAACACAAGACCATCCAGAACCCAATAAATCACGCTATCAGTAATTAGCAATCACTCTGTGCACACACAAAGGCATACACACGGAGAGCACACTCCTAGGGCATGCACGGGGTGTGTGTAGATAATGCAGGGATTGAGAGTGTCAATCGGATCGTTTGAGCTGCATGCAAGTGGGAAGACACCACAGACGAGGGAAGCTAGCAGAGAGGAGAATGACCCCATTCTGGAACATTCCATCATTTCAAAAGACTACAGTAAAAGGGAGAAGTAGGTACTGTATGGAGTGACGCTAGAGATACACATCTACAATAGTACCCAATAGATAACTGTAAGACTTTATCCGTGAAATTACATTTTAACTTTATTAATCAAAAGTAGGCCACATATCACGGACCCAGCTCGGTACAGATAATCAACTGAGCGTTACATTTCTCACCACGTATTTGCCCTTTTGATCATAGAAGGAGGACAATATATTGTTGGTAACATACTGCAAAATGTAATTTCAGATGATTTTATTATTCACGTTGAGTGATGTATGTAGATCGCATGACGGCCCTTCTCTGAGACATAGGCCAGCCAGGGGCATGATAAAATAATCCATATATCTGCCATTTTTTTTATTTACCAGTTAAATTAGGCTCGTCGAGAAAGTGCTTATTATCATTCTCTGTAGAACAGAAAAAAAGCTACTGTGCAGAATTCTAGTTTTCAAGTTATTGGGGTGCTTTAACCCCCTCAGACATGCATACATAATAATTCTAAGGGGCACACAACCTGTTTTTTTATGTAACCTTGGTGGTCAACCTTTTCGCAAGCAACAATTCCCTAAATCAAATTGAGCTGTTGATGGTTACAGGCATTTCGAGTTAATCTCTGTAAGTGGACTATGTAAATATTGTGGCACACTAATTTGGATCAAGGACAAGACTACAAAAGGCCATAAGGGACTCTTCCCTAATTAACCAATATTTGCTTACTCACATGCAAAGGAGCACTATGGTTTAAAGACTCCCCTGTTCACATGCGGATGTGGAGCTGTGTCAACCGGTTAAAACACAGTGACCTCTAACCGGTCAGCAAGATGTGGGGGAACAAAAGATACCGTGGAAGAGTCAGAATCCCAAACTAGAGAGCAAAGTTGGCACGCGTTTTTTAGTACTCAAGTGGTGCAGCAAAAGGGAGTGAAACTAAGATATTGCAGAGAATATTTGCACAGAATATTAGATTAGATATCAAATTGGCAGCATTTTAATGCCTCTGTAGCTCGATGTCAGACTTGTCAGAATTCGGTGTTTCATGGTCGGATGATCCGTGTCTGAAGGTGGGGTGGTGTAGGGAGAAGGCCGGGGTTAAATAGGCAATGCATCCTTCTCCTACTCAAATATTCCAAGTGTCCCTCCGTGATTCAGTGTGTTCTTCTGCCGTCGGACATTTCAATAGGCCTTCCAAATTGGCAATGCCATTCATCAAGTGGGAAAACAGCTACGCTAAGCTTTTCAATGCTCTTTCAGGTCCGTTAAGGCAATCTCAATAGTGCTGCACTATAGATCCCCACTGCTCCCTTTGTCATGACCCTTGTTTACCTTACTGTGGAGAGACTAACGGCAAATGTCTTTTCTTGAACGCAATAGCGAGGGCCTGTGTCCTGCAGCGTGCCTCTGTCCCAGCCCCTCCTGACCCCCACCACAGAAGGAGAACCGGATAGCACCTCGTGCCACATCAGTCACAGCCACCCGGGTTTTCAGGCCCGCAACCAGAGAGGCTCCCGGACGTTTACCGAGACCTCCCCTGCCACGGCCGTGTCCCTATTTCACACAACCCCCGGGGCCCCAGGTCTAAGGGGCCTCGGCGGCCCGTCCCGTGGAGGGATGGAGGCGACACCGGGGGGGCGGGGTAGGGGGGGGGGGGGGGGTTTGTCAAACTGTGCCGAAGCTGATGTCATTCGTCGCCTGCCAAAATAGCTCTCATGCCCTCAGACATATGGTAGGACATCTGGTTGCTCTCATGCAACATCATGCCTGTAGTGTGATGAAATGGATAGCAAAACCCAAGTAAGTTACGTGTGTTGGTTGGCCAGTCCTTGCACCAAGAATATGACTGACCCTGCGAGTGAGTGTCTCAGCGCCGGGGCGCATATCAACGGTAGGCTACGTCCCTAGAACACCGGCTGTACGCTGGCTTCCAATGAGCACCTCACCCCTGTCCTTGCTGCTACGTGTCGCCCGATGAAGGAAATAATGGTTGCAACATTGAGTTATAGAAAGAATGCATATGCTGCAAATGTAGTAACAGGCAAAACAATGGTTCCACAAGCCGAAAGATGACCCCAAGCCTTAGCCAATGTGAGCATGATCGATAGCGGGAGTGCACACGTGCCCTACAATATGCATAGGACCTGCTGCTATGGCTATGGTTCTCTCTTGTAGAGCTCTAGTAGTCATCCTTCGGTCGGTGAAAGCACAGTTCATTGGAGTTTAATCAGGAGCTTTCTGATTAAAGAGCAACTTCTCATCACATTCATGCAACAATGGAAGGAAAAACACGCTCCATCATGATAATTGAAATTCACGTAAGGAACCTGTATTCTATGGGGACATTTATAATGTGCAGAGGGCCTATGTGTCATCTTTCTAAGGAGCTGTGGTGATTGAAATAAAGTGTGCTGTATTTGTTTTTTACAACAGGGCCCTTGCATGTACTGTGTCGATGTCTAATTTCTAGCTACTATCTTATAGGGGCACTATCATCACAAATAATGGCACAATGACTGTTCAGGGGTCTTCACAGGAGGGCACTATGTGTGATATGAATTTCACTTATCAAATGAGAGAGTGTCATTTTTGGTCACATCATTGAGTTAAAGGACAAACTCTCGTTTGCATGCACACAACAGACCTGTAGCTACATGAGAGGCGAAGACTTACTTTCGAGCTCTATTGCATAGGGTCGACACACACAGGAAAAAAAAAAAGGAAACATAAAAGTAGACAAATGAATTATTACAATTTCAGAGGTGTCCGTCGCGATGGCAAAAGGTCTGCCTGCTCAAGTCAGAGCGCTGCAACCCTCATCCCTCAGCTGTGGTGTCGTGCGGCCACAGCCGTTCCAGACACGGCCGACGTCTGCCGAAGCTTAACTGTAGCATTTAACCATGGCCCTGTGCAACTCTGCAGTCTGAGGGGCCCCGGCTCCACTTAGGACCGCTCAGGTAATCCTCCGGTTTCCACTCCAGTTCCTGTGCTGTGGCGCCAAGGAGCCGCGCACTCCTCCGTTCCCATCCTAATCCTTCACCTTCAGGCCAGTCCTGCTTATCTGCCCTGCAGAACGGTAGACCTAGCTTCCTGACACCCAGCGGCCATACAGATGTATCGGACACATCCAGCAAAAAGCACAGTGCCTCGTAGCCAAACCAAAGACGAAGCCTGAGTTGATGACGACTGCAGACTAGTATGTATTGCTTTGGTGGTAGCCGGACTATTCAACGCGCCCTATCCCTGAGCGATGATACAAAAAGATCCAGCGTACACTAGAACAGTGGAGCGGGGGTGGGGGGGGGGGGGGGGGGGGGGGGGGGGGGGCGATAATATACATGTTGTTTGCAACTGCCTGGAGACAGGTCACTGACTCCCAACAGACCTGTCTACTGTCTTCTACCCTGAGGGTAAGCAAGCTCCAAGGCAAGCTACATCTGTGACCACTGAGTGCTGCTGAGCACACTGGCCATGGCGCCCTGGGCCTGGGCCATACTCCTGCAGGGGGAGCCACACTAGGTTGCAATCAATAAATCTACTTCGTCCTTACCCCTGGAGTTGATAGTGTATCCGAAGATATATTACGTCATGCTGGGCATTTGTCCTTGAACAGAAAGCTGAAAGTGGATTTTCATACCCGAGTCGAATTCTTCATAAATTCCCCTGAGCTTAGAAGGATTTCAATTATAAGATTGTCCTAGGGAAGAGGAGAGTGACACAAAATGTTGTCACTGGTCCACATAAAACTTTAATAAGGACTTAATATGTCGGACAAGCCAACGGTGACAATATCCCATTACAAAAGACCAATCTGGAAGGGGGTTGCAGCTACAGACGATATTTTCTCCCTGCCATCCTTTGAAATAAAAACACACATTCAAAAGACTCATGAGCAAATCAAAGTAGCACACTAGAGACCACAGACCCCTCTAGACACATAAAACACACAAAACCATAAAAAGAAATACTTGAACACAGAAATGTTTCACTTCACTGTTCCTGGCTCTAAGTGATGTGTCCATCACTCATATCTGATAACAGCGATCAGCGACCTTGTCTTAACTGTAAGACAGAGGGGACACATAGTAAAATGAATGCTTGTAAGAAGGACTGCGAGTGGAAGAAAGCAAAACAAAAAATCAACAGTTTTCAGATGGAACAGTTTCGAGGGGTCCCCAGAGACCACCTATGAGACTGCTTGACAGGTGAGTGTTTCATCAACCAGTCGAAAAGGGAGATGTTAGATGTATCAGCCCTGAGGTCAGCCTGACATCTGACTCAGAGCTAAGCTACACAAGGACACCGAGAGAGTAAGCGTGACAGGTACTGTACTCCCTTACTGAGAGAGAGAGAGAGAGAGAGAGAGAGAGAGAGAGAGAGAGAGAGAGAGAGAGAGAGAGAGAGAGAGAGAGAGAGATTGTGGAGAGCAGGCCAAGGGAGAGAAGGAGACATACTTATGCCGACTCCTGTTACTGCAGAGAATACTTGCCGGGTGAAAATGAGTTTTTCATGAATAGTTTAGAGTTAGGAGAGAGAGAGAGAATTTGAGGATGTGGAGGACCAGGACATCAGTCATCGGGGTTTAAGGCTGCTCAGAAGCTCGGTTATCCAATAATGGATTAAATAATGTGCACACTGTGCAGATACATTGGGAAACACAAAGAAAAGGTAATCTTATTTCTTTGCGCTCAATATAAAAAAGTACAAAATGTTTTGCTCTAACAGAACAAGTCATCCACTTAGCTTCGCTAATCCTACTGAAAATAAAGTGCGATGTAAGTCACCACAAAAAAAATTGCTGGTGCACATAATAATAATCTTTTTTATTATGTGCCACATTATCTGTAATGGATAAAATTGAAAACAGGCTCATTTTGGAACAATTCATTTTCATACATACAGTTAATGTGATATTCTAATTGAGAGAAACATGTTGTTACGATTTGTTGCTACAGGTGTCAAACAATTCAGATGGTAGGTTTCTTTCTACTTGAACAGATACTGTACTCGGCAAAAGCTTTCACAAAAGCATCATCGACAGGGCAGGGGTGTGGGATGGTACCTACTGGTGAATGGCTTGGAGGAATTTCCTCTGGTGCTTCCTGACTCTTGCGTGGTCCATCTTCCTCACCAGTTTGGTGTTCTTGTAGATGAGCCATGTCTCCCTGAGTACATTCGCAGCTGTGTTTTTCACCTGAAGCATAGCAACAGAGTTAAAAGAAAAACAACAACATATAACTCTCATTCTAAAAAGGCAACATTAAATGAATGAACGCAAATATAGAAGTAGCATGCATCTGGAAACAATTTACTTTATGACGTTTTTTTTAAGAGAGATACAAGCGTTGGCTTACTCTTTTTGTCAGCTGGGTGTCCATCATAAAATTATGGACATGTTTTTCAGCTTTGGTTAACTCCAGTTTCTTTGCCACTACCGCCACCACCAAGGCAGTGCAGCCAGCACCCTGGAAAATGACACACAGGAGTCAGGGACATCAATCTAGAGGAGACTATGCCTTTCAGTTGGCCTTCAACTTTACCCCAAAATATCACGAAAACTAGGATATAAGGCGTTCTGGCAACGTTTCATATAAAACACCTCTGAAACATATCCACTAAAACATTATCGACTGTTAAAGAGCGAAACGCAAGGAGCTATAGATTTACATATATTCCCTACATATTTGTAAAAGGAGAGATAAGGAATTGGATGTTTGTTTTGAAACTATGCTCACCATAATGCCAGTGAGGAGACAGACTCCTTTTCCACAGTATGTGTTTGGGACCATGTCCCCATAACCAATAGTAAGAAAAGTGATTGAGATCAACCACATGGCTCCTAGGAAGTTGCTGGTAATGTCCATGTTGTCATGGTATCTGTAGTTAAATAAAGTCCACATCATATTAGCAAACATGAAATCATACATCAAGAAACAAAAAAATAAAAACAGACATTAACAGACTGTACTCTGATAATCAATGATTGTGAAACATAAAAAATGATCGGAAATTTAAACTACAATGCTGTGACTGTATTGTGGGGTTGTCACTGTTGATGTTGATGATGATGCACCAGCTGTACAAAAATGCATCAACAAACAGAATATTTTCCCCAGCTCAGCAGCCAGCCTTATCTATGTTTCATGTAGTGTTGTGCAGCGTGGCGTGAAAGAGGAAGAGTTCCCGGGCACCTCTCGCAGGCCCTCACAGTCCACGCGGCGATGATCCACAGGGAGATGGTGAAGACCAGCAGCACGGTGCCGGGACAGATGGTCATCAGGGTCTTCATCACGAAGCGCGTGTTGAAGTTGATCTTGTTGAGGGCGCCGATGCTGCGCGACGAGGCGTCCGTGAAGAGCTTACTGTGCAGCAGCATGACGCGGGCGATGAGGTACAGGCGCAGGAACATGGGGATGGACAGGATGATGTCCACGTCGGCGTCCGTCTTGGATGGCGCGTAGGAGAAGGCCAGACGAGCCGTCCAGGTGAACGTGTAGTTACCCGGGATCGGGTGGATGGCGCACACCAGGATCTCCAGGCAGATGAAAAAGATGCGCTCGTAAGTCATGGCTATCCTCCAGTCGTCCGCCCCGTTGTCCACCATGAACAACTGTTGGGTGGAGGGAGAGGGACAATGAAGCACGTGGAGGATCAATGGCCGCCCTCATTTTCCTTACGACGACAGCATACATTGCAAAAAAATAAAAATATTAAAATCACAGCTCTCAGCCAACGGCCTAAAACGTCATTTACTCAAAGAGTTTCGTGGGCTTGCATTAATCATTTCTGTATAACAAGTTATCGTAGGTGTTCCAGAAGTAGAGGATTTATCAGCACATTTTTTCATGGAAGTGTAATGGGCCACCCGCATGCGGCAAGTGTTTTCAACTTCAAAACATTTCTATTGGTGAGAACATCTGGCGTCTTCCCCATTGGCATAGGTCCCTTATCGCCTGGGCACACAGACCAGAAGGTAGGCCATTTCCCTGGGGGTGTTCAAAATGGACGGATTTCTGAAACCATAATCACTTTCCTGTATGCTGTTATGCCTCCCTCCCTCTGGCCTAGCTCGTTCACTCCAGCTGTATTTTATGTGCAGCCCCTTCCCCTTTTGTTTGCTACCCTACCTCCTCTCGTCATTCATAATACAATCTCGGGCTATCCCCCCACTCACAGGATTCATTGTTTGGTGCATTCACCCTGAACTAATGGCTCGAGCCAGGACCACCGCATATAGCTACCTAGTGGCATCTCAGACAGCTAGTTTATGATCGGTCTCAGGAGATAACCTCCTTTCCTCACCTATTTAAATACCCTAACCCTGCTCCCCTGACTGAAGATGGAACTCACACTAAAGGCATTTCCGTCACATCGGTTCCCTCTAGTTTTCAAATCATGCCTCTCTCTGACAGGCAATGCCAATAGTCGTCCACAGCAGCTCCCGCCTAACCCACTCAATCACCTCAAGGTCCCCCTCTCGTATATGGGCGGTCTCAACCTGCAGTAGATTTTTCATAAAATGTGGCCGTCAGCAAATACCAGCCAGTTTTCCTGGTTTGCTTTATCCACCGTGACTGCAGAAGCCATTCAATGTGAGGGGAAAAAAACGCTACTGACTAACTCCATTCAGACATGGACTGGCCGATAGTGCTTTGTGATTAATGGAGCAATGTCTAGAGACATTTGCTGCAGCAGTATAAGAAATACAATAATGCAAATATGTTTTAGGTTTTTCTCCTGTTTTTTGTGATGTTACTTTGATCATCTCTAATTAGCCCGTGTCCATGGCAGTCAGTTTATGGACGGTATAATAACGATGAGAAGAATATTTTTATTCAGGCATCGATCCATTGAAGAGTGAAGAATCCTAAAATACATGAACCAAATGTCGCCACATCTGTCAAAAACACAAAGGTTCTAACAATAAAAAATAATTCAAACAGCACCAAGAACCGATAAATAAATGAGGTCACACATTACTACTTGATGTCTTGCCAACTCACCCCTAGTCCAACTCTGAATTCCTTATTAGAGAAAAAAGGGAGATCTCGTTCCTGGGAGCATAATGGGATCAATGACCTAGATCATATATTTAGAGATGATACATCACACACAGACTTAAATCATTGAAATAAAAATACATTTCTCTTAGCCAATGAAAGCTTTTATTCCACATGTTCAGCTCAAGGACACACTCAACATGACAAAAGTCCACCTACTGAAAAACGTGCTAGTGCCACCCACACTGTAGACATGCTGAACGTACTACATCTCTCCAATCCCACAGGCTCACTGACAATGCAGACACCTACGCCTTGTTGCCAGAGGAAAAAAAGAAAGGTTCTTCAAGAGACAAATCAAACACGCTCACTTTGGCTTGTCTAAAAGACCAAAACCTTTCCCTCCAACGTCTTCAACTTTAACATCATAACACAAACACACATCTAAGATGAATGATCCATGTTGCTACAGCGATTACAGCTGGCATTTGGCCCACATAGCAGATGCAGCCCATTCATTCAAAAGGCTACATTGAGAGTTCTCCCCACACGCATAGGAATGAACATTTCAAATCTACGCCAGCTAGTTGTCCTTCTCAAACGAGCAACACCAAGACACTGACATCTGTCAGAGATGCTGTAACTCTAACCAGTCTTTCTTGTTAAGCTTTCCATGGGAGTGTAACTTAGACATGGAAACACAAGCTGTTACTCCGCTCTGTGACAGACGGTATCTTACTCACAGAGTCAGCCTTTGAAAACAGTCAAAACACAATATCTAATTGTCTGCGCACAGAACAAAGCTTTCGGTTTGCATCGTAGGCAACAACTCTTCCCGCCACAATAGAACGCCTTTACATACTTTACTGCCTCGAAACAATGCAATTAAACATTTAAAACCAGGTTACATAAGAGAAGCCTACTTGGTGGGTAAAAGCAATTATGGTAATGGTTGACCTGAAATACAATCCTCAAGGGCTCCTTTCCTCTGTGCATCAAATATTCCATGCCAGTCGCAGAACAACTAGTTATGAGGGCCGGGGGGGGGGGGGTTGTCAACCTCTGCAGCAGAAAAAAATAAATAAATAAAAAAAACGAACCTAAGAACTGTATCATCACTCACTGCATGATTGAAACATGTTCAGGTTACACTGAAATTAAATTAAGCTGAAGGAGCTTGGGGCATGCTACATTTCTTGGGAGATCCTAAGCGGACACGTCAGGGGAGTCAGCCGGGACTCAGGAAGGAGAACACCAGAGGGCTCAGAGTTCAAGAAAACAAGCCGTTGATGTGCCAAAACAACTGTTGTCAGATGAGAGCCTGCAGGGCTGATAGTCAATTGAACCTTATGGGCCACGCACACGGACACACTCAAACAATCCCCACTGTGGTTTTTCTACCAGAGTGGTCCTGGAAGACATCCCTCTTATGAGGCCAATCCCTCTTAAAACGAAGCGTCCTGGCATGTGCTGTGGTTGATCTCAGCTCTTTTCGTCTGATGGTTAGACTTGCCGTTTAATCATTAAGAGTGCCTGCCGTAGCTCTCAATAACAAAGTTGCACCCAAACCTCCGGTGAGTCCCTGTGACGGTCCTGACATTTTTTGCCCAGAGGGCAGAATTAAATGTCACCATCTTATTCCTCGGTGTCTCCGGTTATTTCCTACCCATGAAGCAAGATATACAATGGGGAGGTTCACCAGACCCTTGCTGGGTTGTTTTCACCATGGTCAATATAACTAATGGAGTCCAGCTCAATATTTAATCTGTGTAATGTGGAGATGGGAACATATATCTTGTCAGTGAGAATTAAATCGCTCAACCTCATTAGGGAATTAGGTTGAGACCTTCAGACCAATTAGAAATTAATGCAATGCTTTATTTAGCATATCAAAGTGAGCCACTAAAAGGGCATTTTGCTGAGCAGTTTAAGTTGCAAGTTACCTTTTTATGTTTTAAAATGTACATTTGGCTCTGAAATCAAGACCAATAACAGTATTCAGAATTGTGTTCTAAATGTCAACTAAGAATTCCTTTGAAAGCAATCTTTAAACTCTTCCATGAGGCTGGTAGTACCTTGAGACATATTCTTCACATGAATAATACAACATTGCATGTATGTTTCAAATCATAGATAGTGCATGCTGCAGCACTAAACACAATCAATTAATAATCATCCGAATTTTCCACACGTTGGGAGGGCCTATCTATGCCCTTAAAGACTGTTTGTTCAGTGAAAACATTGAGGTCAGCCGCCAGCACAGGTTATCTGACTCCAGTCTGGCTTCTCAGGTAGAGGACAGATTTCACTGGGAGAAATGCAGGGCATCTCCTGCAGTTACAGCATTTACCTGACACATGGATACCCCCCACCCTCCGGCAGGGCGGCCACACAGCTGGGACGCACATGGTTCTCAATCTTCACCAAACACCATGACTGTCACATCCAATCTTTTCTGGCAGCATTGAAAGGGCGCAATAAGAATAGAAAGGGCACGTCTGTGTACAATTTCGATACAGAACAGAACTACCTGTATTTGATCAAACCCAGCCCTGTTTTTTCCCCTTAACAGAAATGAAGAGACACACAGATCAAATGGCTTTGCATTAACACTTCCTGCCAAGGTACGTCTTTTCATGGCAGAAGAAAAAGAAAATCAAATGTATCACTCACTGTTTCCCTGTGGTTAGCTTATCCTGCATCTTTGAAGAGATGGAACGATCATGCTCAGGGCATTTCTGCTAACTCGTATATCAATCCTTGACAATGACAAACCAAAGTCGGAGTAAAACCTTAGTTTCAAAGCTTTCAGTCCCTACGCACACACAGGTCTAAACTGCCTGTCTGCCAAAACCGCAAGGTAAACACACAATTCTTCCGATGGTCCGCCTGCTGTCACCAAAAAGTATGAGAAGGTCCAAATCATGCCAGGACTTCAGGGAGCAGCATCACTTCCTATATGCACTGCAACCAATTTATTCACCAGGCTGGGTGACAGCAAGAAGGAAAATGAGTGTAGGACTGGAGCTAAGAAGGCAGCTTTTAGTGGATGACAGAGAAGGGTCTGATGGAAAAGTGTGCTCTAAACCAGACATATTGAAAAGCAATTTGATGTGCATGCCACCTGTCACTGCCATCTTGGTGTAGAAAGAGTATAACAATTAGCTTCGTATGGGAGCTAGATAATGCTCACACTCAGTGTACACAAACTTGGAAAATCTTATTTGGGCTGGAAAATGGTAATAAAAAAGAAAGCATAATTTGCAAAGGGTTAAGGCCCTACAAAGATTTCAAGAAATAAGGTTACAACCTGAATATTTCTGTTGTAAATTCCTTTTAAAGAATCTAACGTGTGTGAAAATCTGGCTCCCACATTTGACAGGCATCTGAGTATAAATAAGAATGTGCATACATAATGTAGGTCAATGAGGGAAACAGATGACTCAAATTAAAGGGAGTAAAGTGCAAGCTCTGTTTTAATCTAATTTCCAGATTTGTTTCAAGTTCCAGTCAATACCTTTACCTTTAGTAACAAGCTCTAGTTGCAAGCAGTGATAAAGTTGAATATAGGTTTTGGAGTGGGTTCATTATGCATGGCATCATTGGTATGAGGTCACACAGCTGTGCCCAGCAACTCAAACAGTAGATAAGTAGTTTTATTGTGTCTCTTTCAAAGCTAACAATTGCTTTAGGTTGGAATTTAACGTCCAGGAATCTGAGCTAATACAAACTTGAGCAAAACGAATAATCTTACTCCCTGTACCTCAATCAAATAACAAACATAAAATACAAAATGCACAATAATTTGTGTCTGAGGGTAGCTTACATACAATAATGCTGAGCAAAGTTTTTAGTACTACAAGGAAGTTATTTGAACAAGCTGTGGTTAAATGCCCGGTCAAATACTAACAAATTGAAATGATGCAAGTTTACACTACGCATTATATCACATTAACAGGTCTGAAGAACCATTTGCTTAGAAAGTGGAAATGGTTTTATTATGTATGAAAGTATGCTAATTATTTGTATCTGTATGCATGTCTGTCATTTCTTACATAGGAAGCGGTACAATAAGCCAATTCAATAGCAGACACAATTTACTGTTGAAGCTATTCCAATGAATTATACTTTCCTGGGGCTAGTAAATCCTGAATATTACAGAGACTAATGACCACTGCCTATTGTATTTTTTTCACAAAGTAACAGATAATGAACAAGATGCCTATTCAGATTTATAGGAATCGTTTTTTGTTTGTTTAAAAATATATATATATGGTATTCGTAAATAACATAACGTGAATGCCTTTTGAAGCATGCCCAAGAAACACAAAATACTTTTTCCAATCAATAGGTCCAGCCAAATGATTTGCAACAGCCACATCTGAATCCTGTTTCGATACCAATAAGTATACTCGCTCTCTAACAATAGCGCTATATGTGAACAATAGACGAAAAACCATCCTTTATTTTAATTAAGTGGGTCTACAACTGAAACATAAGTGCTGAATGGCAGGGAGAAAATGACCTAATACAACAAATGTTTTGACGCAAGGCCATAACATTTGGGTTAAGTGCTGTAATACTTTAGGTAAGCTGACAATCCAAAGCATTTAGTTAATGGCTGAATGCTTGCCTTGACCAAAAATTATTCAAAAGATAAAGATGGTTTAAATGAGTCTCTTACCCAACAAGCAGAATTAAAACTTGTATTTGTTAAAACTAGAATAATGACCAAGCAAAGTTAATTGTGTTAAACTTATTAAAGGCATTTTGTTGTTAAACTTGATGTGACATAGATGTACTGAATATAGTGAATGTAGTGTGAGACGGGCGTAGAGAAATAAAACAACATAACATTGTCAGACTCAGCAGTGAAATATAACAAAATACAAAATATAAAAACTAAATATAAAAACTAAAAACACAATAAATTCAGAGGATCTCTGAATGATTATTATTGAAGATAAAAAACTGAATATATAAGCATCTTTTGGAAATGTCACCAAACCAAAAATCTTACCTGTATCTCTCTTGCGTGGTAAATGATAATCAGACCAAGCAGAATGATTGTAGAAAGGCTTATCAGGCATTTTAGAGCTAATGAATACAACGACTCCTGGGGAAAGAAAAAACACTATAGACACAGAACAGCACATTTCATGAAACAACCATATTCTTCCAAAACTATCAGAAAAGCCTGTGTCCCGAACATACTTATACACATAGAATAGATAATATAAACGAGCCTATAGCCTGCAGTAGATTACAGAGTATCGATTACAGGCTTACAAGGCCCACCAAGTCTATTCTTAAGACATTGTCACTTCATGGGACATTTAACTTGTGAACCCTATCAGCCATGCATAATAGTACCCTAGCCTTTACTGTTACCAACACTATTAGGCCTATAGGTAAACAGTGAGGAGTGTAACCAATAAGAGGGTTTGTGCACATAAAGACATAACTTAGTTATTTTCGGTGCAGTTTCATGCCTTTAATATGCCATGGGATTGAGTTACCCACCTTTCCATAGGCTCCCCAAGAGAGTTCAGTCTCTATAACCATAACAACGATCCCAAACATCCCAAAGATTAAAGCATAGTCACTGAGTCGCTTCCTTTTTTCAAATAAGGCCCTTCTATGTCCAAGCTTTTCCCCAATGTTCTGATTCTTCTTTTTACCCGACTTACTGCCACTGTGGCTACATCCACCCCCTCCGTCTCCCGATGCATAAGGCATCAGGGTGGTCGAATTGCTGTCTGGCTTAGATGCTACGGTGTCCGACGCATCTGCGGTAGAGATGGGTTGTAAAGGCTGGGACTCTGAATCAAACTCATGTATGTTTCTGCGGGACGAGCTCAAGTTGCTCAGCGGCCGCATTACACCGCCGTTATATCTGCAGCTGCTCATGGCTATTTCATTATATGAGTTACTCTCTTTGTGGCTGCTGCCCAAGCTGCCCCGCTGCCGTTCGTGGCACTGCTGATGGTGAGGATGATGATGTCTGGAAGAACTACCATGACTAGAGGGCGTGAACTCACAAACGCTAAACTGACAACCTTGCCTTGAAGACGTTTCAGATGGTGTCCTTAAAGTTCGAACACTGGTCGGTGACGTCCCGCGAAAAACTAGGCTTTTTCTTGCATCGTATGTACAGTTATTGCAGGTGCAGCCGTGGTCGCGTTGTTGAGTGAACCGTTCCTCTCGTCCGCAGTAGTGCTGGTACTTACAGTGCTGGAACTGCTGCTCTTGAAAGAAATCGTTCTGCAACTGCAATGGGGTTTCCATGTCAGTGCTGCTGTTTAAAGCAGCAGTTGGGTACCACAAAGCCCCCGCCGAAGGGCGGTGTGATGGGGACCGGCGGACAGATACCGTGCATGAATGGACCCATTTCGGCACCGGTAGAATGTAAACGATGCCTCCGATTGGACAGAGGGGACCAAAACAGCTGGCTTGACGTCATTTCAAATGTTGCTACAATATTTACGAATATTTGTCCAAAGAGTGTCGCAAGATAAGGAAAATGTTTACCAAGTCAGGTTAATAGTAATGGGTACTCTGCTATAGCCTAGCCTTATACCTGCATTGCCATGCCTCCATGATGAACATGCAAAGAAGTGTGTACCCATAGATTGCTATATATACCCACTGTTCTAGATAATTGTTTTGCCCCCAAGCGGCATAATAACAAATAAAAAAAATAAAAATCATAATAAGAAATGTTCTGCTGCGGTATAAAATTGATGAAACTCATACGACGTTGATGGATGAAAAAACAGGTCTAGTAGAAGGAAAGCGTGAGAAGCCAGGCCTATAGCGGAAATCAGAAGAGTAACCTTAAGGTTTTTTTAAGTAATCGCTTTTGCAGAGTGCGATTTTATGCATCTATCCTAACCATGGAGGCCTATGCGATTTCCTCCTTTGAATAACTAAATTCAATTTTGAAAGCATTTGTCTTGAAACCCTGATTATATTGGATCCCTTTCACAGATTGGTTACAATGCACAATTGCCTATAGTTTACAGCCTTTAGTTGATTTCATTTTGAGTTGGTTGCGGTGCGTTCACTGCTAAACTCATTGGTCACAGGCCATGTGAATATATTACATTGTGGCTCATGTCTGACACCACAGATTGATGTAGTTACTGGTGACTGTGTAATGGATTGGGGGACTTATGTCACCCAGAGGAAATATAGGCAACTGCTCGAAATTGCTCGTTTGGGGAGTCAGAAAGGAGGGCTGAATCCAAGAGGATCCCTTGTCCCGTTGCAGCTGCAACAAATTCATACACATTCTTAGAGCAAGTAAAGATATTTAGACTTGTCCAACGCCTATTTATTACCTTTATGTTTTGTCACGTAGCCTATTTATCGTATGCATTCCGCAAATAAAACGTCCAACCTCTGCATTGCTTATGGGGGACCTAAGTGCTCTCATATAGACTGTAGTCCAACATAACCAAGCCTGTGTCAAATGACAAACCAGTAGTCCAACAGGACAAGAGAATTACTTCGAGGCAAGTTATTGTTGTTGTTGTATTTTTTGTTGTTTTTTATTTTGCTTTAATCTCTGAGATTTAAACCATCTGCAAAGCAGTGTTTCATATAATGCATAGCTTCATCTACACGAAGGATGTTTATATCACACCAAAATCCACTCTTATTAATAAAAACTGACCTCCAGTGATAAGTGCATTTAATGACTGCAACAAAAACATGCCCTCTATATTAGATCATGTTCCAGAGTAGGTTCTGCAAGAGGGGATTCAGAACCTGGGAGGAATCAATTGATTTTAAACGTTGAAATGGGCTGCCTTTGGTGTTGAAAGTTGGTTCGTTTTAATACTTTCCCCTTAAAGAAAACTATTCTGCACAAGATCGCAATGCGCACTTACCTCTGATAGGCTAGATTATAGCCACACGTCACATATACGTCTTGTTTGGCTAACGGAAGTTCCTTCCTATTCAAAAACAACACACATTATCTAGCATATGTGCATGATTATAACCAACGCGATGTAATCATATTTTGACATTTGAACAGTTAGAAAGTGAAAAGTAACGGAAAGTTTCTTACTGTTTATTGTGCTCCACTCGCTACCACCAGAATTGGTAGTAAGTAATTGCACATGTGGCTTGATAGCTTTAGCTACTAACGTTAGCAGCTAACTTTAGACCCTTAACATTAAAACTTAAACTCCAACTCTAAATTATATTTTCATGCAGCTCTTTGCACTTGATCAAATAACTGATTTTGCATTCGTTAATCACACTACAGCATAAAAAAAAAACATGTCACGTCGTTATATGACGAGCAAGTGAAGAAAGTCTGACTGAGCTCTAATTTGATGCTCCTGTGATTCTGTAACGTTAGCTAGACTGTGACAATAATATTACCATTAGGCCTGAAATGCGCAGTGGTTAACAAATTATGTTTCAAGCATGAGGAACGAAAATGGATTGACCGAACCCAGAATGGCCACGGCGGGGGATCATACCCACGGTATGTAAATGAAGTGCTAGAAGTTTGCATTCGTTTCAAAGAATACTGCAGAATATTGAGACGTAACGTTATTCTGGATGATTGTTGGAATTACCTGATAAACGGTGATGTCTCTCAAGCTTGGAATGCAAAATAGAGAAACAACATAATTCATTTCATGTAGATGTAAAGTTCAACAACACATCTGAGTTCTGCAATACTAATTATGCTATAAAATGCATAAACTTTTTTTTTCTTTCAATTGTCTTCAGTTCAGTTCAGTTGTCTTATTTATTTGAACCCCAAATAAACATTACAATAAACTAACCTTTTTTGTTTTAGATATGGTTGTTCCAGAGACTCCTGAGTCAAAGCGTCCACTGTGTCCAAGCTCAGAGAGAGACATTGGCTCAGTTGTAGTAGACTCTGATTCAAACTCTGACATTGATGTATCAGGGTCCTCTTTGATGGTGTCTAAAAAGTAAGTAATTTACAAGTTATCATTTTCCTTTTCGAGTGCTCTCTGTAAAATAATACATACTGCACAGAACACACAATGAGATGTATTGAAAGATATTCCCTTCTACTTGTACTTCCTTAAATAATTACTTATGAACAATGTTATGATTCCAAAAATATATTTTACGTATACGATATGTTTTACCAGGATTGTCTTGTATCTTTCTTGTGGTGTTTATTTTCTCCTGAAAGGCATAATAATATAGTGGGATTTGAGCCAGTAACAGCTGCTGTCATTGTGCTGTCAGATGAGGAGCAGGACGACAAGGTGGAAATATTTCTATTGAAATGACTGTTGCACACATGTCAGTGGAAAGAAAAGGTACCACATAGAATAAATCAACAAATTTGTTTGGAAATATTAAAAGGAGTATATTTCTTTCTAGGACATCAGCATTTCTGAAGGAGCTAAGGGGCTCCTCAAAAGGCAGTGTGCAGGTAAGGGAAAGGAATACTCATGATGACTCTGGTAATAGTTCAGTCATGGTAGTAGTTACATTGGATTTGAATATACATTATTCTTTTCTGTGTGAGTGCCTGCCTTGGTAATGTGCCCATATACATTTAGAACCATGCCGTAAGAGAAAGCTAGAGGTGTGTGACAAATCACAGGAGAGTGGGGCCTCTAACCCGAGCAAGAAACTTGTCGTCCAGCAAGATTCAGTGGTGAGTCCATCTATTCACATGCTGTCTCTCTTTTAGCCTCATCGACACCTCAAACCAAGGAGGGAGCGATAGAGGGGAGGGTGGTGGTTTTTTCACAACCTGTCATGTGAGTCACCTATGTTGAGCGAGAGATTTACTGAAGCAATTTGGCTTAAGTGCCTGGCTCAAGGGTACTACAGCCGTGTGCCACACCTGGGACGTCGACCTCCAGGTTACCAGTTTATTTCCCGGACAAGGATGATATACTGCCCGTCTGCTGGTTCATTTGTTGGTTGTCGTCGGAGGAGTTCAGAATCTAATTGCCCTGTGTGCTTCGGGGACTTCATGCATGACTGTGCTTTCTTCCCAATCAGACAGATGACTCTGAGGATGATCGTGCAGCACCCAGCTGGAAAATCCAAGAGTTTATGGTGAGGAGACTGCAGCAGCATTTTCCCAATCTCGTCAAGGAGGTGAGGAGGCCTTCCCTGTGGCACGCCACCGTTTAACCAGGACCTGTGCTCCTGTTGTGATAGGAAAAATGTAATTTAGCCTTAACTATGAAATGTTACTCTGTGTTTTTCCTCTTCACCTAACAGTTGCCTTTTCCATCATAAAGGGCTTAGCCATTTCCTGTTTAGGTAAGATAAGATGTTAGACTTTAGGACCGGTCAGCCAGATGGCATTATTTATTGCCCTGTGCAATAAATACTTTGACCTAGGAAGGTCCGAAAGATAAGAGATGCTGACTGCAGTTGCACTAATCAACATTCCTAAGGAAGCGTGTATATAAGGGACGTTAGGGGGTGTTGTGATTTTGTGCGCACCAGTTATACGCCCTCATTTTTGTATAACTTTAGACTGCAGTTAGGGTTTTCTTTTTATCTGATCAGTTTTATTTTGTTACATAACTCTTGAGACATAAAAAATCTACGACACTGTGCAGTTTCATACCCCACACCCCCACACAATAAGACTTTCCTTGTTTGTTTTGTATCCTCCTTATTAAAGTACTCTCCCATTAGCCCCCAAAATAGATCCTTGTGAATACATATCAACATGCATACTAGGCATACATACATAACATATCAACGAATACTATATTACAAATTTCAATGGTCATCCAGTTTATTCTACTTAAATATCGCTGGAAGTCATTTTGAGTTTCTCATTCACTGTACTTCTGAAGCGGGCTTGCTTCTTGCTCAGCATAATACCTGTTTGTTTTATCTTGGACACAGGAGCTTAGAGAAGTGCTTCAGCAGCATGATTGGCATTTTGAGGACACCATGGAAGCACTGCGAGTGTTTTCAAGTGAGAATGGTAAGGGCGTAATTTGAGGCAGCTGAATGATTGGTTGTTTGTTTTGATTCTGTGTGTGAGAAAGATAGCTCTGCATATGTTTACGTGTGGGTAAAAAATAAAATGCTGGTGTTTAGAGACATGTTAGTATCATTATCACTGACTTTGTCAGGTAGTGGTGTAAAAATGGTAAACCAGTTGGAGTATTGTCATTTGCACAGTGATAATATTTTTGTGGCTAATAAGAAACAGCTTTAAGTCAATGCATAGTCTATGTCCGTGTTATATTCCAAGTCATATTCTAAGTGATATTTTGTTTTATTCTCAGTCGAGAGATCCATTAAAGCGGATGCCCAGCCATCTCTAGTTTCTTCATTTATTATAAGTAGCCCTGCCTCTCCACCAAAAGTTAAACACTTGCCCATTTCCCGTCCGCTACCACCCCGGCCAGCCAATCACACCAAGGCTAAAGCGATTACTGAAGAACCGGCTAAGAGAAAGCAGGCCCAGCGGGTGCTGGAGTTGGATTCCAGCGCTGAAGAATCCAGTGACTTTGAGGAGACTGAGGGTCAGGTGGAATTGGACTCAGACTCCTCTGTATCAGAGGAGGACAGAGGGCGAGCCGTCACTATCAAGAACCAGATAGTACAGTTCTTTCAGGAAGCCTCTCTGGACGAACTGTCGCTCATCTCCGGCTGCTCTGTGAAGAAGGCCCACAAGATAATCAGCATCCGCCCCTTTAAAGATTGGCAGGGCCTGGTCAGTCGCTTCTGTTGTAAATGCACACGCTTCAACGATTCATTATAAAATGATCCACCGTTCATAGACACTGCATATGTGGGCCTCATATTGTCTAGGCACGGCATGAGAAATATCGGGTTTTATTTGAGTGTCTGTGTCCATCCCTGTAGACGGAGACTTTCCATCGTGAAAATGGCCTCTCCACAGAGTTGTTGGCGGGTTGCCGCGTGGTTCTACAAGAGCGGCACGTGGTTCGCAGTCTAATGGCCAAGTGTGAAAAGATCTCCGACAAGATGAGGAGACGCGTGGCTCAAGTGGTGTGCAGCAGCACCGGCTCTAAACAGCCCCACACCCTCAACAGCGAGTGAGTTGGTCCCCGGCCCGGAGAATAAGACACATACGCCTTAAAAACGTTGAAAAACGCCTCGTATTACCCATTCTCTCTGTCACTCTGTGCTTTGAACCGTTTTAGCCTCCAGTTGAAGCCCTACCAGCTCATCGGTCTAAATTGGTTGGCACTGCTGCACCAGAACCAGCTGAGTGGGATCCTTGCAGATGAAATGGTGAGCTTTTGTTTTGGAAGCACACTAGCTACAGACGGCGCTAGATAGGCCATGGCTCGTTAAAATCCTTTTCTGGTTTGCCTGGGAGTAATTTGAGTCACTATAACAACTACTTGATCTTGTGATGTGAACAACTCTCCTCATACACACGGTAGTGCTATTATAAAGAAGGTCGATATTACAGCTGCAGGATACGTCGTGCTATGTTGCAGTTAACTCTTCTGGTGTGTCTTGGTGGCAGGGCTTGGGGAAGACCATTCAGACCATCGGTTTTCTGGCCAGGCTACATCAGGAGGGCAACAGGGGCCCCCATCTCCTCACTGTGCCTGCGTCCACTCTGGGTGAGCCTACAGTGTAGAGGAGGGCTCAAACAAAGAGGAGCCCCTGCACGTGAATAGAGAAAAGACAAGAGCTGACATTTTCTGAAGTGGAAGTCAATAGACGATGTGATTTTCTTTTCTTCTTCCCGACTGCGTAACATCCCCTCTCCGACAGACAACTGGGTACAAGAGCTGAGACTGTGGTGCCCCAGTCTAGACGTTGTAGTGTACCATGGTAAGGCCGCTTGATTTTAAATGACCTGTTTTTTTTAACCATGGCTTTTGCCTGACTATTCTCATTTGTGTGTCTAGGGTCAACAGAGGAACGAAGATCCCTTAAATATGACATTCTAGAGAAACACATTAAGTACTACATCATCATCTCCACGTAAGTGCATACCATAATAAGAGTCTTTCCATGATGATGTTACACCATAGTGAACAGGAAAGCTTCTCTTTTCTTCATTTATTTAATTTTTTTTTTTTTTTTTAACGGACCACCTTCCAAGATCTATTCCGTCTGAAATTACACTAGCGTTTGGATTGCCATTTCAGGACATTACATGAAACAGCACTTGAATCCAATGGACTAGAGTTTCAAATCGTTCTGCGCTCTGCACCGTGTCCACATGAGCAAGACACTTAGTGCTAAGTGCCT
Source organism: Aplochiton taeniatus (assembly GCA_017639675.1). Classification (NCBI taxonomy): domain Eukaryota; kingdom Metazoa; phylum Chordata; class Actinopteri; order Galaxiiformes; family Galaxiidae; genus Aplochiton; species Aplochiton taeniatus. The sequence continues at coordinate 23,968,509 of CM030172.1, read as the reverse complement.
CTAGAAATATCCAGCTGAATTATTGGATAATGTGTAAAAGCGTCAGCCGTGTAACTCACCCCGTCTGGGCTGCCGCTGACACCCCTAATAATGAGAATATATTCAGCGTTTGGCTGAACCTGAAAAGGTCCTTGTAAATTGAACCTGCGAGTCATTCATTATTCATGCTAATCAAGCGTTGCCATGCCTCGCAGACTACTTGTGAGGATGTTGTTTGTTTGGCATTGCTCCTTGAGCTTCTGTGTCTGCGCCGCCAGGTACACCCAGACCACCAGCAACGAGAGCGACCGCAAACTGTTCCGCAAGCTCAAGCTGGAGTACGCCGTGTTTGACGAGGGCCACATGCTCAAGAACATGAACTCGCTGCGTTACCGCCACCTCATGGCCATCAACGTCAGTGCATTGCAGGGGCTTTACGACAGAGGGGGGAAGGGAGGGCTGGGACTCTGGATTGTGTGTGTGTGTGTGTGTGTGTGTGTGTGTGTGTGTGTGTGTGTGTGTGTGTGCACTTTCTTCTCTCACAGCTTTTGTTGGCCACCTTGGTTGATAACGAGCATTATTGATTAGCCACACCAAGGATTTCTAGATAAGCGTTAGCCGACCTTGTTCTCCGTCCCATCCACTAAGCTTTTCTTTCTCTGCTTCCACCCACTTTTATATGTGTGACATGTCTTCTTATGTCACAAATACATTAAGGTACCATTTTTATTTCAGGCCAAGCATCGGCTGCTCCTGACTGGGACTCCTCTACAGAACAACCTCCTGGAGCTCATGTCCCTGCTCAACTTCATCATGCCTGACATGTTCTCCATAAGCATCTCCCAGCTAGCCAAGATGTTCTCCATGGTAGGCTTAAAAGAATGATTTGGTTCTACTCTGACACATCCAATGCAAACTCCTTTATCAAGACCTATTCCTTTACAAAACACAAACAAAATTGTGGGTGACAGTTTTGACAAAAAATGTTTTGCCTACGTTGCAGGGAAAAAGTACACATTGATTTGGTCAGATCTGCCATCAAAAAGTAATGCTGGATAAAAGAAACGTTCAGTCAGAAACTGAAACCATCTAGCACTGCTTCAATTGATTGCACTTACCATCAAAATGAAGTCGTTGGCACATAGGGTCTAGAGGCGTATTATGTTAAAATTATGGGAAATTCCTAAAGACCCCACCTGCAGAGTGATATTGTCCCAAAAGAGCACATTTGAGACAGCACTTAATCTTTCCAGAAATGGCCATCTTGTAAAATTTACCTCAAGAGCAATGAGTAAACATTTATGAATTTGAAACGAAGGGTAAGGGTTTTGAGGTTCATCTCTGCACTGCATTTTGACCAAAGATCTGACCAGATCAATATAAAACTATTGCAAAAAGCAGAAAAGGAGAAGGGGGGTAATATCTGGGTACTGTATATAACAAAAAATATATTTCTATTCAGAAGTCATCAGAGGAGCAAAGTTCCTTCCAGCTAGAGAGAATCGCTCAAGCAAAACTGATCATAGAACCCTTTATCCTTCGACGCGTCAAAAGTGAGGTAGGAAAACTGTCGACTGAAAAAACAAAAGAAAGACAATAAGTTATGGATGGCTTGATTAATCAGTGCCAAAGCTGACTAGCAAAGGTCTCTGGTCTACTGCAGGTACTGAAACAGCTCCCAGCCAAAGAGGAGACGGTGGAGTTCTGTGCCATGAGTGAGACACAGCAACAGTTCTACGATTCCTTGTTTAAGAAGATCAGCATGTCCATCAAGGGAGAGAGTATGTTGGGCTTATTGGCCATACATTCTGCGTAATAGGGAATGGCTAATTAAAAAAGTAATTGAAAAAGTATAGAACTCAAAGATAAAAGACGGCCTATATTGCATATGATTTCAATGCATCATGAATGCATATGTTTTGCCAGTATGTGAAAATAAATGTGTTTACCAGGTGACTTTTGGGTTTTCTACAGAGCGAGAGATGTGCAACGTGATGATGCAACTGAGAAAGATGGCCAATCATCCGCTCCTACACAGACAGCATTACACCACTAGGAAATTGGCAGCTATGAGTAAACTGATGCTCAAGGTCAGGCCCTTAGGAGCTGTCTTTCTTAAAAAGATGGTATCTTCCTAGGAACAAATCCCACTACTATATCGAGTGACGCTTTTGGTTGTAACATTGTGCTTTATTTCGCGTTTTCCCGTATGTTTCGACATCTTTTTTGGATTGACCGACTTTGACCTGTGTGACCTTCAAAGGAGCCAACTCACCATGACGCAAACCCGCTGTTGATCCAGGAGGACATGGAGGCCATGTCAGACCATGATCTCCACCGCCTTTGTCTACGTTATCCATCTATAAGAGGCTATCAGCTCAACACTGACCTATTCCTGGACTCTGGGAAGATCATCTTACTTACCCAACTGCTGCCTTCTCTAAAGCAACAGGTAGTCTAACTTGCACAGAGACTCGCTGAAGGGTTCTGCCAGACTCTGTCGGGAGTCACCTCTCAACCTCTTCATTTTCCCCATTGTGTTTCATCCCACTTGTGAATGCCATCCCTCTCCTTGCCAATGAATCCGTCATCGTTCGAGCTACTGCCCCACTATCTGTCGTGGCTTGTCCCCAAGCTCTCAATTATAATCCCCTTCTCTGTCAGTTTCCCATCCTCCAAGGCAGTGAACCGTACCTTTGTATTTCACCTCATGTATCTCTCCGCCGCCTTGTTTACCCTCTCTCCTTCGCCACTGTTTCTCTCGTTCCGCCCCTTTTCTTTGTTTCGTCTTTTTCGCAGGGTGACAGGGTGGTGCTCTTCAGCCAATTCACTATGATGATGGACATCTTGGAAGTCTTTCTTAAGCACCACCACCACCGTTACATCCGTATGGACGGAAGCACCCCGGTAGCTGAAAGGTTTGCCTGGTCTCTATGAATCGTTTCAATGACTGTAAATCTTCAAATTTCCCAGGTCAGGGACCCACTGGTGCACATGGCTGTCCTTGTTCAGAATAGGGATGTGTTGGATTTCATTTGTAGAGTCGTATAATGAAGAGAAAGTCTATTAAGATTATATTAGATTGTGTTTTGCATTCATTGTAACATTACTTACCAGGTCTTGTGTGCGTAATCAAGAGAATGGGCGAACTTTTATCTCCAACACGGTACTTGTAAAGGGACCTGCCACTTGTCTCTTTATGTCTTGCAGGATTGTACTGATTGACGAGTTCAACACGGATCCCGACATCATGGTGTTCTTGCTGTCAACAAAGGCTGGAGGCTTGGGCATTAACCTGACGTCGGCTAACGTTGTCATTATCCATGACATTGATTGCAACCCCTACAACGACAAGCAGGCTGAGGCCAGATGTCACCGTGTGGGACAGACCAGGTGTGTGAGGGGCATCCTGATGGGTGTATGAGTCTCCATTAATTTAACTGTCTACTGTTTGGTTATTTTTCCTGCGCTTTCTGTAGACCTCCAAAAGGGCAAAAATCAAACCGACAAAGTCAATTTTGGCAGGAATAGTGTGTGTAGAATGTGTGATTAACGCGGTTGACTGTGCTTCAGGACCGTAAAGGTGATCAGGCTCATCAGCAAAGGCTCCATTGAGGACACCATGCTCCGCATAGGACAAAAGAAGCTTCAGCTAGAGAAGGACATGACTACCTCAAAGGGTAAGCTCAGTCTGCCACTTCTGTCGCCTGGTAACGAACCAGTTTGAACGGCTTAGAACGACATATTAAACCCTGTTATCATTCCTTGTCTTTCCAGGGGATGAAGGGTCAATACCAGAAGACATGGCCACTTTGCTGAAGGTGTCACTTGGTTTATGAAATATGGCTTGATTACCTTTTTAGGCTAGATGTTGTGAAGCCTACTGTATGTATAGCCTGTACAATTTTATTCAGCTAGATTTTTTTTTTAAATGTATTGTTTATTTGCTTTGTTTGTTACAGTACAGAATTAAATGCAATCAGGGCTAAAGAGGAGCAGAATTTCACGTGTAAAATGATTGTATTTATTTGCCCATAGATTTATTTAGTCAATTCATTTGTGATGTATTTGTTAAGCCACAACTATTGAAATGTCAGTCTATTTCATTTGCAACGAAATACCGGTGTTACAGTTCTTCTGGTTTTCATGTTGACTGGTCGTATGTTGCGTACATCTGCATTAAATCAGGAAATGTATCGCATAGTCATCTAACCTTAAGGATATCGTAAACAAAGAAATTGTCCAGTGAGGCAGTACTTTTTTGGAGGAATCAGTTGGGTGGAGACATTTGGTTCGCCCATGGAACAAATCACTCAGCAGGGGGTTGCTCTTCTATCTTATTGATATATTATTGATATCTGGCGTATAAGAAACCCATCGGAGAGACAATTCACATGGAATTGGGAGGATTTAACATTAGAGTCAAGAATTTACTTTTGGTTAATTGCTTCTGATCTTGAGCCCTATGTTAGTAAAGTAAATGTACTTCCTACAGTAATTACCAACCACAAAGTTATTAAATTAACCTGAAAGCTGATAAGGAAAGTGAACCTTATGATAAAGGTTACTGGAAACTTAATTGCTCTTTGTTACTATATAAGGATTTTAAAGATATTATTCAGAACTTAATTTCTGCACCCTGGAACTTAGCTTAGATTTGATGTCTGTGAAGGCAAGGCTGTCTGGCCTCTCCTTATTTATTCTTTTGTGTTGCACAAATTCAATGTTCATTGATAACCAGTAGTCCCAATAAGAGAATCCCTTTTAATAGTAAAGAATTTAAGATTTCTCAACTCGCAGATGATTGGACGGTTTCTGAAAAATGAACAAGTTAAAGAGGCTCTCTCAGCTGCTGAGGTATTCTCAAAGATCTCTGGTCACTTTAAGTATTGCAAAATGTGAAAGCTTGTCTTTAAAGGGCACTAGTAATCTTGCTGTGTGCGGTATCCCAATAACAATTTTTACCTATCTTCATTTGGAGAAACAAATCACATACAATATGTACAGGTGTTACAACCTCTGTGATGGTGGGCTCAATGTATTGGATTTATACGTGTTTAAATAGATCATAGAAAATAATTGGGACAAAAGATATTTAAAGAATATAGAATTTTGGAATATATAACAAATTAGTATTTTCCAGAATGTTACTGTTCATTTTCTTCCTCCAGTGTCCCTTATGCCGTGGGTAAACTTCCTACAGAATTAGTTACATTCCACAAACAAGTTTTAACATGCTGATGTTCTCTCCTCACACGCGTTATATTTGGAATAATCGTGATACCAGGTGTGAAAATCAATATTATTCTCAAACCAGTTCTTCAAGTTCTAATTGAAATAGGACTGCATTTTTGAAGAATTGGTTTGAGAATAATATATTGATTTTGTTAAACAGCTTCTAGGTGACTAAGGATGCGAATTTTTTTTTTTTTAGGTGAGGATTTTTTCATTGCCATGATTCATTATATTACAACACATAACCTTGTTTCTGCAGAAGAATACCGTAATAAGGTCCATTCCAAATGGAATTGTAGGCCTAGTTCTTTTAAAAGGCAATTTTAATTCAATAACTCATCTGATCTATCAGAAATGACTTTGAAATAAATGGTTCTAATTTGTTCGATAGGTAATAAAAGAGTGATTAGAGAGATCCTTGTTGTGAAGTCTATCCCAGTGGCTGTTTCCAAATGGTCATCGATTGACAAAGTAATTTGGCTTATAGCTTGGACTTTGCCCCATAAGTTCCCCCTGAATATATAAAATAAAAAATAAAAAAATCCTCGAAAGCGGAAGTGATGCTTTGTTTACGCGGGTAGTTCAAATGTTAGAAGACTCCTCAAGTCATATCAAACCAACAACTAATGCTAGCTAGCTAGCTTTGGACAAACTGAAGACTGGTCAGGCATTTGACTATAGTTCGATGCTGTAAGTAGACATTTAATTTTAAAGTTGCGTAAAATTATGTATAACCCAATTGTAGCCAATTAGGAAAACGGGTGTTTGACATTGAACCAACACATTGAGTTTACAACTTTATCCTAGCTCGCCTAACGACTTTAGGTAACGTTACCTACTACACTCACTGGGCTGGCACATTATTATTTCACAGAAAGCTTGAAAAGCTGACTAATTTAATTAGCGAGATAGGTTATCTTTGCCCAAAATACAAAGCATGTCAGTATAATGTAAGCTTTTTGGACTTAAAGTCTGAATGGTTGTGTAACGGTCAGCTAGCACACATGGAATATCAAACTACCTAGGCTAAGGTCCAGGGCCAAATCGTTAACGTTAGTTATAGTTTAATGTAACGTTAACTCAAAGGTTGTTTAGGTAGGTAAGGTTAACCCTGGTTAGGGGTTGGAGAGATTGATTGATGTCACCTATTTAGGTTATAGTATTTAACCTAAGTTGTCCCCCTCAGGACAATGACTCATCGTTGTGAGCTGGAGGATGTTACCCAACACATTAATAACAAAATATCATCTCTAAAACAAATCTTGGAGCTACGCTCAATTGGTATGGTTAATTTCATTTTGCTATGCCTATAATTAATTCACTGACGTAAATTTTGCGTCAACACTTAGTGTAATGCGTTAATCAGCTACTGAGATACAGTATTTTAATCTCCACCTTTAGCAAAAGATCCAGATAAGATCCTTATTCTCAGGAAAATCGGACAGGATGTCCTGGCGATTGATGGACTTCTGGACCAGTTCGAGAAATGTGTTGGTCGCCAAAAGGGGCTACTGAAACATTTAAAGGTATTGTGTGCTGTGCAATACATTAAAACATTGTCAGTCTATTAGGATTTTTTAGATGTTTGTACCAAATATCCACCTTGATTTCCCTTTTTGATGATAAAAAATCCAAATCATTATTTTTAGGATTTGCAAAGTTTTTTTGAAGAGGATTTGCAGGATGGACAACATCTTAGAGAAAACATACCTCAACACATGCCGAAGAACGGACTTGCAGCAGTGTAAGAATATAAATGTCTCTAATATGGTTGTTTGATAGATAAATAACTTCCTTTGTTTGGATTTTTTTTATTAAAACTCCAAGCAGACTGTAGAACACACTTTAAGCCTTATGTAGTAGCAAGTGTGCAGACATGTACTGTGTATTTAAAAAAAAAAAACTGGAGTTGCCCACAAAATCCCTTTCTTTCATTGGATTTTTGTGTACTGCCTCAGTGGAAGTGGAAGTCAAAACAAGCCAGCCGAGGTGCAGCCTGTTCAGCAGGACAACTCTAGGAAGACCAGCAAGAACCAGATAAGAGAAATGCAATTCATCACCATGCCAGAGTTTGAAGCTATCCCTCAGTAAGTTTCCCCTTAGCTGCACAAACCTCTTCAGCCAAAGTAGCAACCTTAAACTTTAACAGGCGTTTTATATGATACGAGTCTACTCTCTTTTTGTATTCCTCTCAGGTACATGAAAGGCCGTGTGACATATGACCAGCTGAATGGTGTAGTTCAGAGCATCAACACGGCTTCAGTCGGGAAGTATAAAATCCTGCAACAGCCATTAAAGAACCTGAACAACCATACACGTAGGCTTCACCAGCGCTTCAAAGATGAGGAAACCAAGGACACAAAAGGTATTTCACTCAGGGACATGATATATCATGTAATATGACAAGAAGAGTAGGCCCACTTATTCATTTCTAGATGGGGCCATTAAATTCTCAGAACAGCTACTGTGAATTAATATAACATGCGAAAATGATTTGTCTTAATGGCAAGTGACTTGAGTATGCTGTTGAAAGAATTGAAGTGTGTGTGTTTATTTTTTCTTAAATTTTTTTTCTTTGTATGGCACACAATTTTTCGGTTTAAAAAATATGGTGCCTGCGGTCTGCATTGGAATTTGATCTAATCTTGTTGTCTTTTGTCCTCCAAAGGCCAGTTTTTTGTTGTTGAAGCAGACCTTCGTGAATTTACTCAGATGAAAGTGGACAAGCGCTTCCAGGGGATTCTTAACATGCTGCGTCACTGCCAGCGCCTGCGGGAGCTGCGAGGGGGAGGCCTAACACGCTACCTGCTGCTGTGAAGGGACAGACATGGCTCATGAGAAGAAGATAGGGCCTGGACCCTGCAAATCTTTATTCCAAAAGACGGGAAACTGACCGCTTCAAATGATTCAAAACTCCCAATTCATGAACAGTTCATTTATTTAAAATAATTTGTGACCTTTTAAAGATTGGATATTTGTTTGTTGAATAATATATACACTATGTTTTTGTTGTATCAAAATCGAGTTGAGTGTCTATAATAATGTGATATATTGATGTAGATTTAATAAATTGTTACCCTATCCTGGAATTGATCTTCATGATCTACTGCAGGGATTGGATTGAATTATATTTCGAAATGTACAAGGGACATGTTCCTTAAATTTTCAGAAGATGAGAAGGCCTGCTGTGTCTTAGGCAGCTATTGTAAGATGAGTGACTTAATAGAGAAGTAAATTTTTTACCTAGAAGTTAACCATTTCTTTAAGTGGTGACTTTAATACCAACTGCTAGACATTTTGATAATATTCTGGACACAGAGAGAGCAGCTATGTCTCATGCCTTAACACTCTTGGTACGTTACACTTGTTATTCTGTTGGGAGAATTGCATAACTCCTTAAAAGATTTTAAAATCCTTTTGTAAAGTGTGTATATGCTACATAGTGTGTGACTTAGTTATTGAAAAGCTTAATCGATGTAGTTGTCGTACTGTCATTCTGCAGTTAGAGAGTCCGGGTTTAGTTGCCGCTGTTTTTATCACTGGTATTGGGGGGACATTCCAGTTTGGATTTCAAGTATCGGTCCTCACTTCCCCATCTTCTGTAAGTATTCTGTAAATTGTTCAAACTTTTCCACACCCAGAGAAAAACTGCCTTCAGGGTTTCCTTTTTTCTTTTTTACAATGCATTCAGAAAGTATTCAGACACTTCACTTTTACTACATTGTCACTGCAGCCTTATTCTAAAATGGAAAATACATTTAAACAAACGTTTCATCAATCTACGCTTAATACACCATAATGACAAAGCAAAAACAGTTCGGTAGAAATTTGGGAATGTATTAAAAATTAAAAATAGAAATGTGTTTACATAAGTATTCTGACCCTTTGCTATGACTTTGCTATAAGTGTAACTCCGGTGCATCCTAAAGATGTTTTCTACAACTTCATTGGAGTCTACCTGTGCTAAATTCAACGAAGTACTGAGTAAAGGTTCTGAATACTTGGTACGTAATATTTCAGTTTTTATATATCTTAAGAAATATTCACAAATTTATACAAGCCTGTTTTTGCTTTGTCATTATGGGGTAGGCCTGTTGTGTGTGTATTAGAAAAGTTTGTCCTTTTTACAATATTGCTGTAACTTAAGAAAATGTGGAAAAACTGAGGGCGTCTGAAAATCTTCTGAATGCGAAAAAAAAAAAAAAAATTCAAATGATTCAGTGCATTACGAAAAAACATCCAAACTACAGTATTTCCGTGCTCTGTAAGCAACACTAATGAATGATAAACAACTAAAGATTCCTTTACTTCTGGTGTTTGTAGTTTATTAAGGAGTTTGTGAACAGCTCATGTGTGCAGAGGTACAGTCTGCCCCTGGAACAGTGGCAGGTCTCTCTCATCTGGTCCTTCATTGTCTCCATCTTCTGCATTGGAGGCATACTGGGGTCCCTGTGTGCTGGCCGGCTTACTGCTGTGTTTGGCCGGTGAGGAATAACAGTATAGATAGTCTTAAAGCCACTCTGGTAAATCATGTTTTCTGTAAATGAATGGTATTTATTAAAGCTTGTTGAACAACTGGATGTGGAAACACATATTAGCTTATGGCATAAGCCATATTCTATGACTTGATGATTTGGGGCTTTCACAGGGGTTGATACGTTACAAAAACAATTGAACATGATGTGCTACCATTGCAGTTGGGAACAGTAAGGATTTACTGTATTGCTGCTAAACTAACTTCATTCCAGCATTGTGCATTGTGCCTTGTTTACTATACTTGTCGAACCAAATTTCCTATGCAAGCATCAATAATGCAGGTATTTGTACCCCTTTTTTAATATGCAGCTAGACAGTAAAAATAATTATAGCAAAAATGAGAAGATTTATGTTCACGGATTACATAAGTGGAGGCTGTGCAGAAAGATTGCTTATACTGCTCCATGCAGTTTGTAACTTGAAATAGAGGACACTTGAAATACAAGCAATTTCTTTACAATTATTTTAGCATTTGAAATGCAGATAAGAATATGTGCCAACAATAGCTGAATTAAAAATCCAGCCAAAAAATCGCTTTAATTAGAAAATACGCAACTAAAAACAATAACCCTTATCAACAAGATAACTGAAAATGATTCATTTAAAACGCTTTTCTGTCTACATCAGAAAGCGCTGTCTGTTGTTCAACAATTTGACGGCCCTCAGTGGAGCTGTACTGATGCTACTGAGCAGAAGAGCCATGTCCTTTGAGATGATCCTAGTTGCCCGCTTCCTCTACGGTATCAGTTCAGGTTTGCTTGAGCCCAGCTTCATTTGCATTATTTCTCTCTTTTTCTGAAGGTCCTGTAATAATGAAAACGAGGAATACATATTTATTTGCTTAGCATTGTTCTTGGCAATGTTAAGCCATTGGTAGCCCCACCACACACACACACACACACACACACACACAGTGAATTACAAGAAGATTTCTGTTTCATATTTAAGAAAATATGAAATATAATATAAATGATTTTGTGTCTTCCTCAGGGGTCAGTCTTTGTGTTCACACTATGTATATTGTGGAATGCGCCCCCAAGGAGCTGAGAGGGATGGTGGGTGTGTCTGTTGTCACCTTCATGTCCTTGGGGAAGTTTTCTGGTCAGTTGTTGGGAATCAGGTGAGGCGTCCAGGTAGTCCATCACAGTAGTCCATCCATAGATTCTCAGCACATCCATTGACTCAATTGTGTGCACGTTTACGGCCCAGAGCAAGTAGGTACTTTGGGGAATACCATGTTTGATTTGTGCTAGAATCAATTCAAGTAGTTATGATGTTAAGCTAGTGTTGTTGTTGTTTGCAGTGAGTTGTTGGGGACAGAGGACCGCTGGCCTTGGCTGCTGTCTTTCAGTGGTGTCACAGCCCTAATCCAGCTCTCCACCCTTCCCCTGCTGCCAGAATCCCCCCGCTACCTGTTGCTTGAGAAGGGAGACCGCCAGGCTTGTGAGAAAGGTGCCAAACAGTTGGAGCCAACAGCTTTAAGGGCTCATCCTGAAATACATACTGGAAGTACAACTGGAGGTTTAGCGCCGACCCGTTATGAATATCTCCAGACTCTATTTTATTTTGCGTCTCCCTGGCCTTCCCTGCAGCCCTGGACAGACTGTGGGGCAGCAGGGACCACCACGTGGAGGTGCAGGAGATGCAGGTGGAGCATGCGGCGCTAAAAGGGGTGCGCTGCCACACTGTGCTGGAGCTGATCCTGGAGCAGAGTGTCCGCTGGCAGTTTCTCACCGTGGTGGTGGTCTTCTCCACCGTGCAGTTTTGTGGAATCAATGCCGTGAGTAGCATGGACTCTGCATGTGAGAAAACGGATCGGTGCGATTTGACACTTAATGTGCTGATCAGGCCTCGTGTTTTTAGACCGGTGTGCAGGGATAATTGCCAACCAAACCATTTTCACAGAGCTCTTAATGCTTAGTATGATCATTGTCGGCCAGTCACTCAGGATGACCCATTTTCCCTTACTTGAGAGTTTCCCTGAAGTAGCACCATCTTGTGATGTTCCTCTTGTCCACAGGTATACCTGTATTCCTTTGACGTGTTCCGCTCAGCAGGAATCCCAGCCCACCAGCTGCGTTACGCCTCCTTGGGAACCGGACTGTGTGAGCTCTTCTCCTCCTTATTCTGTGTGAGTCATAGGGGAACCTCCGCCCTCAAACCCCGCCCTCCCAGCCCCCGCCCCATTTTTTGCTGTGTATTAGTCAAACGTGTCAGGCCGTAAGCAACTTTTGACCATGATAATGGTTACAGTCACAGTGCCCACACTGCACTGGTTAGTTTTGTGCAGTTAACGGTTAACATTGCCTCTTGGAACAAACTCACAATGACTGTGCGTTCTATGTCTATTACTTGGACAGTTGATGATTCTAGAAAGAACTGGGAAGAAACTGCTCCTCTTCAGAGGCTATCTATGCATGGCATTTACTCTTGGCCTTCTTACTATCACACTCTACCTGCAGGTATGTCCTGAGACAAACCCCTCCATCAATAAGCAACACTGATAAAACGTAGTCTGCAAATAGTGGCATTACTCTACTGCACTAAGTAAGTCTGTATAAAGGCTTTACAATACAACGTTTCTGTCATGTCACACTCATGCGTGAATGAACGATATTCTAAAAGGCTTAGTGGTTGGATATGGTGTGATGCATCTTATGTGTCCATACCATGTGCCAGAGCAATTCCAAAAAACTAAAAGATTAGTTCAGCAGAACTATACAGAACACCAAAAATAAACACCAATAAACAAAACTTTGTTTAGGTGAAAATGTAGACTTTCATCAAAGTGTCTGACCACTATTGTATGTGCCAAGGGAATTTACTACACCTAATACACAAATAGATAGGTATGAGTCCATATCAATTCTAGCTTTAGAAGTTTGAAGGAGTGTCCTTGGTAACGGGTGGATTCTCCTTTCAGAGTCAAGTGTTCTGGATGCCGTACTGCAGCATGGTGCTCATCTTCTTCTTCATTTTCTTTTTCTCCAGTGGGCCTGGTGAGTTTGGCACACAGCTGCTAGTTGTCAAGCATTCTTTCAGAGGATATTTAATTAAGTGACATGCATCTCAAAAAAACAAGTAGTGAACTTAATCTGATGAATAAGGACAATGAGTCCATAACAAAACTCACCGGCTAGTGTGATAAAACTAAGCAGGGCTTGGAGATCCAACTATTGGTTGTAGTGGTAGTAGAGGACCAGTAGGGGACACTTATGCCCCTGGCATAATATGCTATGCTGCATACAGCATCTACCATGATAAAACCCCACTGTCCACATAAGGGGCACTCTGTCCTGAGACAGAGATGGGGCTTTGTAATCCAAGTGACCTGGGTTAATTCCCAGTTAACTGTGGTGATTGTGTTCACCGTGCATGCATTTCCGGGTGGCTTGATTCACCTTTCACATCTGTAGTGTGAAAGATTATGTAGGGAACCGTGGTCGGTGGCTGTTTGTAATGGTGGCTTTAAATAAGTTTGTCTGCTAGTAGGACTAGAACGGGATGCGTGCGACGTAGTGGAACATGACCGTGGTTTGTTCATCTCTGTTGCTCTCTCCCCCTAGCTGCAGTGACTGCTGCTCTGCCAGGAGAAGTCTTCACTCAGTCGTTCAAAACACCTGGTTACACCATCGCCTGCACCATCAACTGGACAGGCCTGTTTCTCCTGGGGATGCTTTTCCCTCTGATAGTGGTAAGCAGCACCATGTCCCATTTCGTGACATTACAAAACTGACCACACTTTGTTATCCTGCAATTAATTAACTTAGGAACCTTACTGTGCTTTTTTTAGGAACACATGGACTACTTTTGTTTCCTCATATTCCTTTGCTTTTGCTTATTTTCTGGGCTATTTGTTTGGTACAACGTTCCTGAATTCAAGAACAAGACAGCTTTAGAGATAGCTGCAGAGTTCCAGAGAATGCATCCTAGAACTGAATCAAACGAGAGGATAACAGGACAACAAAAACATAAAGAAATCCAGACACAATTTAAATCCACTAAATTCTGATTATTCTCAATTTGCTTTAGGGTTGCAGTGAAATGCTTGATGAAACAACTCTTTAATGCATGTAGTTTAGACCTTTATAACCATCAAGATACAATTAAAAATCATGTATGCTCATCAATATTCATTGGACTGCACTATGTATTTGCACTTAATGTTGTAGGTGAACTACGATGGAATGCTCAGTAATGAATAGTTTTTCAAGTGAAACTTTAATATTGTTATTAGTATTTACAGTGGTAGTAATATATTAGTACTAAAAAGTTTTCAAGATTGGCTGTTTATTCATTTGTATAGGCCTATTTGTTAAATTGAGCGGTTATGTTTTAGATTGGGTAGAGTCATCTGTTAACTCCGTGCAAACTCTCGCGTCTTCTATGCATGTGTGCGCCTCTGATAACGTAATCTTGCTGTCAAAAGTTTGTGTTAACCATGCATGTTTGATATGGATCCACTTTCCGCACGCAGTTCCGCACCCAATTTGTACATTAACAAGCCAAGTGGCTGAGGGAGGAGTTGTTGACTGACGGCAGCTCAGGGAAACCTGTACGCATAACAACTGATTAATTGTGTATATTTAAATGACGTTCTATTCCTTGAGTCATCGCCGAAGTAGAAGAGGACAGTGACATCTGCTGTGGTCCGCCAGTCGTTTGAAACGACGGCAAACATGGAGGACAAAGCTCATACTTTGAAAAATAAATCGAACATACATTCGGACAAGGACTCACACATATTTTCTGATGTCCCATCGCTGAAGAAGGATTACCTTAACAAGTGAGTTAACGCCACATCAATTGAAACAAACTATCTGACGTGTCCATTAACAAAATAGGGCCAATTACACTTCTCACCTAACCCATCTGCACCTTGTTCATATGCCAGGTTATAGCTAAGTAAATTCAAGTCACCGGTAATGGACATACAGATCTAACCTTTTTTTTAAAATAAACTGCGGATTTATAAACTTGTTGGAAGATTTAAATATCTGTGAGGTAGATAAGTCTTCAATTATGAGCGTGTAATGAACGATGTGTAACTCATGTGTACCCCCATTGGTTTTATTTGACTTTTGAAATGTACAGACATTAGCAATATGATAAACTCCACGTGCTCATAATGAATTAAATGAGTTACAATTGGATGGTTTTATCAGCTCTCACACTTGAGTGGGTCATCTCAGTAATTACAGCCACATTAGCCAGCAGGGAGCACCATGTTTCATCATCAATTTTAACTGGCAGTGTTTGTCCGAGGAAACTGAGTGGTCCCCCATAACATGCTCATGGAACGGTAGCCCGTGGGTGAATGATTAACAACAACCTTATATGTTTGAACGGTGCTGGGATGGGCTGAGCTTTGGTCCAGTATACTGATAGAAGGAGGCAAGCAGCTCCTGGGGTGACACGGTAACCTTTACAGTTGTCTTGACAACAAAACATGACTGAATGAGTATTGGCCAGTGAACTGTTATATATGTTCTCATGCCATAGTGTAATCTATATGTCATATTGCTGTTATCTATTACCACACAGCCTTGTTTGCAACAGCCTCTGGAGTAGGTACAAATTATATTAATTGAGAAAGGGAGTGGTGTGTTTAACCCATATAACCAGGCAGTATTACTTATGGTGTCACAGTCTAAGATAACATAAAGATGTCCGAGCATTAATTATGTGGTACTAAAAGGGCCTGCCTTCACCATAAAGGGATAGTTCGGGAAATATGATCTTACCCCTAGTCTGACGAGATGATTGATATCAAACTTATGAATGTACATCCAATGATGTGTTAGGTAAGTAGATTTAACCAAGCTTAGCAACAATGGCTGTAAGCCATTGGTCACTGCTAGCTTGGCTCCGTCAAAAGTGAACTTAGAAGTGTTCGGACCTGTTGTTGTGTGGCTACCCGACGGTAGGTAAAACTGTAGTTATGCCCAGAGCCCTTTCTAGCTATATGCAGACTATGCGGTTTCATTGGGCCCCCGAAGGAACCAGGCCCCAAAGTGTCATTTTAGTCCTTTTTTTTTCTCTAGAAATGTATATGACTGGTCTGTATTGGCAGCCAACCACGCTTGCGTGCTAAGTGAAAACAGTTATATGCATTTATTTTCCACATATCTTTTCACATAAAGTGCACTAGATTGATGCATTTAAATGTAAAATGCATGCCCCTAAATCACCTTAGTGGGTTTGGTATTCCCCTACAATAGTTTCACAAAATAGGGGTCCCCTAAACAACATTTCGCATAGGGCCCCCCAAAAGCTAGAAACGGCCCTGGTTACGCCTCGCAAATAGGTCCAAACTCGTATTTGTTTCAATACAACAACAACAACAACATTTTACATTTTCATTTCAATAGGTGTTATTTTCAGAAGATACAACATGTATGGCCTAAATACCCCCCCTTTGGAGTTATGATGTATTTTGTCACTTTTGATGGAGCCATGCTAGCAGCAATTATTGCTAAGCTAGGCTACATTTACCTACCTAAGTAACTCATTACTGGACTTACAATCAAAGGATTGATATCGATTATCTCGTTCGACAAGAGGAACGTAGGCCAATCTTATTTCCCAAAAAGTTAAACTATCCCTTTAAATGAATGGCGTTGCCCGAAACCAAGGTCTGTATTGTGTTGACTTCACTTGTCTAGGATTATTGACAACGGATGCCAATGAGCTGATGAGACAGCATTTGTAGTGACGTGAAGTGCTCACCCTGCCAATAGATATGAGGCCACGCCTTGGCAGAGATAGTTCAGGCAGGCAACTCAGGCAACAGCTATTCTCCATGTCACACCAATCAACCACTCCCATACGCTCATGGGTTTCACTTTTGAAACCACAGTTCACTCACCACACTGGCTCCTACTCTCCACTGCTCACTGCTGACTATGGTCCTGCTCTTGTTCCTGCGCACCCACCTCCACCCCAGCCTCCACCTACTTAGGGTCTGTTGCTCAGCATCTGTCAGAGGGGGATCTGCAGATATCTGCCACCTACCCACGGTTGTTTATTGAGTGTTTGTATGTGATCTAGTGCGAGAACGTATTTCATAGCCGCAGACCCTTCACGCTAACATTCAATGTATTACCATGTTAAACGCAATACGCAGTTGAACATATAGTAAGCTGCCCTGACCGAGCTGACTTTGTGTGTAAGGAATTAAAAGACGTCCGAGAAATTTCAGTGGTTGAGTGCAAACTCACTCTTCTCCAACCGATAGACATAATCAGTGACTTAACTTACACAGCATGTCAGGCACAGATCTACTTGGACAATGAACCAGACAGAGCTTGGTAACAACTTGCACCGTTTCTAGTAGCCCCGATTATTGTAAAAAATATGGTGGTCAATGACAACCCTTTGTGAATGGCGCTGTCTGACGACAGCGGTCCTCTGTACCCAGGCCCCACTCTCCAGGGATGTAAATGCTCTAGTTCTCTCTGTTGACAGGGTGTTCGTCAATAGAAGTCTGTCACTGGAGAACATCAAATGCTATGGCTTTGACATGGACTACACCCTGGCAAGTATGTATACCTATGCTTTGAAGAAATGTTCTCAAAGTTGATGTCAAAATCAAATAATATAATCCAAATACGTTGAAACTGTGATCTGGGAAAACCTGCTGTACTTGCTGGCGTGGATAGATCAGCGTGGTTTTGTGAGGTGACACTAATGCTGGGTTTGTGTGTGTAGTGTACAAGTCTCCTGACTATGAGAGCCTAGGCTTTGAGCTGCTCAGGGACAGGCTGGTGTCCATAGGCTATCCCCATGAGCTGCTGCGCTACACGTACGACCCCTCCTTCTCCACCCGGTGAGTCACCTTCTCTGCTGTCCCTCTCATCCAACACTCCAGGTCATTCACTTGAGCTTTGAAGAGGCTTTCTTTTCCCCTCTTCATAACGCACTGCAACGATTACAGCGACCCGCATAGATATGTCATTGTTCTATACAGCGCGTTCATCTTCGACATAAATACTTATTCAATAACGTGTAATGCATGTAGGCAAATTGGGTCGAGAAGGAAATTGTTCCCGGGTGAAAGTCCAACAATTTTTTGGAAGTCTATTAGCTGTAGCATACAGTCTATTATTATTATTGTTTTTTTGTATCTGAAACAGGGCACACAGTTCTGGAAAAGCATAAGAGATTGTATCGTTTTATCTGTTCAATGCAACCCCCGACAGTAAATTTTCCCTGAAGCCTCTCGATGGCAGAAGGGCAAGAATTGTGAAAGTGGAGAGGAGACACGTAACTAAACGGATCAGCTTTTCTTTTCACTCTCAGTTGAATCTCTTCTCTTTCCCCAGGGGTCTTGTGTTTGACACTACCTATGGCAACCTCCTGAAGGTGGACTCCAATGGCAATATTCTTCTCTGCAGTCATGGCTTTAGCTTCCTCAAAGGGTAATTAAGTGAAATCCCTGAGATATGCAAAATGTGTTTGTGTGAGTGTGTATGAGGTGTGAAACGTGCCACCCACAAACACACAACCGCTTGAAGTGCGTGTGCGTGGGTGCGCGTGTGCGTTCATGCACGCTCAATCCCTGGGTCATCATCCCCCCTATACACATGTGTGAAGATTATGTTTTAATATGTCATGCTGTAACAGGATTTGAAAGGGTTCAATATTTCCCTCATGACACATCTGCATAGTCGCTTAGTAGAGATTAATGCTTTTAGCACATACACAAACAACATCAACCAATATATCCAACCATTTAAGAGAATTACTGACTCAACGCTTCATCACATGGTATTGGTAGCCAAGGCTTTACCTTTGGGTAACTATGCATTTATGTATTCTGAGTTATGTGTTATTCGTTTAGACAAACTTATGCAAAGTTATTTGCTGTAGATGGGGCTCATTGTTTAGTTTCCCCTGCTTATGTTTTGTGAGAATTTTGCCAGCCTTAGCTATTTTGATATAGCTTGTTTTTAGTTCCAAGGTATCAGACCGTGATCTTGCTGAAACCTAGCTTTGCGTCTTTGTACATCACTTCCCAAATCATTGACTCTGTACACTAGCTGTTACCTCTACGTAATCAATGACTGTGAAATGGGTTAATGACTTAGTTAAATTAAATGTTGTCTTAGAGCGTATTGTTGTTTGTTGAGAACAAATTACAGTTGGAAATAGAATCAGACTTTGGAATCCTACACTTTCTGCTGGCTTACAATGGTTATGTAACTAGCTCACGAGTATTAAATGTATATTTATATCCAGCACCTGGTGCTGGGGGATTTGGGCATGAATGCCTGTGTGTATGTTTGTGTTATCACATGGTCATCGGAGAATGTTAATATAATGTGCATATTTGGGTTCACAAACCGTTACACTGTTTATTGTTTGGATCATCATGGGTTACTGTTTTTTGTGTTAACCTGGACTTCTCTGTTCTACCCCACCTCTATGCAAAGTTTAGTCCCTAAATACCTATAGAAGACTCAACTACCCAGAGACTCCAGTTTCTGTTCAAATCTGTGCATGTGCTGGCCTCTGCAGTCCGACATGGCACATCCACAGAGAAGCTAACATTGGTGTTGCATACAGGGGGATTATTTACTCGTACAACATTCACATACATGAAATTACAAAGCCAAGGGTTTGCTTTTGTCTGCACATCCATCAGGTTCTCCTGGGGATGTTTCATGGATTGAGTTGGTAGACTAAATATTTTAAGGATGTTAACTTGTCAACTGTCATGTTGATGGATTACCTCAGTGAGACAGTGTACAATGACTATGAATGTATTTGTCTTTGTTCAGCAGGTTTATACAGAGAAAGAAAATAATTTCCTTTGTCTGGTCTTGTGTTTCAGGGAAGAGATCCAGGATTACTACCCAAACAAGTTTATCATGAGAGGCGACATCGACCGATTCTATATCCTCAACACTCTATTTAATCTTTCTGGTAAAAAATGTTCCCATACGTATCATTTTGTGTTTATTCTGTTGACTACAAGTTTGTTTTTTGTTTAATTTGCAAGCCAGAAATTCAAGGGACAATTCTGTGGTATCCTTTCAAATTTTTGATTTTAACTTATTACTAGATATTGTAGTTGAAACTTAAAGAGCAACCAGACACCTAATACACATTTTTCTGCTGAAAGACTATCTATTTGGACATATTTATGGGCAAAATAACTGTCCAGCTTCCCAGAACTAAATTGTATTATCTTTTTATAGTTCTTGTGGTTTAATTTCTGTAGCAAATGTTATAGTTCTTTTGCTTTCATTTTGCTACCCAAAGTCTCTACCCGTTTCTCATGGCCATACAGTGGCGTAAACAAGACACTTGAAGATAGCCTATCTAGAACATAGAAGTGTCACAAACAGTGCATCGTCACGTCAGCATAGGTTGTAAATGTACTATGCCCGGCCAGCCCGTTCGGCCACGCCCACACCATTTGCCGCTGCCACCTGATTTGAGCAGGATTCACATTTCTTAAGGAAGCTGCAACCAGGTCTACTGGGGACGTCCCTGTTACTCTGTAAAGAGTGTTTTTTCCTACTGTATGTACTGTTTGAATGTTATGCTCATCTTGCAGAGACTTATCTGTATGCCTGCCTTGTGAGCCATTTCACCAGATCCACCAGGCACATAAAGTAAGTGGAGTATTTCTTAGCCACTGCATCTTTTTACCCCCTTAGCGCAACACCTCCTCTGCTCAAATCTTTCAAGACCATAAATGAAACAGACACAAATCCTTACCACTTGATTTGTTACAGCCACCAGAAAGGCTTCCAGTACGGCGACTTGTTTATGTCCTACAGAAGCATGTTCCAGGATGTACGCGATGCAATGGACCACATACACGACACGGTTAGCAAATAGATTAGGCTCCTGACATGCACTGAGTTCTGCAGACACGACTAGGTTCTCCATCAAACTGTTATGCCTTCTGTGACACATCCATCTTTTTGTTGCCACGCAGGGCAGTCTGAAGGACAAAACTGTGAAGAATTTGGAAAAATATGTCATTAGGGATGTAAGTTATGGTGTTCATATGGAAGTCACTTACAGAACGGTGTAGAGAAAATGGATCAGAGACTGAGGCTGTTTCCTACCTCTGTTCCCACAGCCTAACCTCCCTGTACTCCTGAGACGGATTAAAGAGGTGGCCAAAGTGTTCCTGGCCACCAACAGCGACTACAGCTACACTGAGGTGACTGGTTCATGCTGCTGTGTAGATAGTGTCTTTAGGTTCCTCCTTTAGTGCATACAGACATTTAGTTTTCCTTCCATTTCCCACAGGCCATCATGAAATACCTGCTTGAAAGTGGCCCCAAGGTAAGGGCCCTCTATTTAAAACCATGCACTTGGGATACAATCAAATCAATTAACGGAATAATCTTTTTTCATAGGCAGCGCAACGTAAACCAGCAAATGCCCAAAGACAATGAATGTTAATGCTTTATTTCTGGTGCAAAAATAACATCCATGAATGCAAGGTAGCACTCACCAACTTTGGAAAAAAGCACAGGCACAGTGCCTCAAAGGCCGAAATGTTAGTATTTTTGATGGCCAAATAAAACTGGTGAAATTGAGCCATTGTCCCTGTGATTTTTTCCCAAAGTTGGTGTGTGCTATTTTGCCTTCTTGGATGTTATTTATGCAACATATATAATTGGGTTTAAGCTCCACAAAAAAGAAATTGAGATTGTTTTGGGCGGGAAAGCGCGTCCACCTCTTCCACTGCTTAATTTCTGCTCTTTAGACTGGCAACCCCAAGCCGTCTTGGCGCTCCTACTACGACCTTATTGTTGTGGACACTAGGAAACCCCTGTTCTTTGCCGGGGGCACGGTGCTCAGACAGGTGGACACGGTAAGAAAGACGTTCCAAAAAAACCCCAATCTCCTAGAAACATTGTATTGAGGATTTGAAACGGACAACTCTTAATTCCACTCCCTTCTTCGCTATGAACAGGACACGGGGAAGCTCCGCATCGGGACCTACACAGGCTACCTCCAGCACAGCACGGTCTACTCTGGAGGTGGGGACCTAGCTGTGGTCAAACTGAGGGGGACACACTGTATAATGGGCCCACACTCCTAAAACTTGATTGTTAGATTGAAACATTTGTCAATCTGTGCCAACTTCTTGTGTGTGTGTGTGTGTGTGTGTGTGTGTGCGTGTGTGTGTTTGTTTGTGTGTGTGTGTGGGGGGGTGAAACCACAGGCTTCTTATCTCTCCCTACTCTTCCCATCCTGCAGGGTCCTCTGACATCATTTGTGAACTGCTGGATGTGAAGGGCAAGGACATCCTCTATGTTGGAGACCACATCTTTGGGGATATCCTTAAGTCAAAGAAGCGCCAGGGGTGGAAGACGTTTCTCGTGGTGCCTGAGCTCGTCAAGGAGCTGCAGGTGTGGACAGAGAAGAACCGTAAGAATCTTCCTTTTCCGACACGTTAAGATCCGGACCGCCAAAGAACAGTTTCTGAGGTTCTGATAAGTCCCTCCCTCCTCCCCCCCCCACACACACAGATCTCTTTGAAGAACTGAAGCATTTGGATGCCTTTTTAGCTGAGCTGTACGAGTGAGTGTACTATTTTTCTGCTTTGTCTCAATCATAGCTGTGTTGGAACCAATTATTCAGTAGAGATAATATAGCTGTGCCTAAACCCCTTCCCCTTATTCTCCATTGGCTTAGGCACCTGGACAGTGGGAGTTCAGACTGTCCTGACATCAGCGCCATCCAGTCCAGGAGGAAGGTGAGTTCCGCTCTTTGCCTTTCAAAACATCCAGGGGCCTCATTTCTAAACGTTGCACACTCACAAAAGAAGGCGCATGCCACTTTCTACCCAAACCTTTATAAAAAACAAACTTGACGGGAAAATGTGCGGTCTGAGACTCTGATGGCAGAAGGATGAATAGCGAGAAACGCCTTGAAATTTAAAATAAATCCAAATATTACCTCCCATGTATTATATATGAAGAGTTTCCTAGAGCGCACCAAAAAAGAACATTATTATGGATAATAAATACAAACGGAGATATCAGTTTTTGCAAAAGAACCCCTCAACTATGTTGTGCAGCTTAATCGGGAATCATATTTAATTGAATCTGTCATTATTAAACAATACTTGCATGTCATGAAATGTATTCTCATGAATAATAAGGTGAACCACACCTACATACATTCAACCGCACCTACGTCCATTTCAACTGATGCCGTTTTACATGTCTCAGTCAGGCAGATACAATTATATGTATTATTATAGTTGGCACAGTTTCATATACTGTTGTCATATGTACATTATGCAGGACTGTCAATGTGATAGTGACGCTGTCAGTGAAGAGAGGGAGAGAAAAGAGAGGAGAGAGAAGAGTGAGAGAGTAATCAGGGTTATTACCCCACAGTATGCTGTTACCCAATAGGGAAGTGAGTGTGGATGAATATTAATCACAGGCTTTAAAAGGGTGGGACAAGATGCTTGCTATTGTGCACCAAATTTGGAGTTGTTTGTGTTTAATAAAGGGTAACCGGCCTGGGGCGTGTGTACGCACTGTGTTATTAGTCCGAATATGTTTCTGCGCACGCACTTTCTGTGTTTCGTCCGCACGCAACCTTTTGCCATGAATCCCACGCAGTTTTATAAATGAGGCCCAATGTCACTGAAGAGCTTACTGGAAGAGGCAGCAATTTACTGTTGAGGCCTCTGGTATGCTACAGGTTGTGACCTACAGAATGGACATGTCCTACGGCCAGATGGGCAGCCTGCTGCGGAGTGGTTCCCGACAGACTCTGTTCGGCAGCCAGCTAATGCGCTACGCGGACCTCTACTCCTCAACCTGCATGAACTTGCTTCACTATCCCTTCAGTTATCTTTTCATGGCCCCACCGCTCCTGGTTAGTTACTCAGCTTATATACAGTGGGGCCAAAAAGTATTTATCCGCCACTGATTGTGCAAGTTCTCCTACTTAGAAAGATGAGAGAGGTCTGTAATTTTCATCATAGGTACTCTTCAACTATGAGAGACAAAAATGAGAAAAAAAATCCAGGAAATCACATTGTAGGATTTTTAAAGAATTTATTTGTAAATTATGGTGGAAAATAAGTATTTGGTCAATAACAAAAGTTCAACTCAATACTTTGTAACATAACCTTTGTTGGCAATTACAGAGGTCAAACGTTTCCTGTAAGTCTTCACCAGGTTTGCACACACCGTAGCTGGTATTTTGGCCCATTCCTCCATGCAGATCTCCTCTAGAGCAGTGATGTTTTGGGGCTGTCGCTGGGCAACACGAACTTTCAACTCCCTCCACAAATTTTCTATGGGGTTGAGGTCTGGAGACTGGCTAGGCCACTCCAGGACCTTGAAATGCTTTTTACGGAGCCACTCCTTCGTTGCCCGAGCGGTGTGTTTGGGATCATTGTCATGCTGGAAGACCCAGCCACGTTCCATCTTCAATGCTCTCACTGATGGAAGGAGGTTTTGGCTTCAAATCTCACGATACATGGCCCCGTTCATTCTTCCCTTAACACGGATCAGTCATCCTGTCCCCTTTGCAGTAAAACAGCCCCAAAGCATGATGTTTCAACCCCCATGCTTCACAGTAGGTATGGTGTTCTTGGGATGCAACTCAGCATTCTTCTTCCTCCAAACACGACGAGTTGAGTTTTTACCAAAAGGTTCTATTTTGGTTTCATCTGACCACATGATATTCTCCCAATCCTCTTCTGGATCATCCATATGCTCTCTGGCAAACTTCAGACGGGCCTGGACATGTACTGGCTTAAGCAGGGGGACACGCCTGGCACTGCAGGATTTGAGTCCCTCTCGGCGTAGTGTGTTACTGATGGTAGCCTTTGTTACTTTGGTCCCAGCTCTCTGCAGGTCATTCATCAGGTCCCTCCGTGTAGTTCTGGGATTTTTGCTCACCGTTCTCATGATCATTTTGACCCCATGGGATGAGATCTTGCGTGGGGCCCCAGATCGAGGGAGATTATCAATGGTCTTGTATGTCTTCCATTTTCTTACAATTGCTCCCACAGTTGATCTATTCACACCAACCTGCTTGCCTATTGCAGATTCACTCTTCCCAGCCTGGTGCAGGTCTACAATTTTCTTCCTGGTGTCCTTCGACAGCTCTTTGGTCTTGGCAATGGTTGAGTTTGGAGTCTGACTGTTTGAGGCTGTGGACAGGTGTCTTTCATACAGATGACGAGGTCAAACAGGTTCCATTAATACAGGTAACGAGTGGAGGACAGAAGAGCTTCTTAAAGAAGAAGTTACAGGTCTGTGAGAGCCAGAAATCTTGCTTGTTTGTGGGTGACCAAATACTTATTTTCCACCATAATTTACAAATAAATTCTTTAAAAATCCTACAATGTGATTTCGTGGATTTTTTTTCTCATTTTTGTCTCTCATAGTTGAAGTGTACCTATGATGAAAATTACAGACCTCTCTCATCTTTCTAAGTAGGAGAACTTGCACAATCAGTGGCTGACTAAATACTTTTTTGCCCCACTGTATATACGTCTATACCATTGATGTTCTAAATGATGTACATAAATTCCGCCTATCTTTTTTGGTTTATGTATTTTACCAGATGCCCCATGAGTGCTTTGGAGATCTCTGTCCTGTTGACATGCCATCGGCAGGGATGACTGTTACCAACCGTCTTCTCAGGATTAGCAAGGTAGTATCCTCAATATCTTACTCATCTCATACAAATCTACTATATGTAATAAGTTCCATTTTGTTGTTCCCCAAGGTTCAGTTTAAGGTCCAGTATTATTTACTCATTTTGCCTCTGGGTCAAATAATTCCTAAACAGAAAGTTTTCTTCCATTCTTATCCCCTCTGATTTATTAATCTGTAAATTCTAGTGATCCAAGCAGCCTGTCTACCCTCAATTATTATTTTACAGACATTATATGCTGGATTTACACACATTTTCAGCAATTCAAATGAGCAAAATTTCAGTTAATCCTACTAAATCCACGAATTGAATTCTCAACCGCCTCTGTGATCTGGTTGCTAATCTTAAACGAGTGGGGTTATATATTATTCTGATCTAAATTTGAACAAACAGGTGAAAACCTGCTAAGTGTTGTTGTTGTTTTTTGGGAGAAAGTGATTAATGGCTTTATTACTAGACTATATTACTGAAAAATTCTAGATGTCTCAGTAAAAACATTTTATCTAGTTTGCAACCACTGCGGCTACCCAACTTCTAATAATAACAAAAAGAAGGGATCACATAAAACCAATTTACATTGGCTCTCAGTGTAATTTAAAGCTCTGTTACCTCCCTTAAATCCCTATTAAAAACCTAATATTTTCTAAATAGATTTCACTGTAAGATTACTTATTGATTTATAAACAACTGTATGAATATTTGATTTAAACATGTAGACTAATTGTATGAGTTTTGGTTTATTTTATTGTGATTTTGATTGATTTATCAAACCCACATTTTGTTATGTTATGGCGTTATTCTAAAATGGACAAAATTCCTTTTTCTTCTCATCAATCTACACACACAATACCCCATAATCACAAATCAAAAATCCATTTGTGCAAGTCCGGGCTTTTGCTGAGCCACTGAAAGACATCCACAGACTTGTCCCGAAGCTGCTCCTGCATTGTCTTAGCTGTGTGTTTAGGGTTGTTGTCCGGTTGGAAGGTGAACCTTCGCCCCAGTCTGAGGTCCAGAACGCTCTGGAGCAGGTTTTCGTCAGGTACTCTGTACTTTGCTCTGTTCATCTTTCCCTTAATCCTGACTAGCCTCCCAGCTCCTGCTCCTGAAAAACATCCCCACAGTATGATGCTGCCACCACTATGCTTCCCAGTAATGATGGTATTGGCCAGGTGATGAGCGGTGCTTGGTTTTCTCCAGACGTGACCCTTGGCATTCAGTTCAATCTTGGTTTCATCAGACCAGAGAATCTTGTTTCTCATGGTCTGAGAGTCCTTTAAATGCCTTTTGGCAAACTCCATCGGGCTCTTGGTCCTCAGCCTGACCAAAGCCCTTCTCCCCCGATTGCTCAGTTTGGCCGGACAGCCAACTCGAAATACTTGTGTAAATGTGATATTTCAGTCTTTTTTAAGTTTGTTTTTAAAATATTTGCACAAATTTCTACAAACATGTTTCCGCTTTGTCATTATGGGGTATTGTGTGTGGGGGGGAAATAATATTATTAATGGTAGAATAAGGCTTTAACGTAACAAAATGTGGATAGGGGGAAGGGGTCTGAATACCTTCTGAAAGCACTGTATGTAATGTCATGCTGCAGTGTTAATCTCCTTTTTTTTTTGCACACACAAGCACATTCAAACATATGTTCTGAAAGTGATTTATAAATCATGATTTGTTATTAGCATTTCTTATTATTAATATATTAACATCTGTATTGTTACAGATGACAAGCAAAGAAAGTGACAGGTTTGACACATGATGAGGACCAAGACTTTCATGGAGAAAACAACATTTTACAAATGAGAGCTACGCGCTACCTGGCTGTTAGTGTAGGACGGTGGTATTTTCCAAAGAGTGTCAATGTGAATGCTGTTTACCTGCACGAAGGTTAAACTAATATCTTACGCCATCTTCTGGACAGACGTTGTACCACAGCTATTCAGTATGAAGTTTTTGACTGTCACTGAAAAAACATTAGTGTCTGGGTTTCTGTGCATACAGGTTGATGCTATTGTTCATCTTTTAAGTGTTATTCGATTACTATAAATACCAGTATTTATCTTTGTTTATTTGTAGTTTTGTGTACATTTGTAATAATTTCTATAAGTTATTTTAAACTTTGATCATGTACTGCTGCCTCTTAATAAAATACATCAGCTTTTATGCGGTCATGAACAAATATGCCCCAAACGACTTCTCAGAAATAGAAACAATGCGGGAACTTTAGATATACAACATTATTTTAACAACGATGCGGTTAGGTGATTTGGCCCAAATTCATGTTAACAGAAAAATATGCTTCTCGTGAAATAAATCCTCAGGTATGCATGCCATGGTTTTAAGACGTTCAATTAGGAGGTTTAAACATGGCAAATATTTTTTTGTATCCAGATGAAAGCCTCTCAACTGATAGTCCAAACTCCTGTTAATTTCAAAAGAATATGCTCTATTTTGCTCTTTGCTACATATGGGGAAATATATTTATTAATGGTTGTATTCATCCGGTTTAAGCATTACCAGTGTAGTATTCAACTACGCTTATGGATTATAACCCTGTCGGAAAATGTAAACCTTTCATTGTGAACCAAAATATATTGTTGCAGCTTGCATGTAACAGCCCAGGTGTACTTACTTCTTCTGCCCATTGGATGGCAATCAAATTACAGTCCGTGCAACAGAATCGTTACCTTTACGCTTATCTTATCAACGTATGTGAACTCGCTTGATACGAAGCTCTTTAGTCTGTACATCACATATTCCAATCTTTATTGGTTAAAGGCTTGTAAATTGCATTGGCCCCTATCGGATAAGTAATATAATATAATAATCCTAACGAAATCAATTAAATGTAGGACGGTCCATTTGAGTTATTTCCACATAAAAATTCAGAAATAAAAAAATGCTCCATTTGCCTCTACATGTTCTTTTTCTGCTTAACAAAATGTAAATAAACAGTAATAACAGTAAGCCTAACTATTCACTGAATACATCAAATCAGAAGAGGGATCATAATAAACAAGTTGTTTCTAAAAGGCAAATAGATTTAATGGGCTACAATTTGAAACTGTCATAATGTTTTGTCATTACCCAATGTGCTCATTAGGTTGTATAATTTTGTAACCTTTTATCAATTTTAGTTGCAGACATTGATTTTATACTTTTATTTTGTCTGTTAATGAGTTACCTTATTTGACTTCTGAGCAAATCCCAAGGCCTTCTGTGAAGGCCCATGAAATGTGTTGTTAGCCTAAATGTGTACTTATTGTTTCCTTGTAGACTACCTAATCATTTCAAGAACACACTTTTTTTTTTAAATCTCATCCAACTAGGAAAATATTGCCAAAAGCCTTCTTTGCTTAATAAGAACTAGTACTCTTATGATTGTCTGTTCTAATTTGAAATCACTTCTCTTTTTGGAAAGTTTTAAGTATGGTTTGAATAAGTACCAAATTAGATGCACAATCATGAGACAAATTATTGTGTTCAAAATTATCTGAATGTACCACAATAATTACTTCAGTT
Source organism: Aplochiton taeniatus (assembly GCA_017639675.1). Taxonomy (NCBI): domain Eukaryota; kingdom Metazoa; phylum Chordata; class Actinopteri; order Galaxiiformes; family Galaxiidae; genus Aplochiton; species Aplochiton taeniatus. The sequence goes on along the minus strand of CM030172.1, from coordinate 23,939,571 downwards.
TCAAATGATTTACAATTTCGTAGTTACAATCTTATTTGGTTTTAATTCATGCACACATAATCTTATCGGTGTGTGCACTTCAGGGATAATCTATAAATGTTTTTATTGTGGCATAATTTACTGTGGGAGTACACTGTACTTCATGTGGTCTAAATCTGGATCTAATTAGCTAATTAACTTCTTTTCTCTCCAGTTCAGAGGGCATTGGTGCTTGTCTGATCCTGCGGAGTGCTGCTTAAAAGTACCACATTGACCTATTGGGGTTTCTTTGCAGGACACTTGGTGTTCTATCCAGTCAGATATGACTGCAGAAGCACCACCGTCCCCCATTCCACACATTCCAGGATCTCCCAGAAAGCATTGCAAGCGAGCCTCAACAAGTCACATTCTTCACTCAGGGAGAATTTCACACAGTCAAGTGGCTGAGATATAGCCCCGCCTTTTCTAACCCTGTCTTCTTTCAAAGTGATGCCAGATTGATACAACAAACAGCCTATCCTTTGCTGTCACCTTTTAACATAGTGTAATGTTAAGGTAAGGCACTGAACCAACCAAAAGATATGTTAATGCTGCTAGGCCCTTTAACGCCCTAAGGAAATAAAAAAGACCCTGAACATGGGTGGTGGAAAATATAGTCAAACGCTGTCTTAACCAAAAGTGTTCTCTAATTATGTATTTCACAGAAAAACAAACAGAAAAAGGAATGTCACCACATTGTCTGCCATGGGTGCACGTGTCATGGAATGCAAAAGGTTGATCAGTTTAGAAAAACACGGTTTGCTAAGAGATCATCAGAACAAGTTCCCAGCTTGTCTTTATTAGGGCTCACACATGAGGCATACACAGGAGCAATGAGACCCCATCTCAGTCCACCCCCTCCCCCACCCACAATACACAGAACAGGACCTGCCTCTCTGCATTCCTTCCAAGCCTCCCCTCCCCCATAGACCTGCCACCATTGAGGATGCTCAAAAACACACACGTCTACTTTCACCCTTTCCTATCTTGGAAATACTCCTTGAATTAATTGTACATAAGGACAGAATTTTAACTCATTCAATGAACCACTCAATCAAAGCCAGTTATCTTAGCTAGTCTCAATTAGAACTTGGAGGCTGGGACTCAGAAAAGTGCAGGATATATGTATTTATTAACAAAACAAATGGATTGACTTAGAATACACTTAGAGAGAAGGATCATTGTTTACAACTGGACATTTGAACTAATCAGGGTTTGAACAACCTGATCAGTGTTGCTCTCAACTAACACTTTTTCATTTTAATGTCAAGAAATCGGCATTCTGAACTTAAAGATAAAGACTGTTACTTTAGCAAGACTCTGTGTTACAAGTTTACAGTTCCCAGTGTGTATTTACCTAGCTACTTGTTGTCAGCAAAAGGAATTCCAAACAGACACCGATTCCCCTTTCCCACCTACCACCCCCTTTCCAGCAGCTCAGAGTGAGCTTAGGCCAAATGCTATGACAATACTATTGCACTGCTAGAATGGAGAGTACAGTAGTGCAACATTGTCAAAGCAGCTGACCTCAGCATGTGTCAGCACGTGGACAAGGGGGCAGCCATTCTGTTTTGCCCACAAATGATAACCAGTCCAATTTAAACAACATAACATGCTAAATGGTTCATGCGTTTAAACCCCTCTGTTCGTAAGATGACTTTAAGGCGATGCTTAGACAGCCATCTCAGGCTCTATTACCTATTTCTTCTTCTTGTCATGATCATGCCTTTTAAATGAGCTGCAGGGATGTGTCTTCTGTAGCTCTAGTATACTTAATTGCTACAGCTAACTACCTTAAAGTGGAATCCAAATGACAATATCAGTAATGTTGTTGACATCGTTCGAAAGCCTCTTTTTGCCACACATGCACATGCAAATATGCAGGCATACATGCCTATACCCACCCTCTGACACAAACATGGACGCACAGACACATAAAAGCACATGTGTAGGCCTTTCACAGTTGTGGCCCATTGGACTCTTGACAGGGGAGAGGTTAAGGCAATAGATTGAGGTGTGGGCTTAGGATTTATTAGCCAATGCCCTTTTAATATTGCACTGCTCGTCCCAATGTCCAGTAGTACAACAGAAAAAGGGCAATGGACGACAATATGGACACCACCAGCTTACACTGCACATATCTGCTTCTGACTCCAAACCATTCTCCAACCAGCCTTCTGTTCAAACTTGACACACAGTAACTGGATAGTAGAATCTGATCTTAAGATTCTAAACAAAATGCCATAGGAATAACCAGACCCTGTTTGGTATTTCATAGGTAATCAGATATTTTTCAAAGTCAAAGATAAATACCTAGGTATAATGTTTTTAAATTGTTTCGTTAGCTTGACTCTTTAGAAGAAAAGGGCATTTTAGACACATATTTGTGCAATTTACTGTAAACAAATATTTACAGTAAGTTTAAGTAATAACCTTTGGGGTGGCTTTATAATGTTAAACCAAATAAAGCAAAATGTTTCCAATACAATGAATGATGGTAAAATAAAAGAATAACTAGCATTAGCTTAGAAAGAACTAAAGGAATCTCATTCCTAAATGTTCAAGTTTCAGGCACTCTCACATGGAAAACTGGGGATTTCCCAGCATGTGAGCATATAGGCCTTCTATTCTTTTCCTGTGAATTACATGTATTCAAATTCAGGAAAAAGGTGGAGGTTGTAGATGGTGGGCATAAATAAACGGTTTTAAGCAGTTAGAAGTACACCTTGTGCTCTAAAGCTTATTCTTCAATCATAAACCTATAGTTACTTTTACCCTTTTCATAGTTTTCATCCTGATCTAAGCAATCTGCAGTCTTTTGAATCACATGAAGTAAACGGAATTTAAAACATTATAATTAATCTATCAGTTTTTTTAACAGGGAAAAACTTTTAAATAACTTGTTTGTAAGTTAGGTCTGGACTGGGACTACTGCACTACTGTAAGGTCTATTAACAAACTGTAACTTAAACCAATGGGTTATTGCTTATTTCTAAGGAGTTAGTGTACTTTAACATATTTAAATAGAAAACCCCATTGTAACAATCTGATGCGCCTAAATTGTAAGTAGTATCACTCATTCCTAAATATAAGCCTTTGGTGATTCTGTAATTTCAATCTTTCTGATTCAAGATAAGAGCTAAAGTGCCGTGAAGGATCGTATTTGTTTTCCAAACCAATTGCGTGCAATCCTATGGGCTATGCTAATGCCATGATGAGTTGTTCCTTAGCGGAAAAACAAGGGGAAAAAAAGAACATCAAAATCACTAATATTCATTACCAAAGCTATTCAAGCTTATACAATCCTTACACCACATGAAGATTCTGCACGTTCTGCCGCGTTTGGAAATCACAATGGTCAAGTCTTGTGGAGCTTCCTTGCCCAATCTAAGCACGCTCCAGATGCGGATCGAAATGACAGCCTCTGCTGGCTGATTCCAAAAGGCTAAATAGCAATTTGACGTCTCACATGTCTACTACACTTGTCAACTTCCAAGTTTGCACTGTTTTCCTCTCAATTTCGCCTTTAAGCTACTCATACCGAGGACTTCCCAAATTCATGAATGGTATCTAGCCAGAAGGGAGGGACAATCCGTTAGGTTAAAAAGCAAAATAAGGAAAAGTTCTCCAGAAAACCAGGAAAACGTGCCTGTTCAATTCTATACGTAATGGTCCGTTATATTTGGAATTCATTTCATCCTTTACGACCGTATGTGTAGAAAATAGTATCACTGAAGGCTGCAAATAGAATCGCAAATCTTCCATGCACAACCGCACGGCCTCCCAGATCCAGACTCCATCTTTGACTACTTGACATTCAGAGCCTGCTGGAGCAATTCCTCGTTTGCATGCCTTCAACTGATTGGCTTCTTCTTGCGCTAGTCTTTGCCATATGATAAGCCATTGGTTTGGTTTCGGGGTGTTCAACATTTTTATCGCTTCCAGGATTGGTCACATGCACCGAGCGCCACACCATACAATGAATGCATGATTAACTATATTCCATTCACAAATTTTCCAACATCCCTTCAGTGGCTTATGTAACTTTATTGTAGCTTCAGTTCCGTGCGCAAAAATGCATCTTGTGTCACAGAACAAAACCTTGTTATTAGACAATTTTGTATTTGTAGAATAAAATATCATATTTCTTTGTGAAATAAAAATGGAAAATTGTTATAGGTTTCCTTAAGAAACACCCGATCCCCCTTTTTCTATGAGGAGTGTGCTGCATAAAATATCCCAAAGAATGATCGCAAGTCAAGTCTAGATCATCTGTAGGTATCTTTCTGACTTAGGATTTCTTAAATATAATGATGGGCCTGTATTTAACATAAAAAGAGCGAGTTGGCTTATTGTATAAATAGAAACTACTTTCACTGTAGCCTGTGTGCAGATTTATTTGATACCACAGTAATTAATTTTATAGATGATTGAGGGTATGGACGTTGATGAAGAGGGGCTGTGGAGGGGGGTCGGGGGGTGGGAGTTTGGACTCAACTTTGCGTAGAAATGGAGGCGGTTCCTACAGGCATCTGAACCCTCGCAAAGCTTTGATTGACGCCTAGAGGAGAGTAGCGGGCTGTGAAATCTGGCATTCCTGGCCAGGGGAGCTGAAATAATGGCATTGTCCAGTGGAAGAGGGCCCACTTTTCACTCCCCTCACAAGCCCACCAAGCCCAACTCTGAAGAGATCTGATTGTGCAGCCAGTCGGCAAAAATGTTTGATGTAAGGCGGGGCATGATGAATTCAGTGAGGATTTAGTGGAGGGATACCATACCCGCCCCCCCCCCCCCCTCTCTCTCTCTCTCTCTCTCTCTCTCTCTCTCTCTCTCTCTCTCTCTCTCTCTCTCTCTCTCTCTCTCACGCGCGCACACACACACACACACACACACACACACACACACACACACACACACACACACACACACACACACACACACACACACACTCTATCTCTTTCTTTCTTTTTCTTTCTTTTTTACCTTTATGCCTGTCAGTATTTCTGTTTTTTTACACCTCAATAGTTCCACCGCTTTCACCTGCGATCACAATTCTCTCCATGTTGATTTGACAGAGGTGCACCATATTGAACTTTCCCAATGACGGATATATGTATAAATTGTGACACCCTTCGGAACTGTGATACATTTAAGGATTCTACATTGCCAGTATCTTATGGAGTCAATATCCGTTGATTTTCCTTGCCTATCAGAAGGATTTGTGGTTCTAGTCTTTACATTTGTTCTTTATTTGTTCTACTAGTAAATACGATAGAGTGAACTCTTTCAAAAGGGATTTTCCCAAAGACAACTAAACGAAAATAAAGATGTATTGTTCGGGATGTGTGGATATTTACACATAATTAGTTCATTTCAGTTATGTAATTGAATATTTCAAGACCAATGAAAACCAACTATATTGTTACAATATACAAGAGATAATATTCAAATTAAATTAGACACATAGTGGGAGAAGATAGTGCTATATATGATTCAATCAAATATGTTTCCCTCAAAAGTTTTTGGTTTTGTTGCTTTTAACAGCTCCACAGCCTATTACTTAATTGGGGTATATTGACAGTGTGACCACTCTATTTAAGGAATATAATAGATTTATATTATTTGATCTTGTTTATTGTTTTATTTGTTTTAATTTGTGCAATTTATTTAGGACATTCTAATAAAAAAAAATTCTATATGAATATATATTTAACTCTTCTAAACTATTCAATCTAAATGCTTTCAATGAAAATTAATTGATCAAATATATATTTAATAATATATATTGTACAAACTAATATAAAATAATTTGATGTCATTGAAGTACAGACATCATGGTTGAAAAGGGAAATATGCTTGTTTACATTTTGATGGCAAAGAAAACATTTGGTTAATGAATCAGATGTTTATGAATGTCAGACAAATTACTTTTAAAATTGCATTCCTCATTGCTAACAATAATTACTACATTATAGTGTAATACTTAGATTAATCGACTTGTAGATGCTGCATTCACTAATGATACATAATTAGGTTTCAAATTGCAGGTTCGGTTGATCTTCAAAATATATTTTCTTATTAATACTAATAACAAAACCAATATTGCTTGTCAAAACTAAACTAATAAATACTTTAAAAAAACTAGGTTTAAGAATGTATCATTGTATAAACTCTTTACAATTCTGTAATACATATACTTACATTTCTTTAAAAAACATACTAGTTTTATTATCACAACTATAATGTTTTTGTGCACACTACTGTTGTTCACTATTACATTTTGGGGAAAAAACGATCAACAATTGCTTGTTTTGATTTAACTTCTGACAATAATTTGTATAATTTTTGTCAGGATGTTAGTTTGTATATAATAGAAAAGGTTTGTCCACTAAAAAATAGCGATGTATTAGAAATGAAACATCTAATAAACTTAATAGGTCATAATTTAATACATTTATGGGCTTTCTCTCATTAAAAACAAGCAAATGATTTCAAAGGGCATTTTAAAAGACAATTTTAGTAATCCATAAACAAGAAATTACCATATAAATACCTAGCAAGGAAAAAACAACTCACCCTAATTGAATAGATCATGCAGCTTTTCAAACTTAACTATCTACCAGCAGTTGAAATGTCACTTACTATTTCAAATGTTTAGAGCTGTTGGTTGATATATTGTTTGAAACAAATTCAACACAAGATTTTGGAGGAGGTATTTTATGGGTCATTACTAAATGCAATTCTTCTACTTGCCACCCAATTGATCAGCTAAAATTACACTTTAAGAAACCTTACAACCCTTTTTTGGTAATCGACAAAAGACACATGAGACAAAATGTACTAGGGGAAAGTTTATTAGAAAAAGATGTGTGCAGCAAGTTTCAATCGAATACCTTGGTTCTAAACTTCTGACTGCAAGAGGTGTCATAGGGCATGGACGAAGCACATGGGAGTTATTGTTCCCTTTTCCCCCTCCAAACTCCCTTCCTACGAAAATGTACATCCCTTCTTCCTCTGCCCTTTCACCTCCACCAACCCCCATCCCTCCGTCTCAAAGCTCTCTCTTGAGATTCCCCTCTGGAAGCGGGGCAAACCACCAGGATAGGTAGTCATTGATCATTTCCCACCAAAGAAGGTTAATGGATTCGTTTTTGGTGTTTGTGCTAGTGTGTTGGGAGGTGAGTGGGTGGGGAGTAATTTCCCTCCCTATCTTTCATAGTAACTCGCAGACCCCACCATGTGCACCAAACTCCCCTGCACCCTGGCTGATCCAACGAGGGCTACCCTCTTACCCCTGTCCCCCTCCTGAAAGCACCTTTGAAAGATTGCATGCATGACATTCCAGCTGTGTGGGTGGCACTGCCTTTTACTGCGGCTCCACCAGTGCACAGGGGTCCCAAAACTCCATGCCACAAAGATCTTCTGCCTTCTATCTTAAGAGGCACATCTTTACCAGGCACATGGCTGTACTTCTTATGAATGTTTTTTAGGGTTTACAGCCCAACTAGGCACACACAAGAACAAGTGTTTAAACGCTGTTTTTAAGATGTAAAGATGTCCATAAACCACATTGTGTACGTCTCTGTAAATGTAACCATCTTCATTAAGGATAAAGGTTTACTCTACAGATGATTGTGTGAGCGTCATGAACGAAGTGGAAATATTTTCTCTGATCCTTTTAAGATATGGTCATATATTTCTGGCACTTAAAATAACTTAACCTAAAATAATGATGTAATTTGGTAATTTCTCATAATTATTCAAGCTTAAAATGTAAATTTACTAGTAAGGAAAATGTATCTTCAACTATCATACTTGGTGGCTTTTGTGAGCACAGGAATTGTTTATTTTTCTATTTGGTGAGTCCAAAGGAGAAAAACTCAACCCTATTAACTGAACTTCAGAGGAATTCCTCACTTTACATGCGGAATGCACTTTAGGTCAAAGGGCAAAGGGCCAGAGGGGAATCTACCCAGGCCCAGGCAAGCAAGCCTTATTTAAACAAGTTTGGAATGCTTGTGTCGAAGAGGGGAGACGCGGGGGAAAGAACCCTCTCTACCATTGACCATAGCATGAACACTTTTACACTACTGAATACACTACATGGCTCAGTCGCTATGTTTTCATGTGTTGGCCTAACTTGGAAAATTGTATCCCATATGGATTACAAATGTATTGACAGAAAATTGTATTGGTAATGTGATCCATGCGCTTACTTAAAAGTTGTAATCTAGTATGATTGGTTTTGGATTACTTTGACTCATTGCTCCTCTGCATCTTCAAGACTAGAAACTATATTCTATAGCTAGAAAATACATATAAACTTTGACAATGCATGAGGTTGAATGGCTAGGTGCGTCAATGCTCTAAATTATATCATAATTGATTTTCTTTTTCCATTAGTTAGGCCTGTCATTTGTAATTTTGTAAAACTTGTAAATATAACCCCAAAAGGTTTTAAAGTAACCTGGTCTTAAAGCAAGTCTAGTAATAGATTACCAAAGTACTTCCAAACAGACTGCATTTTAATACTATGTCATACTTGTGGACTATAAACGTTAACAATGGTCAACAATGGGTTTGAGTGTCTTTACTAGGCAATGTTATCGTCCAAAATATTTAAATGGAAAACAATTACCTCTGTTCTTTAAAATGACTTTATACAGAAGTATTCTAGGTAAGGAAGGGTCACCTGACCATCTGTTATCTCAGTATCAATTGGACAGGTAAGGACCCCCTCTACGGACTACGCCCACCATTTTAACAGTGGGCTAACGCATTCCTTTTTTTAAAGACACTTCACTTGTCAAACAGTTTTCACAAATGTTATGTTACAATCCCCATGTCCCTGGAAGAATCCTAAACATTTAAGGACTACAAAGGTGCACTAAAACCAATAGATTTTTTTAGCCAATAACATAGTAGGGCAGACCTGGTCTGGTGTGACCTCTTCAACCCAAACACCATCCGTCTGCATGCGTCAGTCTCTCTCCTGGCCTCTCCCTACCTTCCACCTATGGTTCACTAAAACTCTATCCATTTACATTAACGGACAAAGGTTTTAGAACAACTCCAACCCCCAAATATTTTCACTTTTTATTGAAATATATGCAGGTCAAATCGAGTAAAAAAAAACCTGAAATGTTACAAAGGTAAGTGGTTAACTGGTGGGGTGGGGTGGGGTGGGGTGGGATGGGGGGGGGGGGGGGGGGGGGGGGGGGGGGGGGGGGGGGGGGGGGGGGGGGGGGGGGGGGGGGGGGGGGGGGGCGACTGTTGTGGTTGGGACCAACTACAAAATAACATTTGCATTTAAGTTATAAAAAATACTTTGTGAGGGAGCAAGTAATTGGTTAATTACAAATAACAAATACTGCTTTTGACATCAGGAGATATGGGGAAAAAAATCTGCTATAGAAACAAGTGTATCTAACATACAGGTTTTCTTCAGAAACGGAAATTAATATCGCCTCAAAAGTGAACGTAAAAAAATCGTGCAGGTGTCTTCTGTTAATTAATTGATTTCAAACCCCATGTCTGGTAGACAGACCATTATAACAGTTTAAAGTGTGGGTTTTTTCTTTAGAGAAATTGGTAACAAAAAGTTCAGGTGTCAGTGAGTATAGTTTCCTACACCATAAAAAGGAAAGAGGAAACTCTGAGGGGAAGAGGTCTGGCTTACCAAAGTCACAGCAGAATAAGAAGACAGAAGTTCCTGAGAGTCAACAGCTTGTGTGATAGGTTGCTCACAGGGCAAAATATTGTGATAGGTTCCTCACAGGGCAAAAGATTGTGTGATAAGTTGCTCACAGGGCAACAGCTTCAAGCACAGATCAAACTGGTCAAAGTGAGCAAGTCTAAGATTCAACTGTGAAGAGAAGACTTTGAGCTGCAGGTTCAATAAGTTGAGTGGTATTGCTAAGAAGGCAAAATAAGAGAAGAAAAAGCCTTGCCTGGGTCATTAAGCACTGTCAGTAGACTACTAAAGATGGGAAGGTCTTTTGACCGATTCACTTAAATTGTTGGTTCATCACGCAGGGTTTTTGAACGCTGTCAAGGGTGGTCTCAGTGTGTGACACCAACTGTTAAACATGGAGGAGACAGTATGATGATCTGGGGCTCTTTTGCTGCATTCAGAGTTGGTGACCTGCACAGTGACTGGCATCCTGAGCCAAAATGGCTACCACAGCCTTTTGCAGGGCCATGCGACACAAACAGCACAACACCCAAAACTTTAACGCTTTTGTAAGGCTTTAAAAAAGGTGTTCTGAAACCTTTGACCGTTAGTGTAGCTTATAAATACATCCCCTTTCTTATACCTTCCAATTATACTATTAACAATATTGTTACAATATGCTATATAAGGACCATTACTGTAGCAAATAGGTCAGAATGGTCAATGTTTTGTTGTAATAAGGTTGTGCCTGTGTTAACATTTTTTATATTTTCACTTTAAAGCAGTTCAGTCTGAAAATAGACACCTCCCAATCTATATCCAATTTATAATATCATCTATGGACAGGCCACAAATATCTTGTCATTACAGACTCCTCATACTTTGTTCCCACTTTAGACAAGTATAATCCAAGAGAAGGTTATTCAGCATTTTTGTAACTCGTGGCCACCCTGCTTTATGTAAACTTTTGACTCAGCATCTTTAGTTCCACACTGAGGCGGCCATTTTCCCACGGAAGATGAACCGGCTTCTCCATGCCACAAGCTGCCATTCACCTTACACTGGTGATATGAGAAGTCTGATTCACAAAAATAGTGGCCAAATTTTCATAGCAAAGCCTAGACTAGTTCTATTACTCAATAGATGGAGCTCATACATTTTCATATTCTGGAACTCAACACTAATCAACATAGGCTTCGTCTAAAATCTGTTACAAAAAAAGCAAACAATATCTAAAACACAATATATGAAAGTTAGGGAAATAGTGTATCTTTAGTTAGCTTTTCAAAAAGCACATACCGGTAACTTAATTAAATTATATGAGTGCTTTTACGGCAAGCTTGCTTGTAAATCTTCTCAACTCCTTATCCTGGATTATATCGCCATCAAGTGGCAATGTTGAAATAAAATGCATCGGTTTTGAAATCATTTAACCATCTTTAAACAATGTATTTTCAGTTAGAATCTTGACATTAAAAAATCTTCCATTTCTATTTCAAATCGAAACATTGATTTGATTATTAGTGCCAGGAGACATAATCTAGTCTTTTTCAAACCCCAGCAAAGGTTTTCTGTACACAAATCATGTCCTCAGCTTAAGGTCAGTGTTTCTACACAACACAAGCACTACACTGTATTGCCACAACAATCAACTGCTACCGAGTATTTCAAACGAACTGTGGGCCACGCAATACTGAATTACATTTTCTATAAATCTTGCCTTTAATTTAACAGAATCATTTTTTTTTAAATAAGAACTGACTGAAAAAATGTGAAATGAAATAGAAATTAACAGAATATTATCAATCTTACAAGTATATAGAGCATGGCTTCCCTTAGCTCTCCTACCGAGGACGCTGGCAGATGTTAGCAGGAGGTAAGGTAGAAACAAAGAATGCAACAATGGCCGTACAGTTAGAGTCATGTTTATTTACAGCAAAATCCTGACTGAACAAGGGAAAGGGGAGAGAAGGGAAGGGAAATGGGGGGAGTTTAAAAGGAGACAACGTGTTTCTCATTCAGCTTTTCAGGATTCATGTTTCACTACACAGTTCTTAATTTAATTATTAAACTTGTTTATACAGAATCCATTCAGCTGTAATGTCAATGCCACAACAGAGAGCGAGCACTCTGCTGGAAGGGAAAAGAGGTGGGGGGAAACTATAAAATGGAAAACCTAAATCTACATCACTAAGAAAAAAAAAGAAAAAACAAAGAGGATAAAAAGAAATCTATTTTACATAAAAAGTGAAAACAGTTATTTTTTTTCTCTCTTCGTCAATTGTTATCACCATGATAGTCATCAGTTATTAATAATATTTTTTTTCTCGACAAGTCCATATGGCAAAGAGACAGGGTTGTGGTTCCATGGTGTCCACGATGCCTTGACCATTCTGGAAGGACCGGCTGGGTATCCCATACTGACAGTGTTCAGGTAACGTTCAGCCTTTGTGAAATACACCAGAGCATCAGACCTTGCCGGTTCTTCGGACCGACCGACCGACCGACCGACCGACCGACCGACCGACCGACCGACCCCCCCCCCCCCCCCCCCCCCCCGTGGCCTTTTGTCCATTAGACTTCTCCTCAGTAGAGCCTAACCAACAAGTCCAGCGCCTTGGTTTGGGCCAGCAGTCTTTCTTCTGCAACTGCCCTGCTAATGCAGTCTTGAGGAATGACACACACTGTACACGTCACATGCACGGCCAGAGAACATAAAAAATGTTGTAAAAAAAGACAAAAAACAAACGGCATCTTCCATAGATTTCTCTTGTCTGAAACATACCACCACCACCCCCCCCCCCCCCCCCCCCCACACACACACACACACACACACACACACACACACACACAAGCGCGCACAAAACACACAATTTCCAGTATACTTTAAGGCCATGATTCACCGGGCAACTGTTCAGGAAACATAGACAGCCTAATTTTGAAATGTTATCGGCAGCAAAGTATTTTCTTAAGAAACTGGTTCATTGCAGCATCCCCTGTTGCTGAAATTCAATTTACCAAAACTTATTTGCACTGCACTATTGCTTGTAGCACACATGCTTCTGAAACCTAAAAAAAATTATAATGCAGCAGCAGTGCTTTAGGGTCTGTGTACCAGGCAGCATACCCATCTTTGTTGAGCAACGTTGCCCAGCATATCACCTAAAGTTGCCCTATGCATCGTGACCTGTAGGCTAATTACTAACTGACAAGCAGCACAAAACTCTGGGAATAAGGACATTACATCCATTTAGGGGTACAAAGCCTACTTCCAATGGGTTGTTTTGAATTTTTCTGGGTCCACTGACTACAATCCGTTATTGAGGCTAAATCCCTTATAGGGCAGAACAGGCTTCTTCTCGCTATGTCCAAACAGACTATCTAAGCAATGCTATTTGATCAGGCACTCTCAAACAGGCAGACAACAACCCACTCTAAAGTCCAGGTAAAGGAGACATGGCACAATCCAAGGGTCCACTGGGTTTCCCCAACCACCACTTGTGCACTTCTTAAGGGAGAACACAATAAAAACACCAGGAGTGAGTTATCGTTCGGATCTTCACGTGACGCTGGCACAAACCCTTCATTACCACCAACACTCCATCCTGCTGAGAGTGTTCAGCTCACACGTGGCATTGCCCTGTACTGGATTTTAAAATAAAAACACTACCAATTAGCGAAACCATGCTACTGTCGCGCAAACCACACGCTCACACATTCGCTCTTTCACACAAAACACATACACACCTTGATACCCAAAATACATGTGTACACGTATATACAAAGAGATGCGTCCCTTTCAATACTGGGAACACATTCACAATTTATAATGCATCATTTTTTTTTGTATATGCAAAGAATAAAATCTTTCTAAATAAAATCTCTGTGATAGGGAGACAGCAGATCCTCAATAGGCGGAGTGGGGGTGTCGGTAGTACAAGAGACAGGTTAAGGGGCCACTAGAAAAGGAGGGTGGGAGGGGGCCAGGGAGAGTGGGACTCCTGAGCACTGATATCACAGTCCTGTGTGGCAGTGGCTCTGCCTCCTCCCCTACATAGTTTGTTGGTTGAACTTGTTCCATAACAACAACAACAACAACAATAATAATAACAATAATAATAATAATAACAACAACAATAACAACAACAACAAGAAACGTAATGATGACCCCAACGGTGCTAAAAAAGAGCCCCCGTCACGTGCCTTATGTCCATAAAGAGGGGAGGCCCGGCCCTCCTGTCTGGCACGGTCAGTGAGATACCGAGATGGGAGGGGACGATGAAAGAGGGGAAAGACGACAACCAAAGGCCTGGAAAGTGGAATGGGTCATGACCGAAGTGGAGAATGAATCCGAGAATGGAGGGAGAGTTAGTGTTCAGAAAAATAGAGGGAGGAAGGAGAGAGGGCCAGGAGAAAGGGCTCAGGGAGAACAAGTGAGAGGAGGAAGTTAGCAAAAAGAAGAGAAAAGGCAAGGAGGCCACGAGCGGGTGAATCAAAGGTTAATCAGATCTGTCAACGCTGCCCCCCCCCCCCCCCCACACACACACACACACAAGAATCATTCTGTACGATCAGCACGGGGTATAGGTGGAGTGGACAAATGAGAGAGGGGTGTGTGTGTGTGTGTGTGTGTGTGTGTGGAGGTGGTTCTTAGGAGAACATGGCCTCTCTTCAGTGTGCGTTCTCTCTCTCTCTTTCTCTCTCTTTCTCTCTCTTTCTCTCTCTTTCTCTCTCTTTCTCTCTCTTTCTCTCAGGTAGGGCTCCTTGGGCCTCCCCGCGCTGGCTGGCTATCCCAGGGTGCATCATACTTCCAAGAAGCGGGTGCTGCTGGCCTTGGTATGGAAAGGCTCAGACCACATGCGCCGCAGGTCCCCCTGTAGACAAAGCACCATGCCATGAGTTTACACACCGCTGCATGCTGGAAGTCACAAGGAAAGCATTTTATCTTCTTACAAAATATATTCTCAAATACCTTAATTTTAAGTTTTTTTTTATTTATTATTGTACCCTAGTATTGATATTACTCCTCAAGCAGAGTTCACACAGTCAAAACAATGAAATATGTGACCGCGTCCATGGAAAAGGGGCTTATGACGCACGTCGGAAATATTGCTTAATTAGATTGATGTCTAAACACGAATAAAATGGATATATCAAGGGCCTGTATTTTCCAGACTGAGTGAGGGTGTGTTTTTGTCGTTGCTAGGGTCTGGGGCGAAGATGGACAAAAAAAAATTGGGCTTCATCTCATACTCCCATAAATAAGTTGGGAATGTTTTCCCGGGCTTCATTCTACTGTCTTAATACCTTGTGCATAAGGCTGGCTTAATTTCTGATCATCCACAAAGTACAGATCTGCCATGAATAGTTCCTCTTCATACACAGGTACGTTTATTTTATTAGTAACGTGTATCTATCAAGCTGTCTGCCCCCAAAAATAGTAGTATTTATAGCCAGCATATTTTTTTTACTTGAGGTAAAAACGTGACTTTTTCGATAGCGCTCTAGCTTGTTAGCTAGGTGTGTATGGCCAGCTATTATAACTCAGAAACTCATTAGCATTGATCTGCACATATTTAGAATCACCGACACTTCAGGCAGTCATTGTCGTAAGCTTAGCTGGTACACATCTTTGAAATGAGATGGGTCAGATCGGGCAGTATTAGTCATGGTCAGCGTTTGACATGCACACTAATGTTCTGGGTGCGCTGGGCAGTACCTTCAGGTAGGCCATGGTGAGTAGAGGCAGCAGGGTGAAGGGCACCAGGTAGAGCAGGGCCGGCTGGGCCGCACGGTGGATTCTGGACGCCACAGTGGCAGTCAGCAGGCCTGTAGAGAGAGGGGGAAAAAAACAACAAACCATCCACATCACACACACACACACACACACACACACACACACACACACACACACACCTAGGAATGAAACCACCACAATAACACGATTCCCTAAAAGAGAGACATTTGGCTGCTGATATTATTCTCCTTCATTCAATCCTTAAGTTAAATTGGTTTGTGGCTTTGAAGGGCTTCGCCGACTTTGAACAATTCTGCATTTGAACTAGTCCGGTTACAAAGGTGTCAGTCAGCGAGACACTAAATGGAGGTCTTTGATGGTTAGTTAGCATTGCCTGCCCCTGCCGTTGCGCTGGAAAGTCCGGCCTCTAATGACACCTCTTCTGCGAACGTGACGGCATGCGAGAAAGTCACAATCACTCCGCATGCAGTAAAATGGAGCGGCTAACAAAGAAGGACGCCAACCATTTGGTCTTGCAGCGGAGACAGGCCAACGCCGCCCTCGGCCACAATGGCGGCCCCCACGCGTGGGCAGGGCCTTCCCCTGACACTTACCCACAAAGTAACCGATGAGCGTGCAGTGGAAGTAGGAGACGCGCTGCATGCGCCCGGGGACTGGGACCTCGCCGTTGGCCTGCTTCTTGTAGTTGTCGTAGCGCAGCACAAAGCAGAGGAGCAGGCCGGGCATCACAATGTCCCCTATCCCCAGCATGGAGAAGTGACTGCCTGTGGAACTGGATGTGAAGACAGAGGCGGACAGGTTAACGCGTGTGACGACATGACTGGGAGCAGGTGAGGGCCGTTTAGGGACGAGGCGCTCAGGTTTTAGAGGTCGCATGCAAAACAGCTGCAGTGCACGGATCCCTTAGGCAAGACGGAGCTCTTCTGTGCAGTTTCGCACTGTTCAAATGGCCGCTTAGATCAGATAAACGCTTCGGTCGAGTTTTTTTGTCAACGCACCCCTGCACTGTGAACAAACTGCCGGGCAGGGGCACTACAATTCGGCCTTTTGTTTACATCATGTCAGAGCACCAGGCACCAAAAAAAAAAATCTCTTTAGATGAATTGCTGTGACACTTTTTTTACCCTAGAAGAGTCAACCAACCACACACCTGCTAACCTTATGTTAGGATCAATTAAAAAGACAGGCGGCGAGGATCGGTTTATATTAAAGAGTTACCTCAGGTGTCAGCGTTCAAAGAAACTACAGGGGGACCATGAGTGAGAGCCAGCTCACAGCGCTGGGCCCAGGCTTACCTGGGGAAAACCAGCTTTCCAGGCAGGGAGAGGCGGGGGACGTCACGTCCCATCCCTGGCCCCAGGTGGAGCTTCCTCGACAGGACGTCTAAGGGGTTGTCAGCTGGCTGTGTGGCCACCTTCACCATCACGTTGCTGTTGAAGATGTATGCTGAGAAGAAGACCTGCAGAGGGAAGAGAGAGAGGGGGGGGGGGGGGCAGTGAGGAGGTGCTTCATCAACAGAGAGCAATGCCAGGGGGAACTCCAAAGGACAACTGTCCTGAGATTGGCTGCTTAGATCAGAAAAACGCTTCGGTGAAGGTTTTTGTCATCGCACCCCTGCCCTGAGAACAAACTGCTTGGCAGGGGCACTAATCCGGCCTTTTATTTTCATCATTTCACGGCAGCACAACAACATTCGATCGATAAGTATTTATATGCATACGCGTTTTTGGTTCGTTGATTGTACAACTATGCACATACACACATCAGTTTCAAATCACATACACACTAACCTAGATAAAGAAAGCCTCCATTTTGTGAAAAGTAAGTTAACTGCGCTTTACCATTATGAATTTATTCTTCTGGTGTCATGAACCATTTTGTCCTAGCATCGAAATGACTATCTATTTAAGGGCTAGCTTAAGAAGAAAGCGCCACACCAATTAACCTCTCAGTCTTGAGGAATACCAGAAGCACGCCACTAGCACGCTCTGTACCTTCCAACACATTAAGAGTTTGTTGTGGGATGACGAATGCAAGGGAGGTTGTGGCTGTTTTTATGTGGGTCAGCTGTGGTGGCCGTGGCCCTTACCCAGAACACGTCGTAGATGAGCAAGCCCGACAGCAGCAGACAAGACACCTTTAGACTAGGCAGCCGCACAAAGGCAATCATGGCCACACACAGGCCCATAGCTAGAGCTGAGAAGAGAGGGACAGGGAGAGAGCAGTCAGACATGGAAGCCTATTTAAACAACAGGCCAAGGAAATAATTTCACCCCCAGTAACCACAGGGAGGAATATTATTGACATGTCATACAGCGACGAAAAGAAATCAATGAAAATATACAAACTGAATGTAAAAAAAATATTATAAACCCGTTTGATACACACCACCCTCACCCAAATACACAAAGTTACACACCATCCATGAGCAGCCAATGACCGGTCAGCACCCATATGAGGACCAGCATGACGGACAGGGAGAAGGAGAGCAGTTCGGCCAGGGTGAAGCGACCACAGCAGCCAAAGGAGATCCTGCAGACACACAGAGACACACACACACACAGAGACAGACACACACAGAGACAGACACACACAGAGACAGACACACACAGAGACAGACACACACACACACACACACACACACACACACACACACACACACACACACACACACACACACACACACAGATTAGAAAACATCCTGGAAACAAGCAAATGTGACAGGGGCAAGGGATTCAAACTGAGAATGGCAAATTGTATCATAGCTTATATATTTCTGTGATATTCGATAGGCGGGCAGTACTGAATACAAGGGGGGGGTACAAAATGAGTGCAACACAATATCAATATTAACTTAACGGAATATTACAGATATAGAGAAACCCCATCAATATTGCTGTGACATGCAAATGGGAAGTGATACAATTCACAGCTCCTTGGTCTCTACATCCTTCAGCACAAAGAGGGACCATTGAAAGACCGCGGGGGGTTTGCAGACCTGCTGGGAGTGCATGTGTGAATGGGATGTACTTGGGCCAGGGGTTATCAGAACAATGATGGTAGGTCCTGTACTACCCCCACTTCCCTTAAGATTAGCATTAGTTAGCTGAAGTCATGAAAAACGAAAGAGCTGTGCTTCATTATTGCCTTGCGTGGTGAAAGCAACCGTATTTCTGCTAGATCTTCCATAAGATAAGACAGACGTTTAGTAACTGGCAGCCACAGATAACCATCTGGTAATGTTTTCTACTTATTACAGCTTTTTAAGGGAACTTTATCTAGCATATATCATATCAGCTCAACTTATTTGGAAATGTAACGTCCTTAAAGTTGGTTCACCTCAGGACATATTTTGGCAGAAATGTGTGCTACAGCAACAAGGGTCGATAGATTGCAAACATCACACTGTATAAGCTGATGTATCTACACCAATTAGTTTCTCTCCTTGGAGTGGAGTCATTCGAATAACAGCAAAATCATATCTTTACTTTGTGTGTGTGTGTGTGTGTGTGCGCAAAAAGCAGTAAAATGAAAACACTTTCATACAATCTCTCAGTTTAGATGGTGCTATGCATGATTGGTTTGCTGCTTGTATTCCATGTGTCAGTGTGACAGTTTGATCAGCACCCTCCTTCACTGAGGCCATAGTGCCTGATGGGGGCACTATAGCTTGACCTTTAGTATACATCCCAGCAAGGCAGCAAACTAACAAGAATCTCAGCAGAACCATTTTTATTCATAAAAAGCAGAATTGACCAGCAGCCACAATTCTATTCATTTCTCTTTTTTTTTCCACTTAGAGCTCCTAATTGCTAAACCTGGGAAACTCTCAGTTGGTAGTTGCATGTGTGCATGAAGAATCGTCCCTTACTTGTTCTGTGGGGCACATGGTCTGGTCAGGTACTGGCACATCGGCAACAGGAGAAATGCAAATGCGATTGTCGCAAGGACTGCGGAAAAAGGGGAACAGGGAAAAGCACCGTGAGACAGAGCAACTGCCACTAATACAGGCCATTTCACTTCTACAGTTTAAATCTGCGCAACAACAAAAGCTCAGTCTCAGCATCTTTTCATACTCAAAGAGTTTCGGTTCTTGACGTGGAGTATTTTTATCGAGACCTTAGAATCTGATAAACTTGGCACAGTTATTACATTTTCTGTTTATCCATTTGTCATGAAAGCATTTAACTTCCGAGTCTAATTGGCGTGTGTGTGAGCGTGTAAGAAATTATGCATATTGGTAGAGCGACTACCTGCAGTGCATATGGTAAAGACCACTTGGACCGAGTCAAAGAAGAAGAACATGACCAGTAGAGACACCGAGGCCCCTATGGGCAGGAAGAGAGCCTGCGTGGAGTCTATGGTCTGAATACCTACGAGAGGAGCACAAACACAAGCACAAGTGAGCAAAGTCTTAGCACATACATAA
This sequence comes from Aplochiton taeniatus, assembly GCA_017639675.1. Taxonomy (NCBI): domain Eukaryota; kingdom Metazoa; phylum Chordata; class Actinopteri; order Galaxiiformes; family Galaxiidae; genus Aplochiton; species Aplochiton taeniatus. The sequence continues at coordinate 23,919,693 of CM030172.1, read as the reverse complement.
ACCAGCAAGGGCCTGACACGCAGACAACAAAGTGTGTGCCGCCGTGAGTGGAGAAGCCCAACTCCCTCTTTATGTGGTGCCTTTAATGAGCGGATCTCCAGCCGAACAACCCATGCACACAGAATCCACGGAATGACGACTTGTAAAGAAATGTAAAAATAAAAACACACGTTCTCAGTATGCCTTATGTCTCACCAAATATGTGAGACTCACTGTTGTTTGTGTTGCCATTGTTGAAACCCGGCGGCAGAGGGTTCCCATCCTTATCCTTCTCTTGGTTCTCACAGTCCATGTTTAAGGACCTGCGGAGGAATCAGACAGAATGCTTTTGTGTCTAGACTGTGAGAGGGCTACATGGCAAAGACACACACATGATAGGGTTGGGCGACGTGTTCAAATCCACATGGTGATGTTTACCCGCTGGAACACCGTGAAGTGACTATGTTGTTGTTGGGGGGGGGGGGGCGCAATTAATTCACTCCATATTTACAAGCATGCACTTGGATTACCATTTAATATTTTGGCTTTAATATTTTAACTCAGTTTATTTAGATGATAACAGACTGCTTTTGTATTTAGTTCATGTTTGTACATTTAAAAGCAACACTATTTTCTTTTGGTTTTTAAAGGATTTCGAAATTACTTTAAGCAAAGGTTGTGCCACATTTTATTTAACAGCATTCTTGCAAGTTTGTTAGGGATGTGCGTGACGAGTCAATTAAACATAGATATGTAGAACGAGCTACCGTTACTAATGCTAACAAAAGCCGGATTGAAAAGAATATTATGAGGGACACATTACACATTGGCATGCTCCCGTCGTGCGCACAAGATAAAGTGACGACATCTCGTAAAATCAGCACGATTTGGCAGTAATTTGGTTGTCAATAGAAAGTGGGAATATGGTTGTATGTAGGCTGTATCAGAATAAACTGCCATAAAACCACTTGACCAGAGCAATGCGTAACCATATTCAGCACAGGCATGTGGAGCAGGCTGCTGATGGTAGCCAAACTCGGAAAACCCATATGACAAATTTTACAAGTTATTGAAGAATGTGATTAAGGTTTTCAAATGGCTTTTATAAAATATGCAATATTTTTTCGGGCAAATACCTAAATAGCATAAATCATAGTGCTAGATTTGGCCTGTTTTCAGAGTGTTTTATTACTATAGTCGACTTGTTCGGCGACTTAAAATTTTCGTTTAAACGTCAGGCAAATTAGTCGTTAGGAACATCCCTAAGCCTACAGTACATTCATTTGCAACAGTAACAATTCAGTTTTTAGTTTCATATTAGTTTGAAAATATCTAGCCTAGCTCAGCTGGGGGAATTTTGCTATAAGCTAGCTTAAAAGACCAATAATATCTAAGGGAAATTATAACTGTTTATATATCAGGAACTGTTAATGATGTTTTTGATTATGGCACAAAATGAAAACATCACGACGTCAGGATGTCATTGATAATCGTCCCAACCCTAGCACATAAACAAACAGATTACGCAATGCAACAAAGGGTTACATTTAGGGTGGAATAGTCACGATAGGCCAAAACTTTCCAGAAATTCCAACAAAAATCAAGATTGTCATCACTTATTATACATGAGCAAAACAAACCCAACGTCGCAAATTTACTTCGGAGAAAAAAAAGATGAGCCTGTGGATCTGGTACAACCAGTCCCATGAAAAACATTTTAAGCATTACTATGGGGCTGAGGCCACATACCTGAAGCTGCCATAGACGATGAGGAGGATGGAGATGAGGAAGGTGGACACCTGGCTGGAGTCGACGAGGGAGTAAGCCCTAAAGAGCAGAGAACAGGAGACAGACGCACAATAAGAAACAGGCCAACAACCGTAATTCGTGGAAAGGAGAGGAGAACAAGCGTTTTGATTTCCACTCATTTCAAGCAAAAACTAAATGACCTAGGAACCCTATGATTTTTGTGTTGTATAAAACCCCAAGGTATGCAGGCGTAAAAGAACATTACAAAAATTGCATGAGTAACTATTAAGGATCTTTGTATTGCACTAGTTAAAATACTTGAGGTTAGACATTTTTTCAAATGGGAAAGATTTACTAATTGTGCTTTGTTCTGCCTAATCAGAGAGGAGAATTGCAGCGGCGGCAGGATTCATTAAAGGTAACCTGCATTAAAGAGCACATTTTTTAACCCTGGAGAAAGATGTACAACTAACAGGAAATGAAATCATCTATATGAGACCTTCACTTATAGCTTCATTAAAATACTCTATTCACCAGACTTCCCCTCTAAACCACATGACTGGACAGGTTGAGCACATCTAACTTCATACAGTTATGTTGTTCTATGCTCCGGTCAGGTGTTTCACCTCAAGTACACCTGGTCCTTTGGCAGCTGATTTCGCATAGTTATCAGGCCTTATTGTTTAAAGGTGTGGCGTTACAACGCAACCTTTATAATTGAGATGTGATTCATGCTTGGGATAGGGCTACACTATGAATTGTTGAGAGTGCAAGAATAAATGATGTCCATGTTAATGAAACTCCACCTATGCCTCAGTTCTTCTGTACAATCCAGGCTATTGTCCAAATCGCTCTGTGGTTAGGTCAGGGCATTATAACATTGTAGCTCAATACTTGTTACCAGCCCTAAATTGATAAAATATTGTTACTATAGCCACCAAATCACCAGTCTTACTACGCAAACATATAACTAGGATTTGAATGCAGGCAACAATGACACGAGAAACTTTACCTGGGGCAAGGACGTAACACTGCTTAGGTCTAGTTCAGAGAGGTGGGTATGATCCTTCTCCCTGACCTGTCTCTACAACCATGGGTGTGGAATGTGTTCAAAGGGTAATGAGGGTACTCCCCCAAAAATAACAAGTTTGTCTTGCTCATAACTGTTCACTTCGTCGCCTTTGGTTTCCCCCTGCACTTATGTCTGCGCTGTGACTCCCCCAAATGACAGCCTTAAGTGTAACAGGACACAAAACACTATGTAATTTACATTAATTATGACTTGAGGAAGAGGGACAACACATCATCCCTCTCATGGTATAAATAGGTCGACTGATGGATTGCTCTTTGACACAAATTTACAAACCTTATCAAATTTAAATGGCGTTCGGTTTGAAAGCCAAAGGGATGTATTGAGAGGGCTGATCCAGTGTAAAAATAAATACAGCTCGCCTACAATATCCATCACCACTAATAAATGTGTAGAAGGCTCAAGGAACGGCTGCCCTGCCATATTCCAACCTGTGTGGGAATCTTCTCTTATACGCCATGCATACATTGTAGCTGGAATCGACCCTCACTACTGGGTATGGGCTCTAGATTACCTATAACAAGGAGGCCATCTTCTACGGACCCCCTCATTACAGTCTATCAGCATCAACACACCTATACGACTATCCTGCATGTTTAAAATGAAAGAACCAGTTCATAGGAAAGTTACTGGTGGGATTTCCACTGCACGCCGAGAAGTGTAACGCAGGTTAATGTTAGGTTGTCTAATGTCTACTAATCCAGCAAACGTAGACTAACTCTATACAAATGTAAATAGAATATTTGGAGGGTTGGCTGAAACGTTATTTAAGCTATGAAATCAAATGTACAGTGAGACTTTTGGGCTAACGTTATGACATTGGCCACTGTTTATGGGTCGTGTGTGTGGTGGTGGTGGTGGGAGGGGTGTGTAGATGTTCCTTAGGTAAGAGCAGACCATCATAAGACAAGTTAGTAGAGATGTCCCGATACGATTCCAAGTATCGGTCTGTGTCCCGATATCAAACATTTTTCAAGTATCGGTATCGGCTATATTAAGTCGGCGAATTCCAATACTTGCCAATTGTAGTAAACCACTAGGCTTTTATCCAAAATATGCGGCAGTGAGGCACGTGCTATGTAGTAAACAAAATGTCTTATTTTTGTAAGACCTATTAATTAATTTATTTATTTTATAGTTTGTTAGAAAATAATCATCGAAATAAAGGAAAGCTGCAGCCTATTTTTTGTAAATACTGTTAAGCAATTGTCAAACAATCTACATTCAATTGGTTTTACTAACTTGTGTCTAGGTAAATGCAAATATCGAATCGGTACTCGGTATAGGCAGTCACTAAATATGAAAGTACGGGATGGGAGGGCAGAAATCGTGGAATCGGGACATTCCTACAAATTAGTTCAGCTGTGATTCTTATGACAGTTGGGCTTTTTAATGGCTTGGCATATTGATGGCGATTGGGATCTTTAGGTATTAATTCATAAGTATTAACTAAAATGTTATCTCACATCTATTCCACTTGGCCATGCTTTCTCTAAATATTATCTCAACGGTTTGTTTTTAAGTGTAAATATGCAATTGAATAATGCAAAAATTGGATTTAACCCTATATAAAAATGTATTAAAATAAATAATATTTCACTTTAATGACAGGGTTACGGTTTGTGTGACTAATTTGGACTTTTTTTTTTTTCGTTTGACGCAAAATATCAGGCCTAAAAAACGGCCACAAAAACGGACTTCCTTGATGGCTACATTATCGGTACCGACCCACAAAAAATCATATCGGTCAATCACAACAGTGTTGCTGGAATAGACACAATCCATTTTTTCACACATTCATAGACAATATGTTTTCATAAAGCTATAAGAGAGCTATGGTGCATCTGACCAGCCAACAATGAAATGCATTAGAGAGCATTTACAGAAACATCGGTTGATTAGAATAAACATTTAAACATAAAAATTAAAGGGCCTTTTGTTCTTGTATTGGCCATGCTATCCCACACGGTGGTACCTGTGAACAACTCAATATTCAAAGCCCAATTGCCACAACTTAATCTCTTCCGGGGTGCATGCAATTAATTTTTTCCCTATATATTGAATGAATTAAACAAATTAATATATTGAAGCCAGGTGCTCAAATAGTCACCTATACCCAGGTATGGTAAAGATGCGTTTTCTTTTTGATGTCTCCGCATTCATATTAAAATGAGTATTATCCAAGAAAATCTTATTTCATTAAGGCGGCTTAATAAATCAGCTGCATTTCATGGGTCTGGGTTGTGATACTGAAGAGTAGGTAATCCTATGTCCTTCTCATTCATTCACTGACAAGAGGGATGATTTGAGGGTGTCGACTGGAGGAGTACTTTGCTCTTGGTCAGGAGACAAGAACAATGCTACACCTCGTAACGATCATGGCACACCCATGTCTAACCCTAATGGCCCATATAGGGTTTTGCTCATTGAGCTTCACAAAATTATAATAATTTAAAACCTCTGAGCCCATAAATTAACGATTAACATTATGACCAGAGAAATGGCAGAATCAGGCAGAAAAGCAGTACTGATTGGCTTTAGCTGATGCTGGACATACAAGCCAATCACAGTTTAAAGAGTACAGTACCATATTGTCATGGCAGGAAAGTACTGGCTACCAAGGAGAGTTAGATCTAATTCAAATTCAACTATCGAGCTAGTTTCGCTAAATTTCCCTCACAGAACAATAGGCCTTGAACATGGAGGAGATAATTCAATGGAACATTTAAAAGCAAAACACACTGTTGGACTGTTGAGGGCTGGATGGTGGCCCAAAGTGCCACAGGACTTCCTTGATTGGTGATGGACGGACAAGGCTTCTGCAGACAAGGGCCTGCATGACTAAACCACTAACTACATGATTAACACTGGGCCTGTGATTGCTTGTTTTTAAAACACAACACAAAAAACAGTATATGTCTATGCGACGTTGATTGGCCAAAGTTTATGTTTAGAAAGAACAGAATATTAGCCTAAAAGTCAAGTAACAGTCAAAACAAAGTCATGCCGACCTTTGGGGGAAAGTTTAATTTCTAAATAAATACACTTAAATAGCACGGAGGATCTACCATTAAAAAGGTGGACGTACTGGTATACTTTTACTGGTACAAACTAACAGCACTCAAAATGACGTAAAAAGAATGCTCCAAGAATGAAGGACGGGTCATTTGGAACATTTCTTCTCTGTTTAAACATATTTAAGCAGCAGGAGAAAAGATGTAAACACTGTGTTTCAACCTTCAGTTGTCAGTATAGGGAGCAGCATTTAGCAAAATAGTTCATAATGTAGGCCCTAGTTCACAAATGCTGAATTGAATTCTAAAAACTTGATTTCAAAGTATGTTTCCATAAGGTAACACTACCAATAACTGAACTGTGGATTCTCAACTTTTAATGTAGTTAGAAAGATTATTGATAGACTTGTCAAACCTAAATAGGCTGAAAAGGACCCTTATGACGGTCTGATGTTTTAGCTTTTTTTGCTGTATGATACTTTCCCTTTTGCCAAACACGCTGTTTGACTAGCTAGTCCACAAACATAACTGGCTATGTAACAGAGAACTCCAGCCATGGTTGCAAATGTTTCAAATAACTTACAATGTGCTATTGTTATTCACTGAAACGCAATATATTAATAAATTACATACATATATACAGTACATCTATATAACAGGTTTAGCATAGATATACTAGTATATCAATAGGAAATGATTCCTAAAGCCAACCACATCTGAATCATCTTTTTTTTTTTATCTTTGCAATTGTTAAATATTAAGAGTAACACTTAACTCTTACATGGGACTAATACGTGTATTTAAAGGGGAAACACAAATAGATTATAGCTATAAAACAAAGAATTCCTACTATTTTATCTTACTTTAAAGTTGTAACTGGGCTTAAATGAAACACTTATCCTACACCAGTATAACCTCCTTATCAATGGACTGGTAATTAGACCATTGCTGCGTTCAGAGACACCTACTATGCATGCATCCTTAACATACTAAATATGAAGGCATTTATTTTCCGTCATATTTAGTATGTTAAAGACACATAGTATGCAATTCCAAACACAGCTCATGTGTGATAAGGCAAATGTTTGCCTCTAGTGCCATGTGGGTGGGTGGGGCTACACTTTTAAGTCAACTAATTAACTTTACTGGGAACATAAATCCCTTACAGGTAGCTAACCCCATAGTAGGAGAGTTCAATGTTATTTCGACTTTGGTGTGATGGTCTAACAAATGAACGTGGTAACCTACAAAGATTTTTTTTTGGGGGTGGGGGGTGAAAAAAAAGAAGTATAAGGAAAAAAAACACTATAAGTACAACACACGATTGGTTTACAAGTAACAAAGGCTCTTCAAGACCTCTGGGCCTAACGTTTTTTTTTTTTGTTCTGTTCAGTGCAATCTGTTCAGCGCAATTTGATTGAATGTTGATTTACATGATCAAGGATAGGCACTGCCTATTTATTGTGCCACAAAACCATACAATCGGACAGAAAATACGTTCCATGCCAAGGAGCAGAATACAACTATCGGGCTAGGGCACTAACACGAATTAGCACAATTACTAATTACAATGAGTACAATTAAAGCCCCAAAATGAATCAGTAAATAAAATAATATATCTATATCATAAACATCAACTGATATATAATTTCCAAATAATAGTGCAACATAGCATTGATGACATTGTGTTCGCAACTTTGGGATTAGGCCAGGGTTATCAGAACTCTGAATAAGCGACTTTCTTGCAGTAATGTTTAGGAACTATTCTAATGACACCTTACTGACTCAACCAGTAAAAAACTATCTTTAACGATCAGGTTATTTGATTTGGTTTAGGAACATCAGTCAATACATTTTTTACTTCCAATTTTATTCAACCCATACATTACTGATGTGCCCACCACCCGTTGCTTAACATAAAGGTGCCTAATATTGTAATCTACATTTTCCTGAGGCTAACGAACGAGTTTTTCAGCAAATTCTGGTTTGCTGGTCTGCCATCAGGTAAAAGTTTTAATTAGAATTTACACACGTGCCGTCGTAGCAAATAACTATTTTATACGGCGTAATATACAATAAAAATATTGCGTTCAAAATGGTTTATTATTAGCTCACGTTAGCATTGCTCGCCAAGGTAGCTAGTAGCTGAGGACGGTAAACGATCCAAATAACCCAAGCTACCGCTAGCATAGTTTGTTAGCTGGCGTCTGCAAATACGGCCCAAATCCAACTAACGTTACAGACATTACTATATAGGCGACGTTTGGTATCGGAGTATAAATCTGTGGTGCATTTGCTTAACGTCACCCTGGCATTCAATTTATCATCCCCATGCCATGTATCAGTTATCTAGCCTTGCAATGTTAGCTTAACTTGTATAACTATTACTGGCTAGCTAATGCTTTTGGATAGCAGCAAAACGATACGTAGCTAGCATAGCTCAGTGGCTGGTTAGCAAACCATACCAATACACATCATTTTGCTTCGTGCTCAACGTTGCAGTTAAGTAAACATTTGAATGAACGCACTTCATTGACGACTTATGCATTTAGAAAATTTGTTTTTTCAACACCCAGAAAACACGACTTTCGTCACATATTTGTCTCAAGGAACTAAATTAAGGTTAGGTACTAGCTAGCCAGGCATTAAGCCAGTCTGACTAGGGTCGCGCGATGCGTACTCACCAAGATGTGTAGCCTTGCTCCGCCATGTCGCCGACAACAGTGGGTTCTGCGGCCGTAGCTACTACAAATTCAGGTCCCTGTATTGAAACAATGGGACCTGGTAGATATATGTTCCGGCTTTTCTACAAAGTGTATCGTATTAGTTGCCGTTTCTGAACAGCATGGCGATATTTTCCATTCCCAGCTAGCAGTCACTAGCTGAATTGGTAGCTAGCTTCGCAGGCTTGTAATCGAAATGATGGGTTTGCTATGTGGCCAAGACAAAGCACCCCGAGAAAAAACTATAAACGTTATTTCTGTCGGTCTCAGTAATGCCCTGCTGCCTCCGAAGCCGAGCAGGCTCTACTCAAACGTTGCTAAACACTATGTAAATCCATATTCATATTGTTTCCTGGGTCTCAAATGTGATATTCCCGAAGTCTACGTCTGAGCTGTAAATGGAAGCCGTCGGGTAGCTTTGTTTTCTATGGCGAAGTCACGGGGACGCGCAATTCGCCCCTGCTAGAGGTTTACAAGTAGGACGTGTGTGCACTGAAATGCGTGCATGCACTGTTATTAATTGGAAGCATTGTAAAGATGAGCTAGGGACATTTCCCAAAGCTTCATATACAGTTTAATCAGCATTCTTTATTTATCAAATACATTTAACCACTGTCTCAATATTTAATCTCCATGGAAATTCTAAGAATCGTCTAAATAGTGTGCAAAGGCCTGTCTGCTGGCTCTTTGACAAATACAAGCGAGCAAATGATAAAATAAATCCCTTAGTGTTTACTTTAACTCTGTTTTGAGAGTTAAAGAATGACTCCAGTAAATGTGTAACTAATTACAAAGGGTTAATTTAACTCTGGAGAGTGTGGAGCTATATAATCCCTTAAATAGTATTGAAATCAACTCTGTGGGAGTTAATTCAACGCTGGACTCTTTGCTGTGTAGAATGAGTGAATGCATTCAAACTAAATAATGTTCCCCTTCCCAATTAATAAAGCAGTATTCTTTTTTTGGACCGTGTGCGGATCTTTACTCTGATAATGATAAGAAACATTTATTCACATAAACCAAACAATGTAAATTGATGGGTCCAGTTCCAGAACTTCTAAAGGCATGGGCACAGGGCAGGTTTTGAAAAGTGGGGTAATGGCCAGAACATATATTTATTTAGCATCAAAATAAAGAAGTTTAGGGTTTAGATAAAGTTCATAGTATTCCCTTAGCATGTCAGATTTGGATTATCAAAATCTTCAGGAAGCACTGCTGTTGTTAAGAGATTACACACAATCTGTTATCTGGGCATCAGAACCACAGAGTAAGGGGAAAGGAACATATCCTGTGAAGTAACTTAGAACATGATAGTGATCTATACCATGTCAATTTAAATAGGCATGGGGAGCTTGTATATCAAAAGAGCAAAAGGACACCTATCTACCAATTTAGGAATTTTATATCCCCTATAAAGTCAATATTCTTTTGAAAGAAATTGTTTACCGACGGAAAGATATTGCATTTTTACTTTATGTGTATTGGGAGCCACATACATTTGTGGATGGTAATACCATTCAATATTGGAAGGATCTACTGATCACAAGTATTCCTGCATTAGCCTTACAGGCAATATAACAAATATTTCAGACTTTCGACCATCAAACAAACACCCCCAGGTGTCAAAACGGATTGGTCAGTAGCTTAAGCTGAAAATACTTCAGCTGGGCCCTGAAGAAGACTCAGATAGGGCAGGGCAGATGGTGTGGGGGTGCTCCTGGGTAACTTCAATTCAATACTGAGCCATCTGGAGATGCAGAGCTCTCCGATGAAACAGTGAAAACTAGGGTCCGCTTAAAGAAGCCAATAGATGGCAGCCCTTAACAAAAGCCGGTGAACTCAATGTCGAATAAGCTCAGGGCCTTTACCTGCATCAAGAGCTACATTTTAAAATGCTACTCTCACAAGATTTTTGAGAGAACAAATAACACAAACCTTTTTTTTGAAAGTTATGTAACTCTCAATGCCACAGCATGATAAAGCAATGCGCCCTTAGACTCACTTAAAGGTTATGCCACCATTCCAATCCATAGCTGCTACCCAACACTTTCTGTTGTTACTGTTCTGTCACAAGGCCGTGAAGGAAGGCTTACACTGATGACCCTTACCATCAGATGGACGTTGCCTGCACAGAAGCAACAGAGGCTAATCATGCAAGTTGAAAATCCATTTCTGAAGATCATATTTGGAAAAAAAAGTTGTGGATGCCTGACTGGAAAGGGTTACGTGACTAAGGGCTTCGAGCCCCTCTGACTCACAGTCAGAGCTGTGTTGTCCTAATGGAGAATGTTTGGGAGAGTATTCAGTCGAACCCGAAGACGCTGTCCTGACAGAATTATCGCTTAACATTTTCAAGGAAGTTCAAAAGACCTAGAGTAACATCCACACATCAGCAGCCCCAAGTCCTCCACCAGAAAGACAACAGGCAGTAATATGATTCATGACAGAGTGTCAACGCTCACTTAAACACCTCGATGTCCCTCAACAGTTCTGTGCTAATTTAAAATAAGTCAAGCGGAAGGTTTGAGCAAACTTGAAACAAGCATTTGTGTTAATGCAACCGAGCAGTGAACTTTGCCTTGCTATTCTGGCTGCTAGCCCTGGCTACCCGTTTTTGCACATCGTCTTTCCGAGACTGTCGTCGGCTCATTTAAGCGGCCCTGCAGATGCCTGAATGTTGTTCTAAGCTTCTGTTCTTGGGTGGTTATATACTTTTTCTCTTTAAGTAATTTTGTCAGGATTGCCAGTCATGCAAAGTTTAAGGACCATCCACAACCTTTTCCATTGCGACAAAATAGCTCTGAATCTCTTTCGATGGAGCCATATAGCAGTTGTGTTTGCAAAGACTTTTCAAAATGATTGGCATCTATTTTTCTCATGATTTCTTATGATGTAGATAGGATGTGTCTGTAGAAGCTTTGTGCAAACATCTTTAGTCAGATGGTAAGGCCCAAATCTGCATCGCAAGAGTGGGCCACATTCCTCTGTGGTGCTGTGGGGCTGTGAGAGACATACCCGTGACCACAGGAACCATTCAGTGGCTATTGTTGACTCAGCCTGTTGCTAAGGGGTTACATTACTTTGTTACACAATGGGAATTGGTTCAATTGGATAAATCCTAACTCCCTTAAAATACATTTTCAAATACACTCTTTTTTATGCATTGTCTCTATTATGTAGGTTTTGGTTTTGGTACTAGCTCTGACTCAATCTGAATAATTTGCAACAACACAGAAAATGTGACAGGGTGCAAATACTTTATGTACTGTACACACACACATGCTATGTGTGTGTATGTGTGTGTGTGTGTGTGTGTGTGTGTGTGTGTGAAAATAGAGTTAATGGGCCATCCAACTTCCCGAAGTTGCTTAAATGTAATTCATTGTGTTGACATATAATAATAATATTCCTTCCATTGGGAATATTGTAATCAGTATGTATACTATGGTATGTATGCATGAATGTATTCTTCACATTTAGCTTTGGTACATGAAGTATCATAGAATAGAGGGCCCATCTTGCGAATGCCTTTTTTCCGGTAAAATACAGATTTTGTAAGAAATACCCATCTATTTTGTCCCTCATTATTATTTTGGATAGTTCATAAATCAATGTAGATGTTTATGGGCCTATATATGTCTGTGCTTTCCATCAACATACAGTATATTACTGTGAGCTAACTATTGTAAAGCCCGGTGTAAATAATGTATGTATTATATTGGTATGCCTTGGAGATAAGCACTTCCCTCCATTGCTTGTCTATCCTTATGTAAAAAGGCTCAGCTGAACATTAATTTTCCCCCAAACCGCATGTTGGAGCTGAATCAAAGCTTCAATTTGTTTTGTTTTTTGTATTATAGTTTATGTAGATGTTTCACACAGTACCTCAATATGATTTTTTTATGCATTATACAATAAAAAGAACAATTGAAATAAAAAGATTATTCATATTCAGCTGTGTAAAAATGTGTGATTTCCATATTATATTCATGCTGTGTAATATGGGAAAGATGATTTTCAGGCTGTGCTGCAATACTTGAATGTTACCACTAGATATCAGGATACACATATAGGACAGGATGGAATAGAGCTGACGTCAAGGAGGACCAAGAGCGACCCAGATGCAGACATGCAACAGCAAGGATCTTTTCTTGAATCACTTTCACTGATCCTCTTCATTAATCAGTTTACCTTATCATCTCTCACAAAAATATGTTTTGTAATTCAACACGGAGGAAAATGGGGTTTTGGCAGAAACAACACTTACCATGAATGAATGACTGAATTGGATTCATTATTAGACTGATAAGATTGTATTTATTGTATTGTATTTAAATTACTGTTTTGTAATTCTTAACTCAAGCGTTCAATTTAGTCATTGAAAAGGACACAGTATAGTAAGAGATGGGGAGATAGAGATAGGGAGAGCGCTACGCCTGCTGTTAGATGGTATCTAGGTCAGCAGGGGTAGTGTTCATCCGCCGTGCACGCCTGCGTACCAAAACTGCTATTGAACATTTTCTGTAGCTCAGGCCTGCCACCCACTGCCTGTGCTGGCTGTCTGGTCTTTCTTCAATGGCCCGTTGGATATCATCATCCGTCACTCCTTTCACAAGAAGGGACCATGGATTATGGACCCCCATCCTCCTTGTGCTGGAGAGGATCGTCTAGGCTTCTCTCCTATTTGTATTCTCATTGTGTCTGTGCTGTTCAAACATCCCATTCCTTATGTCATTGCCTGTTCGTTGTGTCTGTGTCGCTCCTGGTGTGACTGGCAGGTTTTTCACTTACCATGCCGGTGGTGTGCTTGAGAGAAAGCCCTCAAAGTGACCCCATGGCGACTGGAGACAATTACATGCGATTAGATCATCTAGACTCATGTGAGGAGGAGAAGTGCGCCTCACATCCGAAACTGCGCACATTCTACGCACACAGCTGAGCTAAGACCCGGTCTCTCTGACTGATTCAAGGCATCTGATAAAATGTCTGAGCTGATTGATTACACATGTGGTCCAAGCACAGTGTCAGTGTTGTCACAGTCTGTCGACACAGACAGAGAGCCCCAGCAAGCCTGACACTCATGCCATAAAATGGTAACCTTGTCTACTGGAGTGGTCCAATGGTCTCCAGCATAGTCTCATCCAACATGCTCGTTTACAACCATGGCTTTATTCATAATTGACTACTCATGTGTATTTGTATCAGCAAGATGTTGGTCCGTGGGAAAGAAAGAGATTGAACCACTCCATAAGAAAATAAATCTAGGCCGTAATATGAAGAAGATGAATTCAGACACAAAATAGGACCAACTTTTACATATTTTACCACAATTTAGGAAGACTGAAGCCTATTTGGAACTAACATAAAATACAGATGGGCTCTAATGCAATGATATTTTCCCTTGGTTGAACACTACTCCTTCAAGAATTTCTATTAAAAATCTCTTTCCAATTCAGTCGAGCACTGGATAAGGACTGCATAAGTACATTTTATAAGGTAAACCTTTTAATAATCATTGATCCATAGGAAGTTGTCTGCTGCAAATGTATCTGTCTAAAGGAAACAGTTGAAACTTTTATAAAAAAATATATAACGGTGCTTTTGTTTCCAGCGATGTGTAAAAATGTATACAATTATTTAAACTAACTAACAATTTGTCCCAGAATGGCAAAAATGGTCAAAAGTCGAGACCTGAAATACACCGCACAAAAAATACCAGATGCAGGGTGTTATGCTTATACTGTGAATTTGAGATATCAACAGAAATTTGTTGCAAAACCTTTGTTTAATTCTGCTTTGCAAGAGCAGATATGCTGATAGTTGGAGAATCATGGTTCACAAACAATTATTTCCCACAGAGAGCTTAGAAATCATATTTTAACCTCTTTATATAAAAATAAACAGGACTGCTTGTTTGAAGGCTGACTTAAGAACAACACACCACACAACGCTGCAGTCTGTTTTGGGGAGACAGTAGTGTGGGTGTCGAAAGGTGAGAGCAGACATAATTGCAGGCAGTGCCACACGACAGCAGAAAAAAGGCCGGGACAAAGGAAAAAGGTGGACAATGACAGGTGACATCTCCACAGCCAGGCGACGTGTCAAGATGCACCAAAGGTCAAATCAAATCATCTAAGTATATCCTTTGGCGTGAGGAGCAATCATCCCCAACGAGGAGTAGCTTGATCAGGAGGTTCACTAAGACAGGAGGAAACACAGGTATCCTTGTCCTGCAGCGTGATGCGGCGACGGAGGGGACTCAACCAGGGAGCCAGCCCGTGTCTCTCAGCCAGAGGGAGCAAAAGGGGGTCGACGTCTGTTGGGAGCCGGAGCCCTGCCTCGGCTCCAGGGTTCTGTGGGATCCGGGTGAGCTGACACTGTTACCACGCCTGATGTGCGAGGCTGATCAAAGCTGCCCCGTTCCGCCTGACCGATTTCCACAGGATTAAGGATTAGGGAGACAGGAAGCCAGGAGAGGCTGAGAGACTCTCTGTGAAAGAGAGAGACAAACAGAGACAGAGAGACAGATAGAGAGCAATAGAGAGAGCAATAGAGAGAGAGAGAGAGAGAGAGAGAGAGAGAGAGAGAGAGAGAGAGAGAGAGAGAGAGAGAGAGAATCAGGGAGGGTGGTAGGGAGGTAGAGAGACGGTAGGGCGGAGAGGGTTTTGGAGAGTATGGGCGATGGAAAATGCTGTGGAGAAAGATGCTTATTAAGACACGGCAAGAGAAAGTGAGGCCAGATGAACAAATTGTGAGGCATAATCAATTCCCATGTTAACAATTATGTTCAGATAACCCGTCGTTTTACATGTTTCAGCTGGCTTATCATCAGTTACGTGGGTCATGTGACCTGTATATTACCTTCTTAGAAGACAGCAGAGATGTGATTGTCCTGCACTGACATTATTTAGGATTCCCAAATAAAGAAGTGCTACTGATATTTGTGCATGGATAACACGTCAGAGAATGGCAAGCATGAGTAACTTTTGTTTTTTATCATGCTGTAGAGATTGGAGATCAAAGAGGCCACAGTTGTTGAAGCTAGGTCAAGTTAAAGAAAATTCTGTACACAGCGGAAACATCTGCCTTATCTAGGCTATGATCTATTCTGCTTGTTTTGTTCTCCATCAGACACTTATTTAGCAAAAAGTCCAATGTTATTTTTTGGGCCTAACCAATCAAGCAATTTGTAAAAGCATGAATTCTCTGAATCCCATAAGCAAGCATAGCAAGCGACCCTACTTATGAATAAGAAAGTTCTGCCCAACAAAAGATCAGGTTGCGTTTTAGTTGAGAGCTCAGGTTAAAGTATTGTATGATATTGGTCATACTTTGGGACATCTGACATTGTTTTGTTATGAGGCAACTTACATGAATATCTAACTCACAGGAATATTGTTATAAAATGGGAAGGGATCCTACTTATGAATAAGAAAGTTCTGCCCAACAAAATATCAGGTTGTGTTTTAGCATAGTAGTTACAGTTACAGCCCACCACCACCACGACACACACACACACACACACACACACACACACACACACACACACACACACACACACACACATGTATATATGTCTTTTTGTATGTATGTATATATGTATTCATATTTTGTTCTATTTACTTACTTTCATTCCACAGATATATATGGGGTAGGAGAAACAGGGAAAATAGCAAGACCCACCCTCTCACACCCCATAGTGGTATTTTCCATTTGTCAGACTATCTATCAGTATCTGTTCAGAGCCAATAGCAATAAAGGAAGTGGTCCCTCTGTCACAGAAACAGTTGGCACGGAAACAGCACATTACACCATTATCCAATCCCCCTCCCAGTCCCTTGCCGTCATATCTCCCCTCCTCTGCCCTACCTCCCTTCCTCTCCCCTCCCCTCCCACTCTCCGCTTCTTGCTCTATGCTTTTAGGCTTTTTCAGCCATCAATGAAATGACAACTAATCCTGCTGTGTAACCAATCAGCAAGCAAACCCTCACACCCTCTCTCTTCATGCTATGCGTGACGCCTTGCTTTTTGTCAAATGTCTCTCCTGTCATAGTGCAGGAGCAAGTCCACAACTGTATGTGTTCTGTTTGTTGTCACATAACCCTGCTCTCAATGCAGCTAACTGCCGTCTTTCCTCTTTATGTTTCTCTCATGATTAATCCTAGCCATTTTCCCCCTCTCTCTATCCCACTGACTCCTCCCTCCATTTCTCTCCTTCTCTCTCTCTCTCTCTCTCTCTCTCTCTCTCTCTCTCTCTCTCTCTCTCTCTCTCTCTCTCTCTCTCTCTCTCTCTCTCTCTCTCTCTCGCAGAGACACACTAAAACACAAGCACACATACATAGACACACACACCCTCCACCCCCATCGCTGCAGTGTCTCAACTGCCTTGGAGAAAAAGGAAAATAGAAGAGGAAATAGAAGACAGACAGGCAATAATACGAGACAGAACGAGGGAGATCGAGAGAGAGAGAGAGAGAGAGAGAGAGAGAGAGAGAGAGAGAGAGAGAGAGAGAGAGAGAGAGAGAGCGTGTGTGTATGAGAGTGTGTGAGAGTGAGCTATGAGGATGTCGGAGAAGCAGCAGCGGGACTAAGGGTGGATTGCACACAGCCTTCCTCTCCCCGCCAGTGTTTGTCTGCAGTATCCTCCACGATCGGACGGCGAAACGGTAAGCTTGTCAGCTCTATTATCTGTAACTCACCCTCACACTTTTCCTTTTTTACCTGACCGATAGCCTGTCTCCCTTTGTTTGTCTGAGGGTGGGGTGAAGCATTTGCTGCTAGACTGTATCCAATATGTGAAGTGGGGAGGGTGTCATTTTTGCTGGCCAGATCGGGGAGGTGATGTTGTGAGATGGCACTGAGGAAGACGGCTCCTCTTGGTCCCCTCCTCCACCCTCCGCTGGCTCTGCTCTGTGGAGCAAGGGAGTTGTCTGTCTATGGTTGACTCATCTTCTCCTTCATACATCCTTGGCTTACAGGCGTTGTGTGTTAGGCTGGCTTAAACAAAAGCATACAGAACAGCGCTAGAAGAGGATGCATCAAAGGCTTGTGTGTTTGTGTTTGTGTGTGTGTGTGTGTGTGTGTGTGTGTGTATGTGTGTGTGTGTGTGTGTGTGTGTGTGTGTGTGTGTGTGCGCTCGCGTACGCTCTGTGCCGACCATTAGTTGACAGAAGGGGGGAAGGAGCTGACAGAGTAAAAGCATTGTCACGTAGGATCAGGTGCTCCGTGCTCATGGCCGCCTTGGCAAGACAATTCAATGTGAATGTGCGATGGAGCGACCCAGTGGTGGCTTCTCATCGGCCGCGGTGCTTTTCACCGGCGGCCCCTTAGTGCTCTCTCTGCCTGCCCATGTACAGGAGGACTAGCATCAACATTGATTGATAACCATCTCGACTGACACAGGATGTGTCTGGCGTGCTGGTGAATGCTAGAGCGCCCGGAGAGAGCCTCTGTATCTCCACAACTTCTGAGCAGTAACAACGGCTCAAAGAGGATGTTTGTAACATTTTGTATCTCGGCAATGCTTCATTGTTTGCTAATAGGTTTATTGTGGCTTGCCGGTGGGGGGTGGCATTGGTTGTACAGCAGCATGAGTCTGTTTGTGTATTTGTGTGTGTGTGTGTGTGTGCACAGCAAGAAAGAACCTGCTCAGGGAGGGGTCGAGGGGGTAGGAGCTTTAACAGTGGGGAGGCAGATGGGCCAGAGGGGCGGAGGTTGATGCAGCAGCAGAAAAAAAGAGTGAGAGTGAAAACAAGAAGAAAAGAAAAAAATGAGAGTGTAGTAACATGAAAGGAACATCGACGATTTGCCGAACAGCGGGTAGAAATAACCCCCCCCCCCAACAACATAAAACAGCTCAAAATGAACCCCTCACACTGGTGGTACGAATTTCTGTCCAAATCCCATCATGCTTTGCTTGGACCTCTTCAGACACACAGAAAGCAAAATGGACCCAGGGTTGTATGAGTGTAGACGCTGACAAACCATCCCTGAAACCTACATAACGAGAGCACAGTGCAGCATGGGGTTTATCAAGATTAGTCTGGTATTGGATGAGAACACAAAAGCAGTGGGTCTGAGTGGGAGCATACGCATGATTGTACGATTGTAGAGGTGGAGAATATTGGCATATTTTATCACTTGAAATATCTTTGATTAATCTCAGAGTGGATCCCGATAAACAGCCGGATTTGGCTGCTCAAACATTCCGTCTTTAGGAAAGGATCCACACAATTTGATAAGAGGACATATTCCTATCACACGAAATATAAATCAGAACTAAACTTGACTGAAGTCAAAATTCTGAAAGCTAAACAAAACCTCAACTCAACAACAGCAAGTCTTTCAGAAGCCATAATGTCAATTTAAAGCAGGCCTAAGTGGTTTAGTGGAAGCCAGGCAATGATTTAAACAGAGAGGAAATATGAACCAGAGTAATGTCATCAGCAGGATAACTGTTCATTTCTAGTGACTGCTGCCATGTCTGCCACCACTTCTGGGTCACCACATGGGGACGTCCCACAAAGACACCGAGTTTGAGAGCATGACACATTAGCCTACTCGTAAATAACCCCACATCAAACACCACATTAAAAGTATTAGCTTTGCAGATGGTTTGGATCGGAAGCCACAGAAAAAAAAACTCAATCGCATGCTCGTCAAATATTCTGACGACTGATTGTCTTTTCCTAGAACAAATGACAACACATTTTGATGAGCAACGCAATTAGTAAGCTGAAGCTGTGAAAGCCAGGCTATTGCCTTGGGACATCTGGCAAGGGCATCTTCGCTTTGGCTAACACGGTCAGGGGGGTTCCGTTCTGACCCTGCAGTACATGCAATGATCGATCAGATTTGCATGGTCAGGTAAATTAAGTGCTTTCCGTGTGAACCACTTAAAATGTTTGAAAAGACACTTGAATCCATTGTGCCTGTAACCATGAAACTATTATTTGATACTTGTTTGCTTTGATGAATACAATGCAACTGATGATAGAATACTTGGAATATAGCACATGGCATAAGACATATTAGTGTCAATGAGAAAAAAGACATATCAATTTAGAATTGATCATTTATAACGCTATTTCAATTTCCATTCAGGATTAAATGGACTCTTACCACTGCAGAACCTATTGAGAATATTCTTGTCCCCATGAATAATAACAACAAGGTGCATGCACAAATAGCTTACGTCAAGTTCAACCTTTTGATCCCCATTTGTAGCTCCATATTGTAGCTACATCCAATAAATTGCAAGAAACAATGACATTGAAACAAAGTCAATGTACAGTGCTTGTCAATGGAGTGGTATTCTCAATAAAACATCCCCAACATGGTATCGTTCATGCGTATGTTAATAGTCTCACTTCACTGCAGTGATAAATGAGTATGTATCTCATTTTAAAACTACCTGTTGGAGGAATAGCTGAAGTGTAAGCACCAGCATGATGATTAAGCTCCACTGATCACTGTAGAATTTGAATAACTGGAGCAATGCCAATCTCAATAGAAAATCTAAATCCTCAAAACATGAATGAAAACATATTTAGCAAACAATTATTCAATCTAGTTCAACATCACAGAAACACAATTGTCCGGATCTGTTAACTTTGAATTGGTGGCTTGGTGTCCCTCTGACCCACTGAAGAAATACCTTCTGGGTGTTCAGTTGGCAAAACACTCGTATTTGTTTTGGGTGTCTAATCCCTGCCAGGTAGTGCATCCAAGTGTCATCTCTACACAAAGGACGGTGACATTGTGTTTGGCAGCCGGGCTTCCTTGTGGAAGATTGATAAAAGAGGCCCACTGTCATCCAATGAAACATGTGGAGGGATTTCAGTGGGCCGGACTGAAATGTATTAGGGTTGGGGCTTTGCTCTTGGCGTTGTAATCAAGGATCGGGTCATCTTGCCGTCTTACACAGTGAAGATCGACATCTGTTCACATAGTTCACTTCATCTCCATGACTCTCTCTCTTCTCGTTTCTCTGCTGGGGTTGTTGCTCAGATACATGCACTTGCCGTCTGTTTGCCTGGGGACGTGGAGAGAGAGGGCCGGGCAGAGGGAACCAACAGAGCATCCTTGTGTTCCATTCTTCACACATAACAGCAGTCATATGACAACAGGGAGGTGGTGGTGGGGGGGGGGGGGGGGGGGGGGGCAGGGCGAGGGAAGTGAGGAGGGGTTGTTTTGGAGTACCACAAGCAGGGGTGTTGGTTTGCGGTGGTCACAGAAGGCGGTCTGGCTGTGAGAGTACTCCGTCTTTTTTTTTCTTTTTTTGTTTGGTATACGTTGCAGTAGAGAGGATTTAGAAAGATACCCTGACATTCTTAGATGGAACAACCATGGGTCAGGCAAAACACCTTTGGAACCGATTGTGTGTGTGTGTGTGTGTGTGTGTGTGTGTGTGTGTGTGTGTGTGTGTGTGTGTGTGTGTGTGTGTGTGTGTGTGTGTGTTAGCCTATGTAAGTGTGTTGTAGTATTGGCAAACGTATCAAAATATACTTGATAATGGCTTCATATTTTTGCCTGGCTGGCTAGCATCATCCAATAAAAATCTAATTCAAAAGGGCAACATTTGAGGGAATAAGTGAAATCCTCGCAATTACTGAATAGTAACTTAACTGATGCAAATCTGGATCAAAAATCTAAGGAAGCACCTATGAATACATTTGACATAAGAGAGATTTCTGGGGAGGATGTAACAACTGTAGATTTGCTCACTTGCCTCTTACCATGGCCTCATTAGAGGTACTACTGTCTCCTCTACAAGTGTCCTCTACAATCCACTGCTGCCCTCTTTTGCCTCCTATATAGAGCGGTATACCAACAACCGCTATGGTTACCCAGGGAAGTATTGGCAATTTTAGTTTACGAAATAACAATTTGCCGCGTGCCGTCCTAATGGTGTAACCACTGTCTTTGGCAACAGTAGTACAGCACGCACACGTAGCCAAAATGGCAGTGTAAACAACGTTAACACGAGTAACAAGTAGTGAGCTGTCCTGTGGATAAGAAGTCTCGCTATGATCTTCTGAAACTAATTGTACAATGTCAAAATAATGTCAAATAATCATATCATAGACAAAGTTATACAGTATATCTAGTTTATGATGTCTTTGAGTTGGCACTCATTTACCCATGCCTATTTACACAAACAATCATCTGCATGGACAAACAAGACAGACGGGCAAACACACACGCACACACACACACGCGCACACACACACACACACACACACACACACACACACACACACACACACACACACACACACTTACAGAACGTACGACACTCGCCCGTCTCCTCTTTGTGCCATCTCTTCCCATCAGTGGGCATGCCCATGGCTGCCTATACACAAACGTGCCATTGTGAGAGCACCCTGGCCTTGTGACTGAGTATGACCAGCTCCATTCCCGAGCAGGGGGATGGCAGCCATGGAACCCAGGGGACGCCAAAAACAGATTATAATCACTAAAAGAAAAAAAAACATCCAGTACATGGAGCCTTCACTCCCACCCTTCACCGACCTTACCCAACAACCCCTTGTTTGGGAAAAACAAAACAAAAACAGACACTGCCTGCCATTGTTTGACATGATGAATGTGTAGTGTGCAAGGAATATTGAAGCATCTGCCTCGGAGCTCATCTCTTAGGGCAAGTGTGTAGCTCTATGAAACACTGGGGCAACAGGCGTGTGAGCCACAGGATCAGTGCAGAGTTTCATTACAATGATTGTTTAAAATTAGGAGAATAAGAAATATCATCAGTGTAAGCAGCTCATAAGCGATAATGAGGGGGGGGCGACTCACATGGAAAAATTGCCTAAATGACATAAGCGGGGAAGATCATTGGTGAAGTGGGCCGGGAGGCATGCACACTTACAGAACTACCCTTACAGAAGATGCTGGGAACATTGAGCGGCCAGCTAAATGCTGTGCCCCGGAGACCAGAGGAGGAAACTTCAAATTGGTGACCTTGAAAATACCTCCAAAGCTTTGGCATTTAATAATAGCTAATAAATGGCTTCAGCTTCACGACTGACTGCAAGGGATAAGGCATGCCAGTGCTCTGATTCAACTATCTATGGAATTAAGTAAAAAAACAGACCTCCCGCCAACTCATGTGACAGGAATCCTGGCCAATCCTGCGGGGAGAGTTTCAGCTGACACATCATTGGGTGGGGTGTTATTTGCTGTCCCAGGGCGTTGCTTTGCTCTGCTACCTCTCACCTCTTTTCTCTTCAGTCAGTTTTATGTGCCAGAGACATCCGACACACCATAGGCTGCGATCAACTTGTTTTGAAGGACCCACTAGGACCAATTTCAACGTGTACTGAATGTATAGATAGCCTCTAATTAAAATACTTGTCTGATAGGGCTACTAATGCATAATAATGTCTGATGAGAGAAGTCCTTTGCTTCTAACTGTGCTCTGTTTTGCTTCTAACTGTGCTCTGTTTTCCCTCAATTCCTAAATTAGGAAAAGTCTTACAAACTCGGGCTAGCCGGACCACAAGAATGGAAATTTGAGCAGAACACTCCATGGGGCTAAATCTTGCATTATGCAACACAAGTGCGGAGTGATGAAGATCAGTTGTAGTCTGCAGCCTACATTTTATGTGGTTATGACGTCTGAGTCACTGCTAGGAGACGGGCCCTAATCTTGGTTGGAACTCTATGTTTGTTTCATCTTTGTACTGAAAAGTGCTTAGCAGTTTACAATGTCTCGTCATCTACCTCTAAGCCCGACGAAGACAAGATGTAGGCTGACTTTCAGCAGCATCACATGACATGACGCTATCTCCAAATCTGTTTTTCAAGCTTGCGATGGAGCGACATCCATTTGTTCCTCTGCTTTAGCTGTATACATGTAGGGGCAATTCAGTGGATATGACTTTCTGCTTTCTGTCAGTTAGTTTAATATGCATGTGATATAATGGCTAAGGACAGTATGGTGTCCAAACGAATATCTGGTTGTTCTTTCAAAATGGCCACACCTGTCAACAGCCCTCACCAGCTGTAGAGGACTTCAAGTTCAACGCTCCCTTTCATTGAAAAAGTAGATCATTTTGTACTTTAAAGTTTGGGTCACTCTCTCTCTGAGGTCTTTAATCCTCAAGGTGATCACTGGTTACCACTCAAACATCAAACCATAGCAGTCATGCGGGATTTAGCTCTGTCAGTATTCAGGAACACCAAATACTGGGTTGTTCACTGGCTAAGCTCTAAGATCTTAGACCATATTGTTTTTCTTGAGAGGGTTAACTTACTGGTATTTTCTCAGTTCTGCTAGAATTTAGTGTAATTGATTGCTTCAATTCATAGAGGCCATGAATATTTTATTCTCTATAAAGTTTTGCTTGACTTTGCTTGAAAAACTCTCTCATTAAGCTCTAATACGATATCCTGTCTAACATTCTCTGGCATGGACATATTAGTTGATCTGTGAAACCTGGACCATTCCTAAACTCCTAAAGTCTGTTTTAGATTGATAAGGTGTGTGTGTGTGTGTGTGTGTGTGTGTGTGGGGGGGGGGGGGGGGTTGATAAATTGGGGGAAATGTCCCTCTTCCCATAATTCCCTTATACCACCCTCTACTCCAACCGCTCCCTTCTCCCACTGTCTCAATCTGTCTTTATCCACCGACATCTGTTTCCAGCATAGCTCTCTCTCTTCCTAAGCCTTCCATACCAGAGTAGCTTTCTGTTTGTACGGAGGTCTCACCAAATTTTAGATGGCTGATTTAAGTCATGCGTAGCCCATCATCGGACGTCACTGTGCTGTCCTCATTTCCCCGCTTAGTATAACAAGAATTGAAAACTCGTGTTTTCAATGCAAAGCAGGTAATTTGCTACAGAGCAGGAATCGGCAGGCACAGTTCTTTTCTTAAGATAAACGACATGTATTATTTTAATGGTTTTGTGTTTTGAGGGCTTCCCTTGTGTGTATACAAGTACAAATACTTCAAGTTATGTTTAAAGAATGGATAATTGAAGCCACTCAGTTCCACAGATTTATTCTTTTGCTAATTTCATTACTTTGTCGACAATGGATTTTTTGATGTTCAAACAGATGGCAACCCTCTTGCCATTTACACTATGAGCTGCTTTTACAGATGCCGTTTAACTTAGAACAGCAACAGGCCCTATTAGTTCATCTTAAAATAAACAGGTACCATAAACATACATTGAATTCATACTTAGTTACTCTTAACTGCAGAGTCGGCGACTAAAATAATAAAGTTCTAATCAGACCCACATGTACAATATACTTAATGTGTAAGCTCCTTCAAGTAATGTTAATGATTTCCAAATATTTGTTCCTAGGGTGCAGGTTGTCACAGCAACATATCTTGGAGTCAGTGAAGATGTGAACAGTAGTGGCCCAGTTACTATGTGTAAATTGTCACAATACAAACATTTGGCTTTAGTGTAGGCTAACTATACAATATATTCACTAATTATGGATAATTATGTTTAATTTATTGTAATAACCTTTTAAGTAAAACAATATCAAAGTGCTTAATGAGTGCATTAAGAAAGACAGTCAAAACAGGTAGACAGCAAAACCAGTGTCAGGCAAATGTTTAACAATAACCTTCCACTTAAGAATCTACAATTATTTAATGTTGATGTCTATTTGCAACTCTGTAGAGTTTATGCAACTCTGTAGAGTTTAAGCAACTATTCCCATGTCTCCCAGAGTTGTCCCGAGAGGTCCAGTTAGTGTTTGACTTCTAACTGAAGAACAGTCACGCTAAGCTATCCCCCAGAGGTTCCAGTCGAATGGTTAGCATTGTGGCTAAGCTAGAAAACATCATTACTTAAAAATGTACCAAATGGATGTAAAAACAATCTGGACAGGGAATTCAGGGACAAAATGAAGTTAATCATCCTAAATAGTGAGCTATTCCTTTAATGGGATATGTAAAACCATCACATGACTTATTTATCCATGTGGATATACACATAATACATTTACAGCTGGATGTTAATCAAGAAGAGATCAAGTTGCTTTGACTTTCAATGCTTGGCAAATAGACATAAAACAATCATGAATCTTCATGTTATATAATATTTGAAATCTAGAAGCAGGTCTAAGCCGTAATCAGCTCTTCGGTAAAGTGCTGCTCACAGAACAGATTCCCGGGATGCGAGTGTAATCCATTCAGGTAGATTGATAATGTCGCCTTGGCTCCGACTATACCCTTTCCCTTTACCTTCTGGAGCACATCTGCACCACAGAAACTGATCAAATAAGCCACATGTTCCTCCGGCCATGATTGACAGCATGCATATATAGCAGCCAAAGAACAGCACAGCCACCAGCCCTACCCAAATCACTGTGACAGAAGACCCATGGCCTTTAGACTTGGTCTTCCAGGCCTAAACAGCATAGGGTACCAGCACGCTGTATCTTAACCAGTGTGGAAACTGTAGCCAGTGCAGTTGCTTGCTGGTTAGTGGCAAGCTAGCTCAAGCACTGGTTAGCTAATGGCTAACAACTGTTGTTTCAGGTCAGGACAGAGGTCACAGAGGGAAAGCATAGAGCACAGTGTCCTCAGGCAAAAGAGAAGACAGGAAGAAGAGGGAGGGGAATAGCACCATATGTTCTGATGTGTCTGCATGTGGGGTTGGGAGGTTGTGCATAGTGCAATTGCTGTTATCCTCCTTTATATAACTCCGACATTCATCAATAAGACAGACAGAGATGCCATTGCACACTGCCCTTACATAACAATCTATTTACTGCACAAAGCCAGGCCTGTTCTTTGTCGAAGGCAATATGGAGTGGTGCCACAATAGGTAGGCCTACTGACCCTGGGGCGCAGGGATCAGAGCGGGAGCAGCAGCATGCAGTCATCGAAACCCCATGAAATGCCCTATACCTCTGCTAGCATAGCACCTAACACTCAAAATACAGAACATGGTGGTCTTATCATCTAAAATAAATCTAAAAATAATAATTTAAAGTGCAGTAAACTATCCTTTCTACTGTAACTTTAATTCAATTTGTTCGCCACTTGTTTATGCTCTGATATTTTTTTCCCACTGAGACCAAAGTCCCCTTTACAGGACCTTGCAGCATTTCCATAGAAACATATACAGATTGTATTGAGTACTATAGCTGATACTGTAATATCAGTATCCAGGTAGTTATATTATTATTACACATTTATTCCTATCAGTTTATTATTATTACAGGACTGAAATGTGGCTTTTAATACCAAATTCAAGATGCATGTCTCATATGCATCTCTATATTCAAACACATGCAACACAATTCAAGACATGCAAACACACAGGTTGCCTGTACAAAACACACCGACAATGAAACAAGATGTCAGTAATTTGCAGGTTCACGTCACTGGATAGAAACTTCTTGTCTTGATGCGCAGAATTGAATTCATTTAGAAATATGAAAACACCAAGGCTGACCTGGAATGAATTTTGGCAAGGAGCCTAAATACTTAGGGGCTGTCCTGGCAGCACAATGCTCTTGTGTTTCCAGAAACCTTGTCTATTGTATGTTGCGTTGCCTACAACTGAGTAACCTGATACCTATTTGAAATCCATACCATCCAATAATACACACAAATAGACAACTCATTGCACATGTTGATATCAAACACGACCATTAAGTCAACAAAGTAAAATAATACGCTGAGAAATAGAATTTTTTTTTGCAGATCAATTTTATTGTAATTGGAGAAGTACAGCTTCTGACAATGATATTTCCTTAGAGTATAAATACAAGTGGGTAAAAACTCTCTCTTACGCTCCGTAAACATAACACACATTTGCCGGTCATTCATGGAGTGCTGTAGCTCCACTGCACTTCCTGTCGTCATGTGGAAAACATTAGACCAGCACGAAACCATTATTTCACTCTGTGCCCTGCAGCTGTCTCCTCCCTACATATCATTCTACTGCGAAATATAATAATTTGTGTCTCCAGATATCCACCTAGGCCCTTGGCTTATTTTTTAATCATCTAGTTTAGGGACGTTTATTTTGCCCAGGCTTCTTTGAATGGGGTGCAACGGAGTGAACAATTGTCCATGTGGTTTAAGAGAGAGTTCATGAACCTGGAGAGAGAACGCTAACTGTCCCTCTCCGTACCCTTCCCTACAAGCTAATACCTTTGAGTCCTCTTTCTGAAGCCAAACTACGTACCTCACTGGTCTGTTCACTTCAGGAGTTAGAATCAGATGTTCAGTGGAAACCCAAGGCTTCTCCAGTTACCCTTTCAAATTAACAATGCATATATGCGGGGAGGCTGACCTCCCCTCAACCCACTGAATATACAAATCAAATCATCTTCCTCGTCAGGCCAAGTCCATCCCACATCCCCTAATAAGACCTTAAAGGTCAGACACCAATCGTCAAAGAACCTGACAAATGATCTGGGAAAGGTTTACAACAAAAAAAAACCATCTTCTCTGAGGGGTTCATCAGCCCAAATTGCTGATCTTTGTATGCAGGCCAGTTATAATCCTCCTTGTGAACCACATAGACATTTGTCACGGCTTGCATAGCAGAGGAAGGCCACCAGTGAGAAAGTTAGAGGTTGTGGTGCTGACTTAACCGCAGCACATTCCCTGAGCCTCGTCTGGCCTTATTCTCAGCCCTATCCTCCGCTAGCTTTCACAGGTTTCCGCTGCGCCGTGTGCATTGTGTTGTGAGCGCTGGCGGCTGTTGTCAGTGCAGGTGTTGGAGAGGCGGGAAGGCCACTGTCATTATTAACAGTCCAACAGCTACTAAAATTAGCTTAACGATTAATTATAATGACATTCTGGTTGGAGTTTTCAGGATTTCATGGTAATAGTACTTCAATATTTTACCCATGTATCATTCTGAATGCACTTGCATGACCTTTTTTTAAATAATGTTTAGGTTTATAATATTTAGCCGAAAATTATAGTAGTATTGAAGTGTAGTTTAGTGTGTGTGTGTGTTGGGGGGGGGGGGGGTCATCTTTAAGCAATGTTTAATAAATAGTCAAATTACATACAGAGTAATTGTTCTGCAAACATATTATGGACACTACTTAAGAATCACAAACCTTGAATGACCAAAAACTGGCCTATCACATTACAATAACTAACTTGCTCTCTTCTGTTGACATAATTGTTTAAGGTAAGGGTTCAACATTTCAACTCTCAGAATTGTACATATTGCGTTGTATCTGGTTCATATAACTTTATGTTTATTTCTATCTACCCTATTGACCAGTGCTAGCTTGTTTGTATACCTGCTGTACCAAGAAATCCCTAAAGGACCTCCTTTAAATAAAGTGACTAATTGACAAATAAGCTACTCTGCTGATGATGGCTTCATTTGGGATGTGTAAACAGCGTTTCATTTAAGTGTCTCCATATAATTTAATTTATAAATGTAACAATAACGAAGCAGTAATGGATCATAACTGATAATCAAATGATATGGCATAATCCTTCTGGAAAAAAACTACACAAGATTTATATTGGTTTTTGGATGGAATAATATATTTTCTTAGAACACACAAAATAGCTTCCCATTTAAGGCTTTGGATTTGCTTGATCTGTTTAAAGCAGTTAAAAAAACAATGAATAAGAAACAAGTTAAGCCTGGTGATGTTTCAAAAGTTGAAACCCAGCACTTACGAATACATTCTTCATTTAACAAAACACTGCCTTAATGATCTTCAAGAATCTAATATTATTTAATTCTCAGAGGATTAAAACCACTTCCAAATCGAACGTGATTGACCTATTTCCAACAGCCATGACAGAAATAGCACATGAACAGTGACTACATGTGCTCCTTTCTATGAAGGATCACGTTTGTAATTATAAGCACCACGGTGAATTAATAATGGGAGGTGAGCATGGGGGAGAACGAGAAAGTGAGAGCATGATAGAGGGTGCCAAAAAGAGAGAGATATTGACAGAGCGAGAGAGAAAGCGAGCCTGTTACATCCGTTTGCAGCCGTCGTTAAGGTGTGTTTGTCAGTGTTTATGTGTGTGTTTGTTTGCTGGGGGGGGGGGGTTGTCACCTAGATGATCACATTACTTCAGCTCTCGTGATAAAACTAGAGGCTGGCCTTTCACCATGGAGCCTTCTGCTTTCCTTCCACTCTTTTCCTCTTAAAGAGACACACCCTCTCCCTCACAGGATCTCGTCTTTTGCGCAACACGTTCCCAGGGGCCTGTTGACTACTTTTATTGGCCATATTCAGTGCATGGAAGACAGATGGTAGCATGTCAGAAGAAGTATGAAGAGTGGACAGCAGGTTCTGAAATAGCCACTGCGGACCGCCTTTCAGAATCAGCGGCTTAAGGCTCATACTAACACTGAGCATTGTGTGCCTCCCATAGATCCCTTAGCATTCTGTTTGACTGACATCGTATGTGGGCTGCACGCCGTCCACTCATCCTGGCACTAATGCTGGCATGAAACGTCAGACTTTATAAATGGCTCTGGCATAGAATGCATCAGTTCATTTTAGAGCTGTAGTGCAATCAAACAACAATGGGAAAGAGTACGCCTGAGGCAAACAGTAGATGCCTACATGTTTACAGCTCTGGATAAAGTCAGCCGAAACAGAAACCATTAGGTCAACATCAAAGGTGGCGTCTGGAGACTGGGCCCTGGTTTGACGGGAACAATGGAATATTCTGATGCCATTGTCACCTTCTGAATGGCGTTATGTTTCACTGACCTCTCAGTGTACACACGCTCAGCCAATCCTGGTTAAATTGCAATGCTGCATGGATACTGATGGCTTCACATAGGCTATACACTGTATGTCTAGGGTATATGGCAAAGATACTAAGTTGAGGGGTATGTTTTTGTCATAAACTTCATATTAATTGGTGGAAGATATTTAGAAAATATACAGTAGGTAGTCACTGTGGGTCCCCCCATGTTGTTTTTGGAAAAAGCTAGTTACTCAGTCGTTCTGGAGGAGTGTTGCTTCAGTGCTCAAAAGAAAATGCACTAACATGGCACTTCAGATGAACTGGAAGCTTGCTTTTAGACCTTGTGCCTTGTCTTGCCCCTGGTGTTGAAGCATTCCAACTAGAATAATGCATACCTTGTCATGCCATCAAGTCAGTTGCCTACATCTACAATCAGCTGGTCAACTGAGACAAGCCATAACAAACTGCATGAGATGGATATGAAGTTACTGGGAGCAGAAAAGCACATGCCTGCCGGTGTATTTTCTGCTTGGCTTGATCTGAACCTCAGTCGTACCATCTTCATTATTGCTTTTGAAAAGGCATGCTACTCTCCCCATCCCTTTCCCAAAATACTCTGCAGACTCTCATTTTAATAGAGACATTTTTTATTCTGCAGTAGGATATAATGGGTAATAATATCCCTCTAAATGTATTTAATGTGTGCACATGTTGTTATGTAATCCTTAAAATTATAAAACTGTTGCACTCTACCTCCAAATCTCTTAGAGTGCTTTTCCACGATAAAGCTGAGATGGCAAATAGAATGGCTTAATGGCTTTATTGCCCTCTCAAAACTCGCAATGTGCATTATTCTAACGGGTTTGGCTGGCTATGCCATTTTGAAAACATTATCAGGGAGGTGAAGTCCCAGGACACAGAAATGTTGTCCTTAGTTTGCGTTGTGATGCTTTCTTAATGCTTGGGTCTGTTCTTCTTAGCCCCTAGATCTCACCGCGCTGTGGAGAGTGGACCTCACTGACTGGCAGCTCTGGCACTGCTCTCTTGCTCTGTTTCTCCTCCCCTCTCTCTCTATGACAGGTCTGGGGAGTGTAGTCTCGCCAACGAAACTAGGCCACAGAGTGATTTCCAATTGCTGCTCAGCCAATAGCACACGGCCTGTCACAACGTGCCTCTATGCCTATGTCAGAATCCCACAGGCACTCCACGCTCTCCTGTGCATCTCACATAATGAAACGACCACAACATTTCAGAGTGCACATGAAATTAAGAGCTCTGTGGCTATTGTATGTATGTTGTGTGCTGATAAATGGGAGAATCCAAGAATTCCATGAGATGCTTATCTAAACAGCTTGTCAAAGAACATTATGGCATAGTGGTGTTTGGCCGATTGGGGATCGTAACGGCAAATACTGGGAATTCTGTGGGAATTTCCCCGTATCTTTTCTTGTGGTCATAGCACCTGCAGGATAACAGACCAGGGCAAAAACAGGCTTTGCAGTGGAATGAGAGAACAAGAAGCACCTGCTGGCCGGAGCCAGTTATTTTCCACTGTGATAGTAAATAAACATTGCACCTGATATCAGTTTGCTGAGCAGCCTTAGGTGGAAACACATTCATCTTGCATCTGTTTCCATTTCCCACCCTGGATACATTTTTATTTGCTTCAGTGTGTGCTTGTGTAAGTGTGGGTGTTTTATGCTCTAATGTGTGTTTGTGTGTTTGTGTGTGTGTGTGTGTGTGTGTGTGTGTGTGTGTGTGTGTGAGTGCTTTTGAGAGCGAGTGTGCTTTATGCTAGGATCTACGTGTGTTTGTTCTGGCATGTGTCTGTGTGCCTTGCATGGCAGTAGGAGTGGTCAAGTGAATTCTGCTGTAGCTAAGTCGATGGTAACACAGGTTATGTGGGTTGCTAGAGATGGCCTGAACAACTGAACTAGTCAACTGAAGAGCACTGAAGGAGAACTCAACATTGAGAGATACAACACGTCTACACTCACGCTATTATCAGCTGGAGAACTTGTAGGAACCAATCATTTCACCGAAAAGGCCCTTTTTTAAAAATGTTTGTGTTTGTGATCCTATCGTCCTCTCTTTGTGTGTGTTTACTTGCTGTGCGTTGTGTGTTTATGCTTGCGCTGTTGACAGTTGCATTGGACTCATCGTGACTCGCTGCTCATTTTCTGCCCCTTCTCTCTCCTCTGTTGGCAGACACAGGGGCCTTCAGTCATCGGAGATACAGCGCCACCACCCAGCGCAGAACCCAGCCCGAGAGACTCGGGGAGGTCGTCAAGGAGACCAGGCCTGACGTAGATGGTAGCGGTGGGCAGAACCAGAGGAAAGAAACCTCCAGGACAGCTATGACGGAGAGAAGCGCAGGAGGACTTTTGCTTTTCGCGTGCGTCTACCCTGAACGCTGCCCCTACTGAAAGGAAAGCCTGCGCTGCAGCCCTTCTCCAGAAGGGTGGAGCTCTCCGCTATAAACCCTGGCATCCTTAGCTTTCGGCAGGCAGTTAGAGCTCCAAGGCCAGGCGTCGCAGGGCCATCGCACCATGTCCTGGTAGAGCTCTGTGCCAAGCGTCAGCCTCCCCTTCCACGCTAAAGACACGCCTGCAGAGGACCAACCAGAGTGCCCCTTTGGATGAAGAGGAAAATGAAATAATCTCGAGTCACTCCTGCTCCATCTTGGCTTGCTTTCTATTGGGCAGCTTGAGGACAAGGGCCTTCTCCTTCCCCAGAAATGCCCTTTAAGTATTGAAAATTCCAACCGAGGCCCGACTCAGCAGTCACATCTCCTCCCTCTCCGTCCGCCCAGTCTCTCCACTTCTGCAGGGTGGTCACTCCCGTTCAGCGCCCATACAGCCCACTCACTCAGCAGCACGTTTTCCTCTGTGTTCACCACGTGGCGGAGGACCATGGGATGCCGGCAGAGCTCGGAGGAGAAGGAGGCGGCCCGGCGCTCGCGCCGAATCGACCGTCACCTGCGCTCCGAGAGCCAGCGGCAGCGGCGCGAGATCAAGCTCCTGCTGCTGGGCACCAGCAACTCCGGCAAGAGCACCATCGTCAAGCAGATGAAGATCATCCACAGCGGGGGCTTCAACCTGGACGCCTGCAAGGAGTACAAGCCCCTCATCCTCTACAACGCCATCGACTCCCTCACGCGCATCATCCGCGCCCTGGCCACCCTCAAGATTGACTTTCACAACGCCGACCGCGCCTACGACGCCGTCCAGCTCTTCGCCCTGACCGGGCCGGCCGAGAGCAAGGGGGAGATCACGGCCGAGCTGCAGGGCGTTATGAAGCGCCTGTGGTCCGACTCGGGGGTGCAGGAGTGCTTCCAGCGCTCCAACGAGTACCACCTGGAGGACAACACGGCCTACTATCTGAACGACCTGGACCGCATCTCGGCACCCGACTTCATCCCCACTGTGGAGGACATCCTGCGCTCACGTGACATGACCACCGGCATTGTGGAGAACAAGTTCACCTTCAAGGAGCTCACCTTCAAGATGGTGGACGTGGGGGGACAGCGCTCGGAGCGTAAAAAGTGGATCCACTGCTTTGAGGGCGTAACCGCCATCATTTTCTGTGTGGAGCTAAGTGGCTACGACCTCAAACTCTATGAGGACAACCAGACGGTAAGAAATGCCAGTAAAATACACCCACAAACCCACTCCGACACACACTGACATTACCACATAACCTTGCTGCCGTTCACCAACCATCACAGTACCCTTAGGTAATTCTGCTTTTGAACTAGAGGTAACTGTGGTCTCCTGGTACTTTCGCGTTGAATAAACCTGGGAAAATCCGCAATGACTGCTTGCTCATTTTTAACTACAGAATAATTGCTGGTTGTTTTTAGGGAAGAGGTAATATACAATCAAACAATACTTGAGAAAGTCCCCTCCAAAAAAAACAACACCAAATGTAATATGGGAGAGGTTTGACAATGACAATTGGACAGACATTGGTCTACCCTGTGGAAGAGTGGAAATGGTATTTATAGGTAAAAGGTTTACAGTTGTGAAAAGTGTTGAGAGCAGATAGCACACGCAGGAAGCACATGAGCCTGATGTTATCTCTGCTGCGTCATCCTTACTGTGTACTCCTCTGTCTTCTCTCAGCTCACATGAAAAGGAAGCTATGGAGGATGCTTCAGTTACAGTACATTTCTATTTTATCTCCTTGGTGACTTACCCAAAGGGAAACGATGTGATATGTTTGAATATATAAGGTGTGGTAGTTTGGTTACTCAGATTTTTTTTCTGGGATCTGACTTTTCTGACTTCTCACATAAATCTCACATCAACTAAGAGGGGTTTCTAAGAAATGAAACTACTCCTATGTTTAGGACCTTTACAATCTCTTTTAGTGACCTATTTAAGCAGACCTGATTATTACTGTGCTACACTAATAAAGCAAGATGTACCTGTGTAGAGTTAGGACATGAAATCAATTAGTTTTTCCAGGGTAAAAATAAACTGCAGTTAGGTGCTAATTGAGTTCACTGTATAGGGTGTGAGGGTGTTTACCTGTGAGAATTAGCAGCTTGTACTGCAGTGGGATGTCGCAGGTGCAGGCACATATATTCTTGTGATTCTCAAAATGATAGGGAAAGCAAAAGAAATAATAGCATGGAAAACAGTGTAACCAAACCAGAGCAGGAAAACAGAGGGTTGTGTGTGGAAATCCGAAGCTCCTGTCCCTTCCCCCATCAGCCCAGCCTCTGCTACTGCACATTATTTATGAAGTAGGGGTGTGGCCAGCCGGCATCGCCGATTTGCGGCCTTATCTGGGAAATGTCTGTTGACACAGTTTACAGTTAAACGTCTCCCTGGACATGGGGCCTTTCACAACCCCAATATAAGACAAAACATTGTTGCTAGCTATCAAATGACTCATAATGCAACGAGTCGGAGAAAAGCATGCCGGAGCACATTAAATAAGCTGTCGGGCAAGTAGACAAGGAGAATACCAGTAAGCCAGACCGGCAAAGACCGTGGTGAGTCTGAATTAGAGTGCTCAACGAGCACTCAACGCATTAAGGGCCGGACCAGATGCCCAATAGACGGCCTGTAGTTCCTCCCCTAACTCCCCTATAGCTCCTCTGATGGTCTGGAAGCCACTCACTACTGGCAAATGGATTCCCTGCTCTCCACTCTCTCCCCCTCTCCCTGGCTGCCCTTATGCGTCACAGTATCTAGGGGAAGGATCAGACCAGGCCTTAATGATCGGCCCTTCGAGCTGAGGGTATTTTAGGTAATTAATTTGTCTATGTGCGTTTGTCTCTAAGCAATGCAAACAGAAGTCACTGATGGAGCATTTGAGACCAGCAGAAATCCCTCATTGTATCTCCCTATCAATATGAGTGTTAGTATTAGCTGAAATCAGATGTGTTAACAGGGACATTTTGGGATCAGTGTTGAAAGACAAAGAAGAGGGTACAAGGCCTGGTGAGAGTTGAAGACAATGGGTATAAAACTACTGGAGGTTCTTTTGTGTTCTCGTTTGGGAAAGTATGGTCTGCTTAAATGTGAAATTGATGTGCCAAATTATTTGTTTCCAGTCGAAAGACACAGGCAGCTAGATGGCTGCACATGATGACCTCGGAACAGATTAATTAAGTTTAATGACAGCACCTGCAAACAAACAAAAAACAAACAAATGTGGCTGGTTTTGCTTCTAAGGTAGGCCTACTCTACAGTGTAGCTTCCATTCTTTTGCCCGCCAACCCGATTCCCTGATGCATTTTTCCTGTCCCATCCCTGTCTTCATAATGAATTGTGTTGCCATGGCTACAGTTGCCTAGCAACAGATCGGTCAAATGCTCCTAATCCCAGGCTGTTGACAGTGAGATGTCGGTTGGTGTGTGTGTGTGTGTGTGTGTTTGTGTGTGTGTGTGTGTGTGTGTGTGTGTGTGTGGTGGGAGGGGGTGGGGGGGGGGGGGGGGGGGGGGGGTGCAGCAGTGGAGAGGTATAGATATCAGCTGTGCTACTGTCTTTTGCGGATGCACTTACGTCTATCTAAGTGTGCGTAATGTCTATGCGGGTGTGACTGTACTGCTTGTTTGTACGGAGGCTGGGTGACTGCAGTGCAGCGGGTAGTGTGTGAGCTGAGTGTGAACTACAGTATAGTAGAGGTGTAGCTACTGGTTAACATTCAATGAAAAGGTAAAATAAATTACAGGTGGAGTATCATGCCAATAGCCCTGGGATTGATGGTGTCTGGGTGAGTGCTATTCAATGGATGAGGAAACCAAAAAGCAGAGTGTCTTGGGAAAATTCGATATATTTTTTGTCCAGTACAGTGGGTATTCAAGCTAATTGCTAACGGTCAATATGGTTCATATTCTGCACATCTAGGGAGGAATGATCTGTAAATTCCCTGGGTCATGGAATCAAAAGCAGGAGGTGGAAGGAGGGAGGTGGAAGCAGGGAGGTGGAATAGATTCGACCATCATAGTTTTAAGTTTGCATTGCAAAGGTAGCGTAGTTACAGAAAAAGATCAAGTGGTAATACAAGTGCTAACAGTATTTAAAATATCAGCAGAGAGACCCTTTGTGGCCCTGGCAATTCTAAGCGACAGTTATTTGCATTAAACCTTTACAAATACGACGACATTATGGAGGTGGTGGTGTTGGAATGGTGGGGGGGTATATATCCTCACTCCAGCGCATTGTATTTTAATTGAATTATGGGACTGGGGGGTTGGGTGGGATGCATCCTCCCTCTATCGTATCGCATTTGCGGGAAACAAAGCATTTACACAAAGCTGAACCTCCTCATTAATACTTAAGCTTAATTAAGGCTTGTGTGTCTACACTGCTCAGGGACGCAGTGGCACTGATGGGAGGCCGGGGGAAATGGAGAGAGAGAGAGAGAGAGAGAGAGAGAGAGAGAGAGAGAGAGAGAGAGAGAGAGAGAGAGAGAGAGAGAGAGAGTGTGTATGCATGTTTGTGTGCGCGCGTGCACCATGCTGTGGGGTGTGGGGGGCCTCACACTGCTCGCGCCTACTCTCCATCTCCCCCGCCTCTCTCCCCTGCTGAGACCGTTGCTCCAGGAGGGAGAGAGAGCAGGTTAAAGGGCCGGGGCCAGCTCACGCATGGCTTTCCCATGTCTCCTGCCTTCCTCTCCAAGCAGCAGGGCTTTTGTTCAGACACCTTGGGGTGGGATTCAGGAATAGCCCGGTGGCACTTGTTAAACAGTGCTAAGGGGCACGGGCTCTGTCCCCAGAGAGGTCCACTACGACCCGAGTATGCGTTATTGCTCGGACTGACCCTGCGTATAACAAGAGTCTTTGGGCCGAAGCTTCGGGCCATGTATTCTAATGAAGACCAGACAGCAGACAGAATACACGTCGGATTGTAGAGCGGGGATAGCAGCTGAAACAGTATGAGAGGTGACGACGGGTAAGGTCTATGACCTAACATTAACCCTAAAATGAGGATGACAGTTTGCAATGCGCAATCAAACCCCCAAATGATTAGTATTTCAATTTTGAAATGATCTGTGAAAAGGACAGCATTGCAGGTGCAGCTGCAATTCAAGTAACAACATCTCTCCTAAATTCTCTCGCTCCCCCCTCTCTCGCCCCTCTCTGTCTTCTCTCTGTCTATTTTACTCTCTTTCTCTCTCTCTCTCTCTCTCTATAATTTTTCCTTGCTCTTTGTCTCACTCGGGGAGCAGATCTTGTGATTTGCTCAGAGCACCATAATGTTTGGTGTAACCTTTTAAACAGCGGCCCAGTCTTCCAACTGACATCCTCCCTCAGTCACAAGCTACTGGCTAAGCACCATATGCCTGAAGTCTCTCTCGTCCCATCCATCTCTTCCTGTCTTTCTCCGATTTTCTAGACCTCTAGACCTCATACATGACGGAGCTCAACTTTTCTCACATCTGTGCAGATTATTTAACATTTAGCCGCACCATCTGTCTGAAACTCGGCAGTGTTGTAAACATGATTCACTGCGCCACGCAAGTTGAGCTTCCTTTCCCGTGTTCCACCCTCACTGATTTTAGTACCTGGTATTCCCACATGTTAATTACAGAGGGTAGTCCTTTTATTGTGGGTTCACATGCAGCCGGTCTGAAAGTTCTTCCGGGGTTAACAGCTCAAGTAGTTCTGACCAATTGCATTTTTGAAACATGCGAATCGAAGAGTTTACGTGCATTTGGCTGCTTTCCCTGGAGGTCCTGCAGCAGAACTGGCATCAAATCAGGAATTTAGGGAAGATGTTTTGTGTAACAAAACAGACAGCAACGTGGTGATAAAATTTCCCATGCTTATAAATGGTCATCATCCTGCTGGAGACAGAGGGCATGCAAGCATGATATATGCTTATTGCGTTTGCTAAGACTCTTTGCTGGCAAGAATATGCCATCACCTGTGCATAGGTTTGGATTTAGAGCCCTCCTGTGCTCAAGAATACACTTTCATTTCATCCATGGTCCAGTTTGATTCTTAGAAAAGCTCACCATGAACACTCCCTCCTACTCTTTTCAGTATTGTGTACAGTGGAATTCATTAGAATTTCATGCTCATTTGACCTAAATTGTTAAACTTGCCACACCTCTTCTGAGAACGAGTTCTTGTAGATCTAGGTCATAGGAGTAATGTATTCCCTAATGGTAAATTTGAGGTGACGATCCTTATGGTTTAAGGAGAGACAATTATGGTTCAAGTACATTTATTTGTCATGGTCAAGTCCTGCCCTAATCTTTTATAGCTGTAAATGTTGTCCTGATATATTTCCAGTCACATGAACCAAAATAGTTCTAATTTAATTTGAAATCATTAGCTTAAAAATATGGTACATTTTCCACAATGGTGGCCTTTCTTCTGAATTTTATGTTTTGGTTCTCACGGATTGCATTCTCTACTTTCTTTTCCAATCCTGACAACACCTCCCTCCCCCTGTATCACTCTCTCTCTCTCTCTCTCTCTCTCTCTCTCTCTCTCTCTCTCTCTCTCTCTCTCTCTCTCTCTCTCTCTCTCTCTCTCTCTCTCTAAATCACAGAGTCGTATGGCAGAGAGCCTGCGTTTGTTTGACTCCATCTGCAACAACAACTGGTTCACCAACACCTCCCTCATTCTCTTCCTTAATAAGAAGGACCTGCTGGCTGAGAAGATCAAGCGCATCCCGTTGACCGTGTGCTTTGCCGACTACAAGGGCCAGAACACCTACGAGGAGGCCGCCGTCTACGTGCAGCGGCAGTTTGAGGACCTCAACCGCAACAAGGAGACCAAGGAGATCTACTCGCACTTCACCTGCGCCACCGACACCAGCAACATCCAGTTTGTGTTTGACGCCGTCACGGACGTGATCATCCAGAACAATCTCAAGTACATAGGGCTGTGCTAGGACTAGGCACAGCGTGGGTGGGTTGGGTGGGGTGGGCTGGGGGGGTGGGGATGGGTGGGGTGGGGGTGAGAGGAGCA
This sequence comes from Aplochiton taeniatus, assembly GCA_017639675.1. Classification (NCBI taxonomy): domain Eukaryota; kingdom Metazoa; phylum Chordata; class Actinopteri; order Galaxiiformes; family Galaxiidae; genus Aplochiton; species Aplochiton taeniatus. The sequence goes on along the minus strand of CM030172.1, from coordinate 23,880,011 downwards.
GGCTGCTTGGCATCAGTTGGCCCGCTATCAGGCAGGGCATACAAGTGTTATGCCAGCCTGCCTGCCTGTCTCTATTGAAGAGGTGCAGATTAGAACTGTTTGGGAAACCAGTGGTTGAGATAGACTGGGACCTACCAGAGGTTACAACCATTTGGCTTACAGTCACAGAGCTGGGGGTCAAAGGTCCACAAGGGACCCAATGTGTTTGCACTGAATATATGAGTATGTAGAAACACACACACAAACACATGTGCACTCACCCTTACGTTTGCTCACAAGCACTTGGTTATGTGGAAACACTGGAAGTTAAATTTCAGCCCCCCACCCCCATCCATCCACCCTCGGCCTGCCTGACATAGGACTGAGCAGGGTTCTCTTTTGGCAGTTATCAGTTAATTTTGTCTTTATAGGTTATATGATTTGCCTGAGTCGACCTGCTGCTTTACGAGAAAACAACATAATCCATTTGAGTTCTCTTTTGAAAACAAGGAAAAGAGTTGGTCCACCTGAGGTTGCATTGGAATTGACTAACCATTGAAATCTGAGAACACATCAGGAGGACATTATGATGTCAATAGGTTTTCGGTTCAAAGGAAAAAACTGCCACTGTCTAAAGCTGAAATGCAAGGCTTTTTCTACACACATACTCTTAATGTTACATTTCCTTTTGCCTGAATGTTTCTCTCATGTTGCCCTGTTGTCCCTTTCATTTTAGGTTTTCTTCTGTTTTGGTGTTTTTAAAATGCGAAGGTATACCATATCTGCATTTTATTGCAGGTCTCTGTTTTACTGGGAGAGTGTTACACTCACTGGAGTCCATAGTGTTCTCACATCATTCCAGTTTCCAGCAAAAGAGACATCTTATACAGTGCCAATTTCAGTGTAAATAAAAAAATGATCCCATAAAATGTCACTTTTTTTGTTTTTTATTGACAAAAACTTTAAAAGATGCATGGTTTTGTTACTTTGGGATATCGGTACATATATACTTTATTTTTTTTCTGTTATCTTAGTTTTACCTAATATATTCCCCAAAGCATATGAAAGTCAAACACTGTGTACAATTGTACAGTTGTCAAAGAGGAATTTATTAAATATAGTTCTATTAATTGAAATATTGAGAATGAGTTAAGATGATGAAGTTAATGAGTAAAGATGATGAAAAATGATGACAATGATGACGGTGGCAACCATAACAAGCTCAAATACAAAACCCAGCATGATAACATAAAGTGGGTCGATGTGACAAGTTTTCAGACAAAATATATGTGGGAAAAAAACCAAATCTTTCAGTTTACTTCTCCTTGCATTATCTAAATGGGAATTGTCATTAAGTCAGTCAATATGATGTGTAAATATACTGTAGGGTAAACTATTTTGTCAAAACAAATGATAAAAAGGTTGAGTGTCAAAGAAAGCAAAAGAGAGCTAGAGGGAGGACACCCCCACTCCACTCTTACTCCAAACCCCACTTTTTCAATTCAGATGATGATGTGCAAACAACTTAGCTAAAGGGCTTCAGGCTTGACTTTACATGATGTCCACTTCAACAAAAATCTACCAATTTAGATGAAATATAAAAGGATCAATAACAATAAATAAAGTGAATTATGCAAATGCTGTCTGAGTACAATATTTATTTTTTGTTTGTTGATTAAACCGTTGCATAGTCATTTTGGAGCATTGGCTGGTGAGAGGGTTCCCAGACAGACACTGATGCGACATCACGCCCTCAATTGTGCTACGAGTGCTTTGCTGTGTAGAATGGGAACATACCGTTCCCAGCATACCGTTCCCTTCATCTCTGTTCTCCACAAAACACTGTGAAAAGGGGACGTTCTTTTCCTGGTAATCAAGCACATTAAATATCCAATTAAAGTTGAAAATTAATGTAGCCTTCATGTGACAGTTGGGGGAGACCATTTAGATGGTCACACATTCCATTTTAATTAGAGCACAAACCCTATGTGACCCCTCAGAATTGTTGATGGACCTATTGAACAAAGTGGTGGACTGCACTGTGGTTTAATAAAGCTACTCCAAGTATACAGTTGGCTTACTATACACCATGGCTGATACACTCATCTGATTTGATTCAACAAAAACTATGTGAACAAGATAAACACCCTGCTTATTCATGTGCATAAACAGCTGGCAAAAACGAGGGTGCATTTGTTCTACGTAAATTAAGAGGCCGTAATTATACCAGCTGACACTAACTTCAAGAACTTACCAAACCCCTGGTATGATGAGCACTGTTAACAACACAAGCAAATAGCCTAACCTTGTACAACTCATACTTCGTTCAAACTAGAAATTGCAATGGATTTGTACTGTACTATTTGTTATTCATCCACACAATAGGCATGGGTCAACTTAATGTGGAAGTGCACTATTTATTCTTGACATTTTTGGAAATGAAAAGGTTATTCATAAAATTATTGGATTTCTTCCCCCCTAAACTTATGATTTAATTTTCTTGTGTACATTCTCTAGTAAAACACAACCTAATTTTTGGGAATCAAACAATTTCTTTAGTTAATACTGAGAGAAAGTATGGGAAAGTATGATATTCAACCACAACATTTTACTGCCATTGGTTGGAATGTGCTCTCATTGTATTGTATAGGTCACAGCAGTATAAGCTTCATTATATTCCGAGTGTGCTTGTAAACATACAAGCCAAAGGGGAATGTGTTTGTTTTCAAATAAGTGGAATTACTTTTTGGGATGATTAAAAGAAAACTCTTGATTTCATCAAAACTCTTGTTAAAATGAATTGTAGTACTTCCACAATTTGATACCTCTACCAATATGAATGAAATCCATTTTAATGTGTGTTTTTTTTTTTTTTTTACCACAGAAGACATCACATAGGCTAAGGGTAAACAATGATCAGGGCTGCCAGCCTGCCATTAGGTTTGACCAAGACAGTTTGCAATCAAGCCTTGGCCGTAGAGCATACAAGGAGAGTCTTCTAGATGTTGGCCTAATGGCCTTTATACATGAATTCCAGAGTGAGAGCCCAGCAGTAATCACAACCTGTGACTGTCATGTGGATGAATAACGACCAGAAGAAGACAAAGCAAAAGAAACATCTGCGTTATCAATTTGAAGACAGAGTGCAACTGTGGTATTGAAATTAATTCATATATCCCCTGAAAGCAAAGGTTGAAGGTATATAAACACGAGCAAGATCATAACGTGGCCAAAAGGCTCTTAACAAGGCAGGTTACTAAAAATTATAGATCATGTGGTTTTCATGGAACACTACTTCAGTAACAATCAGGTTGGAAGGCTATGTCTGAAGGTGTACAATAAAACTAGTTTTCGTTGATTTTTACATACATGCCTGGGTCAATTAACATTTTGAGACAGCATGTGTTCAAATTCCAACTCATGCCATGCTGCCAATTTCTCACATATCGGTTTCTGACCTGTAGCACTGATGTATCTGATAGAACCCATATAATAGCTCTGATTGGTTACAAATAATGATGATCAGACATTTTTTTATATGTTGCATGGCTGTTGACATGCTTACCATGGCTTGTTAATTAAGAGGCCTATGATGGAATAAGTAAGGCACACATTGAAAAGGCATTGTCCAACCGGACCCCTGAAGTGAACTAAACTGCCAATCAGACATAACAATGTCCTAGCGCTCTTTTTTTTACCTCTTTTTTATGTTATGTTTGGTTGTTGCTATTCATATATAGATTCTGCCTTAAACAGGTCACTGCTGAAAAAAGAGACCTAGTCTCAGTTTATACCCCTGTATAAATAAATAAAATAATAAAAACTGGTAGACAATTACACATCTGAATTACCCTATATTAAGTTTCGAACAACGTTTTATGGACAGATTCGTCAAATGTGGATTTCTATTTGGCCAATATGCTGTAGGATGTAGGCCAAGTGTCTCCAAATTAGAAAAAAAATGAATATATATCTTACTGTATCCCACAGTAATAACCTCATACCAGCAGAAGTAGACCTATAACCAATGGTCTAGGGCATTTTTGCATCAGGACAGGATGACGAGCCTGGTATAATTTCATGCATGCTTCAAAACCATCTTTGATAGGCCTACACTGCATCATTGAAAGATGATCCGTGCATTTGCTGTGGCTAAATTGGGCCATTGCTGCCTCCCAGCGTAAGACAGGGTTACGCATATAAGCAGGGAGTAGCCCTCTCCGTATAGTTTGGCATTGGAAAATACCTGTTGTAAAGAGCAGGTGGAATTTAGAAGCAACATCTTCAGAAAAACCATTATCTCTTGATCTGGCTCCTAATCTGACTATTTTTTGCCGCTCGATATGTTTGAAGCCAAATGCAAAATGATAGCCCATCGGGAGAAAAGAAAATCCGCTAAAGCAACTGTTCTTTTTGATGTCAACATATAACATGAGAAAATATTTTAAAAAGAGAGTCTTGACAGAGTCTGCAGGTTAATCAGAGTGAAAGTTGAATCCAAGCCTTCTAAGGTCACGTGATTCCGCCACTGCACCAGCAGCAGGGTTTCCATGGAAACACGATGTTCATGGAACAGATCCCAAGGCTCAAGTTTGATTCGGTCGCCCTTCCACGACTACTAATTGTGAGTATAGACAGCTAGTTAATGTACGCTATCTTTTTCATCGAATATGTCACAACAATGCGAATCTTTAATATGATAAAATGCTGCAACATATTGAAGGTTGCAGACATTGTGAGCTACTTTAGATGGTGGTAGCGTAACGTCAGTAGTATGGAGTCATTTGCCATTGGAGTGGACAGACAACTGACCGAAGCTCAGTCAGACACCACATTGCAATTTGGTCATGTCAAACGTCTCCATAGTTTCAGTCGTCAACTTCTAATGCCAGCTTAGATTTCACAACTAGAAAATGATGACTGTTGTGTAAACATTTCCCTTCGCACTGCAGGTAGGCCTATACATCTATAGCCAAAAAGTTGAAAACAGCTCACTGTGAGCTGCTCTCACACAGCATGCAGGAGACCAAGAATGGAATGATGGTGCAGTTTTCACCACCTGTCAGCAGAGACAGAATCATCTGTACATTTCCAATGGTAGGTCACTGAAAGTTATTAAATTGCACAATGCAGACAAAAGTAATTTCTTAAAATACCCCAACAAAAAACAAACCCTGATCCACCTCAAAAAATGTTGTCTACATGCATACTGTTAAACTGTCAGTGGGACCTCAGGACTTATTGGAAATATGTGACATTCACTGAGGGTTTCTCACAGATGGTTAAGAATTGGTCACAGGACTTGGGGCTAATTCTAGGACCAGCGAGCAGACAGGGCATGTCTGTCTAAACTAGACGGCTAAACTCAGCTCTAACTGTTCAAGCTTCTCGTGGGGTAGTTCAAATACATCGCTTAGTTCACATGGTAATTAGTTTAACACAATTATGGCTGATTGAGGGTTGTTTTTGTATAACCTGTTTTTGTAGGAGTAGAGGCCACTCAGCATGTTAAATAATCCCCGTTACATTAGAAATGGACAGCTCTCTATTAATGTTCTCATTACAGAAGGGATATATGTTCCTAATGTATTGTAAAGGAAATGTCCAGGCTCATGCAGAAAACAACCCATTAAAGGAGGGGAGAATCCATGCAATAATCAAAGTACAATTTTATTAATGACTACAGAGAGCAAGTCTGTACACAGAGAAATTACTACAGTGAGTTCACTCTAACAACATAGTAAGTTCTGGTTTGTTGACAAGGTGGAAATGAGTATATCGGTCTAAACTAAACAAATCATTAATTGGTCAAGGGAGGAACATGTGTTACTTTCCAGTATTGAAAAAGTCACGTATGCCAACTGGTATTATGATGGCTACGAACAGACAACACTAGCCTTCAGTGTCTCAGAGAGGCACATGTTATCTCTTTGGTGCTTTGGCCTTCACTCGGAACCTTACCTCACATCTGAACAACAGCTCCAGACTTGAAATTCCTTTAGGATGCCCAAATTTGTCCCTTACAGTATAGTACAATATTTAATGTAATTGTTCTTTCTAGTGTTATAACCCTCAGGCTTGCCTGCAACTGAAGCAGGACTGGAACTCAGAGGCCAAAAATGCCTGTAAAGATAGGGCGGCAAGACATCAAGGGTGAGTTGCCTGGGTTAGCATTACAAACTGAAGGTGAATTATGTTGTTACTCCAAACCAGTACATGTATACAAACAATAGAGGTGGTAGGAGAATAGCTTAAGCTATGAAGAGTGAATAATACCTGTCCTACCAACATTTTTTGATTGAACTTGGAGATGGGACAGACAGAAGATGTCCAAAGCAGTGGTAGTTGGAGACCTGAATGTGGGGAAGACCTGCCTAATTAACAGGTAATTTTTTTACACGACACAGACATATATACTGCACTACAAACCTATTAATGAGTTTATTTGTGTGGTTCATGTGTGCAGGTTTTGTAAAGATGTGTTTGACAGAGATTACAAGGCCACCATTGGTGTGGACTTTGAGATTGAAAGGTTTGAGATCTCTGGAGTTCCTTTCTCTCTTCAGATGTGAGTAGTTTGTGTTGAACATTTTCTAGGTTCATAGGATAACTCAAATGGAGTCTCATTGTAGATATCTTCTCGGTTGGCTTGTTGATTTCTTATCTGTAGCTGGGACACTGCTGGCCAGGAAAAATTCAAATGCATTGCTTCCGCATACTACAGGGGTGCTCAAGGTAAGACATTCAATAATTTGGCCGTGAATGCTTTTGAGTATTTGCTATACTAAATGAAGCTTTTGATTTCATATAACTGAAGCAAAGTTTGTTTGCACCTCATAGTTATTATTATTGTCTTTGACATGGCGGACATCAAGACTCTCGATCATACGCGGTAGGATTTTTTAAACTTACCAACTCTTGTGAATAGTAAATCATTAGTCGATTGTAACTCATAGCAAATTATCTGATTTTTACAGTCAGTGGTTGGATGACGCCATGAGAGAGAATGAGCCTGGTTCCTGTTTTGTCTTTTTAGTTGGCACCAAAAGTGATCTAATAGTGAGTACTTTCATGTCAATGTGTATTTTCTAATAAATTACGTGCCTTTTGCACTCCGTAACTAACACTAAAATGTCCCTTTTTGTACCTTTCTTTGCTTCAAGTCCCCAGAAGAACGCCAAAGGACAGAGAAAGAAGCTGTCAAGGTAGCAACAGAGATGAAAGCTGAGTTTTGGTCTGTTTCAGCTAAACAAGGTACAATCCAGAGTTCACCTAATCCTTTTCTTAAGTATAAGAGTCAGAATCTAAAACAGCAAAGTGACAACAACTAGAAAGCAGTTGCACAGGTGCTCAATCTAGCATGTATTTTAATGCGTTCTAGGGGAGAATGTGCAAGCTTTTTTCTTCCGGGTAGCAGCCCTAGCTTTTGAGGATTCCGTATTAAAGGACATGGAGAGAGGGAGCTCAACTGCCACTATTGGACGGGGCGACAGCATCAGTAAGTGACCACTGGGAAATGCATAGGAGTGGGGTGGGGTAGACATTGAAGAACAGTGATGACTTAAAGCTGTTGACTACTTTTTTTTTATTTTGACTCAGGATCAGATACAACAAACTTAACAGACGTTATCACATCCAGAGAAACAAAGAAAGACTGCTGCTAAAAAAGAAGAGTGCGTGGAATTTTGAAAAAACACCCATCATAAGATAACCAGGGAGAATGTGCATACATTTATAGGTTCAGAATTTAAAAAAAAAAACTTTTAGAGTGAATACATTCTTGACTGAAACACAACACTCTAAATGGTGCCTTAGGATAAAGTCTGTGTGTCCTTCCAGACCAAAATCACTGCCTTTTAGTGTATGCAATATATGTGTTTTATGTTTTGAACTCATCATTTTTATAACTTTAATTATGAACTTGTGTTGTTTACTTGTTTATTTCATTAATTGTCTTGATTTTTTATTACAGTTATTTTACTTGATCACTCTGCTGTAAATGCTTATATATATATCCTTCCAAGTTAACCAAGAAGTGTAGATCTAACTGGTCACCAGTTTAGAAAGGGCAACACAAATATCGGAGTTATTTATGCTCTTTGCCTAAAATCATGGTATTCATACTATCATACCAAATGTATTGTGCATATATTGTATTGCAAGCTTGTTTGATGTTTTTTTTTCGATCTAATAATATAGTTTATTGTCATCTATTAAAGGCAATTTATTCACTATACGTTGATGTGCAGCATCTAGTTATTGTAAGTATTTACCATCGTGTTTACAAACTCAGAGAGACTGACGTAATACGGGGCTGGATAGCATACGCAACTTCCAGTCCCATTCACTCAACCAGTAAGAAAGGACTATATTCACAAAGAACCAATCATGGACATAGTCGGTTTTAAGTGGGCGGGATCACACTGTTGAGGAAGTGAATGCGTTAGTACTCCATGCAGCAAAACCTATGGATCTGAAATCAAGATGCTTATTCGAATATTGTGCCTGAGATATTGCATGTGATTGCACCCGAAAGACAGTCTACTTTGATGTAAGTCATGTCTATCTTTATATCGTTTCACATTGTCCGGCTAAGTTAGTAGCATCAACTTTCACATTTGATGCTAACAAACTAGCTATCAAGTCAAGTGGCAGCATCACGAGCTAGGGTGCTTGTACATACCAGGGTTCTTTCAGGCCATTGCCCGTTCTAGTTATTATGAGTTGAATGTAGGTATGCCTTGTTTTGGGGGTTTCATTGAGTTGTAATCTCCTAAACGTGTCTAAATGTAGGTTATTTGGTTGTTGGTTCTACTCAGCTGGTCTACCATGAAGACTAACAAGTCATACAAGCTTGTCGTTCACAAGAAAGGCTTTGGTGGGAGTGGTAAGTGAAGAAATTAATCTTTACAGAGAAAACAAATTACTAAGGATATTAAGGACTTGAAATCTATTTTTATTCATCTGACATGATTTCCTTCCCAGATGATGAGTTGGTTGTCAACCCCAAAGTTTTTCCTCAAGTCACTCTTGGGGACATTATCGAGATTGCACACCCCACAGATGAATACAGGTAAATGTAAAACTTTTTGACATGACTTGGACACGGTTCTGAGTTAGAGCTATCTTACTGTTTACATTAGAGCTGTTCACATTTTTCTTTATTTCCTGCTCCCACAGTCCTCTCCTGCTACAAGTGAAGAGTATCAAAGAGGATCTTCAGAAAGGTACAAACAGACTGGTTTATGGGGGTATCACAGGGGGTATAATTAAAGAAATTATAATAAATGGATTTTGGATGACCTAAAAAGATGAACTCCCCTCTTCATCATTTTCTTGTCAAAACCTGTGTCCCCATCTTAATTAGAGACTATCAGTGTGGACCAGACAGTGGCTCAAGCTTTCAAATTGCGGGCATACCAGGATGTCATTGTCAACATTGTGGATCCAAAGGTGTGTTTGTTTACAAAAACATCTTCAACATCCTGGAACCCTTCTCTTGCATTGTTAGCAGAGGACTAATATAGTTTCATTTTACAGGATGTGACCCTAGACCTTGTAGAGCTCACCTTCAAAGACCAGTACATTGGCAGGGGGGACATGTGGAGGCTAAAGAAGAGTCTGGTAAAGCTCATACATGCACGTTTCATAGATTAGTATATTTTCTGTCGTTACCTGTATATGCAGTGATATCGTTTATTGACATTATTACAGGTGAGTACCTGTGCCTATGTGACCCAGAAAGTAGAGTTTGCTGGAATCAGGTATGCATTTTCATTTATGTTATTATATAATGAACCACAAGCATAGGTCTCTACTTGTTTAGTTCACCATATATTTCCCCCTGATTTCTCCAGAGCCCAGGCTAGTGAACTGTGGGTGAAAGGAGAGAAAGTCACATGTGGCTACATCAGTGAAGATACCAGGGTGAGCAACACGCGAGTATCTGTGACATTTGCACTCCTTTGGGGTTGACATGTTTTGATGAATTCTAAATTCAATCGCTGGATGTAACTTGTCTTTTCTTTTCGCCGTCTTGTACCAAAGGTGGTGTTTCGGTCCACTTCTGCTATGGTCTACATCTTCATCCAAATGAGCTGTGAGATGTGGGACTTCGACATCTACGGTGGGTTCACCGTGCTTGATTATAAGTGCCCTGTATGTCTTTTTGGCCTTGTATGTTATGTATTTTTATTGGTTTATTGACTGTAACTTAATATAAATATATATATACATATATATATATATATATATATATATACCACACACACAAACACACACACACACACACACAGCATCATGCAAAAGTCAGAGACCACCCTTTTGTTTATTTAATTTTCAGTCAAAATATCAAGACATTTATTTTTGTCAGAAAATAATATAGGCAGCATACATTTAACCTCTCACCATTTAACACTTGCTTTGAGTTTTTCAAAGACATCTGCAGGGATATTGTTCCATGCATCTCATAGACACCTTCTAAGTTCAGTCTAAAGAGGGGGGTTGCATTTTCTGCTTCTCAAGAGCCAAGTAATCCCAAACACATTCAATGATGTTGAGGTCTGGGCTCTGGGGTGGCCAGTCCATTGTTCTGGGAATATCAGAAGCTTCTTTGGTTGATAAGTGTGTCTTAATCTCCTTAACAGTGTGCTTAGGGTTGTTATCTTGCAGTAGAATTAATTTGTTCCCAATCAAATGTTTTCCAGAGGGTATTGCATGATGTATTAAGATGTGTTTGCGTTCACAATGCCATCAATCAAAATCAAAGCACCAAGCCAGACGTTACTATAAATCCCCAAACTTGGACTGATCCTCTACCATGCTTGACTGACGATTGTAGACATGGTACCAAGGGTCCTTCATTGCATCCGCATCATACCTCCAAAAATCTCAAATTTAGACAACCTTCAGGCAAGCATGGTGGAGGATCAGTCTACGTTTGGGGATATAAAACAGCTTCTGAAGTTGGTGCTTTGATTTTGATTGATGGCATCGTGATAAATACAAACACATCTTAATACATCATGCAATAAATAACCTCTGGAAAACATTTGATTAGGAACAAATTAATTCTACTGCAAGATAACAACCCTAAGCACACTATTAAGGAGATTAAGACATACTTAAAAACCAAAGAAGCTTCTGATATTCCCAGAACAATGGACTGGTCACCCCAGAGCCCACACCTCAACATCATTGAATGTGTTTGGGATTACTTGGCTCTTGAGAAGCAGAAAATGCAACCCCCCTCTTCAGACTGAACTTAAGAGGTGTCTATGAGATGCATGGAACAATATCCCTGTCTATGAAAAACTCAAAGTAAGTCTCCCAAAAAGAATGGAGGCTGTATTGGTAGCAATGTGTGAACACACAAAATACTGAAAAAATTATATTATGTTTAGTTGTGGAGTCTTTTGTGTAATTTTATGTAAAATATATAGTATGTGCCTGTAATGTTTTCTGTCACTGAAAAATAAATAACTTGACATTTTCACCAACAATTAAATAATCAGAAGGGTGGTCCCTGACTTTAGCGCAGTACTGTATATGTTTTTTTGTTTGTTTTGCTTTTCAGGGGATCTCTACTTTGAAAAGGCAGTCAGTGGTTTTCTTTCTGACTTGTTTGCGAAATGGAAGGTCAGTTTGTTCCGTTGTGCAACTTTTCTAGAGTTTACCATGTGACTGATGAAAATATTTGTATATTTTTAAAACTAAACTTAGACTTTTGGATTCATATAATATTTGATTTTGTTTTGATGACACTTTTCAGGAGAAAAACTGCAGTCATGAAGTCACTGTTGTACTTTTCTCTCGGACGTTCTACAGTGCTAAAACTATTGGTACGATGGTTACGATGAGATATTTTCTATGATTTAAACTACAGTGATTTCATTTGTGACTGCATGGATTATTACTCCTTATTAGATTATTTCTCTCTTCAGAGGAATTCCCTGAGATTTTAAGAGGTTCCATTAGGCAGGACCACGAAGGCCGTTTCTATGAAGACTTCTACAGGTGAACTATCATAGCACTGTGAAGACTATTCACTGTAAACAATCCAACAATTCTTTTCCACCTCGTGAAAAAGGCCTAACTGGTTGACCATGTGTCCCCTGTGTTTCACAATGCAGGGTAGTGGCTCAGAACGAGAGGCGAGACGAGTGGACCTCACTACTGGTCACCATCAAGAAGCTCTTCATCCAGTACCCTGTGCTGGTGCGACTGAAAGAAGCAGGTGTGGGAAACCCGGCTCGAGCCAACGTTCGGCCTTCCGCTCGGCGAGCAGGCTTTTTAAGAGCACCGGCCTGTCATTAACGGACGCATTGTGTTGGCGCGGGCCTTTTCTGTTTTGACAGATGGATTTCCCTCTGGTCATAACTCCACCGCCGCGCAGGGGAATTACCTTGAGGCCATTAACCTGTCATTCAACGGTGGGCGAACGACGCGGCCTATGTCCTATGTGGTAAACTGGACGTTGGAAACCCTCCTGTGTTCCTTACGGTATGTGCTTGTCATTTGGCCTTGTCTCCCTAACAGTCTTTGACAAGCACTACATCAACCGCAACTTTGACCGCACCGGTCAGATGTCCGTGGTCATCACGCCTGGGGTGGGGGTGTTCGAAGTGGACCGCCTGCTCATGATCCTCACCAAGCAGCGCATGATCGACAACGGTAAGCAGGCGCCGTGGAAACCATGGTAACCCTCCCTTAGTTTGTGGAGGATAAACGGCAGCTTACACACGGTTGTCTCTCTTGTTAGGCATCGGCGTGGACTTGGTGTGCATGGGGGAGCAGCCTCTGCACGCCGTACCGCTGTTCAAGGTAAGATGCTGCCCGGAACTTCCGCGATTGAGGATCACCGGGATTGTGGTTCTAGGACAGACTCAGTCCCAGATTGTCCTAAGGTTTTGTCTTGTCTGTGGCCCTCCAGCTGCACAACAGGACAGTGCCTGGAGACTCGCGGCTGGGTGATGACTACAACCTGCCCCACTGGATAAACCACAGGTCAGGCCATCGCGCAAAGGCCATACGTAGAGAAAGCTGTTGGAGAATCAAACTGAAGCTCACACTCTTTGCTAGGAGAGTGAATGATGGTGTTGGATGACATTTTCTCTCTGCTTGTAGCTTTTACACATCCAAAAGCCAGAACTCTTGCGGTTCCTTCACTCCTAGAATCAAGCTGGCGGGGCACAAGGTAAAATCGCATGCTGTGGCTTAATCATGTGAAACTTATGTGAAAATGTATTTGTCAACCCTTCTGATAATGACTCCTTTTGTTTATGCTCAGCTGCTCGCCGAAAGATTCAAGAGCAGCAGAGACCACGGTAAGATTGTCACGCCTTTCACCTTAATGTCACCGAACAGCATGGTTGTATTGAGTGTCGATACACGGTGAAGTTCTCTCCTCCTATTTCAGCCCTCTGCACTCCCAAGGACTCTGAAAACAGCCTCCCCATACAGATGGACTACGATGCCCATGATGCACAGGTGTTTCGACTTCCTGGTCCGTCACGAGCCCAAAGGAGCACCAACTTCAGGTACTCAACCCATGCAATGGCGCAGATCGCTAAGTAAAGCCCACGCTATCTCAGCCGTCACTGCTTCTAGACACGTCATGGATGTGGCTCGATTGTAAAGAAGTGGCCTGTGACCTCAGGGTGGTGCGGGAGAAGGAGGTGAGTGGGCGGAAGAGCTGGGGCTCGGCCGACATCACGGGGGCAGGGGCGTCCCCTCCCGTCCGCTCGGCGGGACCGGACGAGCAGCGGAGCCTGGCGTCCGACGACAGCCTGGGCCGCGTCTCCAACATCCTGCTGATCCCGCGGCTGCCCCCCGCCCAGTACGAGGTCAGCAGCTCCCTGGGCTACACCAGCACCAGAGGTACCCGCTCCGCGCTCTGCCTGGAGGCTGACTGTGTGCGCATGGAGGGGGCGAGGGGGCCCCGGGCCGTTGGTCCGTTCCTACGGTGGCACCTGGAAGCCTTATTTAAGTTCTATTCCACTGTTCACTTCAGTCCGTACAGAATCCACTTCAATGGGAACTCCCTCCCTGCCTCTGCCTCTGTCTCTGTCTGTCTCTGTCTCTGCCTCTGCCCTGATCTTCATCAGAGCTACTGGAGAAGATGATGGAGTCTCAGAGGGACTCCAGTGCCCCCGGCCGCTTCACGGTGGGCAGCGCCGAGTCCACGCTGCACGTGCGGCCTGGCGGCTACACCCCGCAGAGGGCCCTCATCAACCCCTTTGCCCCCTCGCGTATGCCCATGAAACTGACCTCCAACCGCAGACGCTGGATGCACACCTTCCCCGTCGGTAAGAACCCTCAGGACACGCTTTTTGTTCCTTCATCTGCATATAGGGAAAGCCGACATTATAAAACGAAATCCGCCTCAATCATGACACATCAAATCGTTTAGCATCAACGTCAGCTACCGTATAGTAAACCGCAAACGGTCCAAAAACAGGTCAGGTCCATATGCAGGCTGTTCTAAAGTCTAGCAGCCCTGTAATGCCAAATGCACGGCCCCTTGTAGTTTTCAGTCCACACTTTGGAACAGCCACTAGGGTCTTTCCGGTAGACTGAAGGCAGCGCTGCCTGTAACGTAGAATGTCAAACCACGCCGTTCCAAGTTCGACTCGGCAAAGCTCCCATGCAGTGCGGGTTATCGCGCAGGGCCCTCCGGAGAGGCCATCCAGATCCACCACCAGACCAGACAGAACATGGCCGAGCTGCAGGGCAGCCAGCAGAGAGACCCCGCCCACACCTCCGCCGAACTCCTGGAGCTGGCCTATCACGAGGCCACTGGGAGGTGAGGCACGCCCACCGGCTCCACTGGCTCCGCCTTTCGGCCTATCGGCTGCCTGACTGACTTTGGCCACTCTCTGCAGGCGCACAGCATCTCGACACATGGCAGAGAACGGGCTGTACACCAGCGCTGGAGGGATAGAGGAATTTACTGGCAGCAGCCCCGCCAGTAGCATAAGCGCAGGTAGAAATACACACATCATGTGTCACATATCACAGTATTAGAACCTGCCCCGTTGTTGTGTTTACGAAACAGCTTCCCCATAGACATTACCTGTGGTATTTAGGCATTCTAACCACCTGCAGTGGTGTATCTTCCAACTCCATGCGTGCACACTAATATTGGTTTTCAATGTTTCCACCACAGGAACACCCGTGAATCGGTGCTCCTCCTTTGAGGACTTTTCCTCTGGCGGTGCGGATCCAAGTGAGTTACGCTTGGCAATTTGAGCAGATCCACTGACACGTCAGCGAGTTGCACAAACACTGTCCTATGTGTAATAACCCTGTCTGTTTGGTTGTGGGAATGGTTCAACTGCCAAACGGATCCTTTCAATAAGGCCTCATATGCTTCATACGAGGGCCTGTTCACATTCTGATCCTGGTTGGCCAGTTGGGCGTCTCTCTTTTCAGGTGTATAGGACAATGGAGCAACCTTCTGAAAGTTCACAGAGTGTTGGGTGACCTCCTCGACTAAGGCCTCTCTAAATCCCCTCTAGCCCCTCCTTCTCTGTCTGTTTCTAGTTCTCAAGGCCTCTCCTTTTCTATCTCTATCCCGGCTGAATTTTTTTCTTTTTCTATGGTTCTCAGTCATTTGCTCCCAAATGTCACCTCTATTTCCAGTGTACTTCCCAGCTTTACAGCTTCCATTTTGGTGGGCTGTCTTTTCCCCTGCTCTACTAATCTTATCTGTATGCTTATTAACATGCCACGTTGGCATGCAGGCGTGTTTGTCACTTTTTTTGTTTGTTTGCGCTGTTCCACCATAATTTTAGTGCTGCATAATGTAATACCAATATACTTCTGTTAACATTCCTGTGTATGTTGCATTGCATGATGGTGTTTGTGTGATTTTTGGTATGGGGGAATTGGACATCACACTTGTCAGGCTCATAGAGATGGAACAGAATAGCAATAGGCAAAAGTAACAGCAATAGTTTAAATCTCTATGGTCAGGCTTATACCACCCTTATCACTTGCTTCTGACACGCCAATTTCAGATTTCCACGCTGATGGCACAGGTCTCCTCTGCATGTGTCAGTCACAATTGTCAGTACCACTGGAATGCGTAGGTGTATTCAAAGCAACAAAAGTAACACTCTCCTGTTTTCTTCTCTTCCCCCCTCTTTCTTTTCTTTTTGTGTCTGTCCGTCTCTGTCCCTTTTGTATTTGTTTGTGTTTTTTCTTCATATCTATCTTTTAACGGCCCACTTCGGAACACTTCGTTTCATTTTGTATCCTTTAAACTTTCTCTTCTCGTTTCGTTTTGTCCCCTGATTCCCACCAACCCTTTTGGGTGCGTGGACGTGTGTGTGCCACCGGAAATGTTGTTTGTGTGTCTCTTTGTCACGTGGTGCGTCTGGGCATATGCGTTCGTGTGTGTGTTGTCCTCGTGTTTGATGGTGTGTGTGTATGCGGGTGCTCAAATGTTGGTGTGTGCGTGTGTGCGGGGGTTCCCCCTGAAGCCTTGCTGCTGTCTGCCCCCCCGACAGTGCCCAGCTTCTGCTGCACAGTGGGGGTGGACTGGAAGTCTCTGACCACGCCCGCCTGTCTGCCCCTCACCACCGACTACTTCCCCGACCGGCAGGCCCTCCAGAACGACTACACCGAGGGCTGCTACGACCTGCTTCCACACACTGACCTGGAACGGTAAGACACACACACACACACACACACACACACACACACACACACACACACACACACACATTGTAGTTCATTTCTCCCTTTAGATCTCTCTGACAAAGACACGGAGACTAAACCTCATCGCTCCCTCTGGTGTTCGCTGCCCGTAGGCGGGACGATGAAGCGCCAGTGATGAGTGCTCCCCAGGTCTTTGAGGAATTCATCTGCCAGCGCCTGATGCAAGGCTACCAGATCATCGTGCAACCCAACCACAGGAAGTCCCAGCCGGCCGCGGTGCCTCCCCTCAGCAGCAGTCCAATCTACTCCAGAGGTATGGATGCCGTGGACACGTCCTCCTCGGGATACGGAGCCAGAATTGTCTTCTTTATGCCGTGCGTTTATGACATGAGCCATGTATATCTTTCTTCTAGGGCTGGTGTCTCGGCACAGGCCAGAGCAGGAGGAGAGTCTGTACTGGCTCAGTATGGGACGCACCTTCCACAAAGTTTGCCTCAAGGATAAGATCATTACCGTCACCCGCTACCTTCCCAAGTGAGGGGCCACCGACCATTTTGGCCATAACATACTTTGCTAAGTTGCATTATTACCTTCTATCTTGCTAACTACGTGTGTGTGTGTGTGTGTGTGTGTGTGTGTGTGTGTGTGTGTGTGTGTGTGTGTGTGTGTGTGTGTGTGTGTGTGTGTGTGTGTGTGTGTGTGTGTGTGTGTGTGTTTTCTCTCTACCCTGCTAGGTACCCGTATGAGTCAGCCCAGATCCAGTACAGCTACAGCCTGTGTCCCCCTCATTCGGACACACACTTCCTTTCGTGCTGGGTGGAGTTTGGCCATGAACGCTTGGAGGAGTACAAGTGGAACTACCTGGACCAGTATATCTGCTCGGCTGGCTCTGAAGACTTCAGGTGGCTTTTACACATGCACGCACACAAACACACAGAATGAAACACATATACTTATATACATGCAGTGAATTAGAAATAGCCACACAAAGTGAGAGTGTTAAACAATACTACAGAAGTGGTGTAGTGGACAAAATAAGGTGACTTAAAGTAAGAACTTTAAAAGGTTAATTGTTTTGCCAAGATTTGCATACCTTTGGATCTGTAATGTTATTTTCCTTCTCCCCACTCGCAGTCTGATCGACTCTCTGAAGTTCTGGCGGACGCGATTCCTGCTTTTGCCAGCGGGGGGCGCCAGACGTGTAGCCGACGGGGAGGGACACTGGGACGTGTACGGAGAAGGGGTGGGCACAGGGCCGGGTAGAGAGGGCATGTCTGGCGTGGGGGACTGGGCCCTGCTGGACGGATTCATCCGCTTCCTGGAGGGCCTCAACCGCATCCGGAGACGACACCGCTCCGACAGGATCAGCAGAGTAAGGCTGCCAGGGACTTCCACTGGAAAAAGAAGACGTGCATGAGTCTCTTTTTGAAATGAGGTCGATGCTCAGGATATGGGATGAAATGATCGATGCACGGAATTTTTTTTCTTGTGCACACCGGTTGTATAACCAAAGAGGATTGACAACCGGGTGAGATGGCAGTTGTAGTCCTGACCCATCGAACCAATGAGTTAGGGTTGAAGGACTTTCATTACAAACCATAATTTTCCTCATTTCAAACACTTCTATTAGATGACTATTCTCTATGAGACAGTCTTACATGTACATTGAGGTCCTTTGGGTCTCTTTCTGTGGTTTCTGCCTCAGGATTAACCCCACTGCTCCTTTCTCTCCCACCCTTTTTGTTTCTGAAGAAAGGGCCACCAATGAAGGGGCTGCAGGTGACTGGCCCCCTCACCCAGTATCCCATGGAGCCTTTAGCGCCCCCTTTGGGCAAGAAAGGAACCTCCGCTCTCTCAGCTCTCCTGGAGTTTGAGCAGAACCAGAAGTGAGTGGTGGGCCTTGTAGTTCGTTTGTCATTTGATCGCAGTGCAGGGTCGGAGTGTGAGGATGCATTTCCTGTTTGCAGGACTATGGAGGAGCAACTCGGAAAACCTCTGGCGGCCCCCAACGACCCTTCAAATGTTGCTGTGGCAACCACCTATGTTGACAGCCCTCGCAAGGTGAGGGTTCTTGTGTGGGACGGGGATGGAGTGCTTTGTGTTCCATTATCAAGGACTTCTATTTGGGGTGGTCTTTTTCCTCTGGTAAACATGTTGCTTTCTTTGTGTTGCCCTGGTTACTTTTCTTTGTGTCTCAACATGTGCTGGAGTTGACCGGAAAATGACTATCACTAGAAACATTGTGGGGAAAACCTGTCCGGGTTTCATTTCTGCTACTTCTGTTTTTATCGGGCCTTGGCTGCTGTTCCTCTCCCTCCCTGTCCTGCGTTTTTTCTGTGGCTCGGCTCTCTTGGGTTTTCACCCTGTGGTGTTGTGTTCCTCCTCCTCTGACGCTGACAGGACGCGACCTTCATTTTGGATTTTATACGTAGCCCTCGTTCCTCCTACTTCTATCACTCTCAGGTCAGTAAAGTGCAAGAGTGGAGAGCACCTGATGCTGCCGCACCTCTTGGAGTAGAAGTAGTTGTGGTATTTAGGGAATTTATCTTCTGGCTTCCTGCTACATGTCCGATCTGCATGTCTGCATGAGATTTTCCAACAACCTCACCCAGCCCTGGCCTTAGCTGGCTGCAGCTTGATGCTGGCTCCTTTGCCAAGTCGTTTCTTGGGTTTGTGTGAACCGCGCTGATGATGCCCGTACCCCTTTAAAACAATTCAACCAAACTCTGCTCGTGTCCGCCGCATGGTTGGAGGAGGTAGGCTGTGAAGTGGAGGAGGTGCTCCGACTGACTTGAGTGTTCTGTGCTGATGTAGCTACCCTCTGAGCCGGCTGAGGCAGGGGCAACAGACAAAAGTGGCCAAACGGCGGAGCGAGGGCCCCCTGCCGCCGCGTCAGCCCAGCCGACGGGGGAGTCTGGCACCAGCGGCAACGCTGAGACCAGGTGTGACAGACAGGCGGTGGTGGCAAAGTAAAAGGCCGCTGTTATTATTTGAAAGACCATACATCCTGTTGTAATTCAGAAGACGACATATATCATGTTGTTATTCAGAAGATGACATGTTATGCTGTATGGGGGAAAAAGGAAACTAGACCAGCACTACAATTATTAGATTTATTTTAGATTTTATTTGTTGAAATCTAATAATTGGAGTGCTGGTCTAGTTTCCCTTTTTTTCGTTCACTTTAGAATTCGACTCAGCACCCATCATTGATTTCATTGTTTAAATTGCGAGTTGAGCGTGTTATGCTGTATTATTCTAAAGTTTTGTTGTATCCAAATGACTTTGCAGTGGACTGTCTGGAGCGGGAGCTTTATCTCTCTCCTCGTCTTCCACCCTCTTGGAGATTCTAGAAGCCATCAAACACCCCACGTGAGTTTTTGTGCTTGTGTGTTTGTGTGTATGTGTGTGTGCATGCGTGAAAGTGGATGTATCCTGGATATTTATTTGGGATGTGACCTATTTATAGGGGTGTCCCCGACTAACAATATACATAGGTAAGACTTGACCATTCAGATTTGGACTATCATTGAATCATTGGTTTAACATGCTCCCAAGTTTTTCACCAGACATTGTGAGCTGTTAGGTAGCTAAAAAGATTTAAAGCCCAGCCAAGATGCTGCTCCGATGGTGCTGCAAAATTGGATAGTGCAACTCTACCATGGTGATTTATTCATGCACACAAAGGAGATTGATTAAACGTGCATAAGCTATTTTCACATTTGTATCAACAGTAGAATGAAAAGGCTGATATTTATACCAAAATAGGCTATATATCATCCATTATGTATTGGGAGAAACCAAGCAATTCTATGTAAACTCCCCCATATAGCTGGAATGGAATGATCCTTGTTTCATAACCACATTTCAATCGAATCGTTGAATAGTCGGCTATTCAGGGTCACCCCTACCTATTTATGTTATTATTTTTACGATTGCTATTTCTTCTATTAAAATACATAGTATGTTGTTTCTCCTTTTTAGCTGGGTACGTAGCGTTGTTTTTGCCTCATTTTGTTCACAGGACAGGTGTGCAGCTTCTGCCTGAACAGAAGGGCCTACCCCCCAACTGTTTCATCAGTGCTGAGATCGTCCATTGGCTGGTAAACAATGTGGAGGGCGTGGCCACACAAGGCATGGGGGTCGACGTCATGCAGGTAGGTGCTCCAGGTAATCCGACCTCGTTCCCTCTTCCTGCAGGGCGGGCAGACCGTAGGATGATTTGTAGGTGTGTTTTGGAGAGGTGGGTCCTGTTCGTAAGGCAGCATGTATATGATTGTGTCTTCACCGTATCGCCTCTTCTTTCTGGTGTGTGTGCGTAGAAGATGCTGGATGAAGGATTGGTGGCCCATGCGTCAGGGGATGCCATGCGCACGTTTGTCTATGGCTTCTACTTCTACCGGATAGTCGTGGAAAAAGATGGTAAACACGGTTCCATGTAAAACACGCACGTTGCACAGAGCCAACCTGAATACATGTTCATCTACACAAAGTAACGCTACTGCACACACACAAACACCACATATACACAAACTCTATCATCAGCGCTTGCGTAGGTGGACGCTGAGGACTGGCCTCATTCCAGTCATCGATTCTCATTAATGCGGATATTGATTGTTCTCATTTAGAGATTTCCAGCAGCCATTTGTAACCAGACCAGGTCAATAGCTCTCCATTTCACCCCCACCGCACATCCGCTTTCCTCCACCCCCCACCCCCTCTCCCAGCCCCCACATCCCAGCTCCCCCCTCCCGCGGCGGGAGGCTGGTCGACGGCCGGCCTGGAGGACTTTGCCCTGTTCCAGAGGAAGTGGTTTGAGGTGGCGTTTGTGCTGGAGGAGCGTCGCCCCTGTGACCTGCCCGCCTTCCTGCTGCCCTGGTTACCCAGCCGGCCCGCCTCCTACGCAAGTAGGCACAGCTCCTTCAGCCGCAGCTTTGGAGGTCGCAGTCAAGCCGCAGCACTGCTAGGTACACACCGCCGGCACCCCCCCCCCCCCCCCCTTCCAAGCCGCCACCTCCCGCCCCCACCAGCCTCACAGTCACATGCACTCCTGAAGCTGGAGCTCAGGAGGCTGGGTGAGACCGATAAGAGGGTGACACACAGACAGCTGGTTGGGATCCTTCCTGTACAAGTAAATATGCAGATGAAGATTGTCCTTCCAAAATTAAATATCTCCTTTTGGTGCTTAAAAGAGAAATATGAGCTTCCCTAGATCATACCTTAAAACTGAAAAAGATTTAGACATCAAAAGGCCTATGGTCTAAGGACCAACATACTTGCAAATTAGATCAGGTTTACACCACAAAATGTTTTAATTCTATTCCAGTGGTAATCTTACGAAAGTAGGTGTCAATATTTTAAAATGACCTCGTTTTGACACCTAACCCTTCAGATCTATCCCATGTTAGCGAGGCCATTGCTCCTGAGCTATCACTTAGGAAGAACATCGTTGACGTAATTCATGCAACTACTATCTGAAGATCAAACAATCTTACTCTGTGTGACACCCACATATGGAACACAACAGCTCAGTCTCCTGTTGGACAGCAGGCAGGATGGATGCATGTTGTTGCTGGTTATGTGTTGCATGGAAACTCTGATTGTAGACTATGCCACTTTCCGTTCCACTCAACCTAACCTGTCCCCCTTCAGTGAAAGCGTCAATTTGAATCTTTTAGTCCGTGCCCTACAGGGATTTGGGAATCATACAATTGAATGAATATCAAAACCGGCCAATCAAATCATTGATTGGTGTCATTTTCCATCTACTTCCTGGAAACGGCGCCCTAACAGGTGTGGTTTGCCCCTTTGTAATTAGTCGGTGTGGTAGTGCTGGTGCATGCTGTGGTAGTAGTGGCTGTGTTACAGTAGTGCAGTGGTGTGCAAACTCCTCTGTCTGTCCTTCTCCTCTTCCCCCCCTTCCTATGGGCATATTTACCACAACCAAACCAACTGTTGTGGGAATGTTACTTCCTTGGCTGGACCTAAATGATCCCTCTTGTCTTCGTCTCCTGAATAGGCAGCTTCACTTGCATCTGTTTGCTTTTGTTGATTAGATTAATATGTTTCATGGAGTGTTTGCTGTATATGTCGTATCTGTAACAAGTCTTTCCTGTGTGAATGTACCTTTTGAAATGGTTCACAAGACTTGGACCAAACATTTCTTTTCATGCAAATTCAATTGAGTTTCTGGCCTAATAGTATTAAAAAGTGTCTGGGAAACATATCCTTGACTGGTAAAACAGAAACCCTAATTCTACCTAATTTAGCTTATCTACCTGCAAGCTCAGAAAAAAACTATAATTCAGTACAATTAGTTATCTAATTAAGTAATAATTCAATAAAACAAAAACTTGAATTAGAAAACATTTATGTAATAAATGAACAAATTTGGATGCTGGACATCTTTCTGAGCTTCACTTGGGATTGCTGGGACAATATTATGTTTCATTTGTTGGCCATACTCACTTTTATTGCTATGAACTGAAATATACTAAAACATTATTTTTAACCCCCCATTCACAAACATTTGTTCACTACATATTCCACCTGCTCATAATGGATGGCTATTTATTTAAATCGCCTCCATCTCCCACCCTTCCACCTCATCTCATCCAATTCCATTTCAACATCCATCTCTCCATTGGCTACCTTGGTTTCTCTCTCTCGCTCTCTTGCTCTCTCTCTCTCTTCCCGCTCCCCCTTCCTCTTTCCCCAGCTGCAACTGTGCCTGAGCAGAAGACTGTCACCTTGGATGTAGACGTCAATAACCGTAGCGACCGTACCGAGTGGTGCAGCTGCTATTACCATGGCAACTTCTCCCTCAATGCGGCCTTTGAGGTCAAGCTACATTGGATGGCTGTCACTGCCGCGGTGCTTTTTGAGATGGTAAGAAAAGGGTCAGGGGGGAAGTCAGCAGCCTGCCACCCAGCGCGCTGCTGAAAAGCCTCAGAGGTGCTCTGACCCGCAACGTTTCATGGGAAGGTTAAGATGGCTGCAGCCATGGATCGAAAGGTTTTTGGGCTAATCAAAGACTGTCACCTCCATCCATAATCTCCACTCCACAGGTTCAAGGATGGCACAGGAAGGCTGCGTCCTGTGGGTTTCTGCTAGTGCCTGTTCTAGAGGTGCCGTTTGCACTGCCCTCCTACCTGTACGGTGACCCTCTGCGGGCCCAGCTCTTCATCTCCCTCAACATTCAATGTTTACTGAAGAATGGCAGTGACAACCTTTTTGAAGGTCAGAAGTCTTAATAAATATAGATACTGATTGTATTATGTTTTTCCCACTGATCAAGAACACTGCAATGTGATTATTATTAACTCAGGTTTTGAACCAGAGACATATTGGGAGAGGATGCAGCTTTTTCAAGAGGCTATTCTTTACAGGTTAGGTATTCACCAAATATAAGGTTTACCTACAGTTTAGGTCATGCATCGACTTAAGTATAACCATGGCACCAGTAAACGGGCTTATTTGTTTTATTTGCTCCCCTCAGATTTGGCTTTGTTCAAGACAAGTTCTCTGCGTCAGCTTTTAATTTTCCGTCAGAGAACAAACCCCAATACATTCATGTTACAGGTCTGTAAAATGTGATAGTGGATTTCATATTAAGAGAATATATTTATGTATGTAGTAAACATACAAAATAAACTGTTGGACATTTCACCTGTCATCAAACGACTCTCCACATCAGGCACGGTGTTCCTCCAGCTCCCCTACTCCAAGAGGAAGTACTCGATGGGCCAACAACAACGGCGCCGGCGGAACTCCACGGCGTCGGCGAGCCAAGGGCTGTTTGGATGCGAGGAGCGGGTGGGCTACCACTGGGCGTACAACACCATGCTCACTAAGGCCTGGAGGACAGGTGTGCTCGGGGACGAGAGGCTGCCAGACCGCCTTCTCAGAGACTTTAGCGACTTCTGTGCAAACAAAGACAGAAGGCTAGTCAACTTTTGGGACAGCTGCCAAGAGAAAATGAAGGCCAGTGCTCCTTGACAAATAAAAATGAGAGTTAGGGGGCTTTATGTTAAGTTTGAAGTGTCTCCACACAAGTAAACAAGTTATCCAAACCTCAACAAACAACCTTGTTGGATTGACATCTTATGAGTCTTAATTTGGAATCCACTTTCCTTGGGAGGAGAGACATGGCTTCACTTTTCTGTCAAATTGCTGCTACTCTTTCTTCACAATGTGATTAAAAAAGAGACAAACACACAAAAAAAGCATGTTGCCAAATGAGGTAACAACTCTGTCTTTTTTTACATTGAGATCAGACTCCTGCAGAGGAATCGTGGAGCAGACTAACCTAGCAATTGACTTACTCCCTTTTAATATACTTTCACGTACATCCCTGTGAGAAATGTATGACAATGACTTGATGCTATTCAACTGATCAATTATACAATATTGTTTTACATTTTGAATGGAAGTAACTCGCAAATACACATTTGGATTCGTTTCTCAAAACAGTGGCCATCAGCAAGTGTGTCTTCCTAAACACTGATTTGGATCTCACATTTTTGATTGCGTGCTGTGAATCAATGTCATGGATATCAAAATAATTTGACTGCATTATATTGATAAGTAAAGCATTTAATATTGTGGCAAAGGGAAAGAGAGGTCACACTCGCCCATCTCGCGGATGCTGCAACCTAGGATGCAGCATTTCGCACTGCGCAGGTGCAAACCCGCAGCATTTGTTTCTATTTTTAGAAAGTGACGTCACCCTCAAATACCACTACCAGCCCTCGCCCACCTCATCCCCCTCAACTCGACAGACTGGATTGACAGGACGCTTTCGGCAGCACCCCATGTCCATAGCATTATATTAGGCCGCAGTAGCTAGTTTACAATCGGGAGAAAAGACAGGAAGAGTCGGGTAAGGCGTGGAGTGAGGAGTGGTTCTGGGATTGACTAGTGCCAGACTAACCCTGGCAGAAAGCTAGCTGCAGAGAAAGCACTCACTGTAATTGATGTGTATTTCGAAGTACAAGATACTACTTGTCTAACGTTAAACCACGGGTTTAGTTCATTGGAGAAAAGAAAGACTGCATCGGCAACTGCACCTAAAACTATCCGACCTTCAGCACTGCAGCAGAGAGGATGGCAGACCGAGAGCAATTGATCCAGAGAGCCCGAATGGCTGAACAGGCAGAGCGGTATGATGATATGGCTACCGCGATGAAACAGGTGCGATACAGTCCTGACCTTGGTTTCGATGGTTTTGTTTCCAGTTTTAAATTGTATTTATTTATAGATAATTCACGGAGCACTAAAAACAAAGCAAACACTCAGCTAGCTTTGTTAGCAAGCAAGCTAGCAAGTGACACCGTCACTGTCCATTACACCACAGTTCTTTTCCTTTGCTGTCAGTGCTGCAGTGCTGGCTTGAACGTTAGCGAAACTAGCTGTTAGCTATTCTCAGATAGCTAACACTTTCGGTATTCTTTGACAATGCAATTGTAGTTTTCTGGCTGGTTAGCTTTTAATACAAAAAATCTGTAATATATATGTGGTTTGTGCGTTTCTACATGATTCAACAATAGCATGCGCTAAAATATTTTTTGTTCACAATAATGCTAATGATAGCTAATTTTAGCTAGCTTCCTAGCCAGTGAACAATGAACCGCAGTCAGACACTGGCAGTGTAGCCGACTGAATAGGAACGCTTCCAGACAGTGAAGCGGCGGGCGCAAGCTATCGATTTATGGTTGGCATGCTGTACGGAAAATAAAGCTTGTAATTTCGAAACAGACATCAAGAGATTTTTTTAACGTCAATTTTGACAAGTTTATACCACTAACGAGTAACGAATTCAAGCACCATGCATGTTGGGTGTTAATCCAGATTACCGAGTTACATGTACTTAACATTTGAGTTGAATGTGTTAGTACCATTACGGTTCACAAATTAAACCCCATTTTTTTTATTTGTGTGGTTTTAGGTAACTGAGCTAAGTGAACCATTGAGCAACGACGACCGTAATCTGTTGTCTGTGGCCTATAAGAATGTGGTGGGAGCTCGGCGGTCCTCCTGGCGTGTCACCTCTAGCATTGAACAGCGGGCTGTGGCTGACGGTAATGAGAAGAAGTTGGAGCTAGTGCGAGCCTACAGGGAGACTATCGAAAAGGAGCTGGAGACTGTGTGCCAGGATGTCTTGACCCTGTTAGACCAGTTCCTCATCAAGAGCTGTGGAGAAGACCAACTGGAGAGCAAGGTCTTCTACCTGAAGATGAAGGGCGACTACTACCGCTACTTGGCCGAAGTGGCCACCGGGGAGAAGAAAACATCAGCCGTTGAGTCCTCCGAAGGAGCCTACAAAGAGGCCTATGAGATCAGCAAGAGCATGGCCGCCACCCATCCAATCCGTCTGGGCCTGGCCCTCAACTTCTCCGTGTTCTACTACGAGATTCAGAACGCCCCAGAACAAGCGTGCCAGCTGGCCAAGGAGGCCTTTGACGAGGCCATTGGCCACCTGGACAATCTGAACGAGGACTCCTATAAGGATTCCACTCTCATCATGCAGCTGCTGCGGGACAACCTGACCCTGTGGACCAGTGACCAGCAAGACAGTGAGGCCGGAGAGGCCAACAACTGAGGCCCATCGCCCAACCCCCATTAATAGTCTTTAATTAGACCAGCCATTCCTTCTCACTGATCCTGCCCCTTGATTCTCTGCTTTTCTCTTTTTTCCTCTCTTCTTCATTACATTCTACTCTTTGACTTCTTTGTCTCTTTGTGCCAATATAATGCTCTATTAAGGCCTCAATCAGGAAGATTCTGTTCTCTAGTGGCCTGTCATCTGTCCTACATTCTCACCTCCATCCCAGCTGTATTCACCCCCACTCATGCTGTCCTCAACTCTACTCTGCCCTCCTTCAAAGCTTTCTGTGTCTGGCCCACTTCTCAGTGTGCTAGTAGTACTGGTTTTCCCCTCTAAAGTATCGTTTCCCTTTTTCATTGTTGCCAATAACAAGCTGACCGTTCAGTTTTTTCTAGTGAAATTTACACAGGGTTTTCTTGTGAGGACAATTTACTATCTGTCATGAGTGGACGTGAGTAATGCTAAATAGAAAGCCATTCAATTATTATTTTTTTTGCACAGCACTTGTGCAAATGTCACAGTTTGATAATAATGTTGATGTGTTTTTCCTCAAAGAGCCATGTTACTGTAGGATATGCTTGTATGTTGTTTCTCTTCCTCTATTTCCTGCCTGTTGCAATTTTACTCTTGGACCTGTCTGTCTGTGCACTGCTAGCCCATGTGAATGTGTGTGCCAGTCCTTCTCACAGAAGTAAACCTGTGTCTAGAAGGTTGATTGGACAGGCTCTGGAGTTTTCAGTTGTGCAAGTACATTTTTGTTATTATGATTAATGCGTGGTCATTAAAGAGAATGCCAATAAACATTTCCTACCATGGGAACTTGTTCTATGGGTGTTATACCCTGTGTCTCAGTGTGGTTTTCTAATTGTGTTGGCCTTGATTTGTTTGATGTTTCCTCGTTTTGCTGTTTACAGCGAGTTTGTACTGTGAGTGCACACATTTGCGTGGAGTTTGTGTGAATGCTTGGCTGAACAGCTAGTTCTTGTGCTTCATTTGTCGTGGAGGAGTCTATTGCCCTGCAGTCATACGCTGTTTTGTCTGCTGTCAGTGTTATTTTTTTCATGCAGGTTTAACTTTAGAACCCATTATGTTGTGATGTACATTCTACAGTTGAATTATACTTAATGTATATGGTAGTTTATTCAAAAAAAATATTAAGTTATCCAATCTTTTGTGCCAAGCATGTCTTCCATGTTCGCTACACTTACTACGTCATTGTTTACCTATATCACTAGCCTTCTGCATGTCCACTTGAATTTTCTCTTGCTTCCTTGAATGATAATAATGTTAGTCAGTGACCCCTTGTGGTTTGTGATGGCACTAGCAATGCCTTTCCTTTGTTTGAGCATGACACAGCTTGCAGGGGTTCTTGGAGTGACCATGACTAATATCTGATAAAAGATGATTGTGGAAGACATAACAGTTATTAGGAATTAATGACAGCTTTATCAAGAAGGAAGGAACCCATCAATAAATGGATCCCGTGTATTTATATGCGATTGTCTGAAAAGTCAAAATGGACAGCCTTTCTTGGCAGTTAAGAAAGATCAAGGCTAGAATAGAGGAATCTTAAGTGGTAAGTTGGGAAAATGAAACGGCATAATGTTTGAGATTTTTGGCAGTCTTATCTAAGTGCCTTCTCCACACCCATGTCATCCATTCGTCAATGAGATGAGAGGCCACTCGGGGTAATTTTTAACCAACTTTTGCACTTAACGTTTGTTAATACGTTTGGCCTTCATCAAGGTAAGTCTGAATTGGCTGGCCTTTTATTTAATTATAATTTTTTTTTTTGTGTTGAATCCGGGATTAAGACCATGTTTGATTATCGAATGAGAGGAATATAAACCCCAGCCAAAATAAAGTGTTTAAAAGATAGTCAAAGGTACGCTGACACCAAATTGACAACATTGCTGTTTTGCAATGGTGTCCTTTCAATCGAACTCGTAAGAGAATACATTAATATGAAGGTGTTTTCTGTAAAACATAAAAAAAGGGGTGTTATAAAATAATATACATTTTAATGTAGCTTTAGTCTGGCATCAGTTAACAAAATGCATCAAGTAATGGCTTCCTCATATCACACCATATTTTAAAAAGGTATTAGTTCCTATGTAAGTCTATAGTTTTAATGCCCAATATATAAACGTGGTGGTGCAACACAATTTGTCTGAATTCCCAGACTTACTCACATCACACCATATTTAAAACAGTTTTAGGGTTAAAGGTTGTCTAA
Organism: Aplochiton taeniatus; assembly: GCA_017639675.1. Lineage (NCBI taxonomy): Eukaryota > Metazoa > Chordata > Actinopteri > Galaxiiformes > Galaxiidae > Aplochiton > Aplochiton taeniatus. The sequence continues at coordinate 23,850,528 of CM030172.1, read as the reverse complement.
GTGCCTTTTAATGGTCAATGTGTTCTAATCAAGAGATAATTCGATTGCTGCCATTTGACCATCATTTATACCTTGAAAGTGAACTTGCTATCAGTAGTTATATCTGTATCTGACCCTGACTGATAGAATTGTCATGTAGTTGTCTTTCCATATGGGATGTTATTGCTTATCCAGACACTTCAAATCCTTGTGAGAAGCATAACTTGTTTGCACTTTGTCTCACTTTTAAAACACCAAAGAGAAAAAATAACATATACGAAAAAAACTCACTGGCCCCATCACACCTATTTTTATAGCACTATAATGCACTGGAAGTAATAAGTAATCACTTGCACGCAGGTAGATTAATTGATTAAAACTCACAAGAGCAAATGCACACACACCTACCTACCCTCCCACACCTGCCAGTGGGGTCACTGCTACATAAGTGCTTTTGCAGGTGGGCCAATCAGTGCTAGAGAAGAGAGAGGCTCTGACAACACAGTTACTCCTCTGTCCACATACGCTGGCCTCCTCATCTCAGCCAAAATGACCCGGGATTACTTTGGTTTTTCCTTAAGGAAAGCGTCAAACAATACCAATTCTATTGCCATCAACAATGCAGCAGATATATCTGTTATTCTGATATACTTTTTGGTCGTACTGGCTGTTGGAGTATGGGTAAGTTTTACGATCCTTCTACCAAATCTGTTTGCCTGCTCCCTAAAACAGACTGTTTTCCTGTGAATAGTTAACGTCTCTGCAAATGATAAAGAGTAACAAACGTTATCTTTTGTGGGACATGGTGTGTCACATTTTGTCTGCATTTATACAGAGCTATGATTATATCACTGTAATGCCAATTTCCCTATGAAGAATTGATTTCAGGAATCAACATGTAATTCATTATTTTAAAGGCAAGTTACTGTACAGCAATTTATGTATTTTCTCTACTAAGGAAGATTTTCTTAAAAATCTTAAAGATCATTAAATACCTTGTATCAATACACTTAGATGTAAACCTAATTCATTCTTTTAATACTGGACACACATACCTATTTCCTAACATCAAGATGCACCAACTTATGATTAACAATGTTGGTAAATCATTTATTTGCAAGTAGGCTACTGTGCATATATAGTATATTAAGAGTTTTCTAACAGACAATCCCTTACATCGAAAGCACGTGAACATGAAATGAAACATGAAAGGCCAGTCAAACTTATTGTTATAGCATATTTCATACTCGGTGGCATTTTGAAGTGCTATACACAAGGAAAGCAGGAACACTTCTAATGAAATACTATCTATTGACAGAAAATTAAAAAAATATATATCAAATGGGAATTAGATAAAATATACAGTGAATTTACAGATCTATGGATCAATTTCTTTTACAAAAATAGAACGTAAAAACTAACAATAAAAAAAAACGAAAAACAAGGAGATGAGAGTCCTGAATTAGCAGGTTGTTGCATATGGATGCATCTGCCATAATATCATGTCTCTCTGTCCCTCCAAAGGCCATGGTCAGGACCAACCGGTCTACGGTGGGGGGATTCTTCCTGGCTGGACGCAGCATGGTGTGGTGGCCGGTGGGTGTCCCACTGTATAGCAGTGCATCAAGTCTATGGGAAAGGCATGGTGGTCAACATCATTAAGACCTGTTCTCACACACGCCCTCCTTACTTTGCCTAGACATAAGATCTGAAAGCAAATATTTTAACTTTACCAACCGATCATCAATATTTTTGACTTGACTGTTGGTTCATAAATATCTTCCTGCATCTCTCAATATGAACGATTACTGTGGGGCTATTAACTATTGATTGTGGCTTAGCCATTTTGCTTGCTAGGAAGTATGTTGATCTGACTTAATTTCTGTCTCCTCCAGATCGGTGCGTCCCTTTTTGCCAGTAACATTGGCAGTGGCCACTTTGTGGGCATCGCAGGGACTGCCGCTGCTTCAGGAATTGCCATTGGTGGATTTGAATGGAATGTGAGTAGCAAAGTGCAACGTTTATAGTAAACACTGTTCAGTCCTTGACGTAATGTCTTCCTGGCATCTGATCTAATCTGGACATCACTTATCTCTGGGCAGATGAGTCTGTAGAGTATTCCTTGAATGTCACCATGAACAGGACAGACCACTATGGAAGTGAATCTGCACGTTGATTTGAAGGGGACACATGTTCACACGTTCTATTCGGTGCCTCCGTTTTTGTGTGTTTCAGGCCCTCGTGGTGGTGATTATTCTGGGATGGCTTTTTGTTCCCATCTACATAAAAGCTGGGGTGAGGATAAACATAACGCTGCCCTGTGTAGAGATGATTTAATGCCATGAATGAAAAATAGATGCTCCCATCAGTATATCATTGGCGCCAAAGTTTCTTTAACCCTTCCCTATTGAGTGCTCGCTGCTTTTGTTCGTAGGTGGTGACCATGCCAGAGTACTTGAAGAAGCGGTTCGGAGGACAGCGCATCCGTATTTACCTTTCCGTGTTGTCCTTGTTCCTCTATGTCTTCACCAAGATCTCAGTGAGTCCCGCCAGTGGAAACCCTACACACCAAATTATGCCCTGCAGCAGTTGTCCAGTCCAGCCACCGTGACCCCCATCCCTGTTATTTCTCACATTCAAACAGTCGCCCTCCCTCTCACCGCCTGCCTCTCTCTTCCTCAGGCAGACATGTTTTCGGGCGCCATCTTTATCAACCAGGCTCTGGGCTTGAATATCTACCTGGCGGTTATCCTTCTGCTCATGATCACGGCCTTGTACACAGTCACAGGTACTTCCACGTCTTTGTGTCCACATCCCCGCCTCTTCTCCCAGAGGACTCCCAGTCAAGCGTGTGTCCTGCCGGCTGTAATGGAGCTGTTATCTCTGTTACGCACGGAATCCGGTCAAACACTAATACAGTGCATCCAATATGTTTACATTTGGACCTGAAGCAGGATCTATGGCGGGCACCACTGGTTGTATATTTGCTTTGCAGGTGGTTAAGTACGCCTGAGCAGGCCTTTGGCTGCCCTAGTACAATGCTTCTTCAAACCAAAGTTTAGCTCACTGCGTAGCCCTATGGTTGAGTAAGAAGGCTTTTGGGAAAACACACGAGCCCATCAGCGAATGAGAGCCACACTTAGATTTCCACATAATGTCAACAACGTCTCTTTATGGTCCTTATTCTCATAAAACGCTGATAGCCATAAAGTGATTTCTTCTAAGCAGTGTCATTGATAATGGTAATATCGAAGCCACTAATCCTGGTCGTCAAATTGCTCTCCACTTAGGAGGCTGTTGATTTAACCGCAGTGTTATTTTGTGTAAAATGAGACTAGGTGGCTGTTTCTCATGTGGTAACGTGTCGTGTTTCATATGTGCCGTGCCTCAGGTGGACTGGCTGCAGTGATCTACACAGACACCTTACAGACCGTCATCATGGTGGTTGGATCTTTCATCCTCATGGGCTTTGGTAATTTCACTTTTTCTGTATCACTGGGTGTGTTCCCCTGACTTCCTTCCTTATTGCCAGATAGTCTGCCCTGCTTCATTTAGCCCCTGCTCCTTTCTTGGCTCTACTCAATGTCCTCAGGTGGCATCCACCATCCCTCCGACACCATCTAACCTTCCTCTGATTCCTCAGCGTTCACCGAGGTGGGAGGCTACGGCAGCTTCCAGGAGAAGTACATGACGGCCATCCCCAACCAGGTGTGGCCCAACATCAGCGAGAGCTGCTACGTCCCTCGGGCCGACTCCTTCCACATCTTCAGGGACGCCGTGACGGGGGACCTGCCCTGGCCGGGCCTGGTGTTCGGACTGACTGTCCAGGCCACCTGGTACTGGTGCACTGATCAGGTAGGTCAAGGGGGGTCACGGGGTGGGGGTGGGGGTGGGGTGGGGGAGGGGTGGGGGGGAGATAGGAAGAAAAGAAGCAACACAACAAAATATACACGGCAACGTGTGACGCACGCAGGTACACACACACACACACACACACACACACAAGCTTGTGATACTGCTTGCCTTTACAAATTACAACACGAGAGTAACGCTTTTGGATGGGCCTACATTTTTTCCCAGACATCAAGATAAGATTAACAATGTGGCACAGTAAAAGAACAGGATGTTGATTCACACCACCAGAGAACCCACACACAGATACACACACATGCACTCACACACACACACACACACACGTAGGACACATACCTTAAGTTAATATGGTGTACCCAGTTAGTTGGAGTCGCTACATATCGATGTTTGCCTTTCTCTAACCCTCATCCAGTTGGATTACTTGGCTCACGTGTTATTTTTGGTTGTGTTCCTTTGGTGAGTCGTTCAACCGTAAAAACTGCATAAACATCCATCACTAGAGCTCTGGTGTTGAGATGCATAAAGGTAATGATGGCATGATGTCATGGATGTCATGATGGGTGTTGGACATCAAAGCCTTACTTATCAACATGAAACATGAATGTCATTCATATGATGCAGCACCATATTAGCGTCACCCGCTGGCTTTGGACACGGTCCCATTGCCTCCAAATATTGCTATGTATCTGGAAGCGTTCCCTGATTTTCGCTGTGCCACGTCCTGCAGGTGATTGTCCAGCGCTGTCTCTCTGCCAAGAATCTGTCCCATGTGAAGGCCGGCTGTATCCTGTGCGGCTACCTGAAACTGCTGCCCATGTTCCTCATGGTTTTCCCTGGCATGGTCAGCAGGATCCTTTATCCAGGTGGGATGACGCGTATACATCCTTGATGTACGGTTGAATAGATTTTCGAAATCATCATGAATGTCAATAATAATTGTGAACGTTTATATTTTGACCGAGTCAATCAATAAAGCAGCCATTAGCTCAGTTCTCCGTAGGTCTGCTGTCTTTCTATGAAACGCTCGGTTGTGTTGTGTTGTAGACGAGGTGGCGTGTGTGATACCCGAGCAGTGCCAGAGCTTCTGTGACGCCAGCGTGGGCTGCACCAACATAGCCTACCCCAAACTGGTGGTGGACCTCATGCCCAACGGTGGGTGACAAAGGAGCGCACTTGGCCAATGCCAGGCCCGCCGAACTTTGCGCGGCGTCAACGCCGTCGCCACGGTCTCATGTCTCCGTCTGTCTCCTCCTCCACCGTCTCCTCTGTCCTCCAGGCCTGAGGGGCCTCATGTTGTCGGTGATGCTGGCTTCTCTGATGAGCTCCCTCACCTCCATCTTCAACAGCGCCAGCACTCTGTTCACCATGGACATCTACACCAAGATACGCAGCCACGCCTCCGAGAAGGAGCTAATGATTGCCGGCAGGTACAAAGCAGAGTCTGGTTGCTTTCGTCCAATGCCACGGTGCGCTGACACTATTGACTGTGTGTGTGTGTGTGTGTGTGTGTGTGTGTGTGTGGGTGTGTGTGTGTTTGTGTGTGCTCTCAGAGTGTTTATCCTGGTCCTGATCGGGGTGAGCATAGCCTGGATCCCCGTGGTGCAGTCGGCCCAGAGCGGCCAGCTCTTCGACTACATCCAGTCCATCACCAGCTACCTGACCCCGCCCATCGCCGCCGTCTTCATGCTCGCCATCTTCTGCAAGCGCGTCAACGAGAAGGTCAGTCGCCCTCCCTCTCCCTCTGACGTCTCGCCGGCTGTCGCTCTGGCTGGGGGCGCCAATCAGATCGCCCCATAGCGCTCGTTGCTTTACCACTTTAATCGATCTGTAATGGCAGGGAGGGCAATCTGGGTGTTACGTCAGCGGGACAGGGTTCCAAGGTCCCTAGTTACCACGGCACTGTTACTGCCTTTCTGTGAAGTATGTGTGTGTGTGTGTGTGTGCGCGAGCGTGTGTGAATCAGCTGAGGGTTGTGCAACGTCTTAGCAGTGAATTAGGTAACCAGCCGGTGGTCTGATCGTGGGCACGCTGACGTTCCCTTTCCCCCCCGCAGGGCGCCTTCTACGGCCTCGTCATCGGCCTGGCCATCGGCCTGTCCCGGATGATCGCCGAGTTCGCCTACGGCACGGGGAGCTGCGTGAACCCCAGCCCCTGCCCCGTCATCATCTGCGACGTCCACTACCTCTACTTCTCCATCATACTGTTTGTGGTCTCCTGCATTCTGGTGGTGTCCATCTCCCTCATGACCAAGCCCATTGACGACAAGCACGTAAGCACCGCCGGCGATTGGTCACAGCAAGGCTAGCCTCGACGCTGATAGGTCGCGGAGCGGCATGAATGTAACTGACATACCCGTGGGGTTCTACAGATTCAGACAGGCTGCTTTTGGTTCTTTGTACGGCTGTTAGTTCTCTGTCTGGGGTTCTGACCCTGTGTTCTTGGCCAGCTGTACCGCCTCTGCTGGACCCTGAGGAACCGCACCGAGGAGAGAGTGGACCTGGAGGTGGAGGACTGGGTGGAGCAGGACTCCGACTCCATGGACATCAAAGGTGAGAGAGGAATGGAAGCAGTACGTGCGCGTGCGCACACACACACACACACACACACACACACACACACACACACACACACACACACACACACACACCACACACACAGTGTCCTTAAATGCTCCATTCAATTATCTTTGCCGAATACATTCACACACACAAAGACAAAGATGAGCCCACACGCAGATCCACCATCTTGTTCACAGAGCCCGAGAACCAGGAGGAACCGGGCTGCTGTAAGAAGGTCCTGCTGGGCTTCTGCGGCCTGGATGACAAGAAGGCCCCCAAGCTGAGCGCCGAGGAGCAGGCGGAGCTGCAGAAGCAGCTGACGGACACCTCGGAGAAGCCCCTCTGGAGGAACGTGGTCAACGCCAACGCCATCCTCCTGCTGTGCGTGGCGGTCTTCTTACACGGCTTCTACGGATGAAACACTCCACTGCAGCAAGGACATTTACAGGCCAAAGGTTGCTCGCGCAATCTGGCTAACCCTGAAGGGCTCCTATTTGTTGAGGAGATAGAGGATTGATATCGTTAGCCAGGTCATGTTGTTGTAAATCTGTTTTATGGCTATTACTGTGGTTATCTAAGGTAGCTCAACAGGCCTACCTCGCTGCGTCCATTATAGTATGTCCAATACCTACAAAAAAGACCTACAAAAATCCTAGTTTGTCTCTGAGATCTGCCTATAATACTATTCTATACCTGCCTAGCTTGCTGATTGACTGCCAAAAGACTACAACACAGATTACCGTACTCCTTCTAATTTATTGTTTTGTCACCCTGAATTAATTATATGACACACGTTGAACTTCTTATAATGTATCATTAGTATTATTATTATATTTTACCAAATCATGAGCATGTTGTTGATGATGATGAGGGCCTTGTGGAGTGTAATTGTCCATAAACATTCACAGGCTCAGAAATTGGCTGAAACGTCTTGATGAACAGAATACTTCTACAGATGTACATTTATTATGTGTGATAAAGTAGCTAACGTTTTTTTTATGGTTGTGTGGGAGGGAAAATCACAGCGAAGACTTTTCGCAACGTTATGAGATTCCGGAAACTTCAAATAGGACATGCTATGTCACTCTACAGTGTCTCAGCTCTGTTATTGGGTGGTCAAAGTCCATCCATGGTCCCACTTCCTCATTCCCTTTCATGGTGTTATTCTGCATGTTAATAAATAATGTCTAAAGGATGCAACGAGTTTCTTTTTTGCTGCAGGGATTACGCATGCAGATTGCATGGCTCTACCTAGTGGTTTTGTGGTGATACTGCTGTAACCTTAATGTTTGCATAGGTTTTCATCACTTGGTAATATATTCCCTACTTCTTAGTGAACAGAAAACGTTTTCTGGGAAGCATTGTCTAATACAGTATAACAAATAATTCATCTTTTCACTCACTCAAATTCTGCATATAAGTTTTAGATATTCAGAGTTATTAACTTGTAAAAATTCTGTTTGTAAACAGGTATCACATTCTTCATTTTGTGTAGCTTTTTCTCTCTTCTGGTTGCATGACTGACACCTCCCACTCGCCTCGTAAAGGTTGGAGTATTGGGGCTGTTTGTGGTGATGGTGACTAACTGCTGATTCCACGCTAGGCAAGGCCAGTTGGAACAGAAGCCTCGGCCTCAACACCACCTCCCCGACGGCCAACGCCATCTGCCTGTCACCTAGCCCACTGTGAGAGAGACTATTTTCAAATCCTCCTCCATGCAAGGTGTTGGGTGAAGTGTGACAAACAGCTCAGTGCTGTGCTCAGTCGCTGTAAGCGGGATATGTGCTTTTGTTTGTAATAATAATCGTAACATCATTCTGGTTCAGAAGCCACCCAGGCTGTTACTTGGCATGTGAACGTGTCTGTCATTCCTATTCTAGAGCTAATGTTCGTAAATCCCTCACACTGTTATGCCGTTTTGTCCTCCATCCAAGAACACATTTAGTAACGGCATTACGGGATCATGCCCTACATAATGCCAACTCATTAGGAATGAAACATTTCAGAAGTATTACGCAACCCACTCAGTCGTTGCTTTAAAATGAAACATTAATTCTCATACTCTTATTTGGCAGATTATTTGTACTGGAGGTTTGCATGCAGGCACAGCCAACCTGGTGCAAATCCATGTTATGTAATAATACCATGTCTTCAATAGTCAGTCTGTGGTGTGTCCTTAGAGGACACTGGCAAAAAAACACAGTTTGTGCATCTGTGAAGCTTTGAACAGGAGCCTTTTATTTTGAGACCAGTCGATAAGTCTGCATCAAAATGAATTTGTGCCGTGGATTCATGTTTTGTTTTCCCGTTCTAATGTGCTGCACTCTGTTGATTAGATCTATTCAAACTGGCTTCCTGTATTTCCTGTGTGCCTGTGCAGTGTTCTACGGATGGGTGTGTGTGGTGTGTGTGTGTGTGTGTGTGTGTGTGTGTGTGATGGATATATATTGTATACAGGGTTTGATTTAGGTCTCTGTGCTCACATCCTTCATTGCTCAGTGGATTGTGTGTGAGAACTGTACGTTAACGTGTGTGTCTCTGCGCGCGCGTGTGTCTGTGTGTGTGTGTGTGGGGGGGGCGGTATGGGGGCTCTCATTGGCGGAAATATTTTTCACTGGCAACAAGAAAACGTGATCCAGCCTGCAGAGGCACTGCAGCGGAGACTGCAGAGAGAGAGAGAGAGAGAGAGAGAGAGAGAGAGAGAGAGAGAGAGAGAGAGAGAGAGAGAGAGAGAGAGAGAGAGAGAGAGAGAGAGAGAGAGAGAGCGAGAGAGCCTGCAAGAGGGGGAGGAGGAGAAAGAGCAAGCAATGGCAATTTCGAGTAAGAGGGAGGGAGAGCCAGAGAGAGAGGAAGGGCAGAACAAGCCACACACATCTGAAGTGAGCCAGGAACAGTGTGTGTACGTATGCGTGTGTGAGAATTAAAAAACGCGCGTGTTTGGGTGAGCACACGCTTTTCTGTGTGAGAGTGTGTGCACACAGAAGCGCATTGACTGGAGCAGGACGGAGGAGAGGAGGAGAAAGCAGTGCTACCGAACAGCAGCCGAGAGAGAGAGAGAGAGAGAGAGAGAGAGAGAGAGAGAGACCGAGAGCTGTGAAGGGGAGATAACAACAAAGGGAGCGAAGGGAACACAGAGGAGGCGGAGGTGCACTCGCTAAGCAACATCAGGGTCTGAGACCGAACGACGGAGGAAGAGAAGGAATAAAGAGGAACAAGCGGAGGCTGACGTCCGAACGGAACCCACTGGCTGCAGAGCGAGCGAGACGCGCCGATGAGGATGGAGAGAGAGACGCCCGCCGCTCGGCCACGCCACGGAGGAAGGAGGCATAGGGAGGGAGAGTGAAGGAGGAAAGGAAGCAGACGGAGGAGAGGAGCGGAGCAGGGGGAGGAGAACGGCTCTAGCCTCCGGACCGTGGCTGGCTCGTTGAAGACGTGACGCATCCACCTTCTGACAGCCTCTCCCTCCATCTTCCTGGCCCGCCATCTTTCCCTTCCCGCGACCCTGGACTGCCAGGGCCTGGAGAGCGCGTTCTCTCTGTCTGCTTCGTACAGCGTCCCCTGTGATCCATTCAGAGACAGGGTGGCCATGCTGGCCAAAGCTCTGTAAAGACTCTAAAACAACCAACTCTTCTCTCCTCCCAGCAGCCAGCATATAACACCACAAGAACCACTGGGGGCAGCGGATGGAAGTGGAGTAAGTGTACGCGCAGGGATCGGACCAAATGGACAGGTGAGATGGAAAGCAACGATAAAGATGCTGAACCTGTGTGTGTGTGTGTGTGTGTGTGTGTGTGTGTGTGTGTGTGTGTGTGTGTGTGTGTGTGTGTGTGTGTGTTTGTTTGTATAGGTCTCGGGTCTGTGTCAGTGAAGTGCTCGTGTGTGTCCCTGCGTTGTAGATTCAATAGGTGGTTTAAGATGCTGCTTTGTGTGTTCACATGTGTTTAAAGAAAGAGAAAAATTGAGAGCCCCAGACAGAGAGAAGAATAAACTCTGGGTGTCTTTGTGCTGCTCTTGTGCTCTCAGTGCATCTCAGGCTGCGGCTTACCAGGTCCTTGCATCATAACAACCGTATGGTAGACATACTACACACACACACACACACACACACACGCACACACACACACAGGCTTGCACACACACACGCTGACCAGTGACACAGACAAGGCGTCAGAAATGGTAAATAGACTCCGGGACATGTCTGCCGTGAGCGAGTGCGGTGCACAGAGGGTATCTTAAAGGTTTCCTATCTCTGGAGGCTAGGACATTACGACGGGGGGATGGGTGGGGCTGAGAGGAGGAGGGCTGGGGGGGTTGGGGGGGTAGGTTTGCTGAGGACGGGACAGGAACTGGCTGTTCTCTAGCCGTCAGCACCACTGAGGGATCTCCGTATCGACCAGCGTTTGGCACTGCTGCAGTTAAAGAGGCTCGAGCCCCGCTCCACCATGCTGCGATTGCATAACGGCTGCTGCTGGCACACCCCTCCCCTCCCTTCCCCTCCCCTCCCCGCTCCACCCACCAGCCAGGCAGAGCACCAGCGCTGCTCCATCTCGCGCCGTTCACAGCAGCGCCAGGCTGTGGCCGCCTCGCCTCCATCTCGCCTGGGCTCCCTCCCCCGTGCCCCCGTCTCCCGTCGCTCTCTCTCTCTTTCCCGCCACGTCCCGGCTGCCTTGCCCTCCCGCGCTGAGCCTTCGGCAGAGCAACCAGTCACCTCATTCGATCGAGCCTGCTCCCCCGGTGCGCACTCCCACTCAGCGACTGGACGGAGGTTTTCGAGGCGCCTCTCTCGTCAATCGCGCATGAAGCCATGCGTGAGGGGGGTTGGGGATGGGGGTGGGGGGGGGGGGGGTATTTTATTGTTGTCATTTTGCTGCTGGTGCTGTGCATCTTCCTCTTGGGCCGCCAGGAGCCACGGCAACGAGAACAAAGAGTGCTTGGCTGCGAGGAGGAAAATGGCTGACGTGCCCGCTCTGAATGACAGCGGTTAAATTATTAAAAACATCTCTCCAACACAAACAGGGACACACATAATGGCCGCCTGCTCCTTCACCAGAGCAGGGTGTCCTAGACGCAGCCCATAAGTAGATAAACTGCTTAAATCATACACTCACATACATGGACATGTTTACTTTGAACATTACAATAAGCCTCTGGCAGCTGTTTGGATTAAACAGTCTGAAAATGTATAGAAAAAATGTGCTGTTGACATGGAGAATGTCAGGCTTTAAACAGCAACATTGCACATGACAACATTATTATTATTATTATTATCACATCAACATAGATTTCAAACATTTACTGTAATCACAAGGAGTAAACAAAACCCTTTCACGAACCAAAATTTGAACAAAAACAATGTATCATGTCTACTGTGGCTTAACAAATACATTTCAATTTCCATGCCCATCAGGAATATTGTATTTGTCAATGTCACTCAACAATGCAATTTTCAAATGTCCAGTAGCTCAGAGCATTATTGATTTTTTGAACCTTCAGAGCTTAAAGTTTTCCCAGAGAGGGGTTTCAAGGATTTTACAGTACATAAAGTGAATCTGGGGATTTGTCTTTGGCTGCCTCACGGGTCATAACATTTATATAATCAGGATGCATCCCAACTTCCACCGGCTCAGGCTGAGATGTGTCGATGTTTTCGTCACAGACACGGGCGTGAGGAGCGCCAAGGTTATTAAGACCGGCATTCTCTGCATGTGAGTGTATGTTTTTGCTAGGGCTTGGAATAAGGGCCCATGCATTCTTACAGTCCGTCCCAGTTGTGATCAGATGGGCCAGGAGGAGCTGGAGATTCAGGCTAATAGAGAGAAAGATACAAACCACAAAGATAAAGAGACAGACTCGGAAGAACAAAAGCCAAGACGGCATTCGAGATTGACGACGGGCAGACAGGAAAATAGACGTGATGACAGGCCATATGACAGGGGGACAAACAGACCGGCAGGACGATAGAGGCTGCCTTTCTGAGTCACACAGAACATGGTGCCCTCTCCTGACTCCATGCTTTGAGCAGGTGGAATGCATCTCGAATGGAGCGCCAAAAAAAACGGTCAGAAGACTGGTGTGGATGTGTACAGAAAGTGTGTTTGTGTGTGTGTGTGTGTGTGTGTGTGTGGGGGGGGGGGGGGGGGGGGGGGGGTGTTTGGGTGTGGGTGTGTGAGCATGGGAGTGAGTGTCTAGAGGAGGGAGGAAGAGTGTGGGAGGGTGAAAGGTTGGAATGCTCTGTGTGCTTTTGGATCATGTGAGTTTTGTCTTCGATGTTTCTCTGGTAATGTGAAAGCGTTGGGAATGACTGGACGTGGAAGACACAGCTAGCTTTACATGATAAGCACACTGAGGCCCGCTCTCATGCACAGCAGCATGCTGTCCTTTCCTCCTACAGTACATGCGTGTTTGTGTGTGTTGTGTGCGATGAATGGAATTATAGGTCCGAACGGGCGGTGCTCTTCATCCCATGGGGGAGGAAGAGGACGAGAACGCGAGCTTGTGTGCCCACGCACGCATGTGTGGGTGTGTGGGTGTGCTTGTTGGCTTTGATGAAACAAGGAATGTTTGTTAAGATGGACGCACGGCTCCTCCTGCTCCATTCCTGGCGCCATCTCGCCCTTCTTCCGTTTGTTTGTGCTGACGAGGTGAAACGCTCACATGATTTCATTAGCTTAATTCCCTGGGAGAGAGAGAGAGAGAACGAGAGAGAGAGAGAGAGACGGCCCTGCCCGAGGCCGAGGAGAGCGCCGCTTTCTGGGACGGCATTTAGCTTTCATCGCGTCCTCACACCGCAAGACCAAGCACACTTAACCTGCGCCTAACCACAGTCATTTGGTGAGGAACGGTTTGTGGAGAGGAGTAAACAGGGCCGGGCTAGGCCCTCGCAGATAAGGCTCTGTGTCAACGGTGTGGTTTGCCATTAGAGTAGGTGCTCGAGCCTTTAGCCTGGCCTATCAACTGAAAACCTCCCAGGAGATGTGGCCTGTGATCTGAGCTCGGTACCAGGTCTCCCTGGGCTGCTGCTACTGCTGAGGCTGAAGCTGGGTCCCTCCAATGCCTGGCTCCCTGGCTTGCTGCTGGGGCGATGTGCCTTTTACGTAACGGCAGCGCGGGCCACTGTCCATTAGCCCACAGCCTCCTCCTCCTCTTCCCCGTCACCATTTTGACAGCCCTGCTACTAACGGAGATGCTAATTCTGGGTTAATTCCCATCAGGCTCCCAGGCTCTATAAGAAACCTGGTTAAACACACAGTCCATCTCGATGGAAAAGCTTACATAACTGGACTGTGTGTGAGTATGTGTGCGTTTGGCCGGGACAGCTTAAACTAAGCAAGATACTGGCCGTAGGTGTTGTCAATCAGGAACGAGGAAGCAATTGATGGGTGGGACTCCGGCCCCCAGGCACACACTGTCCTAATGGCTGATGCTGTTTAGTGTGTGACCGTGAGTCAGACCGTGTGTGTGTGTGTGTGTGTGTGTGTGTGTGTGTGTGTGTGTGTGTGTGTGTGTGAAAGCCAGAGAGAAAGAGCGAGTGGGTGAACGTGTGCGTGAATGAGTGTAAGAGGAAGAGGTTGGCGAGAGAGCGGTTATTTTGGGAGAGGCGTTGCAGCACTGCGGTGCTCTGGGGGGTCGGCATTGAGAACGGCTGTGACTGACACTGGCTAACGGCTCTGTCGCTCACTGTTCGGACCAAGTGCACCGGGAAAACATGGACAAAGAAAGACCCTTACCAGCTCACATAGAAACCTCCGGTAATTTCATGTACGGGTGAGTGACACAGAAGAGAACACAGAAGGTCTACTTGCTGGCTCACCATGGCGGGTTGTATCCTACGTGACGATGCTGGTAATGATAAGTGTGTGTGTGTGTGTGCGTGTGACTGTGTGGGTGTTTTTGAGGCGGGGGGTTACAGGTGTCCTGGGGGAGAAATCTGTATCTGTCATTCGGTGTGACTCCTCAGTGGAGGTTTGGGGCAGGAGACCCCCGAGAAAGCGTTCAGACAAACATACCATAAATAGACGCTGTGCCGCTCTCTCTTTCTCTTTTTCCTCTCTCTCTCTCGCTCTCTGCATGTAGGTCAGCTCCCTCACTCTTTTCCTCTCCTCTTGTATCGTGTCATTTGACAACCGCCAGTGGAAGAGAAAAGATGTGTCATGTGCCTCCATTTTCTTTTTTTGGTGTCATTTGAATGCTTTTGTTCGGAAAAACACAATGCCCTCGCACCATCCCTGCGCCCACACATCGTAGGGCCGTAAGAGTCAAATCCTCCCATACTGTAGCGCGTTACTCACTTCCGTGGCTCACTGTGGCTGCACAGCCTTCCCTCCTCTGCGTGGCAGGAGGCTGACGTGGGCCGACAGGACGCCGGCGGCACGACGAGGGAAGCAAACACAGAGACTCGGCGGGGCCATCGTGGCTCTGGCCAGCCAAACGCTCTACGGCCAAACGCAGTCAACTTTAGGGTGAAACGCCGTCGCCGCTTCAAAGGTGTGCGCGGTCGTCGACCAGGGCTTCCGAGAGTATTCCCTGTGGCGTTTTGAGTTTGGACTTCCTATCCATGCCCAGGCATGTTTTATTGTGAGGATCAAAGCAAAGGGATTGAAAGGGAAGTAGAGCCATGCCGTGTGATACACTGACTGTAGTGAGAAAAAAAGAGAGTGTGCGATGTGTGAGACAGTTGGAAGCCATTTGTGCGATTTATGAATGCAATGTTAAAACCCTCTCTTTCTTCTGCTCCTCCAGGAACTGAACCGAAAGGAATCTCAAGAACATCCCAGCCACAGGGCGAGCAAGAGAAGGACAGAGACGACCTTCAGAGCCTTATCACCGGCTGGTCCCTTGTCTTAAGTGGGGGGACTCGGCTTCAAAGTCAAGCGGCTCTCCACTCCCACCTTTGAGGAATCCACCAGACCAAGATTGGAGCATGGGGGCCATTCCAAGAGCCTAGGGATCAGCGTCTCGAAATAAAACTCCGGTCTTATCAGCCAACGGCCAAGAGGGTCAGATTTCCCCTGACCATTTTGGAACAAGAACACTTTGAGGAGATTGCAGGTTGTTCTCTCTCACACACGCTCACACACACACACACACACACACACACACACACACACACACACACACACACACACACACACACACACACACACACACACACACACACACGCACACACACACACACCCACACACATAAACACGCAAGACCCAGCCTCAGCTCAACACAGGAAGGAAGTTGCTGGTTTCAGCAGCCCTCTAGAAACCGGTGAGCCACAGCCTCTGTTGGCGTCAGTTTCCCACGGCACACCACAAGGCGCAGGGGGGAGACAATACCACTTCCCCTGAACTGCCTCAACGAGACGGCACTCCTCACTCAGACACAAAACCCCCTAAGATAAGCGTTTTCCACTCAAACGTCGATGTACATATGAGATGACTTGTTAAGTGTTCGTTGTCACAAAGAACATATCTTTGTATAGTGCTTGAAAAAAAATAAGGAATCTATCTACAATTGAACTGTTGGTGTCTTTGTGTCATACATATCCTGAAATCGTTTGTGTGGTATATAAGCGAGAGACTGCATTTGTAACTGTGTATCTCAGTAGGAACATCAAAAGCTCTACCGATAGGTCATTTGGCCACTGTTTTAGAGTGTGTTATTGTTACGGTGACTCAGTAGCGGTTGATATCTAAGATCGCTGTGTTCCACTGGGAGAGAGACTGAGTGACTGCTGGAACAGGTCAGGGTGCCCTGGCTGGGGTTGCCAAACCGCCTGTCCCTCACATAGACTCAGGCCAACCAAACCACACGCACAGGGGGAGGGCCTCTGAAGGGAAAACATGGACCGAGCCATCCGTCCCCATGTTCCCTCCAATGGCTGACTTTGAGAGGCCCACGACACCAGTGCACCAGAGTCCAACATCAGCCCAGAGCTCCACACCAACCAGGGGCCTCCAGCCCCCCCACCCCCGGAACCACCCCCACCCCCTGCCCTCACTCTGAACCCTCCTCCCCTCCTCAGCCAGCGAATGTCCTGCCTCCGGCGCCAGACCGTCACCATCCCCATGGATACCGTCAAGATCATCCAGTCGGAGAAGTTCCCCCGGGAGTGCCCCGTCCCCGTCACCCAGCCCCGCTATGCCCCTGCCCCCCGGGTGGCCTGGAACGGCGGGGGAGAGGGGGAGATCATCGTGAACCAGGCCTGCAGCGACCTGTCCCTGGAGGTGACGTCCGGCTCCATGGCCTCGGCCCGCTCCATGGCCTCCTCCCCGGCACCCGTCCTCCGGCGCGAGCACAGCTTCCTGGCCCCGCGCAAGGCCAGCGCCTCGGACATCTGCTACCACCAGTTCCACTACAAGATGGAGGACGTGATCGTCAACCAGTACGTGCTGCGCTCCTCCTCCACCTCCTCGTCCACCTCCTCCTCCTCCTCCTCGGGGCCCGTCATGCCCTGCGAGCCCCTCGACTGCCCCACCTGCGGCCACACCTACAACTTTGCGGGCAAGCGGCCGCGCATCCTCTCCTGCCTGCACTCGGTGTGCGAGGAGTGCCTGCAGATCCTCTACGAGTCCTGCCCCAAGTACAAGTTCATCTCCTGCCCCACGTGCCGGCGCGAGACGGTGCTGTTCACCGACTACGGCCTGGCGGCCCTGGCCATCAACACCAGCATCCTGAGCCGCCTGCCCTCCGACCCCAACGGGCCCGTGCAGTGGGGCGGCGAGGCCGACCGCAGCTGCTACCAGACGGTGCGCCAGTACTGCCAGTCGGCCTGCACCTGCCAGATTGCAAACCCGCTGTCGTCCTGCGGCATCATGTAGGGCAGGTAGCGGGCCACGCTGGCACCACTCCGCCCTATCGCCTCTCCCTCCCCCATTCTCTCGCCTACATCACCCTGCCCCCACCCCGAAAACAGATGGAGCTCTATATTTAATAGCACAGGTGGATGCTGTCTGGGACAAAACATGAATAGTGACATGATAGACACTTACAGATTGAAACCAGGAACAATAGCAAATAAATGTATTTTATGTATGGACTGGAATCCTGTTCACCCTCTCTTGTTTGGATGTGTTTGTCATTGACATCTCTTTACATGGGAATGCCAGGGGGGTCAATCCCCTCAACCTACGGTGAATAAAAATATAAGAAAAAGAAAAGGTAACTGTGTTGTCTGTCCTGGCTGAGGGGGTTTTGAGAATTCTAGTGTAATAAAATATCTTGCCCGTTGGTACTTCGCAATCACGTTAAGTCTGCCTCCTGTTCAGTGATTCCTAAACAAAGCAGGGCATAAATTCACACCCTGTTTTCATCATCATTTCATTCAAAAAGAACAGTAAACTGTCAAAAAGAAAATTGTATGCATGTATGTATCTAATCTATGCATAATCATCCAACTGTAATGAGAGAGGTCGAGTCAAAGAAAAAAGGTACGTAATATCACAAACTTTAATCATTACATTTACCCCGTATGGATGACGGAGAAGTGTGAAAAATACATCAACGCTCACATTTCACATTTGACGGTATAAATAATCGGCCGTTACGTCCCGCACACTAAATAAACCCGTATCGAAAGGCTGCATCTCACAGGACAGCATAGGAAAGCAGCAGTGACAGAGCCCTGTCCATCACTCGTGGGTAGTCTGCTGTTGACTTCTGTTCATCCCCCATCAATCCAGGGCCGTTATCCATCCACTCCTTCTGCTCCAGCTTTCCTTCTTCTCCGGAACAGCTGGCTCAACCGATGCCTGCTGGACCTTTTCACGGAAGAATGCCTTTTTTTTGTCGTTTAAAGGAACACACAGAGAAGAATCGGTGAAAATAGGGTTGCACAGGATCGCAATTCTTTGAATGCTGTACTGTGCTGTGCCAAACAGCAACCCATTTTGTCTGGTAGGTAGTCAGAGGGTTATAGGAGCAGATGCAGAGGCTGAGATACTCCCAACCCACTGTGCATTAGCCATGGACCGGCGCTTCAGTGGTGCCACCATGCTGCCACAGCAAGCATAGACATCTCACGGAAGCATCCGGTGCTGCATGACAACAACACTCTTCCTCCTGTAGAGGTCACTGTCCTCCATATCTCACCTGGTGCTCTCTGAATTGACCAGACTTGACCCTCTTTTCAAGGATGCCAACTTGAACTTCCGAGTGTTGCTTTTGCTCTGTGTGTCTGCCTTTGATTCCTTATAAGACAGATCCATAGAGCTAAATCAATACATTGTATGAACGGAACATTAAAGCATCGTGCTAAGTTAACACTCATAGGGTTCTAGTCAAAACTGTTGCCATGTAGCTAAATTGAAAAACAAAATTACTGAAAAACAGCTCAACTATCTAAACTATCTGGACGAGTCGGGACAACTCAGTGAGACATTCAAATGAGGTAAGACATCATTAACACTGTTCCAACTACCCTTCTGGGTAGGCTTTGAAAAACAAGCTGTACTGGTAATAATACATGGTAGTTTGAGTCTCCTCACCCGCTCTCCACCGTCCCACTCCTCAGCCTGTTCTAGCAGGTCGTCTATTCCATAGAAACTTACACACTGCCCCCGCGGGTTGACTGGCTGTTTCCCTGTAAACACACACACACACACACACACACACACACACACACACACACACACACACACACACACACACACACACACACACACACACACACACACACACACACACACACACACACACTTCTTTAGGAATAGTCTAAAGCCCTGCGTGGACAATCAAGTCCAAGTTCAACATTAAAACTACGTAGCAAACAATCTGCTTCAGGATAACCTACTTAGATGTCCCACAATGGCCCGACTATCTGACGCTGATCTCCGCCGGAAATGAGAGTGCATGTCGTTATTCTGACCCGCAGGTGGGTCGGATATGTTCTCAACTTCTAGGGCTTCAAGTCTTTGGTTGAAAGAGGGCTCGTCGTTATCAGTGCTGGAGTCACACGGGAGGAAGTCAGAGCTCTAATAGGAAACACAATGGTGGGTAATTAATTTCTACAGTCCTCTAAATAAACAGGAAGTATTCAATAAACAGCAGGCATATGGGTTCAAATAGGACATAAGGTATGGAGTGGACATAAGGTATGGAGCAATGAGTCTCACGAGGATGCCTGGCTTTGTCTGCTGCTCTCGGAGGGCCTCCATCTCCTTCTGTAAGTCCCGGTTGATCATCTGCAGCCTGGCCATCTCCTCCAGCATCCGGCACACCTGCTCCAGGTAGCCCAAGCCAGGACTCAGTCCCTGCCTCTCTTCCACGCCGCAGGCCTGCACAGAGGACAGGACACCCACGCAGTGAAGGACGCTAAATCGCATGCGACGTATCAAGCGATTGTTTGTGTCGAAAAGAGCCTGGTTAGCACTACTGGGGTCAGAGGAGTGGTCCTGAAAATGCCGTCGGCAATTTGTGTCTCCTTCCCTTTGGAGAGGGAGAGGAGACATCATGAAACATCTTAATGAGTTGGCCTTTAAGTGGCCTTTGCGAGACACATCCAACACAGCGGTTATTCTCTGAACCCTGAGGGGGAGCAAATAAACACACACACACACACACACACACATAAATAAATAAAACACACCCTCAGTAAACACACACAAAATCTGTGCACACACAGACAGGACCTAAAGCCCCCTAGAAGTTGTTATGAAACAGTTATATGGATTCTGCTGAGTCATACATAACATGAACAAACATCTTTTTGTTTCCTTACATTGAGCAGTTTCAACATATTACCGTAGGTATCGGCAACAACGCAGTACTCAAAGGGGGAGGAGCAGAATAATAACGCAACTAAAATAATATTTCCTACAATCAAGATTTAACAGGCACATCCCTCTGGGTGACTCAGCAGGAAGATGCAATCACAGTCTTATCAATAATGGCTAATTTCCAACAAACAGTCTAATTAGGTTCAGTTCAGTTTTACTCATTGGACGGTTATTTTCCGTTCTGTTCTGTCCTGTCCTGTCCTGTTTTCCGCTACTCCTCTGTTGTGGTTCCTAGCACACGGACCCGGAACTTGGTGGAAATGCTAAACGGACCTAGGATTAGGTAAGGGTTGGCACGGTTTCAAGAGTACTATACTGAAAGTGTTTGGTGGAAATGAGCCATAAGACAACAGAATACTCACCCTGCACACATACACTTAGGACTTTAACCCCCCCCCCCCACCCACCCCACACACACACACACAAACCCCCTAGCCACCATCCCCACAAACACACACACAGACACACACTCCATCTACAGAGCACATAGATGTCTCCATTCCACTCATGCTTGTGGGGAGGGCTCACCTGGACAGACTGGTTCAGAGGGACTTTTTGCATGAAAGGGATCCTTTTATGTAAATACCTGTTAATGCTGCCAGGTGTGTGTGCGTGCGCGTGCGTGTCTGCGTTTGTGTTGCAAGCCGTTAACTGTGGGAAAGGGCTCATTTTGACAGCTTTTCCCTAACTTTCACATGTTCACAAAACTTTTACAGCATTCTGTAAAACAACTATCATTTTTCACAACAAGATCTTTCCCCCGTCTTAAACACCTTTTTGACTGCGAGAGATCTTGAGGAAATTCCATTTTTTTTAAATTAAAAACTATTTGACAAAGTAAACTAACAAAAAACAACAACGATACAAACGTGAAAAGGAAACATAGCTGCCGTAGCTCACCTCTGATTGGGCAGACAGGCTATTGTGACAAAGGGACAGTGGTCGTCTGGGGGGCACCCCGACCTGCTGGTTCCTCCTGGGTCCTAAAACCCCTGGGCTTTGACCTCTCCTTCGGGTCACTGTGGCCAGCTGCGGGGGCAAGGCTGTGGGACACCCCTGTCCAGAGAACTTGGGGGCCCTGGTGTGAGCCTGGCCCTGTAGTTCTGTCCTTTGTAGTGCCTGTTCCACTTTGAGGCGGGTGGCCACGGGGGGCTCCTCAGTCCTGGTGGGACAGAGGGAGTGGGAGGAGGACGACGACGAGGAAGGGACCGGAGACTGTGGGTGCGACGACGAGGCGAGCCGGTCCTCTCCTCCGGATGATGGGGAGGTCTCCGGGTGCTCGGCAGACGAGGAGCAGCTCCGAGAGGTTTCCGAGCTGGCCATCCCTAGGCCCGAGTCCTCGGACTCTGAACGCAGGCTGGTCCCCATGGCGGGTCTACACACGGGCATGGGTCCCGTATCTGCCGGTGAATCCCCGGGGTACGCTGCTGTGCCCTGGTCCCCTTCAGTCACCCAGGTCTCCATGAGGTTCCCAAAGCTTCTGTACAGATTCATCCCTTGTCAACTAAAAAAAACAGCAACAACCCAACTCCTTCTCTCTGCCTGCGGGCTTCTCTCCCTGTGCTGTGCAGACGAGACAACAGCACGAGGACCAGTGACTGGACAAAGTCAAGACGAGAGTGAGTTTAAGATTAAGAATCCCAAACACGTCTTCCGTTCCGCCTACGTTGTTACACCACACCTCCCTATCCTTCAGGGCTGTCACAGCTGTGAGAGGGCTCCAGCGTGTAGAGACCTGCTCCTGGCTGTCCCTGGAACTCTGGCCGAGGGACCCGCTGCTCAGCACACCTGGACCCCCGCAACCCCCACCTTCTTAAGCCCACGTAAATACGGGTTATTACCTGGACGAGTCATGACATGGCGTGACCTGAGGGATGTGTTTACAGTGCGCTGTGAGAGCCATGAGTTAGAGTTGGTTGCTCCTTTTAGCTGAGAGAAATAAGGCGGCAACAAGAAGTCTATAAATAACCCACAATCCTTTGTTTGCCTTGTTATGTGTGTTACTCACCCTGAATGGAACTGACACAAAAAGTCAGCCAGCATAGACCTCTAATATAGTCATTTGTGTATGCCGCAAGAAAACGAGTTGAGGACTATAAGTATAACCAAGCTGTAATGCTGTCCTTTTTTCAGATCAAAGAGATCTATGACGTTCTTGAGTTTTAGGAATGTGTGCAAAAGGCATTCTTGTCTGCTGATATTATCAGCATCACTTTTATAGACAAGGAAGTCACGTCTCATTGGGACATGAGCATCCTCATACATATTAAGATATTGAGATAAACATAGAGAACATGACTTTGTGTCAAGTAATCTGATAATTCTGAGTATGTACATGGTGGTAAAACAGCCATCAGTCACTGTCAATCTGGTATGCAAGAATGATGTTCAAAAGTTCAACCAGAAACCACGTACCTCTTAGATTTTTTTTATTATTATTAAACCTTAAATTAACCAGGTAGTCACACTGAGATGAAAAAGCAATTTTTTTTCAAGAGAGACCTGGCAAGCAGAACAAAAACATCGAATTCCGACAGAGATAAAACTAAACATTCACATTTTCCAATCGTTACTTCTTCCAACCCTTTTGAATGTCCTTGAATTCTCCCAGAGCCAATCTTTCTGTTTAAGATCAACATGAGATAGGCTAGCTGAAATAATACCCTTAAACAAACATACAATTACAAATAACTGAATCGTACCATGGTGTAAGCAGGTGTCGCTGTAGGCTTCTCTTTTCAGCCTCTGAGCATTTAGTTTTAAGTTTATAAAAAAAAAAAAAAAAAATGTGTGCGTGACCTAGCGTGACATACTATAGGGAGGGAAAGTAGATGAGATTGATATAATAATGATTTAGTCAGCTCCCATGAAATATATTATTTGTATAGAATTAATTTCCTGCTCCACGCGGAGAAAAAGCAGAATGTGTTTTTCTATTGCCAAATATGGATTTTATTTATGATCATATTTGTCAATATTTAGTAGCAGAAATATATCTGTATTAGCGCTTAACGTTGATCAGTCACCCTTTTAAAGTAGCCTACACCAGATCTAATCAATCAACACACCAACTCAAATAAGCACTTCCTTACAGCCATTTTAAGCATTAGTCAAGATAACAGCTTATGATAATAATAATTAGCGCCCACACACACCAGGTACTAGGGACTGGTGCGCAGCACTCGGACGTTTGGAGGTATAGTAAGTAAGCAAGAACAGGACGATTATTACCTCAGTCACAGACAGTGACGGAACAATGGATGCACCTAATTCTGCGCAGCAGATTTCCTGCGTTCTGTTCAGTCCATCTTGTCCACCTGACTAGCAACCAGCAAACAGAGCTGCCTTGCGCTCAGTCTAGGTATCTTAAGCAGAGCTTCTGTGGCGTGTGACCTCGGTGCTTTGTCAAAATGGAGGAATTCCCCCCTAAGTTCAGTAAAGTTCTGGTGACAGCTGATCCGCAGTACATTCCAGGGTAGGTTACTTTTCTACGTTGTTAATTTCGAAAAGGAAAAAACAAAAAAAGAAAACAGGTCACACATCTTGTGTGGAATTTTTGTTGTTGAACAATGCCCGTGTTTGTTATTTGACTCTTATTATGTCAAATAACAATTTGACATAACAGGCCTATTATAAGTCATGGCGTTATTAACTATTAAGCTCACTTACAGTAACAGAAAATGATTTCACAGAATTGTACTTTGTTGCACTATGTTGGATTTACAAGATTAAGTGTGGGCAGGCCTGTCGCTATTTAGTGACAGTCACGACCCATGGCAACCGGTAGTGGAAAAGAAACAATATCACCTGCACCTGCTTACCTTGTTGATTTGAGGCTCAAAGTTTGCAAAATGCATCAACAATACTTTCTTTCTGACTTTTCCACTGAGACTTAAGGACATTGTCTTCTTAAGCCATTCTCTCTTTTTGCTCTCAGTTATGCAGGTTACTGTCCACAACTGAAGTATCACCTGGGGAAGACCTATGGCCAGCTGACAGCCAAGCTCCTTACCAGTCCGGATGTGTCCCGCTCCCAGCGGTTGGTCCTCCACACAGGCCGCTTCCCCTCCACGGAGGTTGAAACTGGACCACGGGACGAGATCTGGAGGAGTCAGACCGGAGAGCGTAGAGCCGTTGAGAGGATGATTCCAGGCTACACTGGTACAGAGCAACGACACACACACACACACACACACACACACACACACACACACACACATGCAAACAGATACTGCCTCTATTAAGAGGGTAAATAAAAAAAGAGTGTTTTCATTGGGTTTTAATTTGCAATTATGATTTTTTTTATTTCCTTTGTATCTTTTCCAGGGTTTGTCCCCAAAAGTCAGAACTACTTCTCGCGTACATATGCTGAGACGTGTCGCGAGGCCCTCACAGAGTTTGACCGAGACCAGTGCAAGAAGGTTCTGAGGAAATCAGCAAACCCACTTCTTATTAACAACAAAACACCTCAAGAGTTTAAGGTAAAAACACACACACACACACACACACACTCATACACTCATACACTCACACACACACACATTCGGCAAAGCACAACATGCATTCTCTCCCTTTTGTTGACATTCAGGTGCCCCCAATGCCGGGTCAACCCTGATAAATAATCTATGATGCTGATCCAGTGTCAGCCTGGGAGTGTAATGGATCCTTTGTCTCTGACTAGTTTCCAGGACAGCTCTCTAATCTGAGCATTTCCAGATTGACCACTTGTGTCACTGAGATTCAGACTCATTATCACTCATTGTGAAACACATGTGCAATGGCAGATGGGAAATGAAACAATGTGTGGAGTTAGAACTCGAAGAACAATCTTTCATTTGTATTTCGTTTCTCTTCATCATTCTTTCTCTATTGTTTTAAAATGTTTGTCTTGCAAATGATTGTGGGATTACTCCAGTAGCCTTCAGTCTCTTGCCTGTTTAATGCATGTCCCATACCTACACTAACCGTTTCCCTGGATACCTTATGTAACCCGACTCAGAAGTTGAACACTCCGCTGACGGCCATTTCCAAAGAGCCAACCCCCTACTCATCTGTGGACCCTTGGAAACCAAAGGGCACCCCATACTTCATGGAAGACAAAAACCCACACAAGTACTTCATCTCGGGTACAACGCCTTCAAAGTCCTTACAAAAAATTCCTCACTAATGTGGAATACTTTTAGACTTCCCCTAACCAAGGCCACTACAGCCATGCTAGCTAGTAATCCATGTTGTTCCTGTCCAGGCTTCACAGGGTACGTGCCCAAATCTCGTTTCCTGATTGGCACTGGCTACCCGATCACCACGAACAAGGCTCTGATCCAGTTTGGGAGAGAGCTTAAGGCTGACCCTACCCTCCTAAACGTGCCTCAGAAGGATGCCCGTGACTTTCCACCCGTCCCTACTCTCTATCCCTGCCAGCGCGGCCTGATGCCCTCTTACACTGGCCACGTTCCAGGTCGGTCTGTATAATTGGAACACCGCACAGTGGTGATTGTCGCTCAGTTCATTACACTTGTGACATTGATGGTGTGTTAGTGACTCCAAATATCAATATGTCTCTGAGGGTGTCAGTGTTCTGTAAATGTCAGTAAAATCAGTCGAGTCTGAACTTCCCCCCTCACCCCCGTCTGCTCACAGGATACAAATTCAGGTACGGGCAGACCTTTGGGAAGCTTACCTATAATGCATTGGGTATCCGCGACACTCAGAAGATAGGATCCTAAAGGCTGAGAGAAGAGGAAGCCGACAGCTAACAAATGACTGAATAAAAGGTCTAGAGTAGAGCAATGACCTAGGTGTTTTTCTTACGAAGTAGTGACATTTATTCACTTTTCATTAAATCTATATTGAATTTTGAGATGCAGCACATTTAGAACTATTTTTGTAGAACTCGTCTTGAAGATACTTTTGCCCTATTATGCTATTTTATATCGACAAAATTCATTGTAGGGTAGCCTCATAGGCTGCAATGTAAACACAAAGGCGTAAAGTTATTTATTTAACTTCATTCTTTATTCACAAACATTGTTTGTCATTGTCATTGTCAGGTTGAAAAGGTTAGGAGAGTATAGACAGGTTTGATAAACACACAGACCTACTTGCAATTTACTGTAATGATAACTTTATTTAAAATACTTAAATAGTTGCACCTCACTGATCTATCCAAACATGCTAGTGCATAATCTAACATGGCACAATTATTGCATTACCTCTGCAGTTAACTAAAATGGGCATACTGTATCTCAGTAAAAATTCACACACTTAAATCTTTACCTTACAAAACGACTTCTGTGTCATATAAACAGTATTACAGGTCTTGGATCAAGTTCACTACTAGCACGTTGTAGTATTTTAGCACCTAGAAATTGTTTTCTTCAGCACATGCACAGATGTCTTACCATGCTAGGGTTTACCTCACAAATGCACTTGACAGTAATTATATTATTGGCTAAGCCATGAGGCATGAGGCTGGAGCGTGGCATATTTGGCAATAGTAAGGTGTATTTACTTCTTTATTCTCTCTGTGGTACGACTGAGGATGGATATGTATTGGAAAGAAGCTTCATGTTGGTACGAGAATTAAAAGATTATGCATGCAGCTATTTGAATATTTTACTGGTTTTCTTTGAAGGATTGATAGGTGTACGTATCATGACTTTCCAGCAAAACCCTACTTCAAAAAACACTTGGAATGAAGGAAAACAGATGAGAAAAATCTATTTTATGACAGTTGAACACAAACACTTGAAAACAGGATTAATGTTCATTTTAGTTTTAGATGTTGATGCTAACCACAATTTCGCAGACATTTGTGTCAAAAGGTCTTCTACATGTACATACAAATGCATTCTACAGAGTGTAACACTAAACGAACTAACTAACTAAGGATGTTGTCATCTCGATTTTTGGCAGAGTGTTAGTAGTATAGTTCTTCCTTCAGCTCACCCAGGCCCACCTAACTCTGAGTAGGGTTCATGTGGTACTAGTGCCCCGGCCCTGTCTGGATTGGAGGTTGATCCCTGTCAGTCTGGACCCCTACTAGTTTTCCAGACCACACAGTCTGGGCCAGCAGACCCAGCTGGGACTTGTCCAGCTGTAACCACTGAGACGGTCTACTGGAGGACAAAAGAACACAAGAGTTTGAATGAAATACATGAACAACTCAACTACAAGTACTAAAAGTGCATCTCTATGTCTACATATACAGTACATACCTATCCAAATGGGAATTTGCATTCCCTATCCCTGAAACTTTAACAGTGAAGAAATGAATCGATAAATCTGAATACAATAAACTGTGGATGGTTGTGTACCTCCTGAAGCTATGCGAGACCCTAGGAGTCCTGGTCGAGGGGTCTCCGGCGGCTCCGAACAGCTTGGCCCAGCGGAGCCCTCCTTGGGAGGCACTCTCCCCCTGGACGCCGGGCTCTGCTGCTGCCCTGGGTCTCTCTGTGGTCCTCTCCTCCTCGTGGCGACTGCAGTCCCGCTGATCCAGCCCTGACTCGACGTGTGCAGGCTGTCTCTGCCACCAGCCTGGACTGGGGGCTGACATCCGGCTCCTGGTGCTCTCCTCCTCAGGTCTCTCTGTGCTGCATGGCTGGAGGCACCCCGCGCTCCAGGAGGGCCCGTGGGGATGCCGGGCGGCCTGGTGTGGGTCCCTGGTCGCATGGAGCTTGGAATCGTCCTGTCTCTCTGCCCTCAGCAGGGGCCAGCTGGTCATCAGGAAGGCGGGGCAGGGTGGAGGGACGCCCTGTTCCTCGGAGCACAGCTGTCTGCTCTCTAAGAGACGGGGCTCCAGCAGCAGGTTGAGGTCAAAGGGCATGACGGAGAGGGGCTGCAGGAGTAGGAGGAGCTCTTGGAACAGGGGCTCACAGCGCCCCTGGGACATGGGTAGGAAACCCCACGAATGGTAGTGGGCGGGCACAAAATCTAAAGGGAGCAGGAAGCGAAAGATGAGATTTTGAGTGATGGATAACCAAGTAACCAAAAAAACTAAAGTCTTGTCGATCAACATACCTTTTTGGCTATGAAGGTGACTTAACCAGAATTCCAGAGACCTCAAGCTGAAATGACAGATAACACTTCATCACACAGGCAGTTTCTTTATGCCTACATATACTGTATGCTACACGTATTTTTCAGTAAGGACAAGTGGCAAAGAAAGAAGAAACTCACTTGAGGAGGCCCATGAGGAAGGCTCTGAGTCTCATACAGGGGCTGGTGAGTTGGGGGCACTGGTTGATTTTGTAGATTAGACTGTGAAGCACGCGAGTACAAACACCTTCGGATAACACAAGAAGACAGGCTTTACCAACACTGCAAATCCCATGAGCATATGAAATATTACGTAGATATCCCCTAAAACATCCCCTAAGTTTTTGTTTTAAATTATTGTCACATCATCATCATCTTATGATACAATACAATCAATGATATCATATAATCAATGATTATATAGAAATATACCTATTTGAGTGGAGGCTTCAACCACGTTCCAGGAGTGGTTGCGACGCTGCCCGATGATGAGGTCCAGTTTGTGATCCCGCAGACCATCCTGCAGAATGTCCTGGACGGCGGGACACAGGTGCTCCAGGACGAGCGCTGAGATGGTGGGACTCCTGGAGCTGTTCCCCAGTCGAATCTATTCACAGCGGTTACATCAATGGGTAACGTTTCCCCACGTAGGCCTACAGTATCAGTCACTCATACAACCTTAGCTCATCTGCATGTCTGTGCATGCTATGTATGTATGGGTCTGGTGTATGTATGGTGTATGGGTCTGGTGTATGTAGGGTGTATGGTTTGGTGTATGTATGGTGTATGGTTTGGTGTATGTATGGTGTATGGTCTGGTGTATGTAGGGTGTATGGTCTGGTGTATATATGGTGTATGGTCCTGGTGTATGTATGGTGTATGGTCTGGTGTATGTATGGTGTATGGTCTGGTGTGTGTATGGTGTATGTATGGTGTATGGTCTGGTGTATGGTCTATTCAGCCACACCAAATAAATCCTCCACGGTCATGTTACTCGTTCTTCTAGCCAAGGCCATTGTGACTGTGAGGTGTCCCTTTTTGTCACATTCAAGTCACTGCCCCCAGCTCGGTCTGGCAGTCATACCTTCTCCTCGGGGTCTCGACTGCTGCCAAAATGAGCCATGATCAAATCCACTGCCCTGCTCACAGACTTCAGCAAACCTAGACGGCGAAGACACAGAGGAGTTCACTTGGCAAATGTTATGTTCAACGTACAAACGATCGTTTATGCCTTCCGCACGGATACACAACACTTCCTGCTGTGTCTTTATATCAAGCTGATGGAGAGGAGCCTGGAAAATGGGTCAGAACTCGGAAGCACATGCGAATGCTTATGTAGTTAATTAGCATATCATGTAAATGAGGGGAAATGTAGTGCTTCAATGCAGCAATATTTGATAGCAAGCCTCCTCCTCCTTTTACTGTCTTTTGCCCATCCCATTTCACACTAGCTCTCTCTCTACACATGTCAAGTTAATTGTTCATGCATATTGAATCGGCTTACAATGTAGTGGCTTGCCAGATAGATACATGTTTCCGCTGTGCATGACCCTAGACAATACCCACAATACCCTTGGTGATTTAACATTAGTATTGTTTGTTTAGGGCCATGTGGTTTCTTCCCATATAACTGAAACATGATTATCTGTATGTGTATCACACATCATGAACACGGTATCTATCCACTGAAACACAAACAGGTTTTCTCTGGCTCCCATTGGTGCTTGCAGGCACACTCACATAGGCCAGCCAGAAGAGAGCTGAGCCAATCAGGAGCAGGGAGTGTTAAAAATAGGTCATGTTTGAGAGAAAAGCCCCTTCAGGGTATTGAAGGCAGCGCTGTAGCCAGCTCTCACTGCCATGACTCTTTACAACAGCTATCTGCTCTACCCTGTGATTCACACAACACATGCATCTAGACTTACTCACACCACCTTTTTTTATGAATGTGCTTTCTTTTCTCCTTACACACATAGTATAGTTAGTGAATCAATCTTCATGAAGAGTCCATGACAAAAAGGTAATGACATGCTCATCTCCTTTCCTTTATGAATGACATCCCCAAACTATTTCCTCAGCCATAAAGGAATGCACCTTATGGTTAACTGTAACATAACATGACTGCCTCTTTGACTGTCTCCCTCACCTCTCCTCTGTAGGTGGCTGATGGACAGAGACTCATAGGAGGCTTCAGGTGACAGGCAGAAGTCCACTGGTGGCCTGTCACTCAGGATCAGGGAGTCGCTGGGCTGCTGCTGCTGCTGGAGCCCGGAGCCAGCCAAGGAGAGGAGAGAGCTCAGGGAGGAGAGAGGGCCTGCAGAGGACAGGGCAGCGGTCAGGCTGCAGTGGAAGGAGCCGGAATCTAGCACGCGGGCTGAGGGAAGCTGCCGCTTCTGTCGGGTCTGTAGGGGTGTGGCGGGGGAGATGGAGACCAGCAGGGCTGGCTGCAGGGTAGGATGGGGCAGGGAAAGAGAAGGGGGTGTCTGGATGGAGATGGGCCGGGGCCCGGGGTCTGGGATAGGGCTGAGGTGGTTTGGTCTGGTGCTGGTGTGACTTTGTTCTGGCGTGAGGCGGATGAGGTCTTGGCAGGTGGGGACTTCTGCTCGAGGGGAAGGGGGTTGAGGATGTCCCCGGCTGGGGCTGGAGCGGGTGGGAACCGTGCTAGAGTCCGCCCGGGGGTGGTCTACTAGAGGGCCCTGCTTGGGGCTGGTGTCACTCAGGCCGGGGCTCGTACGGGGCCTTTGTGGGCTCACCCGGGTCTGTCCCATGTTCCTGTGGCTCCAGGAGGGTCTGTGGAGGTGCTGGTGGCGCTCTGGGCTGGGGGTGCACGTGGAGCAGGTGTCGGAGCTGGACAGCGCCTCCAGCAGGATGGGGCCGTGGCCGCCCAGCGGAGAGGGCCTGAGGTGGCTCAGGAGGCGGTTCCCCGTCCCTTTACATTTGGAAGCGGGCTTGGGGTCGCCGGGCTGGGAGCCGCCAGTCCTGTTGTGGATGTACTGGTCCAGCAGAGTGCCCAGGGGCTGGCTCGGCGGTTTGCCTGGCGGGGTGAGGAGGGTGAAGGGCTGGATGGGCAGGGAGGTGGGCCTCTGGGCCTTGCTGTAGCGCACTAATGGAGCCGCTGCCGGTACCCATGCGCAGGCTACTGGGATGGCAGTGGGAAGATCAAAGGAAATGGGTCATATCAGTGCATGAATTAAATGCAATGCTACTCCCAAGAGTTTCTTTCTAAAGCTTTTATTTGGATTACTTTTATGTCTTGAAAAGCAAACTGAACAATTCTGTTGATTTTGGTTTCCTATCCCTCCATCTTACCTTCTTCCTCAGTCCCGTGGTTTTGGTCCAAACCTCCAGATTGTGGAGTGTGCTCACAGATGTTGCTTTGGCAGGGACTCGCAAGCCCAGGGTTCTGCTCGCTACTCCTGCCCTGGCAAACTGCCTCCTGGATGGGACACAGGCTCTGGAAGGACTGGCCAATGTCTATTATTCCCTTTTTGTAATGGGCCTTCCCATATATGGAGGGGGTGTACTGGGAATCATAGGTGCCAAATCGGGGGTGCTCAGTGCTGCCTTGCAATTGACACAACCTCCTCCTCTCCTTCTGCTCCTCTTTATCCTGTTAAAAAAACAGTCTGATTGGTTAATGTTTGTACAACCCTATCTTCCTGTAACCACAAATTCATTCATCTAAAACATTTTCTAGATCAGATCAGTATTACCTTCTTGTCTACCTTCTCGTGCTCTCGACCCTTATTAAAGAGGAAGTACTCAGAGGAAGGGGCGGGGCCCTCGGAGCAGCTGGTGAGGCTGGACCAGGCCGGGCTGGGGGACTGGGACGACAGGTCACAGGTCACCAGCTTGTAGTACTTCTGGGCGGCCCCTGCGGCCAGCGTGGCCTGGCTCTGGAGGCAGGCGCTCAGCTCGGACACGCCCAGAGGGGACGGGAGGCCCTGGGACTGGGGTTCCAACGGAGGGTGGGGGTCCAGGGGGTACAGGTTACAGTTAGAGTCCAGGGCCTGGGGAGACCAGCAGGGGGCAGAGGGCACCACCTGCGGGGGCGTGGTACTCCTGGGGCCCCCCGTATGGATGTCAACGGGAACGGGCTCCAGGTCTAGGAAGACCGAGCCCTCGGCTGACTGGGAGGCTTGCACCGCGGGGCTGCTGAAGTCATGAGGCGTGGCCGGGTTGTTGCTCCCGTCGTAGATGGCGCTGAAGTTGACCAGGATGCCGTCGGAGCTGTTGCAGGACGAGTCGCTGACAAAGTCCAGCTGTCCGTTGGAGAAAGACTCGGGCAAACGTTTGGGGTAGCCGGAGCTGAAACAAGGCCCCTCTCTTCCGCACCTCAGCGAGTTATCCTGGCAGTCCTGTTCTTCCCGGCCCACGGTGTGGGTTCTATGGTCATGGAGGTGCTGACAGCCCTGCTGGTCCGACTGATTGAGATGCACGGACAGAAATTCCCTGTCCTGCTCTCGGCCCAAAATCGTGTCCCCTCCGGCCCAGTCGGTGTCCAAGTCCACGTTGGCCGGCACGATGTGCTTCCCGCCATTGTTCAAGGTCCAGTTGGAGTTCCCATGCAGCAAAAAGGAGGAGTCCTCGTGGTACTTGTGCAAGTTGTCTCCATCGCTATCCTCGTCCTCCTCGTCCAACTCTTTGGGTAGAAAGGAGTTGTGCGACCGCAGGTTACTCCTCGCCAAAACACCTTCTTTCTTTCTGTGGGAGTTGGTCAACGGTGGCGCCTCCTCTGGAGAGGAGACCGAATCGCACTTCCCGCTGCTGTAACTGCCCACCTCCTCCTCCTCCTCGTCCTCCTCCTCTTCCTCTGCATGGCGGTCCTCCTGGAGGCTGTTGCTGTAGCTGCTGGAGGTGTGTCGGAGGCTGCTCTGGAGGCCCGTCTCCCTGCTCTGGGTGTCCTGTTCTGGGAGGGAGATGGCACGGGTCAGGCCGGCAGAACACAGACGGCCGGAGCGCTTGGTGGAGGCGCACAGGGCCTGGACAGGAAGCTGCCAGTGGGGAACCTGCACCAAAGGGAAGTGACACGCGATAAGGGTGTCCCCCGACAGGCTAGTGGCCCTGTTCATCATCGTCTTGGCTCAGAAGGATTTAATAGTATGGCAACTGTCTCCATTTTGAGGTGGAAACCCCTGAAAAAGTAGACAAAACAAATCTCTTAATAATTCTGTCGTCTTTGCAGCAAACCCATATATGAAATTGAAATAGAATCTGACTGCTCTAACCTCACACACTTTAGACCTCAACCTTTCACTAACTAGCCAGCCAACCGCTTCGTTTTCCTCTGGCTTCGCACAGCCGCTGTTATGCTAATCCTAGTCTGACTTCTTCTGCATCCCCTGCCTTCAGCCCTTCAGAAAAGTCTCTCCTATCTAAGTCAGTGAAGCGTGATGCTCCCCCTCCCTCCCCAGGACAGCCCCAGCCTCCCACTGT
Organism: Aplochiton taeniatus; assembly: GCA_017639675.1. NCBI lineage: Eukaryota > Metazoa > Chordata > Actinopteri > Galaxiiformes > Galaxiidae > Aplochiton > Aplochiton taeniatus. The sequence continues at coordinate 23,816,881 of CM030172.1, read as the reverse complement.
TACTCAGCTGTCTACACTGCAACTAGGGCAGCCTCACTGCAGAGACACACTCTGTTTGAGCTCAGAGCTCACTTAACAACTGATGAGAACCTTTAGGATGGGGAAACGAAAAAATAAACAACTATCGCCATTAGATATTTTTATGTTCTCTCATTAACACACATATCCCGCCCTCCTCCCAAGAACAAACAAGCCAACACAGTGAACACAGTGTTCAGTGGCTCTTTTTTTTCATACTCTGCAAAGCGGCAAATACCAGCCTTTTTCAGCCCAATGGATTACTGTGCAAGCTTTGAAATTTAGACGGGTTGGTATGTCTTTGAGTCAGCTCAACTGTCAGAAGCTTGGTGTGTGTGTGTGTGTGTGTGTGTGTGTGTGTGTGTGTGTGGATGCCCGCGCGCTCGGTGGGGGGTTAAGCCTGTGATAAGGGGCTGCAAGAAGATAAAGCATTATAAAATAAACATCTTGATGTTTAATGAAATCTTCCATCCTCTAAAGTGAGGAAATATTCTGGTGAGGATTTTTTATATTCTGATGTGGATTCAAAATGCAAAATTGATTCAGAAAATAAATATTCTCATGGATTCTCAATATCAAAGTAGTATCTTCTAGTATGATTCCTATTTTATTTGGGTCACACTGCAAGATATTGCTTTGAAATGTTTCTGCTTTAAAAACACGTGTACTGCAATTGTTGAGCCTTAAAGGGGAATGTCAGGGGCTTGTGTTGACGAAGTGCTTAAGATGACACACTGCTGTCAATTCACACCCCTAAAATCTTCTCTCTAAGCTTAATCTGATCAACATCTGCCGCACAGACTAGACCCAGGAAATGACTGAAACAGTCCTCTTTGTCCCTCGACACTGTCACTAGATCAACAGCCACCTTTTTTACCATGGCAACATACCATCCCTGCCATAAGCATAATGAACAATCCTACAGTAGCACAGAACTGCTTACTCACAGATCTCTTACCGAAAAGACAAAGAGTCTGTGCTGTATATACATACATACTGTCTATATGTGTACGTGGCAGCCCCAAATCATGACAGGGCTTTCAACAAATATCAAACATCCATTCATCATGACAGTTCAATCACAAATGCACCACATTCTTTTTTATCATGGGCAACTGCAAATAAATCTCCGTATCTGTGGCTTATTCAATTCTCAGGTCTATTCCCTCGGTGTGGGTCTTCGTTTTGGGAATAAGTTAGTTAGCTAAATACCAAAGGAAAGGGGGCGAGTCTGAGGGTGTGTTTTTGCAGAGGACTAACCACTGCATTGCATATTTGACATGCCCCCCTGTGTCTATGGCAGCACCTCTGACTGGCTCCTGTTGATAGACACAGCAGCCCTCCCAGCTCTCTGTCCTGGATACTGGAACGCTAAAGGAAGCCTCATCAAATGGATCGCAGTAGATCTGCCAATGCATCGGAAATGCCACATCATGTCACATCAAATCAGCCATCTCACATCAGAAGGGAAATTGTGCTAGTGTGACTGTGAAACTCTGTGGCCCTGCACTTTTCCGACTGTGGGAATGTAAAGACAACAAAATGTTTCTGGATATAAAGTAATGAGCTAGATTGCTAGACAGCATCTTTACGTCTGAGGTTAAAAGGATTCTCCATTTTGTTGTTCTGAAGGAAGAACTCTTTGTAAAATGAGTCAAAATAGGTCAAGATATATTTGATGGAATCAACCTACTTGAAAGTGAGAACCCTGACACTCTTCAACACGGGATATTTAACATATTAAAGCTGCTGAATGTGGAGCATTCACTACACTTCATATATGCCCCTCTCTCTCTCTCACACACACACACACACACACACACACACACACACACACACACACACACACACACACAAAAACACACAGTCACACACATACACACTCACACAAACACACACGCCCTGACTGCCAGGCTGTCAAGTCTTGAAGGAAGGAAACATTAACATACAACCGTTTAATTCTGCCAGTGCAGAGACAAAAACAAACAACGCAGCAGACCTTTGCAGATTCACCAAATACGCACAGCTAATATTAAAAATAGAATGCAACCTACGTGGAAACACCGTTCATCAAAACTTGAGATCCATCTCGCTCTTGTAGGTAACTTGCTTGTCATGGAATCATGTTTATAAGCCTATTCTTAAAATAGACAAGTGATTACGAATTCATGCGCTGCGAACCTTTGGAACGATGTTGTTTGACGTCAAACTATAATTCAACATTAATGAAAGCTGTAAAGGCAGTTACTTAAGATGTTACGTTGAGAAAATATGTTTGTTTTCTCGCGTAATAACGTTCAGTCGACTACGCTGTTTAATAAACTGTCCCAGGCATCTAACGGTTGATCGGTTTACGCGCGTGTATTCTATGCCGGTGAGTTTGCTGGACCGGCCAGCACAGCTGTAGTTCATTGCGTCACGATGGTCTTAACCAATGTGTAGAGAGCAGAATCAGTGGGACAATCCTCTCACAACAACAGCTTACCATAAATCAACAACAAGCCTTAAAAAAACATATTATGAATTTATTTTGGCAGTAGTGGCTAATCATTTCGAACGTTTGCATACGTTTTAATAATAATCGTCAATACATTTAAACATTTTAATAAACATAAACCCATAAATTCTTTTTTTTATTGTATAGCCTACCAAAGAATAATTCGTTTCATATTTAAGCACTGCAATAGTTGTCACTTTTGTCTCACTAGTCTTCAACATCCTGAGTACTGTCAGTTCCCTTGAATATTCCTGAAGTAAATAAATGTCTATATCAAAGTAAAAAATTACATTCGGTCACTATAGCTTAGCCAGATCAATGTATCAGAAAATTACATTAGTTTTATCTCACACAAAATGATTTGAAAGCCAGTCCAAAAATAGGCTGTTTAACCATTTTGATAATTATCACAGTTACAAAAAAATACATTTACCCATGGGACATTGCAACCAGATTAAGACATAAGGCAAAACATATAATCCAACCGCAAGACCATAGGGCCTTCTTTAGACTCAAGAGTTCAACATAAACCTAGTTCTCAACTTGCAGTTGGACTGAGATTCAGTGTGCGGTTCACAGTCTCCGAAGGAGGTCTGGCTGCTCCCTAAGGGCTGGCCTGCTCCTCCGGCTCCTCTGTGATGGTACGGTACAGCTGGGGCTGGTTCTGGGACAGTGGGGAGTCGGCCTGGGGGAACAGGACCGGGCGGCTCTTCAGGGGCCTCCGCAGCAGGAACCTCCCGGAGGTCACCAGGTCTCCGTAGCCCTGGGCGTGGGAGAAGGCGTAGCCCGAGCGACGGGTACTGATACGTCTGGCAGGAGGACGGCGAGGAGCAGGGGCGGGCAGGGCCGCCTGGCGCATCTTGTACCGCACCTAGAGGAGGGAGGACAGGAGGAGAATAAAACAGAGGAGGATTGTCATTAACAAGTTATGCTACCAGTCTGTTAGCAGGTGTTACTCCCACAACGTTGTGTCATTTTGTTACTGTAGCGCTCTACAAAGCCATTGCTGTGACTCCTAGTGCTTGATAATAATGGTCCTGTGTGGCGTCTTCCTTTCACAGAACTGAGTCACAATCTCTCGACCCTGAAATAACGCCTGAAGGCCATCAGCGTGAAGTGTGTGAGGTGTGTGAAGTGTGTGAAGGGAGTTCTCCCACCTTGTCATTAATGGTGGGCGACAGCTGGATGCACAGGAAGCGGTAGGCCACAACAGGAAGTACACAGAGGATGGAGGTGAGGAGGATGGTCAGCCACACATTTGGTTGGTTCAGGGAGTTCCTGGCAGTACCTGAATGATAAACCCCCGCACACAGACAGGATAACAGACAAATAAAAGTATTAACATGGCGTGGGAATCTGCATCTCAGAATGTGTTCGAACAACATGACCCAATATGTTTATTTCAAACTTGAATTAATTTATATACGTATATAAAGAACATTTCATACAAATGTAGCTAGCATAAAGGAGGTATACATGTTATGAAGAAACAATCATTTACGGAAGGTAGATGAATGGATGGGTAATGAATGCAGAGACAGCGAGGGAGGGTCACTCACCAATGAAGGGGAAGGACGAAGTGAAGATGAGAAACATGCCATTACTGTAAATAGTAAAGGTGATGGCAAAGTAGACTGACAGACTGCCCCACAGGAAAAACTGGTTCACTGCCGTCCAATAGTGAGTGTCTAAACACAGCTGGGGCAAACAAACAAACCTTAGTACCTCGATGTGTTTGCTTGTGTGTGCGTGTGTGTGTGTATGCGCATGGGTGCATGCGAGCGTGATTGGAATTTGCCATCCTCTGAACCGCGTTCTCCTACCCACATTTACAAACAGACACACACGCCTTTACACATCACGGTGGGCCAACTTCAAATGATCCGTATTGCCCGTGTCCCTTACCTGGATGTTGACAGCGATTAGCAGGCACGTCTGGGCCAACAGAGCGAACGACTGGTAGTCCACGACATCCTTGCCGTCGTCTCGGACCGTGTCGTACATGGCGGCCCAGGGAATGAAGAAGAGGATCAGGGAGCTGTAGCAGCTGTGCATCACCACGCGGACGAAGGCCTTCTTGCTGAAGTAGAGGTTGAGCTGGCCTGGAGTGTAGAGCTGAGGGTACTGGGAACTCCAGCGGTCATTCACATCCTGAGAACACAGCGAGATGGATACACCATGATGGCAGATGGCAGGCATGGTGCACAACATGTTATACCATCATTCATGCTACTTGTTGTGTAAGAGGTCATTCTACTAAACAAAAAATATGAGAAAATGAGGAGAAAACACTAGATATTTACGTTATTTCTTTCGATTTACGGGAAAGACTTTTCATTGTGCATTACCTGATCAAAGAGACTTAGGCCAAGGACAGGGAGAGCTGTGTAGACCAAATTATACAGGGTGATGAACCATTCATCATACACAGTCTGTGGGTGGAATCAAACACAACATCAACCGAAAGAACAGTCTCTAGTAGTAGTAGACCTGGGCAAAAAAAAAACTATAAACAGCAACAAAAAGCTACCGTTGAAAGTTTTCGCCAATTTTGACAATGGTGAAGGTACACGTGATTGGACTTGACATCTTGACATCCACTGAAATAGCCTCAATATGTAAACAACTCATTTGCCATCCGAATCCCTCGCAAGGTAAATCCAGCCCTCCTCGTGTGCAACTGACCCAGATCTTTACCCGAGCCCCATGCTAGTCTTCTTCGTTAGTTTTGCTCTCTGAGGCTACCTTCACGTGTCTCTTACCTGTGCGGAGAAGCCGCAGAAGAAGGCGTACCAGAAGTGGACAAAGGTGAAGGTGAAGTTCTTGTAGAAGAAGTAGCGGAGGAACTTGCACATGCGCAGGTAGGACCAGCGGCCGTGCACCAGTAGGAGGCGCTGCAGGTAGCGGAACTGAGCGAAGGAGAAGTCACTGGAGAGCACGGCCTGCATGCCCTCCTGACCACTGATACCCACTCCTATATGTGCCGCTGGGAAGGGGCGAGGGGAGGAAGAACAGGAAGGGAGGAGTGGGAGTGAATAAAAGTCGGTTGATCACAACAAACTGCTATTATGGGCAGAACAAAAAAGATAGTTTTGTGACCGGTGTCCTCCGTCCCAATCTTCTAAAACAAACCTTGAAGTGTCGGTAACATGAAACTATCAAAGAGATCTAGGGATCAATGCTAATATACAGACTTGTGCTCAAAACAATGCATTCCTCCACTCTTTAGCCGAGCTCACCTTTGATCATGCTGACGTCGTTGGCGCCGTCGCCGATGGCCAGCGTGATGGCCTGCTTGTACTTCTTCACCAGCTCCACCACCTGGGCCTTCTGCAGGGGGGTGACCCGGCAGCAGATCACCGTCTGACACATGCAGGCTGTCCTCAGGAGCTCCAGCTGCAGGTCCTTCTCCAGGGCATAGGCCTGCCGGGGAACCACGGTGGGAGTGGGGGAGAAGGTTGGAGGACGGATAAGGGGGAGAGTGAGAAGGGAGGAAGTGGGAATGGGGAGAAGGAGGATGAGGAAAAGATATGAGGGAAAGAGGAGGACTAGGGGAATTGTTGTGTCTGATCAGTACAGATGATGAGACAAGACAATCTTACTATAGGTAGGACCACATCAAGAAGAACATATCGAACGCCTGTCAATCTCTTCCTTGCTTTTAGATCATGAAGAGCATTATAGATGCACACAAATAGGGAAAGTAAGAGGGGGAAACAGGAATGATTTAGGCTGCTGTAGACTGGACAGGGGAAAAGCAGCCCGTACGAAACATTTTTGTGTGGCCATATTTTCCGTCCCTACCAGACTGTGTCCATTGATGATGAGGGCATACACTCCGTCCACCTCCTGGTCCTCCACCATCTCGGTCCTGGTACAGCCAAACAGTCCCCCCATTCCCCGCCTCACTGTGGGCTCCTCTGGGCCCCCAGGACTCATCTTCCTCCTTGCGTTTCTGGAGGAGCACGGTGATGATACATTCAGATGGAAAGGAGAGTAAGGAGATGAGGTGTTTTACAAGCAGAGCCTGGGAAGACGTGTTAGCGGTGGCGGACTTACTGGAGCTCCTTCTTCACTTCCTCTGGAGTGTTGGACGCCACAATGAAGACCTCTGTCATTTCCTCCCGCAACATGTTGCAGGAGTAGCCAATGTTCTCTGCCGTTTCTGTGGAGGGGATTTAAATAAGCCCAACTGAAACTAGGCCAAATGGAAAATATCCCTGGAAGGTGTCTGACAATGTGTGTGTGTAATCCTGTGTGTGTGTGTGTGCGTGTGTGCGTGTGTGTATGTGTAACCCTCACCTTGTTTGTCTCCTGTCAGCACCCAGATCTTGATGTCAGCCTTAGCCAGCTGCTCTATGGTCTGAGGCACTCCGTCCTGCAGCTTGTCTTCCACCGCTGTGGCTCCAAGTAGCTGCACATCACAACCAATCCGTTTACATCTCCACCCAAATAACAGTGCACATTCAGGACATACACACTAGGGGGTAGTTGTTTTACACTAACATGTACTTAGTTGGGCGGGGTTAAGAGTAAATACAGGCTAGGTCATGATAGGTGTAACCCAGGTTAAATAATCTGTGCATATAATAACCAGTCAGTATTAACAAATAAGAGAATATATTGGATATATAATAATACACTTTCTAAGTTGCACATTGATGAAAAATAACTTCATCTGAAAAGATACACATTTATTTAACAGTTAGTGTTGATTTACAGTTGGTTTAAATAGAGGTACAAGTGAATTTAAGAGGCTGGCTCAACCAGCCAATCAGGAATCAGTTCCATTTTGTGAGCTGGCAAATTTCAGAATATCAGAATTTGCCAGCTGCTAACGCTAACCGGTACAATATGCGAATGCCATTAACTTATGCTACATGTGTTAGCTGTACTGCTTCTAAGTGAAAACGTAATTTTGAATTGAGTTAATTGAGTTGTTTTAAGCACCTTAAAAGTTGGCTACCTTTGTTTATTATTAAATGTTAGTGCATGTGGCTGTAGGCTGCCTGCAATTATGGCGCAGCCCACAAAGCACATGTTTTCCTGGTATCTGTGGTTATTTCATGCCAATAGCCATGTGAAGGTATCAAATAATATTAGAGGTTATTGTAGAGTTAGAGGTTATTTTGGTAACCACGATTTTCTGTGACTTACTAATGTTTAATTAGTTCCAATTGTTTATCCTTCAGTAAAGTAGAATACAATGAGATAATTTGACAATATATATATTCCAGCTTTTATTTTATGGTCCACTGTTCCAAATTAGAAGCTTGAATGTGAGCTCTGACCTTGCCTACTGTAGGTCAGGTTATTTGGGCCCACCTGGATTTCGAGCCTGGGTATTGTTGGATGTTTGATGGTGAGCTACAACCCAATGGAGTACGACTAGAACCTAGATTGCAGAAGATTGAAACCCCTGATCTCAAGGACTTTGCATTTGCATACACAACAAACTCACTCTACAGTGCGGTAGGACACGTGTTGGACACAAGCACTGAATTCATGTCAGTAACTAAGGTAACTGAATGAAATCCAGCTGAATTTTTAAATCTAGATATATTGACATTTACATTTTTCCAATTACCCGGTTTATAACTTGTATAAATTTTGTTTTCTGCTCTTTACAAATTTGTAATCTGATTTTCTGGCCCAGTAAATGCCACACCTAGTTTCTTCTATTCAGCCTTTATCATATGTTGAACCATTAAGTAAAAAGGGTTACATAGGTGCTCACCATAAGGCCTTTCTCCACCTCCTCATACAGCTCGTCCAGCTTCTCCTCGCGGTCCACCATTGCACAGCTGGCCTCATGGTGGCGCTGTTTCCAATCCTGCATGTAGGCTTCGTCCAGGTCCTTATAGGCCAGCACCAGGGTGCGGAGGCCGTCGCCCGCATACTCCTGTGGGGTTAGGGTTAGTTTAGGGTTTGGTGCAGAGGATTGTGACCCCCACGCTACAAAAGGACAACCATACCCTTCATATCTCCCAAAATACAAACTGTAAATATTTAAACCTTCTAGACTGCTAGTCACCACATACAGTGAAAACATGTCAAGTACTGATAAGGGATCCACTTACGTTGAGGTGTCCGGTGGTGACCTCCATTAGCTTATTACAGGACGGGTGCATTCGCTCATAGATGATGGTGTCTGCGCCCTTACAGAACAGAGTCAGCTTGCCATCAGGACCGCGCACTGTGAACCACAGGACAGAAAGTTACTGTAGGACCACCAAGTCACCAAGTCAGCTGGCTACGGTGAAATCCTCCCCACCCCAAAAAAATCAATACAGAAGCAGAGATACAAACAGGAATATAGAAGTTTAAGTTCCATACATAAAATACATTTGCCGACTCAACAAAGAGTAAGAATTTAGCTGTGACGGTGATTTGCCCTCACCGATGACAGACATCCTCTTGCGGACGTTGTTGAAGTCGAGCACAGCCAGCAGCTCGTAGGTGACCTTGGTGCCCATCTCCACCACCTCGATGGACTCCGGGGTACGGGAGCGGAACACGAAGCCAAAGTTTCGGGCGGCTGTGACCAGAGCGCCTTCGTCGGGGGACTGGGCCTGGTAGTACAGCTCTCCTATGGGAAGAGGGACATGGAAGGGTTGGGACACATACTGTGCCCTCCAAAGGATCCGTTCTGAATGCTTGAACGAATGTGATCAAAGTGGAAATGAAGACTAGCAGGGTTTTGCTGACGTGCATTCCGCCCGTCAGAATGTTTCAGGGGGCTGATTTGACTCGGCTCTTATGGGGAATAGGCCCTCTCTCTTGTGAACTTTGAGAACTGCGGTGTCTGGTAGATGGCGCCAACCCACCCTCCTTCTTTTCCTCGGGCATGACGGTGTGACAGAGAGCCAGCAGGCGGAAGAAGGCCTGCACCTCCTGGTTGCCCTCTCTCACGGCCTCCACCAGGCTGTGGTCGTGGAAGGAGAAGGCCGGGTCGTTCAGCTTGTTCCACGAGAAGTCCACTCTCTCTGTCTTCTGCACGGTTGGGACGTGGGGGAGGGGAGGAGAGCGCATGGAGTAACACAGACTGTGAACGAGCCAGCAAGATTGGGCAGAAAACAACACACTGACTTACAAATACATTTGGCCCCTTACCTCGGTTATTTCCACTCTCTGTCCAGAAAAGTCAAACAGTTCCCCTGAAGAACAGAGAAACAAGAATCCCGGTGGGTTGTCGTAGGTTCTAAACAATGCCATAATTTGAACATGGAGCTGTAGAACCATCCTCCTCATTCCGAGAGTAGAAGGCTTTACCATAGGATTTCCCATTGATGGAGCACTTGTTGAAGGTCATGATGTTCTGGGTCAGCGTGCCAGTCTTGTCACTGAAGATGTACTTGATCTGGCCCAGCTCCTCGTTGAGCGTGGTGGTGCGTGCCTGGGCAGGAGTGTCATTTCTGGGATAATACATCTTCCTGTCCCAGTCAATGTAGTAGCTGTTGCCAAGGCGGATGATCTCCACACTGACACCAAAGCGGGGAGGCGCACAAAACACACACATACACACACTATGAATATTACTACAACACTTAGCCAATGGCAAATATTAAATTCTACAATTTATGCAGTTCTTACCTGACATAGAGTGATATCGGCACCACAGTGTTGAGGATGATGACGTATGACCAAAAGGTGAGGAAGGCCGAGAAGCCGGCGTTGACCCCGGTGGGGCGAGGGAGGAAGGCCTCAAACACAGAGCCCTGCTGGTACTCCCAAATCCCATTCCCAATGGCCAGGACGGTGCACATGAACGCCAGGAAACCGAAGATCTGCACAGTGGAGCGAGAAGTGGATCAAGAAAAAGAACGTGCTAGGACATGTGTGTGTGTGTGTGTGTGTGTGTGTGTGTGTGTGTGTGTGTGTGTGTGTGTGTGTGTGTGTGTGTGTGTGTGTGTGTGTGCGTGCGTGAGGAATACTTACAGACAGCACTAGGACATTCATAAGATGGTCAATGCTGGTTCGTTTGAACGTGGTCTTTCCACAGTTTTGCATCAACTTAGTGTCTGGACCTGAGGGGAGGGGGGTAAAAATCAGTACTCTATCAAAAGTGTTTAAGGAACACACAAAGTACACCTGTGCTGACACTACACACACCATACTATAGTTGTAAAAACACGAGCGTTTGGAGACATCTGTTATCTAAATGAGTTTGACTTTTGAAGGCTTGATCAAGCGCCGGCAGTACCTCCAAAGACGACCAGTCCAAAGCACCACTCGGTGTTCCTCAGAGTGCAGCCGCGGAGCAGCACCTTGTCGTTGTCCAGAGAGTAGGTCTCTCCATTCAGGCTCAGAGTGCCGGTGAACTTGTCCAGGCGGTTGTTGGGAGGCTCACAGAGCACCGTACCTGGAGGGTAGACAGGACGAGGGTTTAGGGACTTTCTGGTTGGAGTAAGAACGTGCCAAGGTTTTTCCCGACGCTCCGGCTTTTTCCCGCTCTCACCATTGAAGCGGGCCAGGGAGTCGATACTGTCCCCCAAGTCGCCTGTCACAGTCAGGGCCTGCTTCACCTTCAAGTTGGTTTCCCTGGAAGAGGAAGTTAGCAAAACAAAGCTTCATACACACAACTCAGTAGAACCCAAAACAAACAAACCAGTATAATTTGCATAGCACTCTTAATGCAAAGGTAGGTAGATGTTTAAAAAAGGGAAGGAAAAGAATGCAATCGTACCCATCTAGTTCAGCTGTTTCTATGTAGACAAGGTTGAGGGGCTCACTACTGGACAGCAGCAAAAGATCAGCCTAGATATAGTCAAATGATTCAACATCAAATGCATAGTGATGACAGGATACTTGAGCCTGACAGTAATATGAGTGCTCCTGGTGCCAGAATGTCCTAAAATCCTTACTGTGACAAACTGATTGTTTTCCAGCTTGATAATGTCCCCAACCTGGACATTCCTCCATTTCTCACTTGTTAGTCTGGTAAAGATAGAGATATTTTGCTTATAGACAAAGGTTAGGTGCATTTTCTTTCCGCTTGTGATCATGTGAATTTTTCATGTGATTGCCATATGTTAATGTATGCATATGTATATAGGAAGGACAGATGTAATTTAACTCTAGGCTTTACAAAACATCAATAGCAATATTCCATGACTGAGTGTAGCAAGCCACCTATTGCAAGTCCATTTAATTTCTACTTCATGGAAGGCCTTTGGTGGCCTCTAGTGTTTGAGGAGCAAACCACACAAATTCACATTGTTGAAGTAGCCACTTTTGAGAACATAACATCCAAAGTGAAACATATAACTTATGACTAATACATTGCCACAGGCATAAAGCCCAGCAGCTGTGGTCAACGTTACTCACTCTCCATTGATAAGAACGTCCACCTTCCGGTTGTTGACCTGTTTGTCATTTTTGTGTCGGTTCTACATGTTAAGGAGGGAAAGAGAGAGACAATGGGTAGGAAGCAACACATGGTTGGGGAGCAAACATACAAAATGGATGCCATGTTACTTTCACACGGGACATTGTTCTGACAGGCCAACCCTCTTAGAACTGCAGGGAGGCACTGTAGCTAGCTCACTATGTCATCGCTGGCGTCCTTGGCAGCCGTGATGGAGAGCACCAGCAGCAGGGGAACCACGGTGGTGAACCAGGAGAGAGAGGAGATTGCGGGGATGAGCTGCAAAAAGGAAAAATATTCACACATTGACCAAAGCTCCACGGCGTCTGCCGCCCAAACTAAGACTTCTTTCTACTTCTTCTTTCGTTTTTTAAGTGCGGGATGTGCTTCTGAAGCTGCCCAGAGGTTGCTTTGGACTTGGACTGAAGTCTAACAGGCCCCACAGATAAGATACGTGGCACCACAACAACTGAACAGGATCCCTTCTCTATCTCGGCTCTTTGATAGTGATCACACTGGATCACTATCAGTGGTGAATCTTGTGGTCGTAGACAGCACAAATGAGCCTTTCCCTTCAGTGTACCGACCACAGTTGTACACAGTGGCGTCACTAGAAGGGTGCAGACTGCACCGGGTCACCCCGTCAGAGGGAGCTGACACCGAAAAGACCGTCTATAAAAAAAAAATGCTATATTCATATCATGCCAACATTTGCAGTGTAGATTTTACTTTAGACGACAAAGCTCAATACCTGCAGGCAGAGGAGGAAGATGAAGTAGGCATTGGCCAGCCTCTGTAACTGCTCGAAAAGGTTGAGTGGTAGGAAGGTCAGGAGGTTGTACTTGGAGGTCTTGATGGCATTGTTCTGTTGAAAAGGAAGTAAACGGATTGGTTCACAGGTGCAGACAGAGACGCAAACACACGCAAAGCTCTTCTCTTTTCTTGACACTTACAGCATACTCATAAGACAAGTTAAACGTTCTGTCGTTCGCCCGTAGATGTCTCTGCTCCTCTGCAAGGAAGCAAAACACAGAGCCCAGGTCAGAGGGAAGAGCTTGACGGTCACAAACAAGTCTTTAGGATGTTAAGAAGACTGTGACGTGTGCGGCTAACCTTTTTCTTTCTGCCCCCCACACGGCAGACCAAGGTTTGACAGTAGAGACCCCATCTTCAGCTCCAAATGGCCATGCTAAACCTGAAGCGAATGGGGACACGTTATACACGGAGACACGGACCCCGTTGTCACTATGAGGAACGTACAGGGGCTTTAGAAATGGCAACACTACAGCAAGTTGTATGATGAAACTATTGTGCATTTAGAGGAACCAGCACATTTACAAAACCATAGTCTTTGCAAACCTTTGCACAGAGAATCTGTGCATGGAATGGATCGTCGTTGTAAGGCAAAGGGATATTAATAACGAAACAATGTGCAATATCATGATCAAATACAATTGGTAAAATGAGATGGATTTACTTTGACCCTAAGTGTACTTTCCCTCTCAGCTCCCTTCAACAAAGCGACATGTGCTGCCTAAACAAATACAGTGGGCTTCCTGATATTATATACCCCATTAGATAGAACTCAACACCGTGAAGGCAAGCTAAGTGCAATAGTGATTCTAATTACTTATGTTAGAAATCAATTTCATTCAATAAAATCAGCGTTTATTTGGTCATACCATGTTGAGATGTTAGGACTACTGCCTCTCAAGCCCCTCCTTCATCAACCGTTTGTACCAAAGGAGTGAAATACACAGCTCATAATCTATATGTTACAGGTGAGATATAGACAGCAATGACCCTGGACGTTAGACTTAATCTTTTTAAAGTTGGTCTCAGTACACTAACCTGGTGCCACACAGATTCTCTTATCATTTCTTATCTTATATCCAGGTATTATAAAACCCCAACAAAACACTCCATTCTAATAAGAAGGCAACCAGAAAACCTGAAAAACATTCATATTCCACCATTGATTTAGATAATTTTATATATTTTGTTGTACATAGCCCAACATAAATCTCAATAATATAAAAAGACAACTCGTGTTTGGTACAGTATTATGTCAACACATTAGTCGTCATGACTCAATACAGTCCAGTGGCTACAGCTCCGCCTGGACTTGTAAACATGTGACTATAACCCACTCCCTTCAACTTCCTCCTACTATCAAGCTCTGTGCCATCATGTTGGATTCTAGTCCAGTAAGAAAAACAAACTTTCTTTCATAGGTAAAAGCCTTACATCTCATGGGAATCCTCTGTACATGCTTTCAAAAGGCCCTCGACAAATCCCAACGTGGCCCCAGATCTAGTTTGGTACCAACACAGAAAAGTAATCACCAACCTTAGATAGATATGATTTCCCAGTGTCTCAGGTGTGACAGGGCCCCTCCAGTTAAACAAAAGAGAGAAGACACCAGCATCAAAGACAAAGAGAGAGGCCTAAACTCCAGCTCCACCTTCCCCCACTTCCCTCTCCGCACCCTCCCCTTCACACAAAGTCAACCTGGGCGGTAGTTAGAGCAGGCCGTCCAGTTTAGATGAGCACAGGTGCAGACAGACGGCCAGACAGAGGGGCTCCCTTGGGAAACCTCAGGTAAGAGTGGAGACGGATGGAGACCCAAAGCGAGAACAGCAGCCGGCTGCCACAGGTTGAGCCGAGCACAGCAAGAGCGGGTTTCCCTCCGGTGTAGCAGCAGCCTGGGGCTTGAGCAAACAGAGCAGCGATCTTTGGACCTGGCTGGAGAGCCGGGAGTGGAGGGGCTGTAAAACGCAGAAAGAACCACCGCTGTGGACGAACCCTGGCCAATCAGAGACAACAATGGGCCTATGATCGGAGAGACCAGAGGATGCCAGGTATGTCACACAACCAAAGACGGGCGCGCATGCGTAGTCCCAAACTCAAGAGGACACGCACACCTGTCTCCCTCTCCCGTGGACATGTTCAAGAACAGCGTTTGATCATTACACTATAAGCACTATTTTGAAAATCCTAATATTCTCTTTCGGTGTATTCCCATGTCGAGGTGTAAAAAAACAATCGTGAAGGCAGAGGGGGACATGACGCTATGCAAATCAAGCAGCTTCCAAAGATGGAATTTCATACCTGGCGGGAAACAATGGAGGGCTCTGTTGTCCGGGGGGCCTCTGCCCGAGCCAGTGGGCCAATCAGAATGCGTGTGTGTGTGTGTGTGTGTGTGTATGTTAGAGAGAGAGCACACCTAGACTTTAGAGCATGTGCATGCGTACCTAGTTGTACACTTGTGCACCGATAGCATTGGTACAAAGTGGTCCACGGACTTGACTGTTCTTCCAAGGTAAGGGACATAGCATACAAGGAAAGAGACCTTTCACACCACAAGGCTGGCTTCTGTCACAGAAGCATGATGAGGGCTACAATACCCAGTCATTATCTGACAATTGTATATTTTTTCTTTTGACAATAATATGGTGAATTCTACTAAAATACTGTATAGTTGTAAATTAAGGCCTTCCAATGTTTAACTATGAATAATTGTCACGTCTTTTTCAACATGCGCACACACGCGCACACACACACAGTGAGGCCAATAATTCCATAAAATGCTTAATAATATAAAGAGGCAATTTTAATTAAATACTTTATGCAAAATTTATTAATTGGAATGTTAACATTTAATTATAATGATCAATACATAGTACAGTGGCAATAATACAAATAAAACATCATATAATATCAGTTACTTTGACAAATATATAAATACAATACATGCTAACTAGTGATTCCGTCATAGTGCAAGGGTTCACACGTTTAAAAAACACATTAAAATGATAAGAAATTATACAAAGTGAACACTTGCACAACTTGGCACAAGGAAGAGAGTCAACATATATAGTCAAAACAAATCTTGACCTACATGAACAGCTGCAAAAAAATAAAAAAAAGAAGAAGTTATGTCTGTATTGACATGGTGGATATCCCAACGATGGAGTGACCGTGTTATAGTTACCTTTGGATGAGAGCAACAATATAACAACCGTGAGGATTACAAGTTATATCAATCTTTACAATAGAAAAAATATTTTGTTAACCGTGAGATTTTCCACACTGTTCACTGGCATAGCTATCAATACAGCACTCCTGATCACAACACCAAGTCAAGCTCACAAAACAGCAGTTTGGGCCCTTCTGTATTTTGGGGGAGAATAACCCAAAAGAGGGATATGGTAGATCAATAACACACCAATGAGGCTGGCTACAAAAATAATAAGACATACGTACAAATCTTTTGATAATAATGGACAGAAACAGTAAAAATGACCTTTAAAAAAAGAGTAATAAGGAAAACAATTATTTGACATTTTGTTTTGGGCAAAGTGGTCAATCCTCCTTTTAGTAAGACCAGGTGGAAAGAAAAACAACATAAGGGCTAAAAACACTATACAAGCAATTCCTATTTGTGTCTAAGTAAGGCCACTCAGAGGTACAATATAGCGTGTAAAACCTGGACTTGGATCTCTATAACTTTGTACACTAATTGTGTATCACCAATGACACTGATCTTAAAAGCACAGCTTTTCCAGTAAGTACCTGTACGGTCACATCAGAGAAATCATTGAAATCAAATACTGTGCAAATAATTACATATACTCTGGCAGCCATCTTTGTTTACGCCACTTGGTTTCAATGAGTAAATCCATATACACACCAAAAAAAAATGAAACATAAATGACATGTCTACTTCTTTAATGGGCTTTGTCCAAAGATTGGGAGAGAAAGGTAAGCTAAATTCATATCATCCTTCGATAACCTGGCAAATCATTTTCCTTACCCTAAAGATTGGC
The DNA here is from genome assembly GCA_017639675.1 of Aplochiton taeniatus. Classification (NCBI taxonomy): domain Eukaryota; kingdom Metazoa; phylum Chordata; class Actinopteri; order Galaxiiformes; family Galaxiidae; genus Aplochiton; species Aplochiton taeniatus. The sequence continues at coordinate 23,800,170 of CM030172.1, read as the reverse complement.
TTATTTGCCCTGCATATTCTCGTAAGTTGATTGGTCCAAGGGCAGCTGAGGTACAATAACATTTTAGTATAACAATGCTTTCCTGGTCTCAAAAGGGTCTCCTGGAGGGCTCTCTTGGCTGAAGGTGTGTGCCTGGATGGAGGACAGCCCTTTGAGAAGATGATGTGACGTGATACATTGTTCAGCCTCTAAAGGCCTACGCTCGGCCTCATTTAAAGTGCATCCTCAATACCGCACATTTTGTCAGACTAATACTTGGTGACTGGAGACCTTCAATGACAAGGCACAATGTAAATCTAAGTGATGGCTACAGAGTGGACGGTGGACCAGCTCCTCGCTGGGGGAGACTGTAGATTGGGCCGGGTTCCCCCAGAAGCGCCGGTGTTGTTTGCTCCCAGTACCAACGGCGGTTTGTACTGTCTTTTAGGGATGATTGACAGACAGCAACACTCATTTATCACTTTACCTTGAAACAGCTACAACCCTGTGGGGGGTTGAGTATTGTTCACACATTTTGGACCCTTGTAAGAACTTCACATTGACCTTGAACAGCTAGAGAAAGAAAACAACAACAGCATTCAAATAGTTACAGTTTGTGTCAAACAACATCACACACATTCACAGCTTCCAGAGTGTAAGGCTTTGAGCCCACAGTTGGGGGTGGGTCAGTGGAGGGAATATTATTGTAGCACTAGCGAAGGAGGGGAGAAACGGGCACCATCTTGACAGGCCTGCTTTGTCACTACGCGCTGCCAGTGGTGGGAGATACAGCCTTGTGAGAGAGCGAGAGGGGCACCAAGACCAACCATCTGGGCGAGTGACAGTCCTTCGGTGCTGTACAGTAGCTAGAGAGACGGATGGAGGGGGGAAAGAGTGGGTGGGTAGGGAACGCAGTCGGTGAGTAAGTGACACCCACAAAACGGGGGTTGGTGCATGCGTGAGCTGCCTGGACATCCCCCAAACAGTGAGCAGCAGACTGGAAACAGTGGCTATAGTCAAAAGTGGCCTCCCTTTCTGATGGGAGTGGCCAGTCCGTCCTCCTCCTCCTCCTTGTTTTAAGTAGCATGCGTTTCGGCGGCCTCGTCTTCTGCTCCTCTGGCGGGCCGGCCCTCACCTGCCCTCCTCGGCCGAGCGCGTCTCCGACTTGAGTCGCACAAACTCCTTGGCCACCTCGTCGTTGGAGCGCTGCGACAGGATGCGCATGGCGGTGAGGCCCGTGTCGTCCATGTGGACGCGCTGACCCAGGAGACACCAGCAGGCACAGCTGCCCTTCTCCGCGATGTCCCGGAGCTGCATCACGGCCATGCCCACCACGCGGTCGGCGCGCCCAAAGCAGTAGTCCTTCACACACATCTGCAGCTCGTAGCAATCGAAGCCGTCCTGGTTCCCAAGGGCACTGAAGGGGAGGGACAAGATAGAGAAGAGAACAGAAACCTGTTAAGCTCCTCTTTTCATTTCAAAATCAGTCTTTTTGATGTGTTGACATGGTCTGCACTCACAAGTGAAAGGTCTCGTTGAACTTTGGCGCCCAGCTGTTGTTCTTGGACTTGGTGGTGAACTTGCGCTTCTTGTCGCTGAGGTGAGGACCAATAATGGTGATCTCCACGAAGGGGCGGAACATTCCGGAGGTCTGCCACTTCAGGTCGTTGGCTGCCACAACTAACACACACACACACACACACACACACACACACACACACACACACACACGCACACACAGAATAGAACTTGTGATATTAAAACAACGGTTTGCTCCAGCTACATTCCTGAACTCTCTAATCAGACACGGGGTGACTGACCTTTGACGGTGACTTTATGCTCCCCTGTCCCAGGATGAGTAAACAGGTCTACCTGGATGGAGACCTCGCCGATGGGTTTGTCCACCCCAGAGCCTATCACACACACACACACACACACACACACACACACACACACACACACACACACACACACGTGTTATAAGAATTGGACCAGTCCTGGCGGAGGAACCACAAACTCACTGGAAGGAGAGGGAACAGGCGGGGCATCAGACCAGGGCGAGGTGGGACTGGGACAGGGTTCTCTGCCTCAACGGCGGCGGGGTGGACGGCATGCACAAAGGGCGGGAGGGAGAGAGGGGTAGGAGTGTTGGCAGAGGATTTCCATGGTAACCTACCCCGGCTGGGCTGTATTTTTTCGTTGGGAGTTAACCTAATACCCTTCCCATAGTGCACTGGGGCAGGGGCAGCAGAGGAGATGAAAAGAAGACAGCAGACAGCATGTCACACTCCAGCAGAGACAACAGAGAACTGCCAGCGTTAAACGGCACACTCTCAGTTGTTCATCGGCGCAATTTACCACCGAAAACCAAAATACCGTGAAGCACTTAAATAATTAATGATTAAACCAAAAGAATGTGTATCTCTGCTGACACCTGCTGGCAGATGTTAGAAGAGCAAATTATCTCGTCTGTTTTTGGCTGCATAATACACAGTCAATAATTATTGTGTGTGTGTGTGTGTGTGTATGTGAGAGAGAGAGAGTGTGTGTGTGTGTGCACAGTACCTTGAGCATGCTGTGTGGTGACAAAGGTCTTGATGAGTGTGTCTGTGGTCTGGGTGTAGAGAGACAGGGCGTGGCGCAGTGAGGACAGATCGGCACTCTTCTCAAGGAAGGCCTTCTTCAAGCCGTTCCCTCCAGCATGGAAGTATTGCTGAGCAGGACACAGATATGGGGATGATAAATGCATTCATAAACAAGAGTGCCAGAGATAAGGAGTGTGTGTGTCTGTGTGTGTGTATATGTGTGAGAGTGAGTGAGTGTGAGAGAGAGAGAGAGAGAGAGAGAGAGAGACTAAGTATAGGAGTGTGTCAACAGACCTTGATGGTGTCCAGCGCCACATCCATGACAGCACACTGCTTTGGCGTCAGGCTTTTGGCTTCCCCGGCCATGTGATCCTGCAAACACAATGACAACGCATACACTGCTGTCATCAACTGTCAAATAGTTCACGACCGTAAAATACACGATGGAAGTTGTTAGACCAGGTCCTGTTAGCACATGCCAGAACAACCACAGTGGCAAAAAGACTACAACTTAGATTCCGGCGAGCCCCTATCGCTCCTTCAACAGCATAACTTAGCTGGAATATGAATGTATTAAAGAACCCAAATGAATAGAGTAGACTCTTGCGTTGAAAGCGTAGGGATACCTTGAGTTTGGAGAGCTGTCCCAGTTCCTTGGCGGCTGACAGGATCTGAGCCCCCTGTGGAGAGGATCACAAGGGAACATACATTGAGACAGACCTCACGCGTCAAACAGACACCCACACAGGAGAGCTCCTGGGGCCCTATCCCAGTAGGGTGTGTGCTCTGGGAGGGCTGGGGCTTACGAAGGTGTCGCTGCCCGGGGGAAGCACGATGGTCTTCTCCAGGCTGTTCATCACTATCCGCCACAGCTCCTTCAGCACGCGCTTCAGCACCGTCTTCTCACACACCGTGGCAAACAGGGTCAGTCTGTGCGCGCGCACAAAAATAAACATACAAACATCAATGCATGCTGTGCGCACAAGCAGCCAAACATAATAGGGATTCACATAAAACATCTCCTGATTATTTCGCTGTACATATGAGTCATGCTTAGCGATGACTCACTTTCCATCCAGGAAGTCCATAAGTGGCCGCAGCATGTTGTCTGAGTCAGCCTCCACCTGGTTGCGGCTGTTTGCATTAACCGGCCCTTTGATCTGGTAGAGCAGCGACGCCATCTGCCTCATGCAGTCATCGATGCGACTCTGGAAACTGCCACGCAGCCGAGGAAGAGAGACATGAGTTACCGGGGAATAGAAACACGAAAGTCTGCCGTTTTGGTTCCGGTGTCTGCTCTGTGTCTACCTGTTCCCAAACATGGTGCTCAGCTCGTCCAGCACCGTGTTCAGCTTGGCCTGCAGCTCGTTGAGAACGTCGCTGGCATCTGTGTCCAGCTAGGGACGGAGTTTAGGGTGAACGGACGGAGAGACACAGACAGACAGACAGACAGACAGACAGACAGACAGACAGACAGACAGACAGACAGACAGACAGACAGACAGACAGACAGACAGACAGACAGACAGACAGACAGACAGACACCGAAAAATCAGTGGGGAAGTTTGTGCATCGGGTTGTAACACTTCATTCTTGATAATCTGAAGCAAAATATAAATTCAAACATTTGCATAATATTGATTGACATATAAGAGCAATATCTCTCTTCAAACACTGCTGGCTGCAGCCTGTTGACTTCACACCAGCAATAAAGTTGTATTCAACTAAAGGAACATGTAGGAACAAAAGGTATCACATACGATGTTAAAGAATGGTTTTTGGAGGTTGGGCTGTGGTTTTATGATCACAATTCGTTATCACTCAAATATCAGTCTTACCATACACATACTACTGCACTTCACACTTCACACACTAACCAACCCACCTTCTCGCCAGTAATCTCCACCTTTCAAAAAGAGCATAATTCAAAAATAGATGTTGAATAGAGCAAAAGACACCTGTCATGACTCACAAGCACGTAGGCAGGGGAAGGGTCTAAGGAGGATCACCAATGGATCGAGCCTAAACAAGTCCACAAAAAAAAGAACCTTGCCCTGGGCACCCCCGGCAACCCCCAACACCAGCCAACCAGAAGAGGCCATGTTGCGCCTCATTAGGCTGATGCTCCAATGGGCTTCCAGATTCATGAGCTGTCAGGTACACGATGTGTGGGGCATGCTGGAGCAGCTGTATTAGGGGGACACTGACAGATTCCTTGTTCTGCGAGTCTGGACACCGAGGCTGGAGGGGATTTTCCTAGACAGCGATAGGTTTACCGAGTTCTGCTGGTGTCTTTGTTTCTAATCCTAGGGTGAGGGGCTCTCATAGGTGATAATCTAGTGAAGATACAGAACAGTGGGAGTGAGTGGGGGAGGGGAGGGCAATGGCCAGGTGGTCCTACTACCATCACTCACCTTTTTCTCTGTGTCTGCCTTTTCAGGCTGAGCGCAGGCGTGGAGGGGGACAAGATGTAGAACATCCTTAAGTGTTATTGAATAAGTCTATTGTCTATGCTCTAGTCTGGTGTGAGATTTCAAATCCAGAATCTTAAAATGGCGACTTATTCCTTTGCAGCACTTTAAAATCCAAGCACAACATGGCTGGAGCTCTAACCCACCTTTTCCTCTGGTGCTTCCGACTTTGAAAGTAAGGAAAAGGAAAGGAGAAAAACCTGTCACATGTGTCTGTTACACGGTATAAACTATGTTACTCAGTTTCCCCAGCCGTTGTTTACAGGCTCAAACAAAATGTTTCATACATTTCCATACACAAAGTCATATGCGAATGTATTCCACACCTTGACAGTAAACCTACCTTCTCTTTGTCAGCCTATGAAAACAAAAAGGAGGAAAAAAATAAAATAAAGTTAAACAAAAGCTTAAATTGAGACATAAAAGATGTCTTTTAAGGGGATATATTTTGACCTTTAAGGGAGAATGTGTGTGATTAGAGGCCAATGGTAAGAACACCTAAAAAATGGGGGTTAGGTTCACCAAACAAATGAAGCGGAGCGTGTTCAGTGTCACCGGAGAAACCCAGGTGAGATGGGACAGCGGGATGGTGAATGTTGAACCTGCTGTATGTCACCAGCACTATGCGGGGGGAAGGGCGATGTGGGGTGGAAACTGGGACGTGGAGGGTATTGATATCGCTAAACTGGAAGACCACACCAATAACAAACCTCTACAACCTCCTTCTCTACCTCCTCCTCCTCCTCTTCCCCCTCACTTTCCTCAAGCTAGCCCGGGTGAAAAAGAGTACAAACGTCAACAAGAGCTTAAACACCATAAACAGACAGAATAATTGGCAAACGTACTGTAATATGTTTTTAGGATGTATCGTCCACAGAAAGTGTGAATAAAATGGTAGGGTTATTGTCTGGCCGGGGAATACATCAATTCAGAGAAATGTGTATGTTAATACATCCATGCACAGGGCAAACTGTGCATGGATGTATATTCAATGCCCTCACCCACCTGCCATGGCAGCATTCTACTGAGGCCCTGAAGAAAGAGAAGAGAAAAATGGGCTTTCTCATAGTTCATAGATCTAGCTTTGCACTTTCAAGGGTGTAATTGTGGCCCATAGTCAAGATGCGTCTTTGAAGCTGGATTCATTGGAATGGTTCAAACTAACAAAAAGAAAAAATATATATAATACGGAAACTATCTCACAGAGCCGCAAAGCGGCGTCTGGTTTGATCGGGTGTGTGAGTTCAGCTTGACGCGCGGAGTCGGCACACACGCTGTGAAGGTTCTCCCCACTCTGAGCTCCTGGTGTGATAACTCCTAATCACTCCCCCCACACAGGCCCTCTGGCTCTCTCACGCTCCCCGACAGCAGCCTGTCAACTGCAACGCACGGGCACAATGCACATCCGCTTGACACAATGGGCACAAGGTAGCGGCTTCCCAAACAGCGCGCTCGCTCCTGCCGTCGCGGGATGCGGGGCTCCTCTCTGAACTCCTCTCCACCCCAGAAATCCCAAACAACTGGCCAAGCCACAGGTATCAGGGACCAGAGTAGAATCCGTGAGACGGATTCCCCTTTCCACCTTTTTTGTCCTGAGTTAACAAACATACACACGTCAGTGATATCCTGCAGTTCTGCCGCCTGACAATCTTCCCGTCCACCGGGAGCGAGGGTCGAGTGGGAGAAGGAGGTGAAGTGACGCGATGGCTACCTAAACTACAGGGCTCTGTGTGGAAGGGTCTCTAGAGGGGCTGGACTATTCCCCGCGGGGCTTTAGTTCTACTGTACCCACCAGCGTCTTCCCCTGCTCATCCTCTTCCTCCACCACCTGCTGACCCGTCAGAAGGAAACAATGAGCACGGCAACAGACGCCATTTTAAACAGCATGTCGGAATAAACTGTTTTTCTACTGGAGGGTTTTGGGACAGAACTGGGCAAATGGTTGATGTTGCGTCCATACAGGACGATTCAGACATACCTCCTCTTCTCCCTCCTCTTCCTCCTCCTCTCCCAGCTTATCCAGCTTTGGCAGCGAAATACACATGCACGTTGATTAAAATGCATGCTCTAGGCTTTGAATCTACCACGGGCAACATCTAAAGCCGCCACTACATCACCATGTTACAATAACATTGAAGCTGTTTACTACATCAACGGCCTGAGGCAAAACTACTTTGCTACAATTTTCTCAACCTGCATGGGTCACTACTGAAGGGATTCTCAAAGTATCACCGCCAAAGGGAAAGGCTTATTGATTGTCCTTACAAGTTGTAATGAAAGGACATTGATTCCATGGACATAATGAAATCAGTGGGGAAAGGGTTAATGCAACACTCTAGTCTATTAGCCAGCCCCTGCTCATCTTGGAGATGCTATGGATCGATCATGGCTCTACAGCCTCACATCCATCGCTCCAAGTGATGTGGAAGACGGATCACCACGGAACTGGCCGCAGAGCCTGGGTTCTATGATCCCAGCATGCTAATGGGCAACCACTGTGCTCGAAACGACAGAGACCACCTCTACGTACCCTTGCTTCCTCGGTAGCAGTCTGGCACGGGGGGAGCAAAGACGACGTTTGTGTTAGGAGACAGGTGGAAAGGCAGCCGACATGCTGGATGAAATCTACTCCTACTGCTGCTACACACACGCCCCTTGTCAATCAGCATGCATAGAGAGTCTGGCTGAGAGAAGAGGCTTGGTGGTGTGGGCGTTACGGTCAAGATGGCTCCAAGACACTAAGCCTTTGTCTGGCTGAGTCACACCTCCCTCAGTAACCCCCCCCCCCCCCCGCCCCCCCAGGTGACTCTTCAGCCGTTTCAACGCACTGACCATCACCAGTCGGTGGCTGACCATCATCAGTTAGTGACTGAACAAGTTTCCACTCCATAGCCCCAACCTTACCCTCTCTGTGAAAGAAGCGTTTCTAAGCTCTGTGGGGTCGATCCACCTACCTGTTTGGCCCCCATGGACTCGAACATCTTCTCCAGCTGGATCCTCAGCTGCTGCACGTTGTTCAGCAGAACACAGGGCTACAGGGGCAGGGAGAGGGTGGGGGAAGAAAAAAGAGAGTATGATGTCGACAATATGGTGGTTAATATTTCACTGGGCTACATGGCAAGGGACACTTACAATCTTCTCTTTGTCACAGTAGGATGGGAAGTCCTTGGTGAGATTGGCACTGTACTGCAGAAGAACCTTGGCAATGGTCTGTATGAGTACAAAAAAAAGGATACATTGAATAGTGTTATCATTTATTAATTATCAACATTGCAAATCTTAATCTGTTCCATGACTCCCCTGAGCGAGTCCTGGAGGCTAAATCGTTCATCAATTATACATGGGCCGAGTTGAGAAAAAGTAGCCAAGTTATTCTGGGACTTTAGACAAATAAAAAAAGTTGGACGTTGCCTTAAAAATGCCCTGATCGTACCCTTTGTTTTGAATATGGAAGAAAATGTATCCAAACCTTGCCAGCTGTCTCGTGGGAGGAGAGGAGGCGGGAGGACCACATCGTATTCAATATTTCTTTCTAATGAGACCGTATTGAATTCCTTTCAGACAAATGTGAACATATCCCCAGACAATGCATGGGCACTTTTTACTGAAATGCAATTTCTTAGATCTAATAAGAGGGAGTAGCCAGGATTCCTGCCAGCACACGCTTAACTACAGTAGCCTGCAGTCTCATTTGGCCATACAGTAGGGCCTTAAAATACAGAAAGTCCACTATTAAAAAACTGTTGTATAATGGCGATTCACTCATTACTCAGCCTTCCAATACTTCTACTATCAACAAAACAGTGAAACGAATCTTAGGTTTTCATCCCCAAAAACAACAACCCAGTTCAAAGACAAGTCACATCCCAGTACCAAAAATAGGTATTAGTCTACTGTGGATAATTTATAAATAGACAAGATACAATTTATAAAGTAACAACATCTTCTACAGTATATTAGCCAATTTAAAATCCTCATGAACCCTGTTTAGCTAGACAGTCAATTGCTAAGAACAAACATGCTAGTAATCGACTAAAGGTCAAATCAACAAAGAACTGTCTACATAAGGACATTTGGAAGGAGCTCATTATGGCCATTTTCCTTAATGGTTAATATACCCTGTCCTAAAGATCTTAAAATGACACCAGAAGATCACGGCGGTTCTTTGACCCTTTAACAGAGTGTGGCGCACACAGAGCAGCTCTCCAGGGAGGAAAGGGTTACCTTGGCAAAGCGCCGGCTGTACTGGGCCAAGACCTTGGGGTCCGGACAGTCCAGCTTCTTGATGATCTCGAAGCTCTGGTTGAGCTGAGTGAAGACGTCCACCACCGAGCAGGAGAACAGGGCGTGCTCCGACGTCTGCTGGAACTGGGAGGGGGAGGGCAAAGAAATGTCAATGCGAAGCAAGCAGATCAAGTCAACGGGCCACCGCATGGCTGTGAGTTAAAAAGGAGTCGTGCCAAACCGGAAACCCGGGAATGGGATCCTTACTCCGTCCTTCTTGTCTCTCTCCAGGGCTCCGCGCATGAACTCCATGGACACGTCCTCGTTCTCATCCAGCCACTGCAGCACGAACTGAAGGAACCACCTGGGGCAGAAACACGGGCCGTCAATGGACCTTAGCTTGAGATTTGGGGGGGGGGGGGGTTCCAAAGCCCTTTCAGAGGGGGAAGTGGGCGATCCACGTGCACTCACGGCGGGTAGTCGGGGACGACGCCCATGAAGGTGGGCAGGTCCTTGACGTACTCGTTGTAGAGCCACTTCACCTTAAAGTGGAGGTTCATGTAATCCGCGCTCTTGCACAGCCTGTGCTTCTCGTGATCTGCAGAAAGAGACAGAAGGGGGGTGAGAACAATGGATCTTCTTTTTTTCAGCATGGCTCGGAATGGCTCCCAAACTTGGGCCAAGGACGGAGCTCTTCCTGGACAGGCGTGCCCCTGGACTCACCTTCCATGGCGTACTTCATGTCCTGAGCAAAGAGGGTCCACATGACCTCGGCGCACACCTTGCCAACGTTGAGCTCCTGAGGAAACCTGGGGGACGTGACAGAGGAAGAGAAGCTTAATGTGTGGCTTTGGAACACGTAAACGTTTGTCGGCGCTTCATGTTTATTCATCGACTGACTGGTTGAGGACGGGCGTGTAGGAGTTCCTGTCCTCGTCTATGATGGAGACGATGAGGGTGATGAGCTTGGGCCAGAAGTCCAGGTTCTTGATGCTGGGACCTTGCTCCTCCAGCGACAGCTCCTCCTTGTTCTAGAACACAGCAGAACTCAGAGAAAGACGAAACTGGCTTCCGACAAGGAAAGGCCAACCAAACTTTGATGAAAAAGCGAGAGAAACATCGATTTGTTTACAGTCTAGCTAGTACAGTCATTGTAAGTGTACTGCTTATTCCTATCATTGTAGAGGGCAGTATTTTATCAGTGCACTTCTGAGCTCCGTGGGGGCGCCCTTTCCCTCTGTCGAGTCAGCGCTGGACTCACTGGGTCGAGGGGCTGGTACTGGCGGCTGTAGAGCTCCTGGCAGTTGTTGAAGATGTAGTCATAGGTGGAGTTGAGGCAGGCCTTCACACAGTCCCTCACCACCTGGCTGGCTCTGGGAGGACTCTGCAGCTCCTGGACCTGGACACCAGGAGGAGACAGATCCCAGTCAGACTCACTGTTAGATCTGATGGTGTGGCAGTTGCTTTGGGGGTGACCAAAAAAGCTACAGGGAGAAAACTGTTATTGCTTTTGTTTGTAGGGAATGACTGGCGAGGGAGTGGTTTTGGGGACGATGAAAAAGCTACATGGAGAAAATCATGGAACCCCTTTTTTTTTGTTGTTGTAGGGAATGGCTGAATTGAAGCTCAACCCAAACAAATGTTCTGTGTGTACCTTCATCCTAAAGAAGGTGATGCTGGTCAGGAGGTCCACCGTGGACTTTAGGTCCTGCAGACGCTCCTTGTTGCTGGCTGGGAAGTTATTCTGCCAATATATATAACAATATAACATATATAACAACAGGGCAAGTAGATGACATATGAGAACACAGTGTAGATTACCTACTGTCGCTGGCCTATCACACAAACTAAAGCTAAGACTTACCCTGTAGGTGGAGAGGTCAATGCGCAAGGAATTGTGTAGCTGATCCAGTAACTTCACAAAGCGCTCTTTCTGCATGTGAAAGGAAAGAGATCATAAGTCAGAATGATCTAAATAACAAAACGTATCTTATTTTTATCAGAATGAACAGAATTGTATCAACGGGAAGCCTTTCATCACTAGTCATCATGTTATGTTTGCGTGTGCGTGTGTGTGTGTCGCGGTGCCACTGCGTGTTGAGAACACACAAACCCCAAAGTTGGAGGCCGCGAAGCGGTCGGAGGCGGACACGCTGGTGGAGGCGGTGGTGTGGGCATAGAAGGCGTTGATGTTGGCCAGCAGGGTGCTCATCACCGCGGGGACACCCGGGCACATGTACTTGGAGGACAGGCAGGCAAAGTGCCTGGAGAGACCGAGAGAAGGCCACGGTGAACAGGGCTAGGGACAGCTTCCTCGTACGGTAATGATTAATGCTTATACTCTTTAACGCCGGTTGCTGGGACAGTAAATATTAAACCAGAAGGGGGATGGTGAATTGAAACTCATTCAAATACATCTGCTGTTTCTGGGATCGATCTTCATGGATGAAAAGAGGAATTGAGAGAAATCCTTACACACATTTATAAAAACATACAACCCGTCAAAGCCAGATTAGTGAATCCGGCGAACACCTCACTCTAAGGTGCCGCTTTCATCAAAAAGTCCTTGGTATAAGGAATGGCTATTCCATCTCCCTCTTCAGAGCTTGGGCCCATGAAGGCTGAGGGATGCCTCAGAGGGGGGTGCTTTGCCTGAGTGATAGGTCCAGTTAGCAAGGCTCTGTGTGGGCCGTGACACCTGCCTCATAAGAGACACATCCATCACGGGAACCCTTCTAATGGCTCGCCTTCATTTGGAGGCCAAGCGGGAATGACAACGGCAGCCAAATGGCTGTTTCATATTAGAGGAGTGAAAGAGGGAGGCGGGGGCACGGAAAGGGGGTCTGGAAAGACGGGGGGGGGGGGGGGATGCAGGAGCGCAGGGCCGCCTTTCACTCACGTCATAGCCTGGTAGATGGACTCGATCCCGTAGCGCATGGCAAACTCGTCCACTATCTCCTGTGTCACCTCGTCGAAGTAGACCTTCCAGGCGTCATCCCCGCGGGCCTCAGGGATCCGCACCACCCCCTGGCCCAGCACGTCCGTGGAGTGGTGGAACAGGTTCTGGAAGGCAGACAAAACGTCAGGTTAGTGGGCCTGTCTAGCCTTCAATCAAATGGTAGCTTCTGGACTCCATTTGATTCGTGAGCTGCTCTATTTTGCGTGTGCATGTGTGTGTGTGTGTGTGTGCATGTGCATGTGCATGTGCGTGTGTGTGTGTGTGTGTTACCTCGTGTAGACAGGTGTACTGAACATGGTAGGGGGCCACCTTCTCCTCCCCCTTGATCTCCACGCTGATCTGGAGACGGATGGCCCCAGACACGGCCGACTTGTCCGTTCTCTTCTCTGAGCGACGAGACACAAACACGCACAACACTCACGTCACGTCCAAAACCAACCACAACATATCAAAACTACACTTGGGCTCGCTCCCACAAAAGCCCAAGTCTTGAAACAACGCATACCTCCAGTCCTGGAAAGAAGGGAACCAGGTCTGCTAATGCTGTAACACTAATTACAGGGCCATTACTGCCACCGTCCTGGAGGAGTAACACTGCTACAACTCCTGGCTGCCTGGTGTCTGCCTGCGATACCAACAGAGGCCTCCTGTGGGGAGCAGCCAGGACAATGGCAGGGGGTGGGAATGGATCCGCCGCTCCTGTCGGAGGTCACTCCAGCCGGTCCTATTCTGAACGCCGCATGTGCAGCCGCTCACCCCTGCTATTTCCCCTGACAGCCTCGTGATTAGGGTAATTCGTACGTGTCGGCAAAAAGCGGTCGATTTCCGTCTGGCTACATGATAATCAAGGAGGATCTCTTCACTGAGCGCAGAGCGGGGGGTTGGGGGAAGGGGGGGTTGAGGCTTTTTTAAGCACCAGATTCCTGTTCAGAAGGTTCAGGAAGGAGCTTTTTCAATAGGAAATTACAGTCACGTTATTTGCTTTATTGCCTGGGAAAATGTGCAGGGAAGTATTTTATATTTTCCACCGCTCAATTAATTGTTACACTTTGCGTTAGACGCGCTAAAGTTGAGACAAACTCTCGAGTCAAAAAAAGAAAACACTGTGATTAAATGGGCACAGAAGATGCCGGTTTCAAATCGAACCATTTTCCATCATACTAAGACACAGAAAGATACACAGAGATCCTAACGATGGAATTGCCAAGAGTGAGACATTTATCACAGACAGTGATGCATATCTTAAAGGTTGACTACCATTTAGACGCAAGAAGAGGGAGAACGCCTGGGGTGGCTGAATCAATTAACTGGAGGAAAATGGTTATAGCTAAACCACGAGAGCTACTTAAAACTTTATAGAAATGCTTTATAACAACACCCTTGGTGCTAGCACCAAAAGGAGTAGGGAAAAGAGAGAGAGAGGGAAAGACTTGTGGGGAAAAGGCAGACAGGGACCGCTTGGGTTAGCGATGGACTGGAAACTCAAGTGAGCCCTTGGGTAGCTACAGACGTATGGCTGGCACAGACAATGTTTTTCATCCAGGGCAAGTGGAGGCCTTAGGGCCACTACTTAGCTGCGTAATTATGCGGGGGACATCCGTGCTGCTTACGGGGGAATTGTGGGTAATGAGGTTCACACAGAACATTGACAAAAGGAAATAAATTAAACGGGAGGAGCAAAGGGGTAGACAGCACAAGCGGACATTTTGTTTGTTAAGGGGTTTATAGATATCCACTTTAAACACCAGGACACCACAAAGGTTGTTGAGATCCCCTCTCGAAACGAAGAGCACTTCCACGTGCCTCTTCCAAAGAAAGGACCCCTACAAACACTGTGAATAGGACTAGCTGTATACAAAGAGTGTCAGGGGGTGAGCCATAAAAGAGCTGTTACATAACACTCCTGTGGGCAGCAGCCCTGACCCTTGAATGGCTCCCATCAGGTCACGGAGCAGCCAACATCTATTCTGTAGCATCGGTGCTGCCCCGGATTTGAAACATCACGGATAAGCACATTCTATTCGAAGCATCCGCGCGCCCCCCCCCCCCCCCCCCCCCCCCCCCCCCCCCCCCCCTCGCGCGGTGGCCTACTGACCCAGGTTGTACCAGACGTCCATCTCCCCGCTCAGCGTGCGGACCTCGATGATGCTCTGGCCCAGGAAGTCGTCGGACTCCCTCTTCAGCCGCTGCTTCACGCGGGACTTGATGTCGTCGTCCTCGTCCCACACGCGCACCTTGATGCGGTCTGAGGAGTTGTGGCACTCGCTTCAGGGAGGAAAGAAAAGGTTGTCACAGTTCGCGGTGAGTCTTTTCGGCTACAATGCGTTGCTGGGCTTGAGGTAAAGAGACAGCCATTCTTTGAAGTACAATAATCCAACCGCCCTCCATAAATAAAGCTGAGAGCAGACAACAACTGAGTGACATTTTAATAGTGGTTTAAGAAGACCAATGACTTTGGGTAAGTTTCCTGAGGCAAAATGCCATGATATAACTACACAGTCAGGACACAACCTCACAGAGTATTAAGAGGAGCCCCAGAGAGCCTTGGTAAAATGACATCCCGAGGCACGGCAGAGTGATGAAACCACCCTTGCAATGATTGTACGTGGAGGTTGGAGACTCACAAGTGGAACTTTTCCTCCCAGATAGGGTTGAGGTTGCCGTAGATGGTCTTGGTCCTCTTCTTGGTCTTGCCCACCTGTACCGTGACGTAGGGGTCACTGGAGCCCGTCTTGTCCTTAGCCTGGAGCCCCTGGGCACAGAAGACTGGAGACCACGCAGACATACAAAACGCAGCGGGGAAGAGAACGACAGGGGGTCAACTACACAACGAGAAAGCCCATTGAGCCTTTGAAGAAACGTGCACGTTTGGTTAGCACGCTAGGCCACACAGACCGGGAGCTGGATTAACAGACATTCGTCCTTCTTCTGTCGTTGGCTGGGGGTTACCTGTGATGGTGATCTTGGCCGACCACTTGGAGGTGCCGTCCAGCACGCTCTGCTTGATGGTCTTCATCTGCTGCGCGTGTATGGCCTTGCTGATGACAAACACGTCGCGGATGACGTCGAAGATCTCCGGCTTGTTCCTCTCGCGGATCTTCATGCGGTCCTTCATGGCCATAATGATGTTCTGGGTGCGATCTTCTGCCCCGTGCTTGGAACTTTTCTCGGCAGCACCTACACGTTTTACAAATCCATGTTTACAGTTCGAAATTGTTGGCGCTTGGTCTTAAATGTTGTAATGCAATGAATCAAAATGACCGTACTTTAAATTAACTCCAACTTAAGGTCAATCAAAGTAACTGACGGCAACCTGTCTGATATAGAAAATCCATCACAAACTAGAGTCAAAATAACCTCACACTGGGCCTATGACAGCGGCATTTAGAGACGATGACAGGGGAGCTAGAAGCAATTAGGAGTACAAACTAACAAACTCAGATAAGAAGGGGTCCCTCGTCTGTCTGCCCAAACCCATTGAACAAACTCATTTCAGTTCTCATTTACGGCCCAGGTAAAAACCCAAACGACTGCTGCTATGATAAAACCCTGGCCGTAAATATCGTCCATCGAGGCTTTGAATGCTAAAATTGTTAAATGGTTGCATAAAACCTAAAGACGTCTCTCCGGGTAATATTGCCCGGTTGTAACATAAACTGCGCAACGGACACATTTGTACCGGTCGCTACCCCCCAACATGCACCTAACCTCCTGACAAACGACTCCTTCCTCTCTGCTTTCCCCCTGGTCTGCACTTACGCTGAAGACAGTCGGCGTTGAGCAGCTCCTGGCACTTCTCGTGACACTTGACCCCGCACTCGGAGCAGCGCATGCCCTGCCGGGCGATGCCCCACAGCAGGCCCTCGCACTCGTAGCAGTAGGTGGGCGTGGTGGCCGTCCACACCTCGAAGTTGTGCGGCGTGGTGCAGGAGATGGGGTAGATGAGCGCCTGCAGGGTCTTCTTGTACACGTGGTTCTTCTGCACAGGGGAGCACGGGAGACGTGAGAGGGTTGAGAAGAGTGTGTGTGCACGTGTCTGTGTGTCTGTGTGTGTGTGTGTGTGTGTGTGTGTGTGTGTGTGTGAGCTAGTGTACAAGCTGACACAACTTCTACGTTTTCTCAAATGCCCGCTCTCATTAGACACTGCGCAAGTAAAAAAAAAAATCCTATCATCATTCAAAGTCAATTCACGGGAACCTAACGATGTGTGGCCGTGGTACTCACCAGCTCTCCGTCCTTAATGGAGGAGCGTGCGGCCATCGCCGAGGTGATCCCAGCCTTCCGGGCCTGGACCAGGGACTGGGCGATCGGGGGGAAGTGCATTAGTACTGCATCAATGAGCATACAACCCGGAACCAAACACAAACCACCTCCACCCTTATTGGCAAAACAGAGGTTAGTACGGAGAGATACCGGAGGCAGCCAAACCCACATTAGTATGAGGGGGAAGTCCAAGGAGCAGGGGGGCTACTGTTATGATGTAGAAGATAACATGAGGAGCACAGATCCATCACGCGAAAGGAGAGGATGTTTCTCTCCCTCTCTGAGTCGCTCAAGTGATGGTCTGTGCATGGCCCACGGTGAGTTTAAGGAGAAAGACTACCCACAATAGAAAGGAAAGGGAGTCCATAGTTTTGTTCCTTAACATGTAGGAACAAATCATGTGTAAAGATGGTAGTGGGCGGGGGTGACAACTTAGGGAGCACCACAACTAAGGTTAACCTTTCCAAAAAGGTCGCACTTGGAAAATAGCTTGCGTCTAGTTTCTACAGAGGGAATGGGCAATGGGGGTCTAGTAACTTACCATTGCCTGACCAAGGAGAGTCATTGCATTCAAAGGGGTTGAGCGGGAATAATTTGAGGGGGTTTAAGAAAGGGGGGAGAAATGGTTTCATTTAGTTTGTTTTTAAAGCTGTTGTACTTTGTGTTAAGGCATCGCATTCTTTTATTTTCTACCTCTACTCCAAGCTAAATAACACACACTGATATAATTCATTGGAAAGATTTCTGCAATTGAGCTGGCAAAAGTTCAAAAAGACAGACATGAATAGACAAATAGACAACAAACTGAGATGGTGGAAAACAAGTAGATGACAGAGACACCACTCACCACATCGCTGACCAATGGGATGGGCTTCCTCTTACGCAGGTCTGGCATGCTGTCAATCCCAAACAGGCCACTCCCACCACTGGAGAGCCAAAGCAAAGTACAAGATTATACAGGTTATGCACGTAGAAATATTGTTTACAGTTTGAGGGACTGAAATCCCTGAATAGAACAGGAAAGGGATACTGACCCTGGTTTAACCCATGCCTGTCTGGAGTTGGGCCCTTCATCTTGTACCTAAAGAGTTTAAAACAGAAACCATTTTACTTCGACACCTTGCTTTAGTATAACTTTTGGAGTAATGGACAATGAGAACACAGGGATGGTGGGGCACATTTGGTTGAGTTTGACCTCTTGGAGATTACACTGCATGCAAAATCAAAGGGAACAGTATGAGCTCTGTGCTGCTATAGAGGCTCACATCCGTAGTTCTTCTTATTCAAATTATTAGTTGCCGGTCTCATTAGCTCAGTTATGACGGTACATCAGACAACCCTTTGTAAGTTTTACAATAACATGGGGAGACAGAAATGAGGAGCCTCAGATGTATTGGAGCCCTCCCTCTGTGATAGAGTGTTTCATCAGTGGCAGATCCCAGCCCTCTCACAGAGGAACAGCTACATTTGGGATGGTCTCTCTCTCTCTCTCTCTCTCTCTCTCTCTCTCTCTCTCTCTCTCTCTCTCTCTCTCTCTCTCTCTCTCTCTCTCTCTCTCTCTCTCTCTCTCTCTCTCTCTCTCTCTCTCTCTCTCTCTCTCTCTCTCTCTCTCTCTCTCTCTCTCTCTCTCTCTCTCTCTCTCTCTCTCTCCCTCTCTCCCTCTCTCTCTCCCTCTCCCTCTCCCTCTCCCTCTCCCTCTCCCTCCTCCAATTGATTCGCCATAGATCAATGAGAACGCAACTGCATTTTATATTAATGTACCACAGCACCAATAATAGTCACCATTTTTGTTACATGACACAACCTTTCATTCCACAAGCACAAGAATATAACCACACAGATTTAATGAAAAGCACGTTGTTAAATAGTTTTTCAAAACAACCAAAACCCAACACAAATCCATGCAAAGACCATCTCAAATTGGGTTTTAAAACAAAAACTGAAAAAATTATCAAATAAAAGGATTACAACCATGCAAAAGTGAACTAGAAAAAATGACACCAAAATAAAGTTAACTCATATTGGATCAAATTAACCTGATCATCTTCTCTGCTGCCCTCTGCAAGAAAAGAAAAAAATGTAATATCTCCTCATTATTAAAAAAGGTAAGGAGCAAAATCGTACTATAGCTGTTGTTTTTACTTGTTTTGCTGGGCTTGCCAGCACGTGTTCATGTTAAACTAAATCTACCTGGGTTAAACTCTTCTTGGGACTGAGACTGGGACCCCTGAGTTGTCTTAGACAGTTTGCGTCTGGTCTGCTTCCTTTCTCTGAGAATGCGTTGAAGGTTAGCCAGGCGCTCTTTATGGCTGGCGTCTGACTGCGTGAGCTCTTTTAGCTCGGGACAACCGTCCTCCTCTATGGGAGCTAGCCCAGTCCCCCCTGGACTTAGTGCTGATGCTGCCGGGCTTTGGATCACCGGACTGTGGTCTGGGGTCAGTTCGGGGTTGGAACCTTCTCCATCTGTCGGACTCTCTGCCCTGCCCCCGGAGATCTCCACGGAGTGGTACTCTGAGGGAGTACAGGCGGAAGGGCAGGCTTCATTGGGGGACGGCTGGTGGGAGAACGTCAGGTCCTGAGTTTGGACGCAGTCGACATACAGGGAGGCCTCGCTGCACTCCTCCACAGGAGAGGAAGACTGAGCGTGCTCCCCCAGTGCCAGACCATTCTCTTCCGCTCTATGTTGCAGAGCACTCGGCCCATCTGGGGTCTCACTGGACCGTCTGACCGGAGAAAAGGCTGCCTCGGCCTCGCTGTCGTCTCGCCCACCCTCGGGGCCGGGGCCCTCCAGCTTCCTCAAAGCCCCCTTCAACGCCGACCTGAAGGTGAGCACCGCCTTGCCGATCGTCTTTACGTCAAACCCCACAGGCGGCGACTGAGGGGTGGCGCTCCGCGGTTCGGGGCTTGCCGCGCCCCCCGATCCCGGCTCCCCTTGGCTCCGCTCAGCCCACTCCCTGTCGAAGCTCTCGCTGGATCCCACGTCCAGGGTGTCGGCCGGGGAAGGGCAGCGCTCGCTGAGCGGGTAGGAGTGGTTCTCCAGGTAGCCGTCGTCGCAGTCGGTCAGCAACACCGTGGAGCGGCTCAGACTGCGGGAGGGCCCGCTGCCCAGCTCATCGCCGTAGGCATCCATGGTGTGGTAGCCCGAGCTACGGGAGTAGGGGCAGTTGACGGCACAGTCACACTCCCCGGCCCCGTCTACCCCGGTCAGCCTGGGGGGCCTCCAGTCGGCCGCGCTGGAGGAGCTGGAGGGAGAGTTGTAATGGCGCCCGAACAGCAGGGAGAGGTGCTCCGAGCTGCTGTGGGACGACTGGCCCGGAGTGCTGCTGGTGTCCCCCCTATCGTACCTGTTCCACGCCCCCGGACTTCCACGCCTCTCCGGCTCCTCGCCGCTGTTCCCCCCACAGGAGCAGAGGTCCTCCTCGCTCCAGCCCCCTTCTCCGCTCGCGCTGTGCTGCATGTCTCGAGGGTCCCAGCTGGTGTAGTCTGCCTTTCGCCTGGGGTACCTGCCGCTGTCACGGCCCAGGCAGCCGGAGCTGTGGCAGGAGGAGAGGGAGCTGGTGCTGGGGCAGTCCTCGCGGTCGTACTGTGGCTCCAGGTAGGAAGGACTGCAGCTCCTGGGGCCGGAGCAGAAGGCACGCAGGCTCTGATTAACATTTTTCTGCGGGTCTGTGACGCCCGCGGCTAGACCTTCTCTCCACTGTGCCTGTGACCGGTGTGGGGGCACGGGGCGCGCGTCGTTGCCCCAGGCGAGGTGCTCCAGCAAGGGGCTGGTGGCTCTGCGATGGAGGCCGGTGACGGCGTTCTGTCGTCCCGGGCTCCCTTGTTGGCGCCTGGGTCTCCGCGGGGTCTGGGGCTGCGGCCCCGAGGCTTCTCCGGAGTACAGTTCTCCGATCTCACTGAGCACGGCATCCACACAGCAGGACACCTCGTCCACGGAGCCCTTCACGGACGACAGGTACTGCCTGAGGTCACAGATCTCCTCCTGGATCTTGTTGATCCCTCGCAGCTCTTTGAGGATGTGCTCCACTACATTGCTGGATCCCTCCTCAGTCTCTTCATCGTCCTCCTCTTCCTCTTCGTTAAGTAGCCTGTGTCTGAGAAGGTGTTTGTCCTCCACAACCCCGATCCCATCCTGACAGTCCGAGCTGCTGTTCTCGCTGTTCTCCGAGCGGGTGAGGTCTGGGACCTCGGCGTCAGCGATGGGGCCGTTAGTGTGGACTGCACAGGGTGCTCTGAAGTGGCCCTGCCGGCGGGGGTCTAGCTCCCCAAACCTGGGTTTGGTCACAGCCTCAGTGTGACCCCGGCCGTTGGGCAACTGACGGAGCTCTTTCACCTCCCCGCTGGAGGGCTCTCTCTGCAGCCTGCAGAGAGGCCTATCCTTCTCCATCTCCAGTGCAGAGGGCTGGGGCTGCTGTAAGGAGGTGTCCCCCGGGTCCTGGAGGAACTTCTGGAGCTTCTTCCGAAGGCCAGGCCCCGCCTTGGGGCTGTCTCTCTTCTTGGGGCTGTCTCTCTTCTTGGGGCTGTCTCTCTTCTTGCCCGGCTCCCTATTCTTGTGCCATTTGGGTGAGGGCAGTTCTGTGTCGTTAGGGCCATCCTGTCCGCTGTGCTGGCCTCTGTTGAACATTCCTCAGTCCACTGGTCTCCCTCAGGGACAGGCCAGCACCACCAGTCTCACAACGGGGGAAGCAGCACCGACAACATCCTGGGCTAGAAGGGTTAAGGTAGCTCCCAGAGGGATCTCCACTACTGATGAGGGAAATAGACTGAAAGGTCAATGATATTCAGAGAGCAGTCGGTTAGCAAGGTTGCTTTTTGTTGTAAACCAAATCTAGTGTATGAAACATTTTCGCCATCCAAACCCTTTCATCCTTTAGGCATAATTCACTGACATGGTGTACAGGAAATAATACTTTGCATTGCTAAACAATATATATTCATTGTGACCTTGCCAGCTTTCCCAATTTTTCCGTCCAACAAACCAGGAAGTAAGAGAGAGAAAAATAACAATGCTTTTTAACTGCCGTAATAGCTTTTTAAAATTGTCATTACAGACAGGTTTTTCTCAGGCTGCAACTACGATTTTTGTTTCTCCCTGATTGATACACAATGTATTTTGGTCAGACAATAAAATTGCATTACATGTAAAAGAGTACAAGTTAAAGTATACTAACTGTACACATACTATAAGGTCGTACCCTACCCACTTATGAGCAAACAACTTTTATTGGGTTAAGCATTTTTGACAGCGACAGCAATTTAAGGTATAGGGCCAGTAGGAGAATTGCAAGCATTCGTGGGCAGTAGCAGCTCTGCAAAGCACAACAACCAGAAAAGCATAACTGTCTATTTAAATGATCTTTTCCAATCATTATTGATCATTCGATACTTTTTATGCCATCTTTTACATAACAGAGTAACTTTATAATTCATCAATTCAACTTACAACGTAAATGTCCGCCATGGCCAACAGCAAGGAAATCGTTTGTGCAAATAGATTACCGTGGTGTCAGTGCACACACAAAGGAAAAGACGGGAAGTCTGGGCGTGCTTTCCCTGGTGACACGCCTAAGCAAAACACTGGGCCAACTCGGGATAGAGCTCCGCGTTGATCGTCGCGGTCAGTGGGAGTGTCAAAGCCCCGCTGTGCAGATCAGCGGAACAGGCTGTGTCCCGTCCGCTGAACCTGTGTCACTCCCCGAGAGGCACCTCGCCCATGGGACACCGTGCAGCTGGCCCCAGCCCCATCATTAGGGTGCAATGAAACGACAGCCTGGTAATTAGACGACAGCTCAGCTCTGTCCACTGAGGCAGTGTCAATTCTAGTGCACCCACACAGCTGCAGGAGTTGAGATAGCCGTGGCCCTATCAACCCGGTCACACGCATCCGACAGGGTCACTGAATAACAAAGAGGATGCCTTTGAAATCAATGAAGTGGAGTCAATTGCACAGTAAAAAAAAAATATATGTTTTGTGTTAAAACAGACATAAAAAATCAAACATGATCCTCTGATGGTGTCTTACATTAGTGTCAATCCACAGGATCCTCAATTAAAAAGGATATTGTTCTAGAAACTACTACTCGGTGTATGTTTTGAACAGAGTCGAGTGACAGGTTAGTTCTGTTGTTAGCTGCTTAACAGCCTCCTACTGGCAGATATCAGCGCTGGCCAATTTTGCCATGCTGTAGGTGCTCTCTGTAACCACAGTGTTTGGTTAGCCCTCAATCTACGCCCAGTGCCAAAAGCTTTTGTCAGCCATTGCACAGTTAAAGGCGGGGAAACGTTTTGTCTTAACCTTTTGCTTCCACTTTGTAAATGCAATGAAAACAGGTGTTCGATTCCTTGGACACTCAGGAGGAAGAGCGTTCAAAGTCACCATCAAAGTAAGCGTCATAAAACATTCTGCACATTCTCCGGCAGAGTGGTGACCACCGTCCGTTCATGTAGGATACACTCCATAACAAGGTCATCCTGCTCTGCCTTCACTATTAGTCAGATGGATTCAGGGACATCGGGGCTCCGCTGCGTCTCACAAACAGAGGCTGGAGTGGTGTCCTCTCTAATGTCTGTGTCTGGCACACAGCCGGAGCTTTGTAATGGACAGTGATAAATGTGGATAGCTACGGTATTTCTCCTTCCTTTGTGGAAGCGGACAGTTTACCGTTTAAATTTGATTTAGAACCAGAACGTATATTCGGAGAATATAAAGTAACCCTACTGCTCAGTGTGTTGAGTAAGAACCATTTGACAAGAAAAACAAAACAGAACATCAAGACTGACAACGTTTGACAAGGGGACTACAGTTCCCAGCTCCAATACAAGTGTATCATGGCAGACCGACTAGAATAAGGACAATGGTGAAAAGTGTGTCGGTGGACATTCAAAGTGACGCCTGGGAACTTCATTAACCCATAGCTCCATCAGAAGTTTAACCTTTTTCCTAACAGCACTCTAGCACTGCAGGTGTGCATTAGCATGATAAGAGACCGATTGGCAGCCAGGTATAATCATGCATACCACTAAGGCCAGCCTGCCAGATCCATGGGGCTATTAGCTCGGCCCGTTTAGAGGGCTACCTACTGCTGCCGGGAATGAGATCTTATGTCAATGAGGTTATTAGCCATCCAAATTCAGGAGAGGCATAGAGAAATGTCCGGAATCAGATATCCACGTTAGCATTCTGTTAAAACGATTGCTTTATCATGGCACATTCCGTTTCAGCCGATAAGTTAATTTTCTGTGACAGCCAGGAAATAAATAAGTACAACACACGAGAATGTCTCACATACATATTAGTGACCTAAATACGATCCTTTAAAAGGGCTGTTCCATAGCTGCCTCTCTGAGGACGACTGGTTTGTTTGCCTCAGATTTGACTAGGGTAGACCATGTGGTCTCAATGGCTGGCGGTTCAGCAGTCAACTGGCCAGACTAAACAGAGGCTGAGACGGCGGGTGGGAGTCTGGCCCATCCCGCACGACAGCAAGAGCCATGCCCTGCAGCCACGGCTTTTCTCTCTCCACTACTTGGTCTGTTGGCGGTCAACTTCTTCTACGTTGCCCACTTTTTACGGCTTAGTTTCTCAATTTGTCGCATTATTCTCACTTTTCATGAAAAAAAAGCCTAATTTGGAATTCAATGTATGGTTAGTTGTTGTGTAGCAAGTATAACCTACGAAGCTATGATGAACAACAAAAAAGTTAAGAAAGAAGCTATTTTTATGCTTGCTGTCAAAGTTTCATACAGTAGTATAATGATGCACAATAAGCAGTAGGAAAAAACGTATGTAAACCTTACCTCATGGAGGCAAAAAATCTGCGTTTAATAATAATCTCCTTACGCAATACTGATAGACTCCATGAACAAAACAGCTGATAGGAAAAAGATACCCATATCAATAGAATCACTTCTCTGCTTTTTTTTTCCTTTCAAAGATTCCCAGCTAGATTTATCCTACGCTCTGCCTTCAAAACAGTTGAAAAACAGACAATCCAACAAGTCTTCCTCAGCCACACTGAGAGGGATGCTGAAGTGTTTGTCATTTGTACCACAGAAAGGAAAATAGCTTCTGCATGAGACCAGTATCACACGACAGTTCAGTCCCAGTTAAGTATCCCTCGCATTCTCCTTCCCTCCCTTCTTGTGCACGCTCTCTCTCCCTCTCTCTCTCCCTCTCCCTCTCCCTCCACTCTGTCCTCTGGCAAAGTATTCCAGCACAAAGCTAATCTGAAACTGTGAAAATGCCAGCGCCAGCTCTCTCTCTCTCTCTCTCTCTCTCTCTCTCTCTCTCTCTCTCTCTCTCTCTCTCTCTCTCTCTCTCTCTCTCTCTCTCTCTCTCTCTCTCTCTCTCTCTCTCTCTCTCTCTCTCTCTCTCTCTCTCTCTCTCTCTCTCTCTCTCTCTCTCTCTCTCTCTCTCTCTCTCTCTCTCTCTCTCTCTCTCTCTCTCTCTCTCTCTCTCTCCACCCACTGTCCTCTGGACTGCTCCCTCGGTCAGTGCATTGTCCACCCTTTTTACTTTTCTAACAAAGATTTCACACATTCACTTGTAGAATCCCTCTTTATACGGTATCAGTCTCAGCTATTTCAATGGTTTCATTTTGAATTGGCAGCAAAAAGGCCCGCGTTTAGTTAAAGTACAATCCTACCATTAATTATTCCGTACTCACGGACACGGCTGTGGCAGATTAACGGCTAATTCTAATTCATTACAGTCAGAATGCAGGCGGGCCTGTGTCTTTAAGTGCCTCTACTGTCCCATCATAAATAATACTCGGGGTGGCTTTCACCTTGTGCTGAGGCTCTCCTGTTGCCTTCCATCAGCAGGCGTTTACACAGCCATCTCAACCACTCCTAACAGACCAATCACTATAATGGAAGACCAGCGCTACCACCACAACCCCCTACATGCCACGTGGCTGAATTAATTAATGGGATGGATCTCAGAGCAAGACTCCAAACCAGATCTAGTTTTTTTTATTACAACCACGCTCCGCTGGTTTCTGTGCGTTATTTGATTGAAAAACAGCAGTGTGGGCTACAGCTAGATCCAGTCACCTTATGAATGGCAGCTTTGAAAGGATCGGTCAAAAATAAATTTATACAATGATAAAATAAAAAGCCACTCACTTTAAGTGAACAACAGTGGATGGGGATAACATTGAGAGGTTGTTTTCATGTTGCAATCGATTTTTGTCCAGACCCAATTTGTGATTCGAGCCATCTCAGATTGTTCACGCGCTGAGCAACCAACAAGTCCATCTCAACAGAGGACAGGCAGAATGTTTTCTGATATAGTGTTCTTGTCCACATTCAAGCCCATTGAATAATGACAAAAATAAATGAATATAGCTTGCTGTGCCTGTATTTAGTTTGGTAAGCATATTATTTCAAATAAAATAATCTTTTCTGCCACTTTCGAAAGTGAACATTCGTAATAGAATGAAGTTCGGTCGACATTTGCATACCAATTTACAGACGCTACAGAGAAGCTGCCCAGCTGAATTCCTCTTTCTCAGTCTACCCCCCTTGCTCTCTCCTTCTCATTCCCTTGTTCGGTCCCTCCCTCAGGCTGAAACCACCACTACATTAGATTAGTCATGGCACAAGGAGAAAGAGGGATTGAGGCAGGGCTAAGGTAGATGGCAGACACTGAACTCGGCAAGACGTATTTAGGAAGAGGGATTTTCATGAAAATAAGGACTTATCCAGGAAATCTAGGATGTGGAATGACTTGACATTTCTAATGTGTAGGTATAACCCCCCCCCCCCCCCCCCCATTTGGTTATAATAACGACCCATTCCTTGGGTGAACCGTTCATAAATGCTAATGCTTTGTGTTCCACAGATTAAGGTCCACACGGGAATGTCAGACCCCCGGTTTTAGTGCAAATAGTGGAATAAAACTTTATAGTATGGATGAGACTGCTATTATCATGCTAGATCATGAATCATGAACGTTCTGAGGATACACAATATTGAAACTTGCCCATTGACAACATTGACTGCTTCTATATGTGTCAAACAAAACATGAATATTTCTTCAGGAGCAACTAGAAGGACAACGTCACTAAGGCATACATTTTGGATAGGCATAAACAGTATATAGCACCTGCAAATAACCAAAGGGTGAAACTCAACCAATTGCCAGGAAATGTTACAGGTCAAGAGAGGGGCAGGGGGGAGGGGGGGAAGACGGAACTGAGAAAAAAGGTTCCTACCTCTCGAAGCTGAACGCGCACTTTATTGATGGCCTTCAACCAGCGAACTCTGGATGGGGTGAAGGGCAGTGGAAGGCCCCCGTCAGGGAATCTTTGAAGGGAAGGACAGAGTGAAAAAGGAGAGACGATAAGGATTTTGCGTTTTACAGCACCAACACCAGGAAGAGAAGGCGCTGATCCTGCTGCAGTAAAGCCTCAAAATGTAACAAGACAACAATGCCAACCTGTGGAATAACCAATGGCGATAGAAACTTTTATTTTTATTTCACTGGAGATTACATACCTCTGTAATTTAGAAGACCGCTTTTCTATTGGAGTGTCTTTTTTGGTAGAGCCATTTAAGCCTCTCGCCACTTCTTGAGTGGATCCACGAATCTCCTCGGCCCCCAAAGCGGTCTGTCCATTGGTGGGGTGCTGTCTGCTTACGGGTGGCTGATTGTTGGTGGACGGGCAGAGTCCGCTGCTATGGTAGGAATGGAAAGACTCTTCGAGTTCTGACCCTCCAGCACTATCCTGGCCAGTCTCACTCATCTGGGAACTGGCCTGGCTGAGATTCCCTGATGACCCAAAGCGACTACTTTCCACTGGACTGGATTGGTGAAAAAAAAAAAAATTGGGGAGATAGATTACATAAGATAAATATTGGATTTTAACCGTATTGTTAATAAATTAAGCACTACTCACTACAACCAACTTGCTATGTATGGACTTTCCTATATTGTACAACATCAGACAAGATTACCCAACCTTACAGAGAATTTGTAGATTTAATTAAATTATCCAGATTATCCTTTCCTGTCTTTGCAAACCAAATCATATAGTTGTCTGACAAACCATAGACAATTAAAAGAAGTTTGATTTCTTATAATGGTATAGTAATATCATATAATTACATTTATCATATTAATATCAGTTAATGGTTGCTACTTATGCCAGGAGGGGAAGTGTGAAATAAACATTAAGTATAAGCTTTTGCAAAAACAGACTTGAACACAAGACAAAACACCACAGCATGACACCAAGACCCTCTAGACAGCTAAAAGCAAGCACAAATTAAGACAAAGACAAAAAAAGAGCACAGGGTATGGATTGCAGAGCTGGACTGGGGTTGGGATCTTCCCCAAATATCAATGCATTATAAATGGTGTTGGGGGACCACCATTTATCATGCCTTTACTAGCCTTTTTGCACTCAATAGGTCCTTGGATTGGTTGTCCAGCTGCACTCCAGAGGTGGGATCTGCAGAAGAGGGATCTACAAGGCTTTCCTTTTCCTTTTGGGACAGGGAGGCAGAAGGATCTACCTTGGGATCGGAGATGCAAATTTGGGGTGCTACTTGGTCCGTGGGACCTACCGCCGTTTGACCACTTGACTCCTTTGCCGGCTTGTCAACGGCTTTGGGCTGAGTGGTAACAACAGGGGTGGCTTGAGGTTTAGGCTGTTCGGCCTGCCAGGGGAAGCCTAACTTTGCCCCAAATAGCGAAGCAGTAGTTGGCTCTGGCTTCCCAGCAGCTGGCTTCTCCTCTTGGAAGAGACCTGCAGATAATGTTTTGAACCCTGAGAACATGCCACCAACTCCTTCCGTTTGAGGAGGGCCTTTGGGAAGTGTCGGAGGAGATGAAAACAGGGATCCAAGTGATTTTCCTGCATCACTGGGCGCTGACATAAAACCAAACATGGACTTGGCAGGGGCCGTTTCTTCAACTGGTGGGGCTGATTTCAATGGGGCCAGACTTTCTGGCTCTTCCTTGATTATCAAAGGCTTTTCGTGTGTGATTTCTCCCACAAGCTCAGAATGTTCTTTCCCTGCATTCTCAGAAGCATCAAGTGTAGACGTAACTTCAAGTGTACTAGCCACCTTTGCAGCCTCCTCCATAGCTGGTTCTGTAGCAACTCCTATGTGGCTGTCTGATTTCACTTCCTCTTTGACAGGTAGATCTGGGTCCACTATTCTGGTCTGATTATTCTCTGTCACAGCTGGGAGTTCACTTTCCTTCGTCATCTCGGGCTGTGGTGGGGCAGCAGCAGGGGCTGGCTTGGCCTCTGCTTGCTTTGAGTCAGCTGGCTGAGTTGCCTTTGCCACACTTCCCATCAGAGATCCACCAATGCCACCCAACAATGACCCTCCAGTTTGTGCCACCATGGCCGGAGGGGCAGACCCTCCAAACAGACCCCCTAATAATGATGCGCCAGACTGAGGGGCAGCGGACTGGGCGGTGGCCCCTCCAAACATCCCCCCTAATCTGGATCCTCCTGTTTGAGGAGCAGCCTGGGGGGCTGATCCTCCAAATAACCCCCCTAGTAGAGACCCCCCAGTTTGAGGTGTAGAAGCAGTCTGGGGGGAAGACCCTCCAAACATACCCCCCAGTAGAGACCCTCCAGTTTGGGGGGTAGAAGCAGTCTGGGGGCCAGACCCTCCAAACATTCCCCCCAATATAGACCCTGCTGTTGCAGGGGCAGCGCCGACCTGAGGAGCAGACCCTCCAAACATCCCCCCCAATATAGACCCTCCAGTCTGTGGAGCAGCAGTTGGAGGAGTTGGTGATGTTTTGAAAAAAGAAGACTGTGCCTGGGAGAAAAAGCCTGTGGGAGGCTTAGCGGCATCATCTGCAGCAGCTGGAGAAGAAAACATTTTTGACATAAAGCCTGTAACAGCTTCTGCAGAGGAGTCTACAACAGACTTCTCTACCCCCAGCGGTTTCTGTTGTTCATCCACAGCTGGAGTGGCTGTATCAGTGGCCAGCTTTGCCTCTTCAGATATTGGTAGGATTTGATTCTGGCTAGATGTATCACTCAACGGTTCTTGCTCTGAAGTAGGAGGAATTTGAGCTTCTTTTGTCTGATCACCCACACCTAATGCTGGTGGTTTGTCAATCTCCTGGCCTTGAGCTCCTGTAAGATCCTCATTCTCAGGTTTGGAGAGGCCCAACTCCTGAGATTGAGTCGCAGTGCCTCCTGGTTTTGTAGACGCCTCAGACAATTGTGTCTCCTTGAGGACAGTAACAGTATCTGTCCCTGACAGTGCTTTGCTTTTCGGAGTGTCATCTAGTGATTCCGTCATAGTATCAGTTTGAGGAGCAGGAGCAGTGACAGTGTCTGGTGTTTTTCTCTCCTCTGAATGTTTAGGAGCAGCTGTTGGAGGGGGTGGTGAGGCTGGACTGGGCCCTCCAAACATAGAAAGCAAGCCTTTTCCAGGCATCTCTTTAGTACCTGAAGCTCCAGGTAAGATACCACCCAAAGCAGACCCACCAGTTTGAAGAGCGGGGGTCGGAGAATTCGAACCACCAAACATACCTCCCAAAATCGAGCCCCCAGACTGGGGAGCAGCAGTCTGTGGAGCAGATCCTCCAAACATTCCTCCCAGTATCGACCCCCCAGTTTGAGGTGCAGCAGTCTGGGCTGTAGCCCCTCCAAACATGCCTCCTAAAATTGATCCTGCGGTCTGAGGGGCAGCAGCCGAAGCAGTAGATCCTCCAAATAATCCCCCTAGTAAAGACCCACTTGTCTGAGGGGCAGTGGCCTGTGGCGCAGACCCTCCGAACATTCCCCCTAATATCGACCCCGCAGTCTGTGGTGATGCACTCTGAGCGGCAGACCCTCCAAACATACCCCCTAGCATTGACCCTCCAGTCTGAGTCTGAGGGGCAGAAGCCTGGGGAGCTGGAGCTCCAAACTTGGAGAGTAAACCTCGGGCTGGGGGTTCTTTGGTAGTCGATGATCCAGGCACAGATCCGGAGGGTACTGCACCTGTCTGACCAGCAGGGGGCTCAGGAGTAACAGTAGGAGTAGGTCCAGAGAACATAGACAGTAAACCTTTCCCAGGACTCTCTGAAGATGCTGACATGAATCCACTGAGAATAGATCCTGCTGTGGGAGGTGTCTCCTTAGGAAGGACAGGCTCAGGTTCTTTCAGAGTAGGAGCGGGTACTGGAGCTGTTTCTGTGGCCGCAGAGTCAACAGTCTTTATTGCAGTGCCCTCCTCTAAGGAAGCTGTTATAGTTGTGCCAGCATTCGTGGTAGCAGTAGCCTGTGATTCACTAGACTGAGAACTAGCTCCACTTAGTGTTGGCAGAGTGCCCTGTCCTGGTATTTCACCAGCGCTTGATGTTCCAGTGAGAACAGATGAAGTCGGAGGACCCTGTTGGGGACTAGGGGTGCTGAACATAGATAGTAGGCCTGTACTTGGGCTATCCTTGGAAGGGGCAGTAACAGGTGTAGAGCCAGTCGTTGCTGGTGGAGGAGACTGAGGGCCGCTAAACATGGAGAATAAACCCTTTGCTGGACTTTCATTAGAGGTTGATATACCACCAATAATTCCTCCAAGAATGGAACTGGCAGGTTGTTGGGGTTGTGGCTGAGATTGGGATTGGGATTGAGGTTGAGCTTGCGATTGCACTGGTGGTTTTGTTTGTGGTGGTGGTGCTTGTGGTTGGGGTGGACTGGGACCACTAAACATAGAAAACAAACCTTTAGCTGTACTTTCATTTGATGAGGAGCCTGATTGGGCTGGAGGTTGTGGTGGGCTAGGCCCACTAAACATAGATAGAAATCCGGTGCTTGGTGGCTCTTTGGGGGGAACGTAAGACTGTGGGGGCCTCTGACCAGGAGGTCCTGTTTGTGGTGGAGGCTGTGTAGGACTAGGTCCACTGAACATTGAAAATAAACTTTTACCAATCGATTCCTGTTGAGGGGCTGCGCTTTGAGGAGGGGATTGTGGTGACACCCTGACTTGAGGAGGAGCCTGTGGGGGACTTGGTCCACTAAACATTGAAAACAGACTTTTACCAATTGACTCCTGCGGGGGAGCTTGTGGTGCGGTACCTGGAGGTGGTGCTTGTGGTCCGGAACCACCAACTTGAGCTGGTGCTTTCTGGGGACTAGCTCCGCCAAACATAGACAATAAGCCGGTGCCTGGGGTTTCCTCTTTTGCAGAATCACTTGTTGTTCCAGACAACATGTCTCCAATGGAAAACCCAAATAGTCCACCAGTTGGTTTGGCTGCTGGTTCTGGTCCAGTCTGTCCTGTCGGTGGCATAGTCTGTGAGCGGGCAGGGGGAGGACCAGCAGCAGAACTGGGGGTAAATGATTGTGACACACTTTTACTTGGTTGCTGCCCAGGGACTGCCGAAGTAGAACCACTTTGACCAGAAACGTCCATTGTTTGTTGCCGTTGGAGACCCTTAGGTCTCGGCGATGCTGCATGGGACATCTCTGTATCACTGGGTTTGGACTGCTGTTGTGGCTGTGGAGGTAGCTCGCTACTAAACAGGCTGCCAATCGACCCAAAGAGATTTGATACTCCGGTTCCCTCTTTGTTCTGTGTACTGCTACCACCTGGTAAACTAGCGTTGGAGCCAGTTGTATCTGGTTTTGGTACAGTCTGTGGAGGTTTAGGGGGTTCAGGCTTAGGCTCATCTATTCCTACTGCCGTCTTGAAAAAGCTCATGAATCCTCCCTGGGGCTGCTCAGCTGGTTTTTCAACTGGTTTGTCAGTTGTATACTGTGCTTGAGACTGCAAAGGTAAATCAACTTTATTTGATGAGCCCATTGTCCTTGTAGTGATAGTCGGCTGTGGAGGTTGGGTTGGCGGGGCTGGCTGTTGAGACATGGTAGCTTGACGTGCAAGTCTTGGCTTCTGTGTAGCAGAATGGGATTGCACTGGGGGCTGACTGACAGCTGATTGTGTAGGTGGCGTGGGTAAAATTCTAGACTGAGTTGCTGCTGGTATTTTTACCTGTTGTGCTGCACTCGGAGGCTGAGTTACAATAGCTGGTGTATCCTCCTTGATTATTTTGGATTTTAGACTCTGGAAACCTGAAGAGAGAATGCTCTTAGCCTGCTGGTCAACAGGTGGAGCCTCAGACCCAGGTAGTTTACGCTGATCACATGGGGCCGCTCTTGTTTTATTTGAATCAGAGTCTGAAGCTTTGCCCACAAGCGAGGAGATGAAAGAAGTGACCTTCTTGACTTGTCGGTTGGGTTGTTCCTCTCCAGGAGTCACTCTTTTCCTCCATTCCTCCTCTGGTATGTCATCTACATGCTTAACTACCACACCTGTAGACGACCGGCGTCTTTGTCGGGGTTGATAGCAGTTGTGCAGTAGTTGATTAATTGAGTCTGTGGGGGTCGCTGAATTAAGGGACATAGCAACCTTTTGAGAGATAAGCGCTTTCATTTCCTGATTGTTCCAGTAAGGGCCTACCTGATCCCTATTATGACATGAAAGGTCCATAACCTCTTCATATGGATCATGATGGACAAAGTTGTGCTGATTCGGATCCATTCGTACTTTGTTTAATCTATAGGATGAGAAATCTACAGCCTGTTCTCTTTGTGCACGGCAGGAATTCTCAAACATTTGGGAGAAACGCTCAAGGTTCAAATTCATTATCTGGTTTCCTTTTCTATAAGCAGCAGATAGGTTGAGGGGGCCGTTGAGGAGCTGTGGGTCATTCTGATCTTGACCGGGGAGCCAGAGAAGCTCATCCTCATTGTAGAGAGGGACTTTAAAACCACAGACTGTGACCATTTCATTATGGAGCCAAGCACTGGGGAAATGATCCTGCTGCTGTCCATTTCCTAAGGATGCTTCTTCAGGAGCACAAGCATAAACATATGTACCTGCTGCATCTGTGAGCAGGGCATAAATGTACTCATGGTCAGTGTAAACAAAGTAACCACAATCCCCATCCTCAGCTGGCCACCACATTCCTTGCTCCAAAAGCGAGAGCCATTGCTGGTACCACTCCGTCTCCTCAAGGTACATGGAATCTTCCATCTCTCCATTGAAAGCTTTCGAGTAATTTGGGTCAACTGTTTGATTTAAATTGAATTGATTGTAATTAACCATTCCTTGATTATCAAAGTTGTGGCCATCACTGAATCTATTATCCCAATTGGCTGCATAAGACAGACTTGGTGGATTTTCCTCATAATATCCCTCATGATAGGACACCCCATTCAGACTGTAACAACTGTCATCATTAACAGAGTTCCATTTTCCACATTTTGGGTCGACATGTTTGGTGCTCAAGTTTAATGCGCCCTCTTCCTCATTCATGTATTGTCTATGCTCCAAGTCATCATAGCTGTTCCATAATTTTCTCCTTCCATGACGATTGTCTAAGTTTCTCTGCACTTGTTGTAGCGCAGTGGGCTCAACGTTAAAAGTTCTGCTCCTCCCAAGAGGAAATGATTCAATCTGATCTTGGTTATATACAGTTCCCTGCCATGGCGGAAGTGAGCAAAGCTGCTGATCCACACTTGAGGAGCTCAAGTGGTGGGAAGGGCCCTGTAGCAGTGCATCGGTGGATGGTTGGCTGTAGCCCAAGTCTGCTGATTGTTGATATTGCTGTGACTGATTCTGAAAGTGCTGCCATAGAATAGACTCTTGAATCCACTGGTTTTCATCATACTCAGAGCCACTTCCATGTGATAAGGGTTCCTGATAAGTATTCATTCCTGTGACTGAATTTAAAGATGGCGGACTCCCGCCAAAATATTGATACTGCAACGGCATCATTGCCGCATTTGGATACCCAAGCATTAGAGAATGAATATTATCGGTGCTGTAAGCCATAGGGTTAACTGACTGGAGAGAACTAGGATAATATGACAGCTGGCACAAATTGCCTGTGCTGCATGATGTGTATGATACCTGGTTCTGAAGAGACCTCGTAAAAGATGTGGAGGTTCTCAAGTCTAAACTATTGGTATCAAATGAAACTGGCCCACCATGCAAAACATGTGTGTCATGTCCTGGGATGAGGGTGTTGGGAGGTATTAGCCTTTCCACTTGGCTTTTAGGATCAGAGTTGGGGTTCACAGCGCTTATATTTGGACCATGTTTGAATATCCCTGAGAGAACACCTGAGGAACTTAGAGCAGGTGTGTTTTCTGTTGGATTCAGAGCTGGATTTTCTCTGTGCTTTGGAGTAGACACCTCAGATGTATTTCTGTTGAACAGTCCAGATAGAAAGCCTTGTTGAGACGGCAGTTTATCTCCCTCAATATGCTGTTGTTGTGGATGCTTCTCCGGGGCCTGATGAGAGGACTGTATTGTCTGCAGTCCACTCTGTCTTGTTATCGTGTGATGAGAAGTCTGCCCTGGTGGCATTGGATGGGTGCTAGTATCAACATTCTCGGATGATTTAGTGATTTTGCTAAATAAGCCTGAGAGCACTCCAGACTGACCGGCTGTTTCTTGCTGTGTCGGGGGAGTCTGAATATTCGTAGGATCGGTGATCTGGTCTGGTCTATCTTGAACGAGTGAGGGCTGCTGTTGTTGTGCCACATTGTCTGTAGTGGTTTTAAATAGTCCAGAGAGAAGACCACCACTAGGCTTTTGTGCTGAACTAACATGAGGTTGACTTTGGCTTTGAACGATTGGCTTGGCTGCTTGATCCTCACCGGATCTGCTTGAGGGGATTCCATGCTGCTGTGGGGCTAGGGGCTGATTGGTGGATACATTATCTGCAGAAGCAAACTTGAAGAGTCCAGAGAGAACACCGCTTTGCTGGGAAGGTTTTTGTTGAAGTGGGACTGTTTGCTGTCTTGGTAAACCTGGCCTATTGGTCTGTTGCTGGTCCTGACCTGATGACCGGAGCACAACAGGAGCACCACGGTTTGGACCGTACATATTTTGTTGGTTAAAATTCTGCAATCCTGCACTTTCACCTTGCGGAGGTTGAGAGGTTTGGCTGCTCGAAACATTTTCAGATGAGGCCAATTTAAACAAGCCTGATAGTAGGCCACTTTGTTGCGTTTGCGGGGTTGGGTTAGATGTCTGCTGTTGACCTGGGTAATTACTAGATGAGGTCCTCTGCTGTTGAGCTTGGGGAGGTTGCACATTTTGGGGTATATTTTCTGATGACGAAAACTTCAATAGCCCCGAAAGAAGGCCCCCGGATTGGGGGGGCGCATTAGGGGGTGCGCTTTGTTGCACATGTGGTTGATGGGTTGGTGGGTGGTGAGGCTGGTTGCCCGGGGGAACCCGTTGTGGGGGGTTACCTGATAGATCACCTGCTGAACCAAACTTGAGGAGCCCAGAAAGTAGACCTCCTTGCTGGGGCTGGCTGGCGCCAACACGTGAAGTCTCTTCAGCCGACGTTGCTTTAAAGAGACCAGTCAGAAAGCCCTGAGACGGAGGCTGAGGCTGAGGCTGAGGCCGAGGCTGAGGCTCAGGAGAAGCCTGCTGCTGCATGGCAGGAGATTGTCCAGCTAGTGGCCGCTGATTTGTTTGCTGTTGTGTCCCTGGTGGCATCTGAGCATGCTGCACACGGTTCTGGCCATGGGCAGCATTTTGGTATGAACCAATTGGAGCTTGGGCAATGTTTTGAGTTGGTGCAGCTGCCACATTCTCATTTGAGGCAGGTTTAAAAATATTTGAGAACCAGCCTGTCTCCGTGTTTCCTTGTGCTTGTGTTACCGGGGCAGTGTTGGGCGTCTGTGGCAGAGTTCTCCGGTTTGAAACACCGGAGGTTGAGGGCCGATTCGATTGTGCTTGGGCTTGTGTATTTCTAGAGGCACTAACATCTTCTCCAGATGCAAACTTTAATAGCCCTGACAGCATTCCGCCCTCTGTTTTAGGAGGCTGCTGAGATGAGAGGTTGTCAGAGGAGAGAAAAGGAAGCCTTGGCCTACTACCTAAAGAGGGGTCCTGTGCTGGCTTATCTAATCGAACGTCTTCCGTCGACCTGAAAACAGGATAAACTGCCACAGGTGGGGGACCCTGAGGAGGAATAGGGGCAACTGGTGCAATTAATGAGCTAAATGATTTCTTAAAAGGGCTGAAAAACTTTGAGCTTTCTGGCTGTGTTTGGTCAAAAGGTTTCGTAGGATGTTGCACAGGCACGTTTTCTCGTGGGACGGTCGTAGGTTCAGGTCTCACATGATTGCCTTGAATATCAGTAAATGGTTTTCTTTGGGATTCAATTATTGTTCTGTCAATATTTCTGCCATCACCATAAGCCATAGGCTGTTGATTAATATGATTCACGTATTTTTCACAGTCACTTATCATTGAAGGAGGATTGACCTCCTTGGGAACCACAGGCTCTTCTCCGGAAAAAAGTTTTAAAGGACTCTTTATTTTCTCCAACACAAAGTTGCCACCTGCAGATTGAGGCTTCGGCATAAGC
This sequence comes from Aplochiton taeniatus, assembly GCA_017639675.1. Taxonomy (NCBI): domain Eukaryota; kingdom Metazoa; phylum Chordata; class Actinopteri; order Galaxiiformes; family Galaxiidae; genus Aplochiton; species Aplochiton taeniatus. Next base: position 23,763,333 of record CM030172.1, on the reverse strand, counting down.
ACTGGAGCCTTACTATCTATACTGTTTGGAACAGGTGTCCTGGTGGGTATGCTTGCTTCTCGACAACGGTCTTGTGTCTTGGCATCTGATGTTTGGATAGGCAGTAGAGTCCTGAATGTTTTTTCTGGGGCAGGTTCTACAGGAGATATAACAGCTACAGGGGGAGAGCTAGACGATTTTGGAATGAAGGAAAAAAACTTTGCTATTCCGGATTGGGGTGGTGCAGAGGGTGTTTCTTTAGTCTGTGTTGTAGCGGAATTGGCCTGAGCTTTGGGATTTGAACTAACTTTATCAGTGATAGTACTGAATAAGGAGCCTATGGTATTTTTCACAGCGGTGAAGCCCTCGTCTGACGGAGCCTGGGTCTGGGCCTCTCCTTTGCCATCTCTCGGTGAAGCGACTTGGTCGTCTCCTAGCGAGTCTGTTCTGGTGCTGCCTTGAGAAGACAACCTGGATTTGTTTGACATAGGAAGTGACCCGTACCGGCTTATTTCCTCCTCTTTTTCAGCAAGGTACTCCGACACAGTTTCGACTAGACACTGGAGCTCATCCATGGGGTCCACATACTCATCTGAAGGCTCCTCCACGGGAGACAACATTGGCTCAGGAGCCCAGCCTCCGATCTTTCCCTTGCAAACTTTCCTATCATGATATATCGGGGGCTTCTCCATGTTGCCTGGGTATGATAAATACCTGCCTTGGCTATGGCCTCTCCCATTCTCAGAGTGAATGGCCTCTGCTAAGGACGCTATTTCCTCTAGCTCTTCTTCTGATCCTATGGAGCCCTCAGAGTCATACTCAACTCCTCCTGCCCTCAGCCTAGCAGCTTCCTCCTCCTGATAGGCCACATAGTTCTCTAAGGTGCTCCCCAGACTGTTTTTCGCCCACAATCTAGTCTTGTAGAGAAGTCCATTTCTGTACGGCTTAAGGCATGGCGTCATCTGCTCCTCCTCTTCCTGCATCTCCGCTACTTGGCGCAAGACCATCTCCCCTCTCTTCTGACGCAGGTGGGCGAAGTCCGGTGCGAAAGGCTCATTCCTGACTGGGTCTGCTTCTCTTGACAACAGCCCTCCTGGGTCACGGATCCTTTTCTTACGCCGCCGATCGATGGTGTCATAGCCCTCTGGGTAGGTGGCGGGAAAGACGCCAGTGAGTTTGGGCTTTTGGTAGACAGAGCTGCCTTGGGGTTCCAGGCAGGCCCTCCCCAGTGGGAGGACGTTACTCCGGCTGTCGTTCACCTCATCCAGGAAGTCACTCAGCTGAGGCTTCCTATTCACTTGGTATTTATGTTCCCAGTCCTCCACACCCATGCCAGAATCTACAGGAATGATTCTAACCCTGCCTTTCTGGTTGAGGGATCTTAATTAGAGGCGGGATCGCAGTTAACAAGGATTTAGAGAGGAATAGGAGAGGAGGCAAAAAAAGAAGAACAAAAGATAAAAGCAGACAAGGTTATCATGTAAATAGAGCGGAAATGAAAAACACAAATTAAGCAATGCAATACGACATTACATAATGGAAAAGATGGTAAGTTACGTGCAAGAAAGAAATAGTTGCATTACAAGCTTAGCAAGTACCGTAACAACATTGTTATTACATACTTAAGGACTGAATTATCATTGAATAATCTGCAACTCTCAGGCAATATTCTTGTTATTACTCAGAGGGAAACAGGAAACCTCATATCTTATTCCACCTGTGTATCAACAAAGTATTTCTTTGCAATCAAAAGTATTTTTTTAAGTGCTATGTGATATCGAAAAACAATGTTTTGTAATGACAGCTCTACAACACCATATACATAACTAAGGGAAACTTAATTTCCCTGATTGCCTTTAATGCAAACAACCACCCAGTGATTACTGAACTAACAATGAATGAATATGGCTACTTGTTTAGGTGATAGTAACTCAATGAGTGTCAAGCTGAGGGTCACATGTATTTCAAAGATGTTGATGTCTGTGTTTGTGAACGTGTTTTTATGCGATTGCGTGGGTCCTTATACTCTCATGTTCATCCTAAAGCTAGAGCACAGCTGCTAGAATAACAGGCCATAGAAGCATTATGTGAACTATTTAACAATTCAAAAGACCCATAATCCGACCGAATTCTTTCATTTTAAATGCCAAGAACAACATATGCCTCACACTAACTATTACTCTAAATCCCGGTACCATTGGAGTGTGACACTAAGAGAATGCACTGAACCCAGTTCAGCCTTATTTATGCTACGAGGGACGGCTCATAAAACAATGAGCCGGAACAGAAACGGAAAGGAAAACTATCAGCGTTTCCTGGCTGTAATCCCGTTCACTTTTCTGATGTTATGGAATTATCCGGATCAGCTTCCTATCTGTCCACAGAGGCAGTTTCACAGCTATCTCACTGAGCCACATGTTTTCCATAGCGATGCAAAGCTATAAAATAACACATTCCATATTGGATAATTCCAAGCTTATTAAGAACAAGATACATTGAGGGGTTTTCAATGAATGTCACTTCTTCCTAATATTTTTTTTATTGTTAATGAATTAACTAATATCAAATAGCAGAACAAAATCTGCATACTTAGTCTAATAGTGCCCCACAGTTTCAACCGTTTCAACCGATTTAGTGGCGTTAAACAGAAACATTCAACAAGAACCGTAAATTAACGTTGAACAAGTATGACCCTGCATTAAATGGCAAAGCAGACAACATTCGAAATAGCCTGTACTCTAGGCCTAGACAATTACCAGCTCAAAGTGAATCTGCCTGTGTTGAAGTGTTTCGGGTATGAATGAGTAAAGGGTGTGGTTAAACTCATTCTGCTGCACTGCCACCAGAGAGCAGCTCTCCCTCGAGCAGCAAAGCCGCTGGCTCGACCAGGCTGCTGTAATGAGGACAGCCCTTTCCTAGACAAAGGAACTGGGCTGAGCTCCAGCCAAGTAAGCTCTGTTTTCAAGACAGACCGACACAAGCCGACACCCATCCGAAGATGACGAACAAATCACAGCATCAAATCCCCCCGTGTCATCCAACTGATCCTTGTTTACTTGAGCGTTGTTCTTTCTGTTTGCTCATACTCTAATTGATTCGATGACGTAGGTGTAAGTGTCTTTGCTGGATCAGTGCGTTTGTAGTGGTGTGAGGGCCCCTTCTAGAGGGTGCTCTACCTGCTCCCTCTGGGGTCTCTGTAGTCCATGTCGAAGCTGTGCATGGAGTCAGTGCAGGAGTCTGGGTGGTGCTGCAGGTGGGGGCCCATGGGGTACTGGTGCATGGAGGAGTTGGGCTGGGCCGTGGTATGGTAACGTGGCGGCAGGCTGTTGCTGGTCTCACTGCGGTAGTCACTGTCCCGGTCGTCCACTGCACTGTCGTGGTCGTCCAGGGCTGCGGGAGTCGACAAGGAGACGGTATGATCACACGGTCCCACCTGGGATGGCATGGATCCTTTTAACTGAGAAACTAGGTACAATCATAAATCCTATTCAGGGCATACAACATGCTTTCTTGATATCCAGGGTCAAAGACACTGACACACGGTGGGGTGACGACTGGCAAGGTAAGAGGAAGGTTGGAAAGGGGAAAGCTCAAGGGTTATGAACTTTATAGACTATATTTACATAGCACCTAGGCCTGTTAGAACTACAGTACAGGATGCTTGCCAAAGTGGAAGCTCATCAACCTTGTCTCTACCTCCATAATACACCTAGGCCTAGCATGGGACCATTATGTTTACACTACATTAAGGATTTAACGTAGTGGAGCTTTTACAAAACAAAAATATTTAAATATTAGCGGAACTTGAATACACACAATGGACCTTTTGACCAGTAAAACTACCAAAACGGAGAGTGGAAGAAGGAAGACAGAATTTGAGTGGCAGGCCGACTCAGTTGTCAGTTTTAAGGATCTGTCTGGGTGTCTGCTGGATGGGACAGCTGGTGCTGGGCTTAATCGCTTTGCTGATAACTAAGAGGACAAACTCTGATGTCTTGATACACTATCTTTTAAAAAGAGGGGTGAGCAACAAGCTGTCAAGGTGACACTTTTGCCGAGCTCAGCAAACACTGCCCCCTGTAAGAATAGTGGCTCTACTGCACCGATTTATACATTGAAGTAGTTGAAGACTATTTATTTGCCCGCCAAATATATGCAAACGTCAGATGAATAGCTATCCTCATTTTGAAATCAAACAAGAGTAAATAATTGTGGCCAATGTGAGGTTACGATTGGATGGCGAGTATTTTGGAAGGTAGACAATATAAAAATCTAAGGAGAGGAGTAGGGAGATGAAAGAGTGGGAAAAAGACCTGAGAGAGAGTAGAGGGAAAGTAGAATTTGAATACAATACATGAAGACCTAGGATTTAATCTGCCAGAGTGGATTTCAGGGCACGGTTAGGACATCAGTGCATGCAAAGAGCATTAGGATTGACCAGGGTGAGGTTTTGGGAGAGTAGTATACAACTACATCACACACACATTCTACATACTCAGCGAGTCAGCCCATCCGAAATAGTTGCCTGGTAAAAGTGCAGATTTTCACAGAGAAGCACAGTGAAAGGTGGTGGGCGTGAATACAAAGAAGATCTGAGTGTTTTACTTGTTAGGGGGTCAAAGTGGACATAAAAGAGCAAGTATACACTCAAGGAAGCACGAAAACACAACAATGTGTCAGCGAAGTGTCATCTAAAACGTATGTACGAATATTAATTCAATATAAAAAAAAATGCAGACTTAGTAACGCACTTACTTGATGCCATCTCTGGTTTAACTCTCCCAATCACATGATGTAAAGTCAAATTACAGAAAAATAACCAAAACCTGAAGACCAGAAATATCTAGAGAAATGGCTCCATCTAGTGGAAAGTAGGGGTATAAGGTGTCCAACTCACAGCACTGAGAGGCAGTGAGGGGCAGCGGGCGACCCAGCACGTCGTCACGACCATGGAACTGGAGAAAAGGACAACAACTGTTCTCAAACGACAAATCATCACATATATCACTATCGGCGCCACAGAGTTTCCCCATTTTCAGCTAATGCATATTAACCATAGCGTGGATAATATGGTACAGGTAATCCATGAGGCGATTTTCTTAGCAAAAATAGAGAGGGAAAAAACGTGTATTTCAGTTCATAACTTTGCAGGTTCATTCAGCGGTTAAGTTCTGTTACAAACATGTCTCATCTATGGGCTCTTCAGTAAAATGTTAAGTGGATAGTTATAATTTGCATTGTCCCCCACAGCTTTTTGCTCAACATAGGGACAGAGCCACAGTGCATTGTGCAGGGCGTTCTTCTTGGTGTTTGAAAGAGCCTTACCTCATCATGGATCCTCATGGTATTGATGCGATCCAGTTTGCCGGTCCAGTACTGCGCCTCGTCATCCGGGATGTCTAACAAAACACACAGTCACGCAAAGACACACACATGCCAGCGCGTACTAGTCATGAGTAAGTTACGAGTCGTTTCTTGTGACCCCACCCCATCGGGAACCCATATACGCGGCCGTGGAATTATATATTCATGCCCGTTGAATTTATCATGAGCCACTTAGGACTGTGACATCGAAAAACAGTTGGCCTTGGCTGGTCACACAAACTGTTGGAGGACCGGGACCTGGAAAAGCATGGCTTTGTCACTCTTTGTCATCACTCAGATGCAAACAAAGTCTCCAAAGCACATTGTGACGTATACAGGGACTTAGTAGCTGAGGAGGGGGGGATGGGGTCAAAAGTTTTTCTGAGGAATGCTTTGAAAAGTCTGCAGCATTGAGAATTCAAAAAGCGAGCCCATACAAATGGGTGACCACCTATGCCAGCAACAACAGCAGCAAAGTGAATGTGATGGAAGATTCAGATAGAGAAGTGAAGCCGCCTGCTAACCTACTGTTAGACATGCTCTTTTCTCTACAGAGAGGAGCTGGACATTAAAGTGGTGAGGATACAAAGGCGACAGCTTCAAATACTGCAGAACACAGAGCTTTAGTGAATGGGATCATAAGCACCGAGAGCCAGCCCTGTGCCCATGAAGCCTCCTGCCGCCTTCAATGACCTGTCCTTAAACACCCGGGAGCAGGTCCACACACACACACGCGCGCGCGCACACACACACACACACACACACACACACACACACACACACACACACACACACACACACACACACACACACACACACACACACACACACACACACACACACACACTGTACTTTGATGGTTCTAACCATAACGCATGGTGAGTATACTACTGCTATAATACTGACAAAAAGTAGGCTCCTGCAAGAGCGTATATTTATTGTAGTATAATTATTTTTATTATAGCAACCATTACTGAGCATCTTCCGACTGATTTGATTTTACTCCGACTTTTTGGGTCCGCAGATTTGTGTAACAAAACATACCGTCATACATTTACAAACATAGTGTATTTGATTATATAAAAAACGTTCAAAGGCCTTGAAAGGAAAATCATCGGGGAAGTTCATCAACACACGTTTATATAACGGTCGTCTGTCCACTGAAAATACAACAGTGGAGCTGAAGTGGAACTTTCGAGCAGCTGGTGGCATTTCAGCCAATCAATAGGAGCTGGACTTACGTCAGACCACTGGAGGATGCTCTAATCGCTCATCTACTCTACTGAGCCCCTAGCTGGGCAAGGTAACCCCCGTTTAACCTCACCTGGGAACCAATGCCCTTTTCAGCAGCGACATAAACCTTGGGTTTATAGTCATGACTTGTTGTGTTTATTCTCTACATTTTTCTTGTTTCAGATTGATTGTAAACGACAAATAAATAAGTAAGGGCAATCCGATATCTAGGTGGGCAGGATAAAGACTTGGCGTCAGGGAAATCTCACCGAAAGGCAGCTCGAAGCGCGTGTCCAGCAAGACCCTGTGCGGAGTCGGGTTCTTGGTGCCGCAAATCTCGCAAGCCTTCATCAGAACCTCAGAGTCGAGGAAGGTCCACTCGCCTGAGCCCTCCTGCAGGGACACAATTGTTGCAATGATGGACAAGGAACAGAGGAGACGGAAAAGTAGGTTGTGTAACCAAGTTGGGAGGTACTTGTGTGTCTCCACATACGTGTATCACCTATGATTGTAAGCATGTGGTCGTGTGTGTGTGTGTGTGTGTGTGGGGCTGTGTGTGTGTTGCCCCTCTGTGTGTATGACCTCTTCAGACTGCCGAATGCTCTTGAGGGGGATCCAGGAGGTCCCCAGCATGGTGTCCCAGATGAGCCCTTTGTTCCACACCTCCACGATGAGGCCCAGGTCCAGACGGTTGATCTCACTGGAAGCAGAGACACACGCAGGGCTGCCGTTCACATCCCACTCAACATCAAAGTCACTTTAAAGAAACCATCACCAGAGTGCAGTGGAAACTCTAATAACGGCAGCCTAAACTCTGGGAATAATGAAACTGTTGTTACAGTTAATGCCCACCGGCAGTAAAACACAGTTGCATCTGCATCCAATCAGTGCTCATTATGAATCAGTCTTTTTTTAGCCATATGAGTGGCCATATTAACAGGATGCAAACATAGGTCAATGGCACCTACAAAAATAGCCTAGCCAAATTGAAATCAACCATGTGACAATGCGGCCATTTTGCTTAGCCTCATCTGCACTGGTTTACAACTGGCCGCGGTACAAACAAAAGGAGGATAAGATGAAAGGTAATCAAAGAGGGAAGATAATCAAGAGAAGTGAAAAAAAACGGAGTTACCATGGTGCCAGAGAGTCCAGGTGCGCACCACTTAAAGCTTTTTCAACCACCCACAACACAGCCTTAATAACACTTCTCTGCTAAGAAACGAACAGTCAAAGCATCCACAATCAGTAAGACAAGTTATTGGTTGAAACATTGAAACCAATAATCATTAGGCGTAATACTGTAAGCTCATTGAATGAAAGATTTAGATCTTTTGTGTTTTTGTAATTTTCTTGAGAAGAACATTGTCACCATTGATGAACAGCAAGCTAACTCAAGAATGTGGCTGGGTAACTGGTTTATCTGAGGAATGGACAGATAATAGGGTCATTGTCATTACATTCAATTGAAACATGCCATAGTTTTATGGAGGAAGTAAATGCAGATTTTTTTGGTTTGTTTTGTTTGCTCACTAAACTTGATGTTTAAAAGATAATTTTTCAGTCAGTCGAGATTCCAATGTTTGTATGTGCTTACATCTTTTATTTGGGCTCAATTTACAAGAATCAATTAGCGTTTTCTCCAGCACTACAGAGAGCACTTAGTTTAAAGGGACCCATCAGGAGTCTCCCATAGATCGTCAATCATGTTGGCATCACTTTAATCTGTGCATCTGTAGCACATAATTGAGGAAATGAAAAGAGCCTGCAGGCCCACTGTTGTGTAAAAGCAACATTTAGAAATGCATTAAAGTTTCATTGGAGCTTCCCATTGTCTGCCCTGTGCAATGGGGAATGAGTAGACCAGCTCACTGCATGGGTTCCAACATGCATTAGGGAAAACAGTGAGGAACAAACACTTCACAAAATGCCCCATTTATTCTTGTATGTTGTGCTCTCCATTTTGTTTCCTTCAAACCTAGCCGGTGTACTTTTTTGATTTTTATCCAAACTTAATGGTTACCATAGAGACACTGTTTCTAAATGTTTCGCTGACCTGGTGCTCTGTGTTTTCACCCTTGTGCGCAAAAATAGACAGACTTTTCTAAGATGAGAGAGGAAAAAAAAGGAGAATTCCATGCAGCCAAGATCCACGTGTAAAATCCTGCCATTTAGCCTCTCAAAAGGTAAGCATGTCAGGGTCCAGGATAACTAGTTTGTCATGAATTTCTAAAATCCAATCTCATGTGGGTACAAAAGCGTTTTTTTGTTAGTTTTTTTGTTGGCACGTCTTGTGTATTTGTCCTGTGACAAAGGGTGCTCTTGTCTTGAACCTGTACTGAACATTTGCGGGCAACTAAGCAGAATAACGTAAACTACTGAACACCGCAAGCCGACGAACTGCTCTTGCTCAGTAGAAAGATGAAGGTCTGGAAAAACAAACATTGCTATTCGTCACAATGAGCCCATACAAAAGAGATAGACAGCTCTCTCTCTCTCTCTCTCTCTCTCTCTCTCTCTCTCTCTCTCTCTCTCTCTCTCTCTCTCTCTCTCTCTCTCTCTCTCTCTCTCTCTCTCTCTCTCTCTCTCTCTCTCTCTCTCTCTCTCTCTCTCTCTCTCTCTCTCTCTCTCTCTCTCTCTCTCTCTCTCTCTCTCTCTCTCTCTCTCTCTCTCTCTCTCTCTCTCTCTCTCTCTCTCTCTCTCTCTCTCTCTCTCTCTCTCTCTCTCTCTCTCTCTCAAGTGAACAATGACGAGGAAGTAGACAGCTGTGAGCCAGGTTTCCGTCCCAGCAACCCCTGGCTGCAGCTTGGAAAACGGCATTCCTTAAATTTCAGATAGCCACCTGCTGCCACATTCACTGCCTGAAAGAGCATGTACCTGAATGGCAATGACGCCATCGCCAAAATGTCCTTGCTACAGGGCCCTTTAGAGTATTTTCTATAAGAGGGGCATGGTTTGTGGAGCAAGGAGAGGAAAGGTTTTCCGAGGAAAAATGTGTGTGTGAACCTGCACGTGCACGTGTACGTGTACGTGTTGGCGCGTGTCGTCACTTACAACATGAAGTCCTGCTCCCAGCACGGTTGGTCCCCGCGCACGGTGATGGTGGTGCTCTTGACATTTTGCACCTTCAGCGTCACGTAGCTGTTGAACTTATCTGCAACGGGAGTGTGAGGAGAACCTGTTGGTTAACGCATTGCCAGGGGAAAGCACAGGTACACAATACCAAAAGCAGTAGCCTGTCATACTAAGGACGTTCCCTAATCAGCGACAGGTATAACACAGAAGGTCATTCATACTATGACAAGATATATTAATACTCCAACTTCAAGTGAAACTGGATGCTAGCCTTTGCAACATCCCATCCTGAGGCATCTGTAAGTGAGGGCTAGATGTGGGACACTTCAGGGCAGTTGCTTTGTTCATGTTTTAATGTAGTACTCATGTTCATTTTATGTGGTGTAGCCTTACTTTGTTAAAAGTCCTCAAATAAATTGGAGTGCAACTACTCAGGGTATAATGTTTGTGATGATGGATAACCGTTGACTCACTTTCCGTTTCTATATTGTGTGTATGTTGGTATTTCATTATTCTGCTGTATGGAGCATACAGGAAGGGAACTTACTGCCGGACTATTAACCCACATTGACTGGACCTGCTTTTGTGTGTAGTTTACATGATTGCAGTCATCAGTATATGCGTATTTACCGTAGGTAGATCTACAGTGAAACAGTGGGTGTACTGACTCTGTTTAATGAATGATGGGCAAAATAATAGCACAAAATAATTCTCTGTCTGAGTTCCAAGCCTACACATGGATATATGTGTATATAAAACAAGGATATTGGTTTTTGGGACAGCTTTCCAATACCAATAATCAGCTATGGCCTCTGTCTTTGCGTGTTATCTTCCTCGTCACAACACAAACAAACATCGTAGTATGAGAGGCACCACGGGGTCGGGCTGTAACAAAGCCACGCATGGATCACAGGCTCAAGACTGAAACAGCAGCAAAGCCTGGCCAGCATCAGCTCGGGCTCTGGGCCAACGGAGAGTGACATCAACAGAGCGAGTGAGAGTGCAAGCAGATAAGTCTCCACCGCCACCGCCGCCGCCACAGCCCGCCCATCCCCCCACCCCCCTCCCCACAGCAGGCCGGGCCAGAGCGGCTCTCTGACCCCTTTAATCTCTGACGGGAGTCAGCCCTCACGCAGCAGAATTTAGCCATGGACGGCCTGATCGGATTCCCCCTGCGGCCCGCAGCAGCTCCGAGGCCACGCCCGGCCGGGTCGACACCTGGAGCACCTCTCAGCTCTGAGGGCCGGCTGACAATGCTAATGCGGGCCAGGCAGAGAACCCCTGAACCGTTCCTACTGTAGAAAAGGTCTCTGTCAACTCTGTTAAGAGTCAAGAACACCAGCACCATAGCACTGTCTGCATACGCTGGGAACTTACGAATGGGTATAGGATATTCTGTACGTAAAACTCCTTTAGGAAATCTGCATGTATGGGTAAATGATGTCTAAATCAGTTTTAAAAATGATATTTATTTACAAAAAAATGTAATGTTGCAGTGGAGTGTTGAGAAGACAGATAAACATGGCCGATCTCCGTTGATGGCGTCCACCAAAATCCTTTGCTACTTTGGCCCCTCCAGTCCCGCCCAGCAGCAGCAAGGGTGGTGAAGCTTTCCCAGCCAGAGCTTTTAGTGGCATGCAGCATGGCCTCTCCCAAATGGAGCCAGCGCGTTCCCCGCCTTGGTCCACAGACAAAATCACGCGGGCCGCTAGCCTGCTGGGGGATTAGACCGCCGTGACGTAACCACCACTTTTCATTTCCTGCACGCTGGGAGGGGCTGACATGTGCATGTGCTGATGGGCTCTGCCCTACCATAGTACCAGCCCCCCCAAGGCTGACTGGCTGGCTGGCTAGCTGACTGGCATTGAGCCGCAGATGAAGTGAACCAGGTCCATTTGTTTTCACTTTCACATAACGGCATACGCAAGACAGGCGGCTGCAACCTGTTGTTGACCAAGAGACCAGCACACACACACTGCAAACAAAGCACATGTTTTTTGCTCTCTCTCTCAAAGCAACAAAGCAGATTAACGTAAACTACTGAACACCGCAAGCCGACGAACTGCTCTTGCTCAGTAGAAAGATGAAGGTCTGGAAAAACAAACATTGCTATTCGTCACAATGAGCCCATACAAAAGAGATAGACAGCTCTCTCTCTCTCTCTCTCTCTCTCTCTCTCTCTCTCTCTCTCTCTCTCTCTCTCTCTCTCTCTCTCTCTCTCTCTCTCTCTCTCTCTCTCTCTCTCTCTCTCTCTCTCTCTCTCTCTCTCTCTCTCTCTCTCTCTCTCTCTCTCTCTCTCTCTCTCTCTCTCTCTCTCTCTCTCTCTCTCTCTCTCTCTCTCTCTCTCTCTCTCTCTCTCTCTCTCTCTCTCTCTCTCTCTCTCTCTCTCACTAACTATGGGAAGATAAAGCAAGGCATCAGCTGTGTTCGTTTGTTGACTAATCACATGGCCACACCATAGAACGTTTCCCTGGGTACCCATGGCAGCCAAACAAAACTGTTTCTCAGTCCACACAGCAATCACTGACAAATCTTCAATGATGTTCTTACACTACGAAGCTGCAAGCACCGGGCAGAGCTGGAGCGGGAAGGGGGCTAGGAAGAAAATACACATACATACATACATACATACATACATACATACATACATAAAAACATACAGCCCTCCACTACATAATAACCTGGACATTCTCGACCTCTGTGGGTGACTACCATTGACAGCGAGATAGGAGGGAGGCCATTGTATGGATTCAATCCGAGCAGATCAAGGGGCAGCAACTGATCCCATCTACGCCAATAGAGAAGACACAAACACAACACAACACAAACACAACAAGTTTGACAGACACGCATTCACCCACAGACAAAACAACAATACACGAACGCGTGCACACAGACAAAGCTATTGTAAACAAGTGGAAAGCTGTAGGGTCGGCCAGGGTGCTCTAAAGCGGTAGTTAAAATAGGCTCTCTGATCCTCCCACTCCCATGTCTTGTCAAGTGTCTTCATTCATTATTGACGCATGCCGAGTTTTTCAATAAATTAGTCAGAAAAACACAGGCAGTTGGAAGGCTGACATTTATCAATTCAGAGCCCTCATCAATGTTGTATGGCTTTAAGGACGGCTACACCAGGGAGTACCTGTCTATTTGTGGACATTTGCATCAGTTTTTAGGAACAGACACATTCAGCCTATTGTGGAGATCTCTTCTTCTGACAGAATGGCCATCCAGGGCCATTCTATTCCGGAAAACGGAAAAACACGCACATACGATCACAAAAACACGCACATACGATCACAAAAACACACACACACACACACACGCACACGCACACGCACACGCACACGCACACGCACACGCGCTTTAAGGTCCATCGCAGCAGCCTCTTATCAGGTCCGCTTATGTGGCAACAACCAGTTGAAAATATGACCTCATCGTTCCCACCACTGCTCAGTTCCTGGTATTTTGGAGCGTTTTTCCCCCTAGAAACAATATAATAATACGGGACCCAGAGAAAACCTGGCAACTTCCAAAGCCCTATGGTACAAAACCAACCAAACCTCCTCCTAGACCTACTAGAAGTACTACAACAGTCACAGCCTACTTGCTCTGCCAGGGCCGTAACAGGGTACACACCAGGGGGCTATCCATTAACCAGGTCAGGCCTATGGATCTCAACAGAACTCCAATGGAACTCAAATAGCTGATGGAACAGCCGACCTAGCCACTGAAGCCTCTTCCTGTTCCTGTCTGCGCTCCAGAATGTTTACCCATGGACCCAAGAGGAACACCAGAGCAGGCTTAAGGCCCGGTGCTCGCTCTGGGCACAATGTCAAGGGGAGGCAGCTGGGATAGCAAGAACTAGACACTCCACGCTGTCACTCAATACAGTTCATTTGAGTTAGTATGACTACACTTTAAGAGCCTTGCACCTGTACCTTTTGATGTGCGTCTAACCACACTCTTTTTATTGAATCTAGATACTCCACCCCATAATAATATCAGGCACTTATCAGACGAAGGTAAACCGAGGTGAAGAGAATGATCCGACAGCCTGGAGCCTCCACGGGACAATAATCCCAGTGAGGTGACCTGGGTTTCCCAGTTGAGGACCGGTTACAAGTGGGAGAGATCCCCAGCCGGTGTGACTGACCCTGGCTCAGTGTTCGTTCACACAGTGACCGCTTTTCCTGGCCCCATGAAGGCGGCCATAGGGCTTATGGGATAGGCGTGAGGGCAAACAGTGGAAGGATTTGCATAGGTGGAGGGCGTGGGGATTTTGGACTTAGCCGGCACTGATGGGAGATCACCTGCACACGGGCAGAACTGGAAAGACGAGGAGTTCAGTAATCAACCCCAAAGTCTGGGCCCATGTGAACAGCTTCTCCGAAAAAGTCTTTGCCATGAATAGCACCTCTTATGTTTCGACCCTGCAAACATACGGTACATAATGTTTGTTTATAACAGATTGAAGGGGGGGGGGGTCAATCTCCCCCAACATTTTGATTCCTGTTTCTAATTACAATGTAAAGCATCAATCAGCAGCGGCTAATCTGATCTATCATAGACAGCTGGTTTATTTCCAACTCCTTACCCACACTTGTTTAAAGCGTTGTCTAGGCTTCTTTTAGTTTCTGTGTATGCAAAAATGTATCATATGCAGCAAAAAGTGAAATAAGAAAAAGTTATGAGTTATCAACAAAAAAAGTACTCACCCGGAGATCCTTGAATATTGGCTTTCTTTACTGTAATAAAGAGAGGTACACAACAATTAGAAGGTCATGCATATACAACTGCATTGTCCACCAACAATGGGGTAAGTTAGCCATCTTTATGTGGTCAAATCACAAAATAATTCCTTAATGCCAACCAGGAGAAACACATCCCAACAGGAAGACAGGTGAACCAGGAAATGGACTAGGTGTTAACTGGGTGAGTGTTGGAGAACACATGGTGCGTGAGTGTGTGCTGGTGAGACACTGAGCCATCCTTAAAAACACTGCCTTGTTTTAGCCTAACATCCTGTTGGGTCAGCAGCACCATCCCCACGTCACCGGCCTCACTATCGGCCATGTAAAAGAGATGGAGGGCAAAAAAATGTCTACGTATATTTTAAACACCAATTGATTTCTTGTGATTTGGGGTTTTTCGTGGAAAGATTTTTGTACTGCTTAACTCGACCTAACTCATTTCACTGCGACCTCCAGTTCGATGCCGCCGTAATCTTAAACAGCAAATCCCTTAATACACAATCCACTCTGTATGAAGCCCACCGCTGCCTGGCACTGGCTCCTTAATCCCGACCTCTGCTAGATCAACACGTGGCTTAGAAATGGACCACCTTTTGGGCCATCACTACTCTATTCTACGCCTCCAGGCTCCTGATGTAAAAGAGATTATGGAGGATGTGCTGACGCCAACCGGCTAGCTCACAAAATATAGCAGTTGGTTACAGAGCAACAAGCAAACTCGCATGTGGCCAGGCCAAAAGAACTGGATGTTTGCAAGGTAACAGAACACTCGCAGACTACCACAGCAATTACCCTGACCCAAAAAGGAATCGATTCGGCAATCAAAAAGGAAAAGACTACCCGGTAAACTTGTAGTCTTTTATTTTTAGAATGCCCTAGTTTAAACATTCGCTGTATCTATACAATAGCAGTTATGAGACGTGAGGTTTAAAGAGGATTAATTGTAACCGCTGCTCCCGAGTTATATTCGGACAAGTAATAAAACCACTGCAGTCCGAGATGGCAGATGGGCAGTGTAGAGTGACAACACTAGCCGACCAAAGCAGAGTCAGGAGGCACCGGCTCTTCCTAGTTCCTGTTATGAAATGGGTCATCCAGTAGCACCACCCAAGCTGCCTTGTTGAGGGCCTATTTGTTTATTGACTGCTGTTAGTTAGCCACGTTGCTTACCGAGATTAAGGGCTAAGACTAGACAATCCTTAACAAGCATTAAGGGGCACTAAAGTGGGGGCAAAGAAAAAGGGGGGGCGAGCAGTGAAACTATGACAAGGAGCAGAGTACTTCCCTGTCTCCACCGAACAGAGGGTTGCTCTTCCAAGCCACCCCCGTCCACGTCCCTCTGTGGGAAGCGGAAAAGTGGACAGGGGAAGGGCGTTTTTTTTTTGCCATGTTTTCTTTGAGATTAGAAGGCCGCGCGGGTGTCTCCCTGTGATTAATGTATGGCTTTGCACACCAGCCCGCTGCGCTAACGTCATGGATACTAGTGGTGCTAATATCCCTGACGTTATTAAGGCCCAGAGGTAAACACTGCAAAGGCCAATAAACCCAGCAGCCATTATGGTGGAAACTGATGCTTATCTACACTCTGCTCTGCTGCACTGCCCTTTCTTTCCCTATACGATGCTGTGGGAAGCCAGGGGTACAGTTGACCTGCAGTCAGCCTGCTGGCTAAGGGTCAGATCTGCACACTGTCATGAGTTGATGAATGCAGCAAGGAAGGCTGCGCATTGGACAAAAGGTGTTTGGACTAAACACACTGTAGATAATACATATAATCCACAGCAGTGGTCCAAATCCCGCCCAACATTCATGACATCAACACACAAGCTCAACAGCTCCTGTGGGCAATGTGAATGCAGAATTAAAGGATTGCTAACCGCAAATCCACGAGAAGCAACCCTGCCTGAATCGTCACGTTCTGGCTCACCTCTGACTCTGAAGGATGAACTTATATTATCCATACGTTAGGTTCAAATAGGACCCACAAACACCTATTTGACCACATAGAATAGGGGGGGAAAGGCTGACTGAGTCGACCTGTTGCAGGGGAGAGCGAGAGCATTACCAGGGCCGGAAAGGAAGCAGGAAGTAAGAAAATGAAAGGGGGTCAGAATCCCTGCTGCTGCTATTGGTCTGTATTTACATTGTACACTGGTCGCTGGAGCAGATGAGTTGTAACCTAGCGGGCGATCAAGCTGGGAGAGAGAGAGAGAGATAAAGAGAGAGAGAGAGAGCAACAGATGGCCAGGGGATTACTCTCGCAATCTCTCAGCTCCCTCTCTGCTTCGTTCCCTTGCACACTGCTCTCTCAATCCCACTGCTCAGAGTCTCTCTCTACACCCAACTCGTCGCCCCCTTCCAAAATAGTTTCAACAGTTATTTTTGTCCCACAAAATCAGCCATGACATCCATAGTGTCAGTCTCTATCCAACCTCGCTTCCTCTTATGCCGTTTCAGAATATCGGCACTGCTTGTGCCAAAGTAAATTGTGCAGACCTCAAGTCAACACGGTCCATTTAAATCACAGACACTTTGTGTGCTCTCCTTTCATGGTTAAAAACATTTGTTAGGCACATCACAGAAAAGACGACCACCACAGAAAAAAAAAAACACAATACACAGTGTTTCCGGAGGAGCCGCCATGAATTAAACTTACGGCAGACAACAAATTAGCACATGAATAGCCCCAGCACCTATTCAATATTCACCCTGCCGTTGAATAGCCAAAATGTATGACGCATGGAACCTATCGCCACACGCATTCCAATCGCCAAATGGGCCAGAGCATGCTCCATCTACTGGGGGTACAAGTGCACCCACTGATCCCAGGCCTGATCCCCTGTAGGGGTCTCGGTTCCCCTCTCTAACATGTGGCCAGTCAAAGGAGGAGGGACCACTTCTCTATTGTGCAGGACATCACCATGGAGATGAGCCTTTCTACTGGCAATCAATAAACAAAAAACGTGAGGCTGTTGGAACGGGGAAAGACTGAGTCACATCAGCCAATCAAAACATTTTGGGGCAGACAAAAGTGGCCCTTAGTCTCTCTATGTCAACACTTTCGGTGCCACAACAGTAAGCAACAAACAGATGCTTTACTAAACAGGGTACTTCACTTAGTACAATCTATCTAACTGTAACCATTACTGAAGAAGTTGCCTGTTGGAGCAGTTGCCTGTTGTGTACTTGTGGTCCCCTGACACACTGTTCCTAAAAGGTAAAGAACAACAGGACTCTATATGCTATTAAGGCAGGCGTGATGGAGAACTGCCATTAAGAGAGATCAAGGCAGCCACCTTTTTAACTTCACTCATGTCAGCATATCATGTAAACTTCGCAAATCATCATTATAATTACCCTACTGAATGAGTGATTGAGAATTTGAGATTCTTCTGTCTATTAAAGCAGCACTTTTATATTTCAATCACACTTATTTTGATAGCTATTAAGCCTTAAAAACTTGACAAACATAGGCCAATACCATTACAGGAATAACCAGGTTGATACTAGGGTGGCCTCTATGTAAACTTGTAAATGACATGGGATATGATCACTTAAAGAAATCAAGTGGAATGTACTGACCGACAAAACCCTGTGAATTATGTGTTGTGTTGATTTTACAAATTGTGGTTATTGTAGGACTGTACATATTATTTAGATAATATGCTGTATGATTTATCAGTCCGACGATTTTATTGGCCGATATGGGTCAATCCCAGATATATCGCTGTTTGCGAGAAAATAATTTAAAATATTTTTCCATCCCTTATATACCAGACGAGTCCCATTGAGATAGATATCTATTTTACGATGGCACCAAGAGGAAAACAATCAGCCTAAAACATAAGAACAGATGCAAAACTATAATACTTAAACATTTATTTTTATTACACATCTTTGTCACAAGTATTTGATAAGCACATTTGACGGACCGTTTGAAAAATCGAATATAATTATATCGGCGGTATATCGACATCGGAAATGTTTGCTCCCTGATATCAAATATCTGTATTGGCCACCAAAAATCCAGTATCGGTCAGCCTCTACTATTATTTCATCATAATTATTATTATTATTTGTACCGTTTTGACTGACTGAGACAAAAGTCTCTTTTATTGTTCAATCAACAATGGCTAAACATATAGTAACAGGTAATGCAGTATTTTTTTATAGATTTTGCAACAAGATGATACATTAAATCTGAAATCTAAGGGTAGCTCTTAACACAATGGCTTAATGGAAATAGGAAATGACCCTGTTGTGAGCCTCACAAACCTAGCATATTATGAACAAAAGCTGCCAGCAGCTTCAGTATTAAATAAATACTGAGCTGCCACTGCCAAATTGGGAATTGTTCCTGTCTAATTGAAAAAGCGAGCTGACATGGAGTATCAGGTTATAGAAAAAAACTTGCAATACAATATTATCATATTTATCTTTGGAATAACACGGCACACAGTATTTGGACCTTATAAATGTAGTATTCAAAAAGGGTTAGCTGAGATGGCCAAACAAATTCTAAGTGTCCTTTTTTATAATTTTTTTACACTAAATCACCCAGGTTTCACTAATCTAATCTGGATGGCATGCAATGCGACAGCAGATTTGAGTTGAACAGCTGGAAGGCAAGTGCTGGTGCTTTCACAGGGAAATATCCAATGGCACTCCGCAAATAATTACTTACAATTAAAATATGTAAAGAGCACAAACACATTATTTTTCCAGCATAGTCAACAGCTTTCTTCACAATGAAAAAAAAAAAATCACAGGAAAAAAAGTGATTCATTTGGCGAATATTAGGACATTATTGGCTGGCTTAGTTTACAGTCTTTATTCATTGTTACAAAATGTTCAGGTGAAATTCACATTAGTTCCCTACTTAAAATGTGTGACATTTAAAATAAACTTACCTCTTACGCACAGTAACGACATGGCAGGTGCTTTGACCGACACTCCAGTAGTTGTACAATTGGCAAAGCGTCTCTGAACAGATTTATGCGTCCGGTAACATTGCAAATATATCCAACAGTAGTTTTTCTAAGTTCTCGTCGATAACGTAGATTCATAGATGGGCTTGATATGCTGTAAGCGCTGACACGAAGCTTCGGCAGAGAGCAATTGCCCCCTGCCACGGACACGCCATGACAACATTTGTTAGACTAACCTGGGGGCATCGGAATAGGAGGGTGGTACTACATCACTTGCCGATCACAGTTGGAGTATCCATTCAGATTGCACTCTCTCAGGGGGAGGGCGGACCACACACACTTCTAACCAATCAACGACAAAAGGGCTCAGGTTGATGGAACAGGTAGTGGAGCATTGACGGAGCAGTCCCAAGCAATGATTTACTTGATTTTCTTATGCTCCGTGTAATAGTTTTCTTCTAAATGTATAATCACACGTTTCATTAATACACTTAAAAGAGTTTACAGTTCATCATGCTTTTTCAACCTATAGGCCTACATCATATACGCCAAATGCTAGCCTTTCACTTTGATGATGGAGTTTACATAACTAAAAATCATAGCATGCTGATTGATTCTGAAATATTATTGAGGCAATAGTCGAGAGACCTTTATTTTGTAGTACAGTAGGCCTAGTCAGAAAATAAACCCTCAAATCCATTGATAAGCTTTTGATCATCTCAACACCCATGGATATATATAACAGCACCTCCTGTAGTATTTTTGTGACACTGCAAGTAACTTCATGGTTGTCATAATTGGGGTTATGAATTCGTTATTAAACGGAAACAGTTTCTTAAAGACGCGCACGTCTAAATAAATCGTAAATTAATCGCTGCAAGTATGACCCATCTGAATCTGTAACTGCTTCCCTAGTGCGCCCCATCGGTGCGCCCATGCCCTGGAACTACTTTATCTATCTTGTTTCTCTGTCGAACTGGGTGTTTTTTAGCGACGTACTTGATGTTGTAACTTTCATTTCAATCTATTGGTCGAGGGTCACGCGTGAACCCAGATTTCTGTACAACATTATTTATACTTATACTATATTACACCGTCTTGTACTTCAACGAGGATGTTACGAACACTCTGCCGGACCGGTGGGGCCCTTTTAAAGGTAAAGTGTTAACAGCATTTGTAGCTTTATGTTTAGCTGGATTGCTAGTAAGGTGTCTATCTCACTATCTTAAGTGATTTAATTTGTTATTTCTCTGCCCACCACACTTTCACCACCAGTTGTAAAGTTAAAATAAGTAATCGGAAAAATCTTAATTTGCTTATTTTCTGCCAACATCAGTATTCGTGATACCGTAGGCCTATCAGTTTATCAGCTACTAACGTTATGTCAATGTCGATCCGTGTATTAGTTCACACCGAATAATTACTAACAGAACTTTAAATACGTTTTGTTCGTGTTTCTTATCAGAATTCCCAGAGGACTGTGCCGAAGCTTTGGGTGACGCCAGCCCAGCAACGATGGGCATCCAGTCTGCCTATGAACACGGTGGTCCTGTTTGTTCCACAGCAGGAAGCCTGGGTTGTGGAAAGGATGGGTCGCTTTCATAGGATCTTAGAACCGGTAGCTATTCTGCCCATGCCCAATACAATATTTTTGTCTTCTTTTCCCCGACAGTATCAGCAGACTTTGCGACCTGATGTATTACTAATATAGGATTGTATACCCTTTTCCCCTCATATTTGACTCTTCCTTTTGTAGGGGTTGAACTTCCTCATCCCTTTACTTGACAGAATTCGATATGTGCAGAGTCTTAAAGAAATCGTAATTGATGTCCCAGAACAGTCAGCTGTATCTTTAGGTGAGTACCCAGAAGACAATGTTTTATCAGCATGCATCTGAGCTGGGATAGATCCGTTTGGATGTCAGTCAGCTGATTTTGTATTATACTTACAGATAATGTGACACTCCAGATTGACGGAGTGCTTTACCTAAGGATAATGGATCCTTTTAAAGTAAGTTAAGATAACCTTATGATGATATTGTCCATTGTTACATTATAGAAAGTCCACTATTTAATGGCTCAATACAGATTCATTTGCTGTAGTGTCTTTTTATTAAGGGTGTGCCAGATAAATACTGATTGTTTTGTTCCTGTTTAGGCTAGCTATGGTGTTGAGGACCCAGAATATGCTGTCACACAACTAGCTCAGACCACTATGCGATCTGAACTGGGCAAACTTACCCTGGACAAAGTATTTAGGGTGAGCAATATCGATTAATGATTTGAATCTGATTACATGGGGTTTTAAATGTTCGTTTGTTCATGTCTCAATGTTTTTTCCCCCCATGTTTACTGTTTCTCTAGGAAAGAGAGTCACTTAATCACAACATAGTCCAATCTATAAACCAGGCATCCGACGAATGGGGAATCCGATGCCTGCGTTATGAAATCAAAGACATACACGTCCCACCCCGGGTCAAAGAGTCTATGCAGATGCAGGTGAGACTCCCAAAACATCCGCGACAAAAGTCAGCGGGCAAATTAAATCTATATACAGTACTGTGCAAATGTTTTAGGCAGATGTGAAAAAAATGCTGGAAAAAATTTGAAAGCTATTCACTTTGCATTTAGTTAATTGATAAAAACGAATTATTAAAACTCAGATTTTTGAAAGCATTCTTACTTTGCACACCTTCCCAAAACTTGCACAGTACTGAACGTCAATACTGAACCAAACTAACACGTTGGCTTTTGTTTGAATTGTTTGTAGGTGGAGGCAGAGCGTAAGAAAAGGGCCACTGTGCTGGAGTCGGAGGGCCACAGGGAATCCGCCATCAACGTGGCCGAGGGCTGTAAGCAGGCTCAGATCCTCGCCTCTGAGGGACAGAAAGCAGAACAGATCAACAAAGCTGCCGGTAGGCTGTCTGACGTTTGCTGCTTACGTCAGCTCTGATGACTCGCTTTCACTTGTAGAAGTGTTATTTGTCATTGGGTGATAGATAAATGTGTGAGAAAAATGTATGTTGTTCTTTTTTTGTTTTGTTTTTTGCTATAGGTGAGGCTAACGCTGTCTTGGCCAAAGCAGAGGCTAAAGCCAAGGCCATTCGCTTATTGGCAGAAGCTCTTACTGAGCAGGTAAACTACGTATGATGGCTCACTTATGTAAAGCACAAGAAAGCAAGTCAATTCTAATCTCTGTCAGTCTAGCATGTTTGTCTTATCGAAGTATCTCATGTTAATAATGTGTTTGTGTGTTGTGTAGAACGGGAATGCGGCAGCCTCCCTCAGTGTGGCTGAGCAGTATGTCGCCGCTTTCTCCAACCTCGCAAAAGAAACCAACACTGTTCTGCTCCCCTCAAACACAGGAGACATTACTGGAATGGTCACACAGGTCTGTGTGTTTTGCGTTTTGCCTTCAGCCAATTGATGTCTTGCATATATGATGCCAACCTATGCTCCTAGCTTCTTTCGGCAACATGTTTTCTATTTGAAAAAATCGAAATATGGGACCAAGTATCAATATCTATCATTTTACCTTCTTAGGCAATGACCATTTATGGAACCCTGGCAAAGCAGAGTCCAGTGAAGGTGGCCCAAGAAACAACAGCAAAGAGATCAGAGCCATCCACCTAGTCATCTTACGCCCAATGGCAAAGGACATGATAAGGACTCTTAGCAGTAATAGACACCAAATCAGAAGAAGCCAGACTCTACATCTGCAAGGTCCCATCACTGTCTGGCCTAAAGGACACACTCTTATCTTCAGCAGAACTGAGTGCCGGACATTGAAGTCTAAGGACAGAAACTATAACTTCAGTAATTTTTATATAGAGGCCCGGGGATATCCATCAAACTGAGGGTTTTTGTCATTCATGTATGATTGTCTGTTTATTTTGATCAGTGTCTATGAATGTTACTTAACAAAATATATCCTCCCAAGCTCCTAATATTACTTCATTGTACTGAGGTATTTTCATTGCCCCTTAACTGACACTGTTTGCTTTTTGTGGAAATACCCGATTTGATAATGCTCGAAGTGCATTTGTACAAAGATAATGGAGCATACGTTTCCAAATAATTTTCTCTCAGAATAGGATACACATGCATTGTTTGGAATATTAGTTTGCAGTGTTTTTTTTTATGCGTTCATATCTTTAGTTTACACTAGGTATTTCATGCTGGATTTAAAACAAGTGAAAATTGTTGTAATTACAACAAATTATGTTAAATCTCAAAGGACATATGTTCGATAAGTTGTTCACATTTCATTTCATGCATCCCATGTTTTCTGTGTTGTTGCGTGAAATTGGCATCGTCAATGGTGCTACGGAAAATGTGTCCAGGTTTAAACGGGGGATGTTATTCTCAATATGAATTAATCACACTAAAACAAAATGTTATTTTGAGGAATATCAAGTTAAGTGCTGAGGAAAGTACCCTCCCCATATTAAAACCGGCTGCACCGTTGTAATAAGCAATTCCTCTCGTCCATCCTTTTATTTTATTCCGAATTGGTATTAACATCACAATCTATGAAAAAACATTATTTCTGTAGGATGTCTCCCTTGAAAGTATTAAGTGAAAATGTAAAATACTTTGCTCTTTTTGCATTGATGAAACTGGTGCAAGTAATTGAAACTCCCTGCATACTTGAAAGTGCGCAACTGCGCATGTCTAAAACAATGGTGTTACAACGAAAGTTGACCGCCACACGTTTCCGCTTTCTACAGTGCAGTTCAAACTGGCTACTCCTACTAATGTTAGCTGTCTGAGTCGAGTCCCAATGAAGGCAAGAAGGGCGCAGTATCGCTCTCTGTTTACCTGAGGCACCCGTCTAGCTGCTTGGTGTTGTGTGTTCACACATTAGCAATTGCACCTGACTGAGAACGGACACAACTCAGCGCTGGTACAAGGTCAGTAGCTAACTAACGTTAGCTGTACTGCTAGCACTCATTCAATGTGGCTGATTTACTGTGGCATCGTTAACGTTAAAACGGGGTGTGAAACCGAGCTGTATTTTGGATTAAATTCTGTTTTAGCGCTGGTTAATTAGGAATAAACTGTCAGACACATAGTCATTCCTTTATGGGTAAGCATGCTGCTGCTAGTCGTACTATACTTGTTAGCTAACATAATTAGTTCTGAACTTAACTTTAAATAGCTTGTTAACACGATACCTTTTGATTATTATACGTTAGGTCTTAAATAGTAATAACTGTTGTATTATTAAACTTAGTAACGTTATCCTAACCTGTGGTCATGAAAGAATAAGATCCTGTTGTATGAAATCAAACTAAATGAAGTCCCATTGGATACGTTGGACTTGGACCTTTTAAAGATTCAGGAAAATAATGTTTAAAAGAAAGGTTATGTACCGTAATGAAGGATTGATTACCTGCTTGCTATAACGCAGGATGCTTTTTAAAAGGTAATATAATATTGACCAGGCATTTTTACAGTTTTGATATTTCTCTTCAGTTGTAGCTGACTTTTCTTTATCTGTTATCTCCCCTTCCCTAGGATGAAGAAGCTTCTGGTCATATCCCTGCTCCTCTGGCTGTGCCTATTGTTCTACGTGGGTATCTATCTGTTTGTGGGGGGTTTTCTGCTAGTCAGGCTTGAGGTGAACCGGACCAGCACCTGTGGAGATGTTCTGCTCCCAGGGGAGGCACCAGGAGATTTTTGTAAGGCCCAGCCACGTTTCCGCAGAGCCGTGATTCTCATCATAGATGCCCTCAAGATTGACTTTGCCCGATTTGACCCCACCAACACGACGCCCCGCCCTTATGAGAACAAACTACCTGTGCTGGAGGAAGTGACCTCATCGAGCCCTGCCCATGCCCGCCTTTACCCTTTCCGTGCGGACCCACCCACAACCACAATGCAGAGGATCAAGGGGTTCACCACGGGCTCCTTGCCCACCTTCATCGACGTTGGTAATAATTTTGCCTCCAGCGCTATCTCAGAGGACAACCTAGTTCATCAGCTGGGGGAGTCAGGTGAGAAGGGTGTTTCAAAAAAATGATGGCGTCAGACTTCGGATATCCTATAAACAATTCATTTGTCCTTGGCTTTAACCGTCTTCTCTCTACCATTCAGGAAAGCGGGTGGTCTTCATGGGAGACGATACCTGGGAGAGCCTGTTCCCCAAAAAGTTCCATCGCTCCCTCCCTTTCCCGTCTTTCAATGTCAAGGACCTGCATACGGTAGACAACGGAATCCTACAGCACCTCTACTCCACCTGTACGTACGCAATTTGTTCATCAGCACGTTAGTGGTGAATCCATGGTGGACTTGTGCTCATATCTTTTCCTCTTGTCCCGCCCTCTCTGTGGTCTCAGTGGTGGGGGAGGATTGGGATGTCCTGGTTGCTCACTTCCTGGGAGTGGACCACTGTGGTCATCGGTTTGGGCCGGACCATCCGGCCATGGGGGAGAAGCTTGCCCAGATGGATTCGGTCATCAGGTCAGTCAGTACTCGCAGTGTTCTTGCTCCGACTCGCCTCCCAAAACGATTGTCCCTCAGTCTTTCGTGTGTCGTGGTAACAGGCAGCGGATAGCCATCAAGCTCCTCTTCCCTTCTTCCTCCAGGTCTGTGATCGACCGGCTGCAGAACGACACCCTTCTTGTCGTCATGGGAGACCACGGCATGACCGACACCGGAGATCACGGCGGAGAGAGCCAGAAGGAGACGGATGCCGCCATTTTCCTGTACAGCCCTTCCCCTCTCTTTGCAGGAGGGGCCCCTGCCCAGGTGGGTTCTAGTAGAGCGGCCTCCATTGTGGCATCACCACCAGCAACTCTACATTAACATGTTCAATGTTTGCGTCTCTCTGCAGAGTGAACCGGAAGTGGTTCCCCAGACTGACCTGGTGCCGACTCTGGCCCTCCTCATGGGGGTGCCCATCCCCTACAGCAGCGTGGGCCAGGTCCTCCTGCCTCTGTTCCCTGGAGACAGGCAGACAGAGGGTGCACCAGCAGGGCTCAGCCAGGGGGAGGCGCTGTGGATCAATGTCAAACAGGTGAATTAGGAATCCTGTCACATCCTCTTGCAGTAGTAGTATCGTTCATTCATGCTGTTTGTGAATTCTGTCTTGTGCTATATGCTATATTTATCCAACGCCGTATGTTGACAATGCGATGAACCTTTGGAAGGTGTCCGTGGGTGTAAAAGCCTGATTTAGTTTTGTCCGGTTTGAAAGGTCAATCGTTTCCTGGAGACTTACTCCAGCATGGCCAAAGACATCCCCCCAGAGAGTCTGTCTCTGCTCCAGGACCACTTCTCCCGCCTGTCCTCCGACTACCTCCGCTCAGTCCAAGCGGGTCGCTCCCCCTCCCCTGACCTGTTGGCCTCCATGCAGGCCTACCTAACCCTGGTCCGAGAGACCTGTCGCGCCTCCTGGGCCCGCTTCAACCCCCTCAAGATGGCCGCTGGTTTAGTGGTCCTGGCCCTGGCGTGCGTGCTGTGCTTGGTGCTGTCGGAACTGTCGGCGGTGCTGGTGAAGCAGGGCGGCCAGCTGAAGGGCCCCGTGGTCGGCGCCCTCGTGGCGGGGCTGGGTGTTGCAGTGGGACAGCTGTACGCCCGGGGCTGGGCGGAGGCTGGGTGGTGCCTCGGAGCGGCTGCCCTGTCCTCTGAGCTGCTGCTCCTCTGGGCGGCCCGGCGGTCGGGGGCCTCCCCCGAGTCCGCGGCCCCCAAACGCGGCTGGCGGCCCCTGTCGCGCCTCCTCAGCCCCCCTCTCCTGGTGCTGCTGCTGCGCTGTGCCTCGCTGCTGTCCGACAGCTACGTCATCGCCGAGGGCCGCGTGGTCACCTTCCTGCTCCTCTCCCTGGGCGTCTGCGTCCCCCTGCAGCTCAACTGGGACGGCCTGCTGCAGCCCCCCAGCCACGACCCCCAGAAGCCCGCCGGGCTGCTGCCCTCGCCCCCCCTGCCGCCGGCGGCCGTGCGGCGGGAGAGCGGCACGGTGCTGGGCGGCCTGGGCCTGCTGGTGGGCTGCCTCTACCTCTCCCTGTCCTTCCACGCCTGCCGCGAGGAGCAGGGCCTGTGCCAGCCCTCCGCCTTCCTGTCGCCCCTGTCCCGCCTGCAGGACCGCGGGGTGAAGAACCTTCACTACGGCCTGGCCCTGGCCTCGCTGGGCCTGTGGACCTACTTGCTGAGACGCTGGCTGCGTCACTACGGCAACCTCAACGCCTCGGGGGCCGCCGTCTTCACGGCCCGCTTCCTGCTGCCCCTGCTGGCCGTGTGCATGGGCCTCCACTGGGCCGTCAGCGCCACGCCCGACGACAGCTTCCGCAGCCTGGCCCAGCTGCTCACCCTGGGCCAGCGGGCTCTGCCCAGGACGGCCTATGGCCTGCTGGCCCTGGGGCTGGCCCTGCTCTGGCTGGACCCCCTCACTGTGTTCGTGAAGCCGCGGTCCGCCGGCGCGCCAAGGGGGGCCTCCGTGCCCCCGCCCCGGTACCGGGCCAGCACAGGCATCAGCCCCCAGGCCGAGCTGCACCACCTCATCCCCCAGCTCTACCAGCGCATGCGGCGCTCCCTGGAGGACGGGGAGCCCATCCAGGCGGCCGAGGCGGACGGGCGGCCCGCCGTGGAGGCCTACGGCCTGGGCACGGTCTACTCGGCCCCCCTGGTGCTGCTGCTCGGCCTGCTGGGCCTGGGGCTGCTGCTGCTGCACCCAGAGGGCATGGCCCTGGCCTTCCTACTCCTGCTGCTGGAGATGGCCGCCCTGCTGCACATCCATGCCTCAGCCACTACCCTCAGTGCCCTGCAGGGGGCACCTTCTGGTAAGAACCGCTCCCTATCATATCATTTATGGTCTGAATGGCAGCAGTTCCGCCTTTTTTGGATGTGCCTTCCAGACTGGATTTGGAGTATATTATTGTATATATTATGTTTTCTAATAGTATACTGTATTTAAAATAAGATACTATAATTTAGGATTATTTTAACAGTAAATGCCTTTATCATTTCTCTTTAATTGATAAGGGAGGTCCTTGCCTTTGTCCTGTGCAGGTGGCTTTGACGTGCCCTGGGCCCCGGTGGTGCAATGGTCACTGGCTGCCAGCCAGTTGTTTCACGCCACGGGCCACCTGCCCACCTTCCCCTCTATCCAGTGGGCAGCTGCCTTTGTGGGCTTCCCTGACGGCCACACAGGCACCATGCTGCCAGCCATCCTGGTCACGCTCAACACCTTCTCCTCACACATCCTGTTTGCAGGTGCAGCACTCTAGCTATACCTGTGTGTGTGTGTGTGTGTGTGTGTGTGTGTGTGTGTGTGTGTGTGTGTGTGTGTGTGTGTGTGTGTGTGTGTGTGTGTGTGTGTGTGTGTGTGTGTGGGGGGGGGGTTGCGTGCGTGCGCGCACGCACGCACGTGTGTTTTGTTTGAAACCCTTTCCTCAGACCCAGCTGTCGGAAAGCTTTTGACAAGAGAAACCGACCTAGTTTGTTGACCGGTGTTCATGATTGCCTGTGTCTGCAGTGGCATGCCCGCTGCTTCTGTTGTGGCCCCTGGTGCGTGAGGTGCGTGGGGGCCGAGTGGCCCGAGGGGACGGGCAGGATGCTGTCATGGAGATGAGGCTCAGGGAGAATCCCCAGCAGTTCAGCTCGGCCCTGCTGCAGCTGGCCACACGCTACCTCTTCATCAACGGAGCTCAGGTCAACAGACACACCTACCACGACTTACACCCTAACACTCTGTACCATTAAGGAACAGAGCTCAGGTCAACAGACACACCTACCACGACTTACACCCTAACACTCTGTACCATTAAGAAACAGAGCTCAGGTCAACAGACACACCTACCATGACTTACACCCTAACACTCTGTACCATTAAGAAACAGAGCTCCGGTCAACAGACACACCTACCATTACTTACACGCCACTCTGTACCATTGTTATAAAATAGTGCTCAGGTCAACAGACACACTTACCACAATGTACACCATAACACTCTGTAACATTGATAAAACAAATGAATGTAAGGGCTGTACTAGGAAGCGAGGTTAACCTACTCAGATTTAACTCTAAGATTTATAACCAAGGGTTATAAAGGAAAGTCCGGATTGACAAACTCTGATTACCTAACGTGGTGTTAAACGGTATTACGACGGTGATTTAAGATATCGGTTAGTTGACTTTGTGTTAACAGAGTTTGTGCGTGTTTGCATAAAAGGGCCGCGGTCAGCAATGTAGGCAGAGTTTTAGCCCAATGGCTCATGCTCTGTTTTTTCCCCCGGAAGACTGCACATTGATCATTTCAGTATAGGAGGAGTTGAATCAAAGGTTAACGGCTAAATCTTGGCAGTGCATTGCCGACAGAGTATATATGCTTTATTTTGTCTTTGCATTAGACTAATGTTGGCTAAAGCAGGCTGTGGAGCTACCCGTTGCCTATGAATTTAATACAATTGGGTTAAGAATAACGTCATTCTAACAGTAACTTAAATTGCAACTGCAGCGGAAAGCACGTTTGAAGTTATATGAATTAGAGGCCTATACTTCTTATGAAACTGCTTAAAGTTTAGGATTTTAAGTTTTTTTTAAGCCTATGAACAAAACCTACCCTTTTTACTGTGAAAAGCTCTATGGCATAAATATTAACACTAGAAATTAAGTAGGCCTATTCATCTTGAAATAGACTACTTAAGACTCAGACCAACAGAATGTTATATTTGTGTCTAATTCAAACAGTGTCAAAAAGAATGCGTGGCACATTTTTTATTGACCACTGCGTTACAGAGCTCCCTATCATTGGTAACATCGAGATAACCACAAATATTAACTGCTCGGAGCCAGTAAGAGATACAGCGTAAATTGCCCCGGGTGAAACGTATCCACCTTTCGTAGTATGGGTTACTCGGGAAGTTACACCTGACGCCCCGAAGATACTCCTGAACTTACCTCAATAAGTCAGTTACCTCCATTCGTAGTGCAGCCCATAGCACTCTGTACCATTAAGAAACGGAGACCAGGTCAACACACACACACACACCACAACACTAGCATTCGTAGCATTGTTAGTTATGATGTCATGCACATCTACTCGCTGCTGAAGACTACCCTCCCCCCCTTGTTCTGTCACCAGGTCTTTGCTTCAGTCTGTGCTGCTGCTATTCTCAGGAGACACTTAATGGTGTGGAAGGTGTTTGCACCCAAGTAAGTTCCTCTGAATTGTTTCAGCTATACCAAATAACACCACCAGGAAATGCTTCAGGGAGCCGGGCTGTTACAGAGTAACCTCCTGCCAGTTCCTCATAGACGCCATGCATGTGTCCGTTAAAAGCTGTGAGAGTACCTAACCATATCTATAATCTTGTGTCTCAATCAGCTTCCGAATCGCGCTACTACCTCTACAATATGGGGAGTTTTATCAAAATAAACATGGCCATGGCATTCAAGAGATAGACCAGAAATCTCACTTGGTTTGGTTGTGCATTCAACACTGACCTGTCCTCCGTCCCTTGACCCCGTCCAGGTTAATGTTTGAGGCCTCCGGGTTCCTGGTGAGCAGTGTGTTCCTGCTGGCGGGGGTCGCTCTGGTGATGAGAGTGGACGTGGCGGTAGGCCGCTGGTTCAAAAGACTAGTGCCCGACGCCTGCAGGTAACGCCCGCTCCACTCCACGACGGCCCCAGCAGGGCTACCCAGAACCGGGGGGGGGGGGGGGGGGGGAGACCTGGACTCGGTGACCTACCGGCAGTTGTCGTGTAGGGCTCCTCGCAACAACAGGACCTGTCTGAACCAGGAGCGCCGTGGACGTGGGATAAGCCAGGGGGCCTCATCGCTCACTCGGGGGAACGAGTGCTGCTCTTTTGTCGGTCGGTCGGTCGGACGGTGGACGGAACAGACATGGGGAGGCCTACAAGTCCGCCGCCACATGCCGAATGAAACAACACACTTTTTCTCAAAGGTCTCTACAAGGTCATATGTGGCTTATTAGCGGAGGAAGTTCCGCGGGCTGTTTACTCAATGGATGGGCCGCTGTGGAGCCACGACGCTCTGGTACTGTAAGACAGGTTTAAACTAGGAGCCAGTGCATCCTAGCCAAGTGCGTCACTACGCGAAATGTCTGTCATCAAGTGTCTGCTGGAGGCTTTTCTTGGTTTCGTTTTGTTACAGATGTCACATCTTTTGTACCTCAAAGCCATCAATGATCTATGCTCGTGGTTACTGCCTAATTGAAGGTATTTAAGTATTAATATCAGCAATAACGTGTCTTAACTCATTTTCTAGTTTGATTCTTGAATAAGTCAATCTGATGTTCGTTCCAAGTCATTATTGAACGGTCGAAATATATGTTCCCTAGTTGTTATGAACTGTTCTGTGGTCCAGAGGGGCACCTTCTTTAGACAATGCAATGGCTGCCTAGCTTTAAGAAATGAATGCCTTTGTGTGACCCTGTATGTTAGCTGGAGTTTCTGCATCGGGGATGGAAAGGAGCACTTGTCGATTTAATTTATTTGTATCATCCGTTTTTTTTTCTTTTATATATTGGAAAGGGACTTTTAATAGTCCGTAGCTGTAGTCAGCAGCTAAAGCGCATGATAAAATGACTGAAATGGAAGAGATGTTGAGCTCAGGTTACATTGGCCTTGTACACTGCCAAATGGAGTGAGGAATAATAGAAGTCTGCAGGTTGTATGAGATGTATGGAGATATTAATAATGTAGTGATATTGGCACTACATATTGTGCATTGATTGATTACGGTTGGGGATCGGTTCTGTTGTGAAAGTGTGTTTTAATCATTTAAAATGTTTAATAATTCCTTTTAATATATAATTGATCCATGAAGTTGATTTACCACCTGTAAAAATAATAAAACATTTTTTACTACTTCACAATCGTTTGTATTTAAAAAAAAAAATACTCCTGAACAATATAATACAATTTTAGCATGGTTTTTGCATATTACGTTTTTGGTATTCACGTGTGAGGGCCCCTGAGAAGTCTGTTGATTGCATTGACCCTCTGTTGAACTGTAGTGTATGGGGGCTTTCTTAACATAACTGGTATTCAAGGTTCACTGAAAGAATGCCAATCAGCCCTAGGCTATCTCTACTGGATCTTTGGGACTTTCCGTGGCTCCTGTTCTTCCATTGCGTAATTTAGTTAAATATGAACCTCATGATAATAGCAAATGATTAATTTGCTTGAGGATGATTATCCCAGTTTCAGATTAGTAGTAAATCTAATTGTAATTTGCACAAGAAGTATCATAAAAATAAACAAGCTGTTGAGTTTTGTTTCTTTCTCAGTTTGTTGTACTATTTTCGTTTTAAGAACTTGAGGACCATGCTGTGCTTGTGTTTCTCTAATCAAAACCCTGATAAACCTTCCCCTCCAATGGATGCCAGCCACATTCTGTTCAATTGTTTCACCTGCTTACACGCCCTGGATTTTCTGCTGCCAACAGAGTATTAGGTTTCTGCTTGGCCAACAAGGATCGAAGATAAAGTCTGGCAGGTAATTAATTATTTTATTAGAGAGAGAGAGGTGTATATAGATGTGTGGGAGAGCAGGGGGGTGGGGGAGAGGCAGCAGACAGAGAGCGTGAGAGAAGACATAATGGTGTTTCTTTCAGGAGCCATTGCGTTGACCTCTTTTTTTTTTTCTTTGATGGTACATGACTGAACAGGCCAATTTGTTTGACAGGGTTAGTCCTGTTCCTGTACAGAAAATAGGTGCAGGTGTTGGATTCTGCTGTGGGGATCCGTTCACAGGAAATGTGCTGAGAAACATGAGCTCTTTACAATGTCACTTAATACCAAGTGTTAAGAGCAATGTATTTAGCAATCCTTTGATGAAATACACACAAAAAAAATAGGAAGCACAGGGCACAGTTGTCATTTCCTTTGAAATCCTTATTCTGAAATGGCTCTTGATGTCACCATTACATGTTCTTTTATCGGTGATCTATCTGAGAGGAAGTTTAGCTGGAAGGAAGCAAATTTAGCTCTGCACAAGATCAAAGTAAAAACCTAAACCCTCATCTCAAACTTCATGCATTATCTGTCCTCATAAAAGTATGTAATTTTGGAAGTTGACTATCTGAAGGGTTGTACCTTTTCGACAGTTTAAGTCAAGGCCACTAGTGAGGCCAGAGACACATGGGAATGAGCATTCAGTACTGCATACTTGAGGGCTCTTCGAAATGTTCTGCAAAAAAACGTCTTTAAATACACTGCATTCAGAAATTACTTAGAACCCTTCAAATGTTCCACATTTGGTTACATTACATCCTAATTCTATAATTGATCAAATTCATTTTTCTTCTCACCAATCTATCCACAATTCCGAAGCCAAAACAGGTTTGTAGAGATTTGTGCAAATGTCTCAAATATACAAAACTGAACGATCACAAATCCACAAGTGCTCAGACCATTTCCCCAGCACTTTGTTGAGGGACCTTTTGCAGCCATTACAGCCTCAAGTCTTCTTGGGTAGGATGCCACATGCTTGGCACACCTGTATTGGAGTAATCGCTCCCATTCTTCTCTGCAGATCCTCTCAAGCTCTGTCAGGTTGTGTGGGATTCATAGGTATTTTCAGGTCTCTCCAGAGATGTTCACTCGGGTATAAGTCCGGGCTCTGGCTAGGCCACTCAAGGACATTCACAGACGTGTCCTGAAGCAACTCCTGCGTTGTCTTTGATGTGTGCTTAGGGTTGTTGTTCTATTGGAAGGTGAACCCAGTTTATGGTCCAATACGCGGTACGCAGGTGTCTCATACTGGTAACGAGTTGAAATTAGGAGCACTTTCTTAGAGTGAGGGGGACTAATATACCCAGCCTGTGGGAGCCAGAATTCTTGCTAGTTGGTAGGGGATCAAATACTTATTTCACTCAATCAAATGCAAATCAATGTATATATTTTATATAATGTGATTTTCTGGATTTCTTTTTTTTTATTCTATCTCTGAATGTTAAAATAAACCTACCATTAAAATGATAGACCTTTCATTTCTTTGTCAGTGGACAAACTTACAAAATCTGCAAGGGATCAAATAATTATTTCCTTCACTGTATGTATATATATATATATATGTGTGTGTGTGTATATATATATATATATATATAATATAGAAATACTACGGCTAGGACATACTGGTCTTAATGCACATTACTTATGACTGGGAAGCATGTGAACAGGCTATGTGATGGATGGCCTGAATGCCAAGCGTCATGTCTGGAGGAAACCAGGCACCACTCATGAATGGAGCATAATTATTTCCTTCACTGTATATATGTACATAATATATTATATTATATTATATATGTGTGTGTGTGTGTTTATAAATAAACACATTAAGATGCTGCAGCAATAATCTTGGACTTTATTGATGCTTTTTGTACATCGACCAATCCTTGCAATGATTCTTCTCTGCAGTACCTTTCACATATTTCCCCATACTTTCCCCAGTCAGCCTTATCGAAGCACCATCTACTTTTAGACTTCCTGGTCTGATAACATACATCAACATTTACTGCACATATTATTGGGCAATGATCACTGCCAACTGTATATTCTTTCATTACTGCCCGTTCACATCTGTTAGCCAATGTACGAGATACTAACGTGAGATCTGAACATGATGACCTTCCCCTAAAAACATCCACCCCATTATTTAAACACACCAATAATCGATCATCCATCTTATCCTCAACCTCAACCCCATTATTATCTGTATTTTCACTTCCTTAACGTATTGTGAGCATTAGTATCCACACTAAATGTATTGATCTTCACGATTTCATCAAAACCCTTCCCATCAAGGGATCCTGAGATGGCCCCCTATCTAACAAATCTCAATCAATACACTTTCTGCTTTTGAAGCTTTGAACATTTCATGATGTGCCATGCCATTCTTTTACAAAAGTAGCACATCACCCCCCAGAACCATTTTGTTGATCATGTCTAATGGAACTATAATATACAGTATATTAAATATCTGGTGCAACATCATTACCAAATGTTGAAATCTTGTCCATTTGTTATAATACTCCTGGCATTACACTGTAAAACAAGGAACACCATTCATTGTTATTCTATGACATTCAATCCTTTTGACCTGAGTTTAGCATTCTCATTATGTGATCAACTGCTATTCCCTCTCACAAGAATTCCTTCACCTACAATAGTTTTAACCCATGCCTTTATGCTTGGTTCCTTTGTAGCCAGGTTAACTACTTTGCCAATGAAATCCACAAAATCCACATTCATTGTTTTCTCTGTCATAACTAAGCATTGGTGATTTGTGTTCACATGTTTTTTTCTCGGTTGAACCCCACTCCTACCCTGACCTCACCTGACTACATCGACCTTGCATCGGCCATAGACAAAGTGCTTTTCTTGAATGTGTACCTCCAGTCATGTTTCCAACGACTTCTTCCATGGTCAAATGCACTGTAACTGGTACGTCTGTAATGACTTCCCTTAATGTCAGCTTTTCCCCTGGGACATGATTTGTTTTCTTTGCTTCATTCATTTACTCCGTTGTTCCTTGGTGTTAGTAATAATTAATAATCTTCCACCGACCATACTGCTCACCAGTTTACTTGCCTCAACCATAGGTGGAAATCCCAGGGGGTACGGGAGACTCCCCCGACATCCTGAGAAAAATATTACCCCCCCCTCCATTTTAAAAGGGTGTGAAATAACAAAATGTGGAATGTGCGTGCACTGTACATTAACATGCTAAAAGCATGCTGTAACTCAGTCGGTTCGGATTGACACACATTGAAGGTTGCAGAAAGTATAGGCTTCCTCTGCCCTTCTCCCTGATAAGATTTGTGTTCAGACACTATACAGTAGGTGAACACACACACACCACAATACACACAACCATATACACACACACAGACAAGTAGATGTCAGACAAGGTGAATGAACTGCCTGCATGACCATGGGCATGTAGAGTGAAGCGTTTGAAAGGAAAACAAGTTATCCTTTGTTTTCTCTACCGGCATTACAGTTGCAAGTACAGGGGTGGGAATTTACGGGAAATAGGTGTGTGAATCTTAGAGAAAAGTGAAAGTGAAATAAGTCACGGCTGAGAGCATATATAGCTGTGGGAAGGGGCATGGACAGCCCATTCGAATCCAGAACTGTGCCTGAAGGACATCGAGTCAGTGAACAGACAGACAATGTATTTGCGGGTGGCTGCACTAATTCTGTTGGGATCTGTCCTGTGGAACCATGCCGAAGGTAATATTCTTTATAGAGCTGCAGCAGCACAGCATCACATCAAAAGTCTTCAGTAGGACCTAATCATCTCTGTAACATTCCGGCAGTGCTGTTTGAGCTGCATAACAACACACGTGCAGACACACTGGATGATGATCCTTTTATGTTTGTGTTTGTGCCAAATGCAGCAAACACAAATGATGCCATTGACTGCTGCTTGACCACCAGCAATCAAATGCTCCCGTTGCGCGTGTTGAAGTCCTACAGTATCCAGAGTACCAGCGGAGGCTGTGGCATACCCGCCACTATGTGAGTAAACCGATGGGACAATCTGTTACTACGCAACTCTGTTTCCACTTCCAAGAACTACACCTATATTTTAAATATTTATATTTCCTACCCATACAAACAGTTCTCACTTGAGCAGTATTTTGATTGCAGTGGGCTACTGTGGAATGAATGCAGTATTCAGCAAATCTTTCCTCAATCTTTCTTTTCTGACAGACTGATCACTAAGAAGAACCGCAGTCTGTGTGCTCCGCCTGCCTCCAGAAACAACTGGGTGGCCAAACTCATCAAGAGATTTCACAGGCAGAACCAAGACGGGAAACCCAAGACCAGGAAAAATGGTAAAGATGTGTGATTATGATGTTCTACCCAATGAGGAAAGGGGTTGATTTTTTAATGCTGACTAATATGGATATTTAATCATGTGTCTTTTTTCTTAGGAAAGAGACGGCCAAAGAATCGTGGATGAGACCGCACTTGAGAAGACACTCACAAGATGTCTATATTCAGATATACAAAGACTCCAGAAAGATTCCTGTTGAAATCATGCCTTTGAGGATGGCATGTTCCACAGCTGCTACATAGATGCAGCAGCACTTTGTAAATATGTAAAATAAAATCCAGATGCATGTGTATATATATTTCTTTAACAAACCCTCAATCGGCTGAACCTTTGCTAAATTGTGTAATGCAATTTTTCCAGTCATATCTTCAGTTCTCTTGAGTATGTTTGAATGTAGTGCAAAGAAACAATTCAAAGTTTCTGAAGGTTATAATAAGCTTTAGTTTTGTTTATGTGCAATCTTTTTGTTTTTTGTGTTAACTCTTCTGTAATGTTTTATATTGAAATTAAAGCTGTGAAGATTTTTCTACATATTTCTTGAATGTTTACTCTCCACCTACTATGGCCGTCTGTCTTGTGAAAATAGTTTGTCAATGTTTTTGCTTTTTAAAGACTAACCAAATATGGTTCCAAAAGGCAAACAGACTTCTACCACTTGGAACAATGTGCTACAGGTTTACCTTCCCACCCCCGTTGGTAAAATATTACAAAGCAGTCTGGGTGACTCAGCTACATTTCGGGGGAAGGCACTGAAGCCATTTCAATTGTGTGATACTTATATTATGAATGCTTAAACTCTTAAATTACACCATCAGCAGATTTTCGAAACCTTTAGA
The DNA here is from genome assembly GCA_017639675.1 of Aplochiton taeniatus. NCBI lineage: Eukaryota > Metazoa > Chordata > Actinopteri > Galaxiiformes > Galaxiidae > Aplochiton > Aplochiton taeniatus. Next base: position 23,725,354 of record CM030172.1, on the reverse strand, counting down.
AAGAACTCAACTGACAGAAAGCAGCATTCCAGCCTCGTTCTACTGTCAGAGGAACGGTCCAAATTTGACTAAGCGCTACAGGGCAGCAGTGGCCCTCGTTTTTTCAGAGACAAAACGGCCCACGAGAAAGTGACACTTGCTAGATGAGGCGGGACACTCTCTTTTACTTGCTTCTTAAATTGTGCCATCGCCCACTACAGCTGCCATTCTAATGGATTGATCCAGTGTACATGATGTAGGCATATACTCCTACATAGCTATGGCAAAAGTAGAAGGAACGTTTCATTCAGAGTTTTGTCATTGTCCCTGTTGCACGTTTAAAGTAGGATGAAACACCCATACAGATCTAACCATGCATTCATGTTCCTTTCGCCCCTTATACAGACTCTGATCGGTATTTTAAAGGGTTGTGGTTGTAAGTTGTTTACTAAGACCAAAAGTAAGTGCATGATTCCAGTGTCATAGAATACCCTCTACCTGGGTCGTTTTTCTGTAATTAACTAAAGTGATTTTAGAATGGTAGACAGTGTCATCTGGTGGTTATGAATGAAGTTGAACATTTGATTTGTTAATCATGTTTTAGGTTTCAGTAATGATTTAATGAAAAATGAACTATTTTCATATATCCACAATATAGATTTGCCTTTAATTATAGTTTAGGGTTGATTGATTGTTGATACATTTTCTATTGTTTTCTCGACATGTGCACACTCACCCAAACATACTTACAGTCACAAATAATATACAGTACGAAAGCCACTGTGCTTCATTTTCTTTTCCTGTCATTCAATGAGTCATCTTCCCAGCTGGCAGGTAACCCCTATATTGGCCTCAGCTGTCTTGCAGACTAGAAGAAATCTCTTTTCTCTGGGGCTATGGCTGAGATTTTCCAAACCGTGGACACACACACACACACACACACACACACACACACACACACACACACACACACACACACACGCACGCACGCACGCATGCAAACCCCTACCTCCCAGATGCTCCCAGAATCCTTTAGCTGCCTGCAGCTCTAATGTAGTGATTACCCCTGTAAGCTCCATGAAAACTGATACCGACTGAAATACAAACTAAACTAAAATACAGCTTCTTTGATCAAACAATTAAGTCAACAGACCCCATACCCTACTATTTATGCTCAGAATTGTTTATCTGATGGGAAATACAGAGAAAAAGAAGACTAGCAATTTTTTTTTAGGTTTGTGTTTGCTCTACTTTCATCCTTATCCACCATCCCTTCCATCAGTTCTCAATGGTACTGATAACTATCATGCACTCTCTCTGTGTCTCTCTATATACGGCTACACACTTTGAGATATTGTGTGTGTGAGAGAGAGGCTGGGCAGCCAGGGCATAATGTCTCATTTATTGCAACTCCCCAGAGGAATATTCTATTCGAACAGAGAAAGACAGAGACAAAGACAGAGAGAGAGAGATTAAGACATTGAGAAAGAAAGAAAGAAAGAAAGAAAGAAAGAAAGAAAGAAAGAAAGAAAGAAAGAAAGAAAGAAAGAAAGAAAGAAAGAAAGAAAGAAAGAAAGAAAGAAAGAAAGAAAGAAAGAAAGAAAGAAAGAAAGAAAGAAAGAAAGAAAAGATAAAGAAAGAAAAAAGAGCGATAGATGCATAAAGAGATAGAGATTGAGTTGTGCAGGCATTGAGGATACCACTGAATGGATTGAAGAAACAACACATTAGGCTAATGGATGGAGCTAGTGGGCTACACTTTACAACCAGCCCCTCACCTATCCACAACCTCTGTCCACTAATGCATCATTCAGCCCGTGTCTGGGTATTCACAATATCGGGTCAGGCACTACACAGGACTTTTTATGCCAGTACTTTGGACAAAGAGACTCACAAACAAGCTGGGGGGAGGGTTGCTGCAACGTTAAACCCTATGTTTTTTAAGTTTTAGATGAAATCTTCTTTTTCTCCCTACCATCACAGCTGACTTTGCAGGGTTTGGAAAAGTGCCTAGATGTGTCTTACTTGGTGCTGCAGGGTTCTCTGTGGCAGATTATAAACCTTTCAGACAGTCTCCATCTCCAGGGACTGGCTGACAATTTATCTAACGTCGGGGGAGAGGACAGCGAAGGCTTTCTATCAGCAAAGGCAAAGAGACAGGGAGTGTCATGGCACATCCTGTTACTGTACCTACTGGACCCAGGGTGACAGCTGAGCTTATGGGATCTGTTGCAACACACCATTTTGGTCAACCCTCGGAAAGAAACTCAATTTAATGTTGTGAGCCGGAGAAAATCCATTCAATTTGACAGAATACCCTCCAGCGGGGTTGAAGCATGCAGGTGTATTATTCAAAGGGTTTTAGGTCCGTCACGAAATCATAATGGTTGAACAGGAAAACCCTTGAATTTGACCCACTTGAACAACACATGAAAATGTGAAAAGAAAGAAAGGAAGAAAATATGACAGAGAAAGAAATAAAAGAAAGAAAGAAAGAAAGAAAGAAAGAAAGAAAGAAAGAAAGAAAGAAAGAAAGAAAGAAAGAAAGAAAGAAAGAAAGAAAGAAAGAAAGAAAGAAAGAAAGAAAGAAAGAAAGAAAGAAAGAAAGAAAGGGAAGCAGGAAAACCTCCTTAAGGCTTTCTATGCTTGTACTTCCTGTTACATAATGCTTTTTTTACCGCCAGTGGCTAATGTGATTGGGCATGTAATTTGACAGTCAGAAACCAAATGCTAAACCAATACCAACAATAGTAAATCAATATTGATGACAGGTGCAATTTACTATGGGCCAAATTTAAAATCAAGAGGTTGAACAGACAACTGGATCTCGGGTACACAGTACAGAGGTCTATTTTCTAGGTTGTAGATTACAGTAGACATATCCTCCTCCAATTAGCATGCTGGCAACGGATAACTCTGTTTAGGTTGATGCCTCAATAGCTCTCTATTATACGGCACACAAAAGCCATCCCCTAAGAAGCACAGAGGGCTTTGCACCACAATGTCAAAGGTTATGGGGTCAGCCCCTAAAATCTATATCTTATTGTATTCAGACGCACGACCATGTCCGGGAGGAGGAAGCATAATTATCTAGTTGTTGCTAGTCTTTTGCGCCCCCCTTGTCCCCTTAAGTGGTTCTAAGAAGCCGTGTCAGGGGCGGCAGCAGCGGGGTGAATCTTAGCCTTCAGGGGAACATCATCATAACTCAGTCTACTGGCTCGGGGATTTGGTCATGAAACAAACATTCCCAGAGGCCGTCCATCAAGCCTGGCTTCTGTCGAATCAGCTGCTCTGGGAAGGCATGCACAACATGGACCAATGTTATGTATCCCAAATAATGCGTATAGAAGTGCCCTCCCCCAAACTACTCATCTTTAGACAAGAGTCAGATCAACAGACACCCATTCAAGTTTAAGAGGAGATATCACTTTCATCCATGATAGACAGTGTTTGACAGTGAGTTTTTGTTCAATGCAACTTCCGATAAAGTGAATGCATATTCTGATGGTTTAGTTGCCACACATGTTGTTGGATTAATCGTTAGACTGGTGCTTTTGTTAGTAGACCTTAAATCTCTGTAAGGAAAGTAGGTGGTTGACCGAATGTTGTGGCATAGCTATTCTTATCTCAATAATAAGACCCATCGATAAGATCCCAACTGACAAAAAATATTCCATAATCTAGATAATAATCTCCTAAATAGCTAATTGCTCTTTTTAAGAGGAACCTTTGCATTCAGTATGTAAAACAAATAGAAATAACCCATTTACCACAGCTGGACAAACTTGTGCTACAGTTTTGAGTGTCACAATAGATCCAAAGAAGAAAAAACGTAAACATGCAATCCAATTACTTTTATCTATTTATTGAGTTTGTCCAGTGAGCCTATATCCAAACTGTGGTTGAAGGAGAGAGATAAATCTATCTGGATTGGGTTTTCTCCGAAGCCAAAGTTCACACGACATCCAGCTGAGGCTAAAAATAACAAAGGAAAAACAGGAGACAAACAAAGACAGCATGAGCCAGCACTGCAGCCCTCTACAAAAACAGGGACGTTTTAGATGTCGGTAAGATAGAGATCACATAACATTTCTTTACTAGACACTGGGCTACATTACCGGTTCCAGTACTGATCTACAGCAGCATTTGGAGCTGAGTTTATGATACGCTTCATACAGGCAGATCAACTGAAACAAGCTGTCCTAAAACTAACTAGCATGGAGATTTCTTTCCATTCATTTGATACTTTAACATTGGATTACATTTCTATGGAACAGCAATCAGTCATGGTCATATTCAGTGGAAGGAGAAATAGAAAGGCATGACTCCTTATAAACGGTGAAAAAGGATTTTAGGACTATCTGGTGGTATAATGACCACTGGTTGAGAAAGATTGCTGGAAAGAGTGTATTGTATTCCACCGAGAAAAAAAGAGAAATCATTCTATTTCTGATATCTACATGTCTTAACACAATAAGCTTCCTATCCACATTGACATGGATAATGCTCCAAAGATAGTAAGGCAGCGATTAAGAGTATGGAGCTCAGCCAGGGAGTGGCCAAGGGCTACTTGGCCTCAGATCTCTCCAGCCAGGGGATGCAGTTGAAACAACACCTGCAGGGTATAGGGCCACAGCAGATGTAGCAGATGACTCTGCCATCTGTATGAGGAGCCCTGTGTGAGTGTCACACGTGTGCCAATTATCCTCGGCTTAAGTCATGCATGACCACTTATCCAGATATTACTATGTGGCCGCCGCCGGTGAATATTTGATAGCGACAAAGTTAGCGTTCAAATGTCTCCTCTCATTCCAATTAAGCTCAGCCACCGATACATGTGACCAATCAAGCAGGCTTGTTTATAGACTCTCCCCGTTGACCATTCGGGACCTCTCGCTGTCTCTCTCCCTCCTCCCCCTCTCTCTGGCACTGTGCGCCCATGTTGGCAACAGGAGGACTCCCGGCAACAAACAAGCCATCCATAACAGTACATCCATCGGCGATAAGTGGCAGTCCATTTCCTTTCACATTAAGAGCCCGGCCAAAGGGAAACGTTTTTCCGCCTCTCACCGAACAGCGGCTTGCCCATATTTCATCTAGCACAGCGACACAATCAATTATGCATGCATGCTGAGCCTTGTCTTTAGACTCAAGTGCATTAGAGGAGCATCGCTCGGAGACATCCTCCAGCTTGACGGAGGGAGTGCTGGACTGTGTCTTCGTCAACGTTTCCCCTCGCCTCTTGGAGCCATTTTTCCATGCAAAAGAATAACAGATATTGAATCGGATGGGCACCACGTCTGCCTGAGCGGTCTATACTTCTGTAATGGCTGGGCATCACGCTGCAGTGGAAAGAGGCATTTTACGTATTAACATAGCCGCTGATTTGGGTAGGCAGTCGTACTGTAATTAGGATGTTGGGAAGAGAGTAATTAGATCATTGCAATGGAGCATTTTTCATGCATCCCTGTTTTCCAGCTATTTTTCAATGTTAAATCTTAAGTCTTTGTCAGCATCAATAAAGATCTACACATTACTCAAGGCATGGCTTCCCAACTCTTATTCAGCACATCGCAACAGTCGGTGTTACACATCGCTCAACTGAGGAACCTTATTACTAACCCTAGTTTTAATTATGTTGTCCCGCTGCCAGTAAACTAACCCTAAACCATTACATTTGAGCTTAAAAGCTTCTAGCTTATTAGGATGCACGCTGTAACCATTGATCCCCCTACCTCTCCCAACAAGGCTGAAACATCGAAAAGGAAGAGTCCACAGCATGTGGTACAGATGCAATCAACATGAGAAGCCGCAGCCTCTGTATATCACACTCTTTCTGCTGCCTCAGTCGAGGGCAGAACGTGCATGGCGAGCATCACCCCCTAAACATACGTGTGATGGCTGAAAGCTTGCTGTTGTTTCTGGTGGTAATGCACTAAACGAACCCCACCGTCCATCCGGCGGAGGAGGCTGATACGTAGATCCGGGTTCCTATTACCGGAAGGGCGGCTATCGTATTTAATCGGGTGGAAATGCCTTGCTGGACTGTGGCCAAGGTTCGATGGAGCAGTAAACACGTCCGAGCTGTGACATCTGAGTGAAGGCCTGGCAGAAGATGAGGGTACCTTCGGCTCCTCACTCAGAGCAAATGCACTTTCGATTAATTACTGTCGAACTTTTTAGAGCATTATCACCTTCATGAAGGCAATCTTTAGTGAAATGCCCACACAGTACATCAACTATGTATTTTTAAGATGCATTATGCAAAAGAGCATTTCCTGTTTCTGCTGTGAAGGAATAGGCATGTGAAGAAAAACTACCCTTGTCACAAAGTGGGAAGCGATGGATTTTTTCTCCAAAAGCATTAACAGTATTTCCGAGTGGAAATTAGGATTGTATATACTCAGTCCCTCTTTCCCGTTTGGTTGCCTTTCATACCTAATTCATTACCTTAGTCATGCCTGAGAAGTCCTCACAGGAGCTGCAATAGGAATGGGCTTTGAGTGGCAGCCACTCTTCACACGACATTTGCCTGAATAAAGTAGGCATTCATTCACCATTTTCTGTTTTGAATGTGTGTTTACAGCTTTTAAATCTATAGTACAGAATCTATTTTCTTAAAAATAAAAAACAGGGTTGATTTTATTTCTAATTTACCAATGTTGCTAAAGGCAGTAATCGTCAACAATCTTTTGAAAAAATAACCCAATAATATATTCTGATTTGTGAATAATGTTGGTAAATTCTAATCTGTGCATCAATTGCAATCTGACTTTAAATGTAAAAGATAACAGGATTATAGCTTATAAATTAACATTATAATATACTCTATAAAATTCTTGCTATCTGTAAAAATCAGTCAAGATAAGCCAGTTGCAGTTTAATTGTGGCTACATGGCCGGGGCACCATCTGTAGCGCTGAAGCTTCACCGGTAGTCTTTGGAATTAAAAAGATAGCAATAATTTGATTTGAATTACATTTCTGTGTATGCATGGGGAAAGTGAAAGATTTTTTGAACGTCCAAATTATTAACGATCATTATTACTTTTTAATTTAATTGATTTCAATCTATGTCCGTACTAATATAACTCCTACTACAGTTAGTTTCAGTCGAATGCGATTTCCAACATGCTACAACAGTAACTCGTCCATTGGATTCAATTTACCTTTAGATAGTGTCAAGAAAACTTTTCCAAAGTGTATAATATTACACACTAAACTAAGTAAAGGGGGGCTAAGGAATTTACCTTTCATAATCTCTTTATTTAAGGCCTATGTCCTTGTTGGGGTAAATCCATTTAGCAAACTGCTTTTTAAGGATCCATTTAGATTCTTGAGGTCTCAACCTACTCTGGCAAAGTATACTATACTGTAAGGGCGCTGGGGATTATTGGGGTGTGGTGGACATGAGGAATGAAAATAAAGTCTCTCCTTTACAGAAGGAAGTCATAGCTTCAGTATTCCAACAGTGCAAGTACATATGCTCCGAACTGTAACAGGTTTAGTTAAAGGCCAGGCTCAAGCTGTCTGCGGATGTGCCTGGCCCTTTTCCCCTTCTCCCTAATGAATGTTTGTGGCAGGTGGTGCTGGTTCACAGTGTTGGCAGGGAGAGCTGATACGTAATAATGGACATTGTTGTGGTCTGTTGTAAAGATAGGATACATGAAAAAGGGTTTTCTCATTAAAAATGTTAAACCTTTGTATAGAACCAATGTTTGAATACAAAATGGGAAATGACAAACTGGCAAAATGTATTCTGTTAAAGTCATACAAAGGTCTGTATCACTTTCTAGTCATGAGGTGATCAACTTTGCCTGTCATGTTTATTAGTTTCACCTGTGTCTCGTTTGGAATGTTGATTTCTCCTGTGTCTTTGTTCTTCTTGGGTTCTACAAGTCAATGTTTCATGTTATTACGTCATGTTTCCTGTGTTCTGAGGCATTACAAAAAGTATTGAGTTTGTGCGAGTGTTTTTTTGTCTTCGTTTTCTTGTTTTATACCACTTTACATGCCTACCCTGTATTTAGGTCTACCTCTATCATGAGCATGATAGTGCCATCAATCTGGGTAGAGACTACGCTGGAAAAACTATTGTTGAATGTCAGCTACACAAAAATATGACTCTAATACTGACATCCAATGTATCAACTTTATTTTGTTTTATTATTTTGATCAAATAAGGATAGCCGAGTCTGTTCCTCTTTTCAATTATAATTGTATTAGCCTATGATTCTGTTGTGGAAGAAAACAGAGATTTCAGGGTATTTTAGTATGTAACATCAGTTAAATCATAACACAATCACGGACTAAGGAAATATGACTCGTTTGTCCAAGGGCCCTCCCATGAACAACTATCCAATGATAGTAGTTCACTACCTAGGTGGAGAGCCCCGCACCAGAGTGCACAGAATAGGTACACCCTGGGAACAGCAACATGATCCTGGCTTAGTATAAACAGGTTTTAACAGAATTGGGTGATACAGTCACAGTTTTAGCCCTTATCAACTGACCAGACATGGTGGTACCAGTATTCTTAGAACAAGCGTAATATTTTTACGTCACTGTAATACCTGATATAGCAATCAATAAACAATAATTATGCAAATCATAATATGGAAATGTATGATTACTTCAACACTGCATCAAATCTCAGCATTCAAATATATGTTTCGTTCTATCTTCAACTTGATTGCTGTTTTACTGAGAGGCATGTTCTAATTAGAATCCAAAAAACTCCATCCATATTTTATTCTGCCTCAATGGATATGAACTTCTTCCTTTTAATACCTGTCTTATCTTCAGAGCTAACGGTGGTTAGTACAGAATGCATATTGTTTAACCTTAAACTTTGTATTAGATGTAACAAATGGTTTGACGCACAGTAAATGAGTTTCCAGGCAACCATTTGATGTCTGTTCAGTTTGATTTTGGTTAGCATTAACAATGGAATTGTGTAACAGTTAATCTGACGCTGCTGTTAAGTCATACTAAGCAACATTTTGTTCATGCACACAATTAATTGAACTATTAAAGATAGTCGTACACATGTGTTTGCTAATGTATATGTATACAATACGTTCAATGTCCTTTGTACATGACATTGTACAGAATCCTAGGAGTATCCAATGAGATTATTGATGCAAATAAAACTTCATTTTATTTATAATGCAAAATGCCAATGTTAAACAAATAATAACAATAAAAGCAGGTTTTGGAAGAACTGAAGGCTAAAATATTAAGTTTCCAAACCCCTTCTTTTGTCTTATTGGCCATTGTGCCCTTCTGTCCTGTATTCAAAGGAAAACTTGGAGAGCCTGAAGGACGTGCTATAATAAAGGGAACTCATAACCTTTCCTTCTTTTGTCAAAGCTCCTTTTTGTAAATGTGCACATCTAGAAAAATGCAACCGTTCCCTCCCCCACCTTCAAATATTGATAACATTTCCCCAAAAATATCAGCGATTTCCTTTGAACCCTGCAACTGTCGCCTTTAGAAAATGTCGTGTCAGTGAGACAATAACAAAGGTCACAGTCATAAACTTATTTTTTTGGATGAAGGCTCCTTTAGCCTCATACAATACCTCTTAAAGGACATTATGTTCTTGAAGATGGCAGATTATTGGATGGATGAATGTAGGAGTAGGTCGATGAAGAGATGCTGCATGGGGACATATTTTATAGTTTATTTTTTACAACTGACATAACTGTGTCAAACAGAAATGACCGTGACCCAGTGAGACTGCCAGTAGGTACTGCTTTAGACGGTTACATCTTATTTTTGTGGCTGGTTATTATAAAAAGGCACGCAATTTATTCTGGGAAACCATGATTGAGTACAGGGCTAAACGGCTTAGGAAACCAAAACAACCATGCCAAAAATAGAAAGCGACAGAACTAAACAATGGATTATAACATAGAAACATGATATAAGGCCCTCATCATTAGGGTAGAGAACAGTGTCAGAAAAGGAAGACAGGGCTAGACAAAAGGAGCAAGGTCACAACTTGAGATGCAGCGTTTACACTGTACTGATAGATGACTTAGTAGAACCAGAAAAACCTAAATACAGGCAATGTTGTTACACTGTCAGCAAGTAACTGCTGTAAGTCGATTTAAAAGTGAACAGTTCCTGTTCATAGGACTTCCACACTGTTTTATTAGAGCAAAAAACTATGACTAGTCATGCGCCGCTGATTACTAACGGTAATGGGATTGTACTGTGGATGGACCATTAATCGAGAGTAGCCTGTTATGTCGTTACAGGCGTGGGTTTGGCTGTGTCATTTGTCTCCATTAAGAATCAATTTCTGGTAAAACTAACACAATAATGACCTTTAAAACGGCCCAGCCTACTCTTTCCTTGTGCAGAAACGGACTCATTTTCGGTTGACCTCAAAGAGCTGAAATATGATGATTCAACCAGCATGAGCCTAAGTCTACAATGAAAAAATCTATTATAAGTAGGAGCAAGTGTGCGCTTGGAACTTAAAATACAAGGAACCATGGCTTATGAAACCACTCCAGGATGCCCATTTAGTTGCCAGTGGGGGGTCAGACAGGAGTCAAGTTTCCCTCTTGAAGTGTAGAGAGGCAACGCACCTAGAGGCTCAGTGGTCGGTATGCCTCTACTTATCAATAATCAATTATACATTCTCATCTATTTGAACCAGTAGGATATGTAGACTCGAAACCCTTGCTGAAACAAAGCATATACAACCTCCCGTTGTGGACCTAGACTCTTTCAGATCATGCTGTTATTATACTACTGCAACCAATTCGTCATTATTCCACTTTGACAGAGGTTGCATAAGCTTGGATGAGGGATTGATTCAGTTTGTTGTGTTGAGGCTCAAGATACCTTCTGATAAGACCGAAAGAAGTACCTCGGCAAAGTGTGTGGTGATGACGACGATACTCAGATTCAGGATTTGACTATTGTTTTTCTGTGTAGTCTTCCAACCTGCAACAGTTTTTTGTGATATTTGAGGTTTGTTGTTTGAAGACTGGTCTTTCTCATCATTGACAATACATATAATGACGTTTTGGGTAATGCTGGTTGGTTATTGGTTATCGAAGTGTGACTCTTAACGTCATTCCTGATTACACATTTCTGGCCAATCAAAATGCTTCCATTTAACATCGGCAGTCCTCTTCTAGAAGTTGACATGCTGCTCAACGGTCTTGATTGAGTCGTAGGACTTGTAGCGATGAATACGATTGCGAAAAGCAATGTTTCTTTACTTATTCCAACTATGTTATTTTAGCATACACCGTGATTAGTGATTTAATTAACAAAATCCGTATAATTTTGCCTTCTGCAGCATTCTCCAGACGTGCAGGTGGCAGGGAAAAAAAAAGGTTTCAGCACCGGAGCTGTCCAAGCTTCTTGAAGGACTTGCGGGAGCTCACTGTCGTTTGAGGCTAGACGTATGCTTATTGCCTTACTGCTACTTACACTGAAGTGACTCATCTGCGAAACGGTTTGCGTTGAAATACGCTGATACTTAATTCAGTCAAAGCTCGCAATGCTTGGGAGCCGTCCGTGTTACAGAAGATAGTAGCAAGTCCCAAGTTGGAGTGTAATACAAGTCTTACGAAGGTAGGCTGTGAGTTGGATTTTACATCATGTCTTTTTCTTAATTATATCAATCCATGAGAGATGGTAAAAAAAACAAAAACGTATAACTATATTTTACGTTTGGCTTTGTTTGTAAAACTGATGCTGGTGTTGTCAGAGGTGAAGGCGTCTAGCTTCACGAATTTGCTAAGCACATACGGGCAATGATTCACAGTCTAAATGCATTGTGTACCAACTGTTCTACTTATTATATAACTGAGATTTCGGGATGGTTGTAGCCTACAGTGTCTGATACACTGATACAAGTGTTAGAAGGGAATCCTGTTCTGAGCGCCCACGCCCACCCGTATTCAAGAGTAGCATTTCTAGCCACAACTAAGGTTTACTCGTCTCCGTTTATCTCTGCTTTCATTTGCTAGCTAAGCAATTCTTCATGGGCTGTCTCTATTGCTCTATTTGCCTGCTTTAGTTCAGGAATCTCCTGGCCTAGTCTAATGGCTTTTCAGCACATCTAGCTGACCCAGTGCTGTGCCTGTCTTGTGGGCATGAGAGCCCTGGCCTGAGTCCTACTCCACAGCCTGTGACAGATCCCTGCCGCCTGTGCTGTTCCCCTGCTGCTTTCACAGTGCTTATTGTGAGGTCCTCTCCTGCTATTGGCTGGCCCCCTCTCTCCCTGCCTGGCAGCCCCTGAATGCCAACGTGGGGGCTCCTTGCTAAAGATGCATTTAGATTTAAATTCTTGCACATGCAGTCTCTTTTCCTGGTGGACAGCTCATGGTCAGAATTTCAACACCTCTCATGCTTTTGTTTGGGTTACCCATACAGTTGCAGGGGAAACATGTCATAATACACCCTGGTGGGCATGGTATATTATTGTTGGTACCTTGCCTTAGAATTGCGAGGTAGCAAGTGCTCGGCAGACCACATACAGTTGGGCCTGTTATTTTGATGTCAGCACATGGGTTGATGTGTACTGCATGCTTGTAGGTGTGTGGTGGGAAGGTTGATAGTTTGTGTGTGTGTGTGTGTGTGTGTGTGTGTGTGTGTGTGTGTGTGTGTGTGTGTGTGTGTGTGTGTGTGCGTGTGCAAGAGAGAGAGAGGCTAAGAGATGGGGTGAGTGTGTGCGTCTTAATGATCATGCTCACTCTTGCTGGGTTTGGGGTGAACTCGTTAGTGTAATTAGTTCCAGGTCTTTGCTCGGATGCCCTGTGGATGGGATCTCTGGTTGAAGGGAATTCATTCCCATGAACAGACATGCTTTGTGTACCATCCATTCACTGAATTCTTCACACTCAAACAAGGGATGAAAAGCCGGACTGGTTGGGATTCCAATCAGCACATACCAATGACATCCCCTGGGCTGGCTTTGACAAGCATGATGTAACACTATCAGGACAGAGCAAGAAACTTTCAAACTCTTCCTGCTTGGATTACCACACTAATAGCGTTGTCACAGTCAAAAACATTGTTGGAAACAGATTTGCTCTGGTGGACAATTCATTGTCTTCTTTTGAACCGGATTTTGCCGATCGAATCCCCATTTTGTAGCGTTGCCGCCCCAAGCTAGATAAGACAGAGGTTAATGTATGTGACTTCCCACAGTGACGCCAGGACAGGGAGCAATGTGCCTCTGAATACCGCTGAGTTTTCAAGGTCTCCTGATCGGCCCCTGCGACGCCTCAACATTTTCATTCCAGCCGACCCTTCATTTCCTGTTGGGCACCTTGCGCAACCTCCTGCAAATGGTAACACAACAACCAATATCACTACCCCCCCATACACACACACACACACACCCGCACCCCCCCACCCACCCTCATTCACTCGATGCAGTTTGCAGGCTTTGCAGCGCCCGACTTGGTTTTATTCCGATCACTTATCTGCGAAAAGGACAGCAGAATCTTACACAGACAGCCACCCGATTTGTCAGACGAGGGGCCATCATCAATTGCAATCATTTAACGAGCTCTGTGACTCCAGTCCTCCAACATGATTCAGCTTAGCTGGTCCTGTATACTCCACCACACACGCTTCTTATCACAAATGACTGACAAGCTTTCCGAAGATTATGCCTGCCACTGCTGTGTTGTTTTTTCCACTTTTAAAGTCCGACAGTTCAGCCATAGCATGCAGTCGTTCAGAGGTGGATTAGTTCTCGCAACTACCATGCAAATTCACCATGCCATCTCCTAGCAACGTGCTCCTAATTCACGGTATTCAGTTCACTGGCATGCAGCCTTTCCAAAATACTGAGGCTATCAAGAGAAGATGGGAAACGGAATGGGTGTGACCAGTGTCTGGGAGAATGACAATTTTTGACACACTCTCCCAGACTCTCTGTTGCCGTGCAGCTTGGAATATGTCAGCCATATACGTACGTCAGGGCCCGCCCCAAAGGAACGGCCCTGTTTTCCCCTCCACCACCCAGTACTTTTTTTATCTAGTGGCATTTAAATCATTCAGAGGGGCTTGAGTAAGAGAGAGGGGAGCTAGGGAGAATGACAGGCTGTCGCTCTTCAGGATAGAGGTGAGCACCAAGTCTGTACGGCTATACCCCTGTGCCTCTCCTACATAAATGGCACCTGGATAAAGAGGGCTTATATGCAGGGTAAACGTTAAAGAGGACTGTTGAATCTTGGGAAGTCTAGTTTTTAGCTGTCCCACATTAATGCAGTTTTTACCATGGAATCTAGATGACCTGCTCTCGTTGTATGTACGCAGTACAATCAACCCCATCATATACCGTATGTGGCCTTGTTCATTCAAGGACGCAGAAGTCAAACATAATACCCATCTAACAATAATCGAATAATGCAAATAATCAAATCTAGTAAACTCATACAATTGTACTGTCAGTGTTGCACCAAAAGAGTATTTTCTGAATTTCTGGCCACCAGTGTTTAAGGACTTGCCATAAAATACCAAGTGGCTCCTCTGAATGTGACGAGGTGTCAAAGGCACTGACCTACTTGTCCTATTCAGCCTGCCCAGATTGAAGAAGATAAATAAGGCCCTCATTTAAGATTCATAAGTGAACCTCAAAGGGTAGAGGTCTCCTCTAGGCTCAGACTGTCTCTCAGCAGCGGCTCCCTTTGTAGGATGTTAAGTAGTGAGAGGCGGTGAATTTGAGCAAGGCTACCGGGGCTTATAATCTGGAAGGATAGGATCTGGTAATAACGGAGTGGGTGCACTAAGGTAATTCCTACATTCAATGGCAATTACAATTGAAAGTCCCTACTTATGCCCACGTGAGTACAAAGAACCGATTTCTTGCAAAAATACTGTACTTTAATGTATAATGTAGCTCATGAACTGACGACCACTGGAGTCTATGGATTGTAGACCGCGGCCACGAGTTGACAGACGCTCTGTTCACTTGCATTGTAACACATATTGTAGTCGTGGGACTGAGGGGAGACCGTCTCGGCCACCCTGCTGTCTGACCACGCTCAGACTAGCCAGACTGCCTCGGCTGACAGCCACCGCGGAGCTCCAGTCTGAACTGACTTATTAATAAATGCCCCTCGCTCCTGTTCCCCTCTCTCCTCAGATGGCTTGGATGGGCCGCACTCCTTTTCCTCTCCCGCCATGTCCGATCGGGTCGAGATCAGACAGTGTGGGGCCAGGTGAAGTGAACATGCTAGAATCGCGTGGACGCCCACGGCCGCGTACGCCCATGCTTATGGCTATGAAATGGAGCTATTAAAATCCTCGTTCCATTTCATGGCTTTGCCAATGGAGGCTCTTTTTGATACATAGCGGTCTCTCCCGGGAGAGATTACAGGTCAACTGGAGCGTCACGGCCCCACAGCTGATTGGACAAGCCACTGGGCAGTGGGGTTCTGATCCTTCATTATTATTGACCCAGTGGTGGTAGACTCGCTTAGCAAACACACTAAGAACATGATGCTTGGCTGTCAGCCCATTAGAACAGCCTGAGCAATGCAGTTTCAAAGGGAATCACTCCTGGTAAGCTTTCCACAACAAGGGGGATTGAATTTCACACCACCACTTATCTGTAGGGTGGCTGGGTGAGATTGCATTTCAGAGCATGACACATGTCGTCTAAGTACTGTGTAATCAACTTGAATTCACGATAGCTTCATTTTCAATAATGGAACTCATGGCTATGCAGCGCTCAAATGCAACGAGACAAACTGAATAAATGCACCTTGTTTGTTTCCTGACTGACCCACTAATGCAATGTTTTGTTTTTTTCTTCCCCTTTGGATTCCTTGATTGATCGATGCCATTTTAATCTAAATTGATTTTGTGCTGCAATCATTTGTGATTGAAGAGGAGGCTGTACTTACTAGCTGTGATAGATCATGAAGTGCTACCAAACGGCACTGTAGAGCAATTTAACTCACACACTTGATTGCTCATAGATCGACACTACCCCATATGCACACACACACCTACACACACATACACACAGTCACACCCAGCCGCACACTGCTCTTTCTGTGGTCTCCCTCCACTGCATGGTAAAGTGGTTAGCATTCCTCAGTACCCTTCATTTCTTCTCTCTATCTCTCCTTTTGCCCACAGCCATGGGGGTGCTGATGTCCAAGAAGCAGCAGGTGGAGAAGGTGCAGAAGTGCAGCAGCGTGGTCTCGGCCTTCAAAATGGGCCTGAAGGAGCCCGGCCCCTCTGCCCACCAGACAGACAGCGTGGAGGAAGAGGAGGCGCCCGGTGAAGCCTCGCCTCCTCCTCACCAGGAAAACGGCCGCGACGAGGAGGTGGAACCAGGGGAGGCAGAGAGCGGCAGTGCTCCCTCCACCTCCCAGCAGACCCCAGCTTCCACCAGGGAGGAGTGCAATGTCAATCAGGAAGCCTGGAACAGGTTACGCGATGGCAAGGGAGTAGAGCCGGAGGATCTAGACAAGACCCACCAGCTGACGCCCCCTACATTTGTGCGGCCCGTACGGGACGCCAATGACGACCAGCCCATGGAGGTGGCCCTGGGCCAGAGAGAACAGGTAGGAAAACACATGATGGACACAGATCCACGTACTCACACTTTGGCTACACACACACACACACACTCTGTTCCATAGGTACTCCCCTCGTTGAATTTAGGAGACGCCGGAAAGGTGTAAAAGAATTCCCGTGGCTACGACATCAGCTTAATTCCCCTCTGTCTCAAGTTAGGCGTCAGGACGATTTTTCGGTAGACCGAAGAAGGGAGTCGAGGATTTGGCCCGACGTGCTTACTTTCAGCCCTGGTTAAAAGCGAGATAACATACCGTATGTTTCAAAATAGTCTATCTCCTACCTGATGTTTCCACCCCACAGGCAGGCCTTTTAATGTTAGCGCTCTTGAGAGGGAGCGTGGTGTGGACGCGCTACTCTGGCAGGCTAACACAGGAGCCAGTTGACCGTGGCTTTATGCCCGGGTCCACACCGACTGATGATGGTCATGGTGAAGGTTAGAGCTGTGGGTGGGGTACAGAGGCCAACAGACACAGATGGACCAACTGAATGTTTGGAATCAGACGATGTTTAGGCTTTAGAGAGCCTTACTTTAACGGTCAATCTTTTGTATCACGTTAATGCTCCACATTAAAAGGCGCGTAGATTATAGAAAAACTGCCATAATTGGTATGTGAATTCAAATATCCAATGCTAGAATGCATAAGATGAAATAAAGCAGAGATATCACAACATATTTAATGACTGAATGGAGCAAAATCAAGATTTATTGTTTCCATTTCTTTTAGACAAAATTCATTATTTAAATATTTGGGCATAAATATGAAAATGGGCTTGGTAATAAAGGAAGTGTACGGGAAAGCAAACTGGAGCTTGGTTGTCATTGTATTTTCTCTGATATTTACCTTACCTCTCATGCTTTAGACATCTTGAAGTTTACAGCAGATTTGTCAGTGAGGGGAGGACAATTCACGGACGTGACAATGTTTGTCGAGTCAAGACATTAATCAACAAGTCTAGTTGGAGCAAAGTTTGATTGTCATGAAATTCCAGCTCAGTTAATCAATACAGAAATAATTGTATGCTCTCAGCATTTTACAAAATCACCATAATTATCCGCCTTGCCGTTTCAAAGTGACTCATGCACTTTTTACAAAGGAACAAATTTGATTGAACTGTTTGAACTTACATTTGTATACAACTTGCATAAAACATGGCACTAGGTAGTTGTAAGGCATGTTTTGAAAACGACCAAATACACCATATGACACATATGACCATGTCAGATCTCATGCCCCAAAGACTACAAAATACTCCCAAAGACCCAGGCGTGACGTTTTCATAAAATGAGTATGCAAAGAAAATTGAGTTGAACTTCAAATGTCCAGCTATAATCATTCTGACTGTGTTGCGGCGAGCGTGGTCTGATTGCAAATGGAGTCCGCAGAGACAGAGTTGACATGCACAGAGAGAAGGGACACTCAACAGAGACACGATGCCACTTGATTATCCTCTTCCTTTGCTTTGGGTACATACATTTGATATTTGACCAAAGTACATCTTCCAACTCTGTTGCTTCACCTTATATAGTAGATAACACTGTGTTTTTTTCTACTGCACTCATTCAAATTGACACAAACGTACATGTGAATGTTCTATTTTAAATACATTGCTTTGGGTTGGGGTGTTTTTTTTGTGTGTGTACACATTTGGAATGAAGCCGAGCTTCTCAGCCTCCAGTCAAGTGTTGATTAGGGAACTGAATGGGATTAAAAGCTTAGCTATGCAGTTTCTACATGGTCTGTAGGAGGTTTAGAACACAGCTTCAGAATGTGGTTACCACCAAAAATGCATACACGTTTTATTACAGATTTTTGAATTTCCAGACCGCGTCTGACAAAAACATGCGCGACACAGTCAGCATGTGCCAACATCCAAAATGCAACCGGTCACCCCGTCCTGCTTTCTCTTCAGCCGGTGAACGACGAGATGTGCGAGGTGTGTGAGGTGTGGACGGCCGACGACCTCTACCCCTGCAGGACCTGCACGAGGGTCTTCCACGACGGCTGCCTCAGTGAGATGGGCTACCTGCGCACCGACCCCCTGCAGGAGATGAGAGAGAGCGCCCACACTGCCACAGGCTGGAGCTGCTACTACTGTGTGAGTCGGCCGGCACCAAGCACACACCGGACATTTGTTTCCCTCTTAGATGAAAAACGGTCAGGCCTTTTTATTTATTTGTATTATTATTATAATTTTTTTTGTACGTTATTTTGTTCATCGGGGCGGGGCTATGCATTACATAATAATGCTGAGGTATGCAGCTACATCTGAAATTGTGAGTCTGAATTGTTGGAAACACATTTTGCAAAACAGATTTTGGTTTTACAGAAAATGTGCCAGTGTATCTACACATCAGTTAGAGGGGACAGACTGTTGATAGATCATTGCAAGGAACTCACATCAATAATCCAAGACCCACCAAAGACCAAAAGAGATTATTCTTGAACTCAAGCACAACACCACTTGGTGCCAGAATATTAAAAATTAGACTACATTAGAGTACAGGGGTAGGCCTCGAGGAAAAATCTTCATTTGAGTGCTTTGAGAGAACATTCGGTCAACTGAAATGCTTGGTGCATCTATCATGTAGCATGTTATGCTGTGGCCTGCTGCATCTATCATGTAGCATGTTATGCTGTGGCCTGCTGCATCTATCATGTAGCATGTTATGCTGTGGCCTGCTGCATCTATCATGTAGCATGTTATGCTGTGGCCTGGTGCATCTATCATGTAGCATGTTATGCTGTGGCCTGCTGCATCTATCATGTAGCATGTTATGCTGTGGCCTGCTGCATCTATCATGTAACATGTTATGCTGTGGCCTGCTGCATCTATCATGTAGCATGTCATGCTGTGGCCTGCTGCATCTATCATGTAGCATGTCATGCTGTGGCCTGGCGCATCTATCATGTAACATGTTATGCTGTGGCCTGCTGCATCTATCATGTAACATGTTATACTGTGGCCTGCTGCATCTATCATGTAACATGTTATGCTGTGGCCTGCTGCATCTATCATGCAACATGTTATGCTTTGGCCTGCTGCATCTATCATGTAACATGTTATGCTTTGGCCTGCTGCATCTATCATGTAACATGTTATGCTTTGGCCTGCTGCATCTATCATGTAACATGTTATACTGTGGCCTGCTGCATCTATCATGTAACATGTTATGCTGTGGCCTGCTGCATCTATCATGTAACATTTTATGCTTTGGCCTGCTGCATCTATCATGTAACATGTTATGCTGTGGCCTGCTGTATCTATAATGTAGCATGTTATGCTGTGGCCTGCTGCATCTATCATGTAACATGTTATGCTGTGGCCTGCTGCATCTATCATGTAGCATGTCATGCTGTGGCCTGCTGCATCTATCATGTAACATGTTATGCTGGGGCCTGCTGCATCTATCATGTAACATGTTATACTGTGGCCTGCTGCATCTATCATGTAACATGTTATGCTTTGGCCTGCTGCATCTATCATGTAACATGTTATACTGTGGCCTGCTGCATCTATCATGTAACATGTTATACTGTGGCCTGCTGCATCTATCATGTAACATGTTATGCTTTGGCCTGCTGCATCTATCATGTAACAGCCCGTTTTGCAAGGAACTCACCTTTGGTCTTCGACCTTTTCCTACTGTTCCCTACTGGCTTTCAAACAGCATGCCTTATTATTTTACCAGTTTTTCCATAGGCATGTTATTATTAAATAAGGAGTCTGTCTCCTTTTTCATCCACAGCCATTGGCTTCCTCTTCCAGCTTAGTCAGAAACTGCTTTCATGGTCCGGCTTAAGATGACTTCATAGTCTTCACATCCCTGTTTGTTGGACCAGTTTGTTTTTGCTCTCAGTTTTTGACTCTTGAGTTTTGGACCAACCACTACCTTTTCCAATCCCATGCTCTCCTTGACCCTCAGTGTTTTTAGCTGGAAATTCCTTATCCAATCATCTATCATCCCCTCATCCATAGCTCCTCCTG
This sequence comes from Aplochiton taeniatus, assembly GCA_017639675.1. Classification (NCBI taxonomy): domain Eukaryota; kingdom Metazoa; phylum Chordata; class Actinopteri; order Galaxiiformes; family Galaxiidae; genus Aplochiton; species Aplochiton taeniatus. The sequence continues at coordinate 23,704,812 of CM030172.1, read as the reverse complement.
CTTATTTCATCAATCAGTAACTTGTATGCTTCCAAAGGAGTTCATTTTGAGCCTCTAGGTTTGTAGTTTGTCCTGTATTTACAGCACACTCCAGAGTCCCGTTCCTACAAGACATTCTGGAACCCCCAACCATTTACTAGCATACAAGCGAATCATTCTCTCTGGCATTTCAGTAATTGTGATGCCCCTAACCACCATTTTATAGCATCACGCTAATAATTCTCTCTGGCATTTCTGCAATTATTATGACTGTATAATATAAACTGCCAATGAGCCGGGCTAAAAGCCCAAACTGTAGGCACCATCGCGTTTCCATGCACTCTAGTCCAAGTCGAGTTGAATTACTTCCTTCAACCTAACCTAAATATTTATGGGTAGCATTGTACCACCCACCCAAGCCTTTTAACAGGCTTCTCAATCACAGTAAGAGTACGATCTTCTTTACTTAACCATTTTTGTTCGAAAAATTCCCCTTGACAACTGAAATAATTCTGTATTCTGTCCATTGCAATGTTTAACTTTGCAAGCAGTAATTTAATACAAGGTGAACTTGCTGTCGTTATTGTTATATTGCCCCTATATACACAGTTTTTTCTGAAAGGTGGATGACATAAACTTGATCTTAACTATTTTGTTCAGCCTATCACTCATGTTTAATTTCATGACCTCCAGAGGCATTGGAAAGGTCAACAGGGAGATTGTGCTACCAATCGTGAAATTATTTCTAGCCATGTTGTGAAATATCACGTTGTAAAATATAATTGGAGGTCCTGAAAGTAAACCCTTAACAAGGTTTGTAATTTGGTAGTCTAGAAACGAAAAATGCAGAAACACAACAGATTGTGGGCTCACACCTAAAGGCCTTTGCCAAATCTAGAAATACATTTTACAACCCTACACATGTCCTATCTTACTAATACGTTCCACACTCTTGGGAAAGTCTGTGTTGGCTGCTCTCTCTGCTGAGCTAGCTAGCAGCTTTTGTGAAGGTTTATTTCAGGAGTTGTTTTGTCCAGTAAGTCGTTTTCTGACCCATAATGCAGGAAAAAAATTTTTACTGTGAAGATTAAGCAAGACGATGGGTTTAAACTGGCTAATATCACTATCTTTAACTTGGGGAATAAGTATAATGTTTCAAATGCTCAAAGCCACAATTTGTGAATAGATTTCCTTCCCCTGCTATATTCAACCGTTTCCTAACATGGTAGTCCATTAGGCCCTGACTCTTATGGGACTGTGTGACTGGATTCTCCTCCTACTTGCATTTTGGAGGACTGGTGTCCCTTTGTCGTTCTGGTTCCTCAGTTGGTTGAATGATTGGCGGAAATGGGAATGATGCATTTTCTCATCTGTAAAACATTTCTTTATGCATTCCTTCAGTTGGTTGTTTTCAGTATTTCTTTAATTTCTTTTTTATAAAGAGATTTAACAAACTGGAAAGGGACTTTATTATATTGATTTCAATTCTAGGGTCTCCTTAGTGGTTCTAAGCAATTCTTCAAATGGGCAGTTTGAATCCTTATACCTTCTTTTTATTAGCATTATTTTCTTTATTAACTTTCCAATCTGTTTTGACTCCTTGATTTCCTTGGTTTTATGGGGTTAGATGTAATCAGCTGCGTAGTTTGTTGTCAAAATTACACAAGACAGGTAAACATAATTCAAATGACACGTTTAATTGGATATAGTTGTTGCCACTGAATATATGGATGGATAAAACAGGACTGAGATTGATATAGACTAAAAGTAATATCAAAGCAATACAGATAAAAAGTGGAAAATACAGCCGTAAACAAGAACTGCACCATTAACAGACTTCAAGGGACGCATCTTTTGCCCCTTAGAACAAAACAGCATTGTAGCTTTGTAGTGAGGCTCTAGACCAGGCGGGTTATTGAGTGAGAACAACATACAGCCTCCCCATGCAGGCTGATCAATGTCCTCTTAATCATGGGATTATTTTCAACTTATTGAGCTCTAGTTTTTTTTGCAGCTCTAGTTCTAGGAAAGGTGCAAATGTCACACAGCGGGCTTTCTTCAGCCTCTAGACTGGATCCACCTCCCTATCCCCCCCCCCCCCCACCCACACACACACACACACACACACACACACACACACACACACACACACGTTTTCCCAGAAAACAGACCTCTAAAGAATGCCACTGATCTGCATCACTGGCTCTGACGGAGGTAAAGTTTTATAAACTATCTAATGCTGTCAGCATTTTATGCTGTTGAGCGATATTTTGCATGATATACCAGCACTTCAGAGTCTGCTGCTGCTTTTTCTGGATTCTGCTGCGCTGTTGTTTTTTCTAGGGTTTCAAGGACCCACTGAAAAATATAGCCCTCACAAATCTGTGGTTATAAAGGCTATTGATTTATTCTAATAGTAAATATCAAATAATAAATATTTGTCCGAGATTTTACTATATCTTCATACGACCTCCATGAACTGGTGCCAGCAAAAATACCACACATCACGGCCAATTCATCTGTCCGACTAGAACAGTTAATCAGCACCAGGTGGCTTTCCAGCTGCTGGCTAGAGAAATGCCAGGGTCAGACTAGACCATTTTGGCCCAATTTTGACACGATTTTTGTGGATTTCGTCGCCTACAAATGTACAGTGTCGGGGCCGAATCTTGGACGTCGGGAAGGACGAGCGGGCGTGTAGTGGGACAAAATCTGCGGGCTGCGATATGGCGTCTGGGACGACCCACGACACCCCGACGAAAAGTCTAGCATGTCAGAATCCTACGATGTGTTCCTTGATAGCCATGATTGACAATTTCTTCACACCCCTCCCCGACAACCTATGAAATCGCGCAAGGTCGTGAAAGGCAGCATACTGTGATTGGTCGGGGTCATACTTGTAGTGTTGCCGTTCTCCCGGGCCAAAACACGGCAATCATTGATTGCCTAATCTGGCATAGTGACCATAATGGAATGTAGTCTGATCCCGGGCATTAGACATGAAGAGAGAAGGAGAGAGACTCCGTGTCCTCCAAACACCTGCAGCTGATAATTATCATAACAGAAGTGTAGACGTCGTCCCTGCTAGTTTCTGATTATCTAAAGAGCCTGCTGGAAATTCAGCAGCAAGAGATGTGTGTGTAAATGGTAATGGAACAGCTCCGTTTTGACCTTATGCAAGTGTCGGTAATAAAATAGAAAATGAAAAGATATGAAAGGAAATGTGTAGTACCTAGAATGCTGCAGTACCTAGAAGGCAATAAGGCTGAAGGATTCAAGGTCTGACCCTCTGTCGATCTTCGGAGTATGAACATTCTTTTGTGCAAACACTTCTTGAAACTCACTAAGGCTCCCGTAGTGTGATTAGAGTATGCAGCAGGATGACCAAACAGCTCGCACACCCATGCACTATCCCCATCCTGAGTGCACTTCACAATCTCCTCCATGGAATCTGAGTGACATTCTCTTCTTTCCCCCCTCTAGGAGTGACCTTTCTCTCTCCCTCTCCTCCCCCAGGACAATGTGAACCTGCTGCTCACCGAGGAGGAGATGTACAGCTTAATGGAAACCTTCAAGCAGTGTAAGATCATACCCGGTAGGTGCTTCTGACAGCTGGCCCACAGGAGACCAACATCCTCTCCCATACAGGCCTGCACCTTTTGAGAAAGGTCACAGCCACAGCATTGTCCGTTTTTTATTACAATTTGTTTATCTCCTCGTCATGGTAATTACTCCCCATGCACCGCCGAAAGAACCGGAGGGTCAGGATAACGACTTATCATTGGATCCCACTAATGCAATTATGAGACCACATATACATTTTTCTCCATCATCATCATCATCATCATCTTCGTCCGCTTATCCGATCGGGTCGCGGAGGTAGTAGTTCCAGCAGCATAAATTTTTTTTAAGCCTTCAATTTTCTGTTGTGTGGCGATATTACCATGGTATTCACTTGACCAATCACTGCTGTGCAGACAAGCCTGGATCAAAAAAACACCAAAAAAGTTATCGTCATAAGCTGATTATTTGTGGCCAACTGCCCTGCTGTTTTAACTGGGTAGTAAAGGTGAACGCTGTATCCCCGTTGTAGAGTCATGCCTGGTGTCGGATGAGCTGCTGCAGTACCGGCACTTTTTGTCCAAGCAGCTGTACGAGAAGGACCTGTCGGACGAGCAGGAGGAGGAGGTGCTGGCCCAGTTCGCTGCCCTGGACCCGGAGAAGAAGGGTCAGATCGAGTGGCCCGACTTCCTCTATCACGAGTCGCTTGAAGTGCTCAGGAAGTTCCGTACAAAGGTACGATGCCTGAACAGGCATGAGAACGTCAATAAAGGATTTTTGATCCTTTAAAACAATGTGGTCTTACATTCCATACATGTTTTCTGACTTTTGGTGAATGGTCAATTACGATTTGTATTTACTTTATGTTGCACGCATTATTATTGACCGTGAAACCCATGTTTATAATTCATGGCTGATAGGTTTTATCTTTTATGCTTTTTATCTTTAGAGATTTACCTATCGTCATTCACCACACTATGACATGGGTCATGGAACATTTAAATTAAGTGATTCTTCACAGATACATTTTTCACATGGACTGGGTGTAGTGATGGATCATTTTTTTTTTTACATTGACTCACATGCTGTGTTTACTGATCGACCATGTTCCCAGAACTCATTGACGCGACTCCTGACTGCCAAGGAGAGGGACCACGGCAGGGCAGTGTTCCTGGGCCTGGATCTGGACAAAGACGGGGTGATCACCGGGGCAGAAAGCCGCTGGGCCCAGCAGTCCTGGTTCCAAAAACTCAGCAAGGACTCCCAGTCCTGCACCGTGAGGTAAGCACCACCCAGATTACGAAGAATATGAATACTCAGAATACGACAGTGGGGAGCTTAACTCGAAACCAGAACCCCGATTATTACATTGAAACTAATCAGTCACATTGATGTGACGTGTAATCAGATAGAATGTAAGTGGGAAATGAGATGCAGCATGGTTTATTTTCTGTTACGCTCGGGGAGGGCTGCTGACTGGGGTTCTCTCTCTTCTTCTTCTCTGCGCCACGTCCTCAACGCCTGTGTCTGCTTTGTGTGTGGGTAGGGAAAGGAAGCACACGTGAATCGTGTGGAAGATAATGATGGAGGGAGACAAAGTCATAGGAGGGTGGTGGTGGTGGGGGGGGGGGGGTTAGGGAGAGTAATGAATGATGCCTCTAAGGCTCTGAATCCTCTGTCTCATCATTCTGTATTCAGGCTCCAGCTCCTTAGCCCAGGACTATTTCAAAGACCTGCCTGCCTGCCAGTTCAATAAAAGGAGCAACTCCAAGGCAGCGGAGCTGGATGAAAAAGACCATTACAATTCATGTTGTGTCATTGTGTTACTCGCCCGTCCAAATCTCACGGCGTCTGATGAGCACCGTTCTCAAACGAAGGATTAGACTCTGATTCCGGCCCCGATGAGCTAACTAGGTTTTTAGTCCGGTGTGTGTCAGTGGAGGTTAGGGTCTTAGTCTGCTTGTTTGTGCCGAGCTTGACTGTGACGCGAGTGTGCTCGCCAACAAAGACGCTCACACACACACTCGCTCTGCAGTGAAGCTCAGTAACCTTTTTTGATTGCATTGTCACATGTCCTGTCCTGTCCCATGCCATGCCATTCTCCCAACCTCTCCCACAGCGTCATCTCTCACAGACTCATGGGCTTGTGTTCTCCTATGAATTGTGGGTGAGTGACACAGAACCGCACGGGCTTGTTTCTTTTCTCCCCTTAAATCACGCTGTAGCCCTCACGTCTTCTTGGATCTGCTGTCTCTCTTTTTTTTCTTTTTTTGGCATGTCACTCTCATTTCACACTCCCCCACACAAAGGCTCCTTTCCTCCGAAGGCAGCCATTTTACAGACCAACGTTCGAACCTTACGGCAAAGATGGCCATGATTCGATCAGTGGGGTTTACTGGATAAAACAGCATGTGTTTTCTGAGAGCCCTCCATTCGAGTATTTCCTTGTCAGGCGGGTGTGGGGGATGAGATGTAAGCAGGCCTCTCATTACCGGGATCAAAAGATTGCTACTTTGCCCTGAGAAGCTCTAACAGCAACTCTCATCAGCGTGAGAGGACTCTTGGGCTGAGCCGATGTGAGAGTGTCCGGCCCTTAGCACCGCAGTAGAGTGTGCCTCTTAATTACCCCTCATTTCAACCTGAACTCGCTTTGAGGGGTCTTTCCTCTTTGGTGTAACATTTATGGAATTCTCAAAGTGACAATGTGCTCTATATTCCCTGTTGAGAAGGAATGAGCAGGTTTTCACTTTGTCGGAAGGAAGTGAATTTAACTCAGGGGTGTCACCAGAGTGGACCTTGACTTTCGTTATGAAAGTTAAAATATTCATGACCTCCACTTGTGGTCTGGCTGAGAGCCATTGGGTCTCAATAACCCACTGAAATGTGCGCCGACATGGTCTCCAATCTATATTTGTGTCTGACCCAGTTGAGGTGACATGATTACATTTTGAACCCTAAGGTTGTTTTGTCCTTCATACAGTTTGGTAAAATGAACTGATATATCTGTGTGCGTGTGTGCGTGTGTGTGTGTGTGTGTGTGTGTGTGTGTGTGTGTGTGTGTGTGTGTGTGTGTTTCCTCTATGCAGTATAAGCCATGTGGGCCCCATATCAGAGAGCAGCCCAACCAGCTCCGACAGTGAGAGGAGCAAGTTGGATGAAAACAGGTTAGCTGAGTGCGGTGTTTTTAATGCCCCCGGGCTTGTGTGGGTGGGTGTCGTCTGTACTCTTTTTGAGCGTGTGTGGATTTTCCTGAGCGTTTTTGAGGGCGGGGATGCAATGCAGGGATCTCTTCTAATGTGTGAAGTGTGTTCATATACCGTAGCTTTGCGTTTCAATCTTAAAGCATGCTGTTTGGAACTGTTTACTGTCTTACTAATGTGGATGCAAACCTCCTCCATCTCTTCCAGACCAGTGACCTGGGAAGACTTTCTGAGGGAGAGTGCCATCTTCCTCCTGGCTGCCCGTCCCAACAGCTCAGCAATGCACATCCGCCTGCCACTATAGTGCTCAAGGGCTTACAATAGGCCCTTGAGAGAGATATTTGAGAAGGAGTGAGAGCAAGAGAATGAAAGAGAGAGAGAGAGAGAGAGAGAGAGAGAGAGAGAGAGAGAGAGAGAGAGAGAGAGAGAGAGAGAGAGAGAGAGAGAGAGAGAGAGAGAGAGAGAGAGAGAGAGAGAGAGAGAGAGAGAGAGACACACCTTTTTCAAGAATTCAAGAGGGGTAGGCCATTAGATAACCCTTGTGCTGTGGAGGGGAACAAAAACAGATGACTGAAGAAGCCCCACCACTCAGAGACGGATCCAGATATCGACTGATCTCCATGACATGCCAACGACTCACACCGACACACAGCCATTATCTGACCGGCTGACGACAGAACCGACTGTGCTCTGACAGCTTCAACCGACAACCTGATGGCTGGCTCCACACACACACACACACACACACACACACACACACACACACACACACACACACACACACAGACACACACAGAAGGGAGTGGACTGGAGAGGGGGAAAAGGCAACCCCTCACAAATGACACGGACCACAAGCAAACAGGTCAATCGTGTTCTTACATTTAAACGTAAAGACTTCAAAGAAACATGTAGCAGTTATAGGGGTTTTTCATTTCAACAAACAATAAATGCATATAACACTCTCCACCATGCAACACCACTAGGTACCTTTAGAAGCAGTTTGTTTGTTACAATTGCTATATTCTGATTCTCCCTTTACCCTGATGCCATGTACTGTATTACACAACGTCCGTCCGTAGTTGTTTATCCTACTAAACAAACCCATTATGATTACCATCATAGAATGTTTAACCCAGATCAAAGCTCTTTTGTGGATACTGAATAGGGAAACTCTATCTCGATATGAGTCTTGACAGACTGAACAACTGCCATAATCAGCACAAGTACCAAACAGGAATGAAAGCTATCTGTATAATAATATTATATATTCGAGACATGCCATAGGTCGATGTGCAACTTACATTTATCATTATTATGAACAATCTGCCAGTTATTCCTGTAGGCCTATCTATTTGTCTGGTTTGCTTTTTTTCCTTCTTCTTCAGTTGTATGTGATCCTCTCCTCTTTGTTCTCTCTTCGTCTCTGTGATGAAGGACGGGACTATCTATGATCATTATCCCAGTAGCTGTCCTCCTGTATGTATATACTATACTGCCATATAGTGCTTCTATTCCTGTTGTACCCTGCAAACTTCACCTGGATAAGAAGAAGAATCTTTTTCCGTCATGTAAGTCTTTTGTTGAAGCAGTGATATATTGCGATTTGGATGTTTGAGTTTAAAGTGGGATGGAAAAAGGAATGAAATTAGAAGGAAAATTCACATAAAAGTAGGATGAAGCCTACACTTTTGGCCTTGTGATTGTTACATACTGTAAGTGTTGCTTTACACCTGAATTGTACACTTTCAGTATCTTGTTTTAAATATTTTAGAGTTGTAAACATACATTACAGTTGGCGTTAATTTTGGAAATATTAGTGGATACTAGCTACAGGTAAGAGGATTTGTTTTGCCATATGTATTTGGTGTGTATAACAACAATATGTGATTTAAGTATGTATGGTCTCCTTGCCAGAGATTGTACTTGAATCCTGAGAGTTTGAAGAAATTATGACTTTGCTGAAATAAATGCATGGCATTAACCCAACTATTGTTGTTACTGGAGTGGTTGTGTTTGCTAGCAGCCCAATCCACAAGCAGTTTCTTCATAATCAATCAACTGCGAGAACAAATCTATAACACCTCTAACTCATAATGTATTTATGCCTTATTATAGAATAGGATAGCCTGACTTTTTTGTTTAAGTAAACAGAATGACCGGGGGGCTGAAGCAGGGTCACTGCAGGCGACTATCTCAGTGGCAAAGTGTGACAGGAAGAAGCTTGCTGGGGGGTCTGGAGAGAGGTGTAGTGTGCCAAAGAGTGTGACAGACAGAAAGTGGATCCAATTCTCCCTGGCAATTTAATGTAAAGGAACTAACCTTACACAAGTGGGACCACAAAGAACAGGATTAGCTCCTTCACGCATTCGTTACTGTTTTGTCAAAAACAAACAAACAGGATATACACTTTTCAAAACGTAAGGTACGCTGAGAAAAACATGTAAATATTAACAGAATTGAAAAGAGAGGATGAACGACATGTATTTTCCTTGATGAGAGTGCTGCACAAAAGACAGTTTCATAACAGCGTGTAAATGTGCTCCAGTGTAGGCTGCCACTTGGAACAGTTTTTTTTTTTGCCGTATTTCATCAGCTTCAATGCCACGTTCCCCTCTTATGCCGCTATGCTGCTTTGGCACATGCCGGCGTGACAGCAGGATCAAGGACCCACTCTGAGAGCCATGTGGGACGGAGCCACACTCCTGGTAATGGTTCCCCAATGGCCCGGTGAGAGCAGCAGACGGGCTGCTGTGTGACACACCGCCCCCTGGGGCTGGACCAGTGCTGCTCAGGAAGGTGGGCGGGTAAACAGCAGCCACAGTGACGGTCGTCATCGGGACAGCAGGGCTTGTCTGGGCGCTTGGCAGGCTGCCTAATGGAGCCAGACTCTGGAGGTCAGGCCGCCATCCGTCATGTCACCCCTGTTCATTTGCAACCACGTCAAGTTCAACCGTGGACTGCTGCTCAGGTTTCTAGAGGTGTGTGTGTGTGTGTGTGTGTGTGTGTGTGTGTGGGGGGGGGGGGGTGGTATGTGTGTGCGTGTCTGCGTCTGTGAGTGAAATACAACATAGGGTCAAGAGAAGGAGAGAACACATGTGGATGTATTGTATGTTCCCAAGCCCCTAAAACATCTGGGTGGAAGCGGAAGGGTAAGGACGTATCCACCTCCACTTTAGCACCGTGTTACAGAGCCAACTGCTATCCAACGTTCCACACAAACACCCCGGCTCCCTAACACGATCCATTCCAACACCCACCCACACAAAGCAGAAGAGTGGCCCACTTCCTTCCCTTCAGATGGTCGCTAGCTCCTTGCAAACAAGCCCCAGTCGCTACGGCAGATGGGAGCCAAGGACAACCATCAGACGAGACCCAGGCACTTGCCTGACTTCCCTCACTAAGAGCAGCCTCTGATGAAACATTAAAGTGCACTAGTAAAAGTATCCTCAAGCAGTGTACAAGAAGACACTTTGTTCTTGTGCACTCAGTAACAGTAACAATGCACACCACAACAAAGCTGTACCAACAATAACACATCGCATGTATCTCTCTCACTCACTCACTTACACGCACGCACGCACGCACGCACACAAACACACACACACACACACACACACACACACACACACACAACAAACTTTTGAGCACCATCTACAATCTGTCTTGTATTAGTTAAAATAGATAGAATTAATACTGTAGGTACTTGTCAAAATAACACTGCAATTATGATAATACCAACAATCACATTTTCTCAAATTAATACAAATATTAAGCATCTCTTGTGTCTGGCTTTGTCATAAAAGCTTCCTTTTCAGATCTTTAAAGTTGGGCTGGTTGTCTTCATGGAAGCAAAGTCTTCAATGTATGTAGAAAGCTAAGGAGAAACAATTGGATGTTGAGTTGGTGTACTAACACAGTCACTGTTAGTAGGTGAAGATAAGCATGGCTGTAATGCAACTGATGTCCCATCTACAGCATCAAAGGATGCAGCTGAAAACTTTAGCAGTGTGAATTTGATTTTTAATCTTTTTTTAAACCTAAAATAATCCATTTGAATCAATCATTAAATGAAGTGTTATCATTGTCATCACTAAACACTACACTAAATACTATATATTTTAAATGCAATTAAAATACCAGTAAACGCACATATTATTTATGCATCCACAATTTCCCATTTATTTCAATGATCAACACCCAATGGCTCAGCTACTAGAATAGTTTAGTGTTTTTAGCTTTTGTATTGTTTTTATGCACACTGTCAGCTGCTGTAACACAGAAATGTACCCTCGGGATCAATAAAGTGTTAGTCTGTGTGTCTTGTCCTGCAAAATGAATGTCTGTGTTTAACGTTACTTTATCTAACCTTAATAAGTTAAACTCTTCAAAGCAGCTGGTTTGATTTGCTTGTCCAGACCATTGCTATGTTGGTAAATTAGTTTCTTTCTTTCTTTCATCTTCATCCTTTCTTTTCTTAGCACCTGATTTACGTTATTTTCATTGTCAGGCGTCACGACGTGTGAACTTATTTTTAACCATTTTCGACATGTGTGACGAGTGTGTGTGTGTGTGTGTGTGTGTGTGTGTGTGTGTGTGTGTGTGTGTGTGTGTGTGTGTGTGTGTGTGTGTAGCTTGGGGCGCATGGGTTGGTAATGTTGCAAATAAATTATGCACTCGTCGTTGGTATTATTTGTTGGATTGTGAGAGTTTGCAAGTCAATATTTCATAGATTGGAGTTTATTAGTATGACAACAAGTATGCAAAAACCACTATTGTCAAACATTATAATGAAACACCAACTGGTCATGTTGGTATAATATATTAAATGCAGTTGAACTGAATCAATTGTGTTGCGCCCCCCAAAGGCGCAGGGACCCTGGGTGACCGCCCAGCTCACCATGTGGCCGGTCTAGTGGAGACTTTCATCTTGACCCACTTGACGACACAGCTTTAGGCTGCGTGTGTCCAGAGAACGCTGGAACTTGTGTTTAAGCATGTGTGTCTTCAAGGGTAATGCACTTAGTTGTGTTGAATGGGAAAGGTCTGACGGGCATGGCACAGTTAAGGTGAATAGGAGGCATAGAGAGCGTGAGGGAGACACAATTTGCTGTCTCCCTTATAGCTCTCCTCAGCTCACAGACAGACTGTGGATGACACGCAGTGCAGCCAAATACACAGGGCAGACTCACTGCCAAAATAGGACATTGGGTGTGTGCGTGATCTGAATATGGATAGGTTAAAAGCCCATGAGTAAATAAAGTAATGAGTCCAATGATAACATATGCTACTGTATCTGTATCATATAAGAAAACTAGAGACAAAAAGCTAAAAGTGAAAGCATAGTGTCTGTAACGCATGGGGTTTATAACTGTTATTACTAAGGTTGAATAATAATGTTATGATCATTTTTGTCCAGTATTGTATAGTTTTGTAGGCAAGCTCAAATGAGAAGCAATACTGTCCCCTACTGTTCAACATAAAACACTGCAGTATTCCATATTTTTTACTCAGTGAAGAAGAGACTTAGCTACTGTACGTCAATGTACGCACAGTACAATACGACATATATACCCTGATTTGTTAAAACGGCAAAGAATACGGTGTCTTTCTTTTGCCGTCTTTTTAAGTCATTTGCCTTTTATCCTACAAAAAGCAGCAGCAGGGAGTCAGGCGGGGGTGGGGCACGTCAGTGACGCCAAATGTTTTGTTTACCCTCCGTCATGAGGACATCAGGCAACAAAATAAAGTAGGAATGAACTAGGAGGATCTTGACGATTTTACGCTAATCACAGGTACAAAAATGTTGGCTTGCATGTAACACTTAAAAAAATGGTATCTTGTTTCATAAACTGACAGTCAATGCATGATCATTTATAAATAGCCTAAATGGTCACGTCATGGAAGCTAGCTGCCGTCATATTTATTTAGCACGCTAGCTTTGCGTTTCTTTGCACGCAGATGACTATTATTAGCAAACTTCCTTGCGTGAGGCGATATAGTTTGCTAGCTAGCTGTTTAATGCTATCAATGCTGTCAAAAAATCACCAGATTGGTGAGGTGGTTATTTCCGCAACAATGATGCACCCGCTATCACAATGCGTTACCTAACTGATCAGCCGCAGCTTCATTAGTAGTCTAAACAATATAGCTAACGTAAGGTGCTTGTTTCTTTTCTTTATAGCTCTGGACCAATTTTAATGTGAACTGTTTTATGCTGTCATTTATTTGACATTTCATTATCCATCCTGATTGTATTGTTTTCACCTTTATGTATCTAGTCTAATCTGTTTTTCAATAGAACCACAACAACATACAACATAATACACAGTTAAAACAAAACATTCAATGAAAACAATAAAAAAATGAATTATTAAAAAACAATACCTTTATTTGTATGGCACTTTTCGTAATATTGTTACAAAGTGTTTTCACAGCAACTAGGCAGTTTAAGGTACAACCTACTGCAATTGTTTGCACATCTTACAAGAAAGGGGAAATATATAAGCAGCATTATTTACCTGAGGGACTTCCAACCTTTAGGTTCTGAATGATATATAATCCTGATTTCAATTTTTTCCACTATACTTAGTGCTCGTGCTCTTGGCCTAGTTACATACTAGGAGACCATGGGTAACACAAGCAGTGAGAGGGCTGGCATGGGCCATGTCGAAAAGGCCCGACGAGACAGCCGTGGAGCCAAGGAGGGCGATAGGCCAAAAATCCTGATGGACAGCCCAGATGATGCTGACATTTTTCATGGTGAAGACATCAAGGTGAGTTTTTGGCAACGTGCTAAGTTACTTCGGATGCCTCCCATACATTGATAATTAGCTGGCTTGCACCCCTCTAGGCTCCCTTGGAGAAAGAAGAGTTTCTGGCATGGCGTCAAGACTTGGAGGTTGATGACAAGGACGTAACCCTAGACCGCCCCACTGTCTTCCGCTGGACCGGAGACGGCAGGGAGGTTTTCCTGTCTGGCTCCTTCAATAACTGGTCCAGCAAGATCCCCTTAATCAGAAGGTGGGGGAGCTGTCCGGTCGAGTTATGTCATGTAAAGACATCCCATTCACTGTGTGTGATCCTGCTCACTGGTGCTCTCCTTTGTAGTCAGAACAACTTTGTGGCGATTGTTGACCTGCCGGAGGGGGAGCATCAGTATAAGTTTTATGTGGATGGCCAGTGGACCCACGACCCAGCTGAGGTGGGCTTGATCTTGAAGAAAATCGTATAGGATGTATTGGATGCCCTAAGTTTAACTTGGAGCCTTTTCCATCTTGGCCCCATAGACAATGGAACACTCACATTGGGGGAGAACATTTTAATTTTAAATGCATTATTACTGTTAAACATTTGATTTAAAAGCTCACATTAATATTGGTATTATTGTTGTTATTATGATTATAATTGATTGCTATTGTGCTTTGGTTCCCTAGCCTGTTGTAACCAACCAGCTTGGCACAGTCAACAATTTAATTCAAGTGAAGAAAACGGACTTTGAGGTATTCGACGCACTCATGGTGGATTCTCAGAAATGCTCTGATATGTCAGGTTAGTAGTAAGCCCCCCCATGGATGTAGTATTTCTTCTTGATTTATCAGAAAAATCAACTTCAAAAGGTGCTGTTTTCATTCAACCAGTTGCATTTGCAATTAATCTGCTACATTATGACTAATGTGAAACATGGCCAACCACCCAAACACATACACCTTTATGACCCTATGTCCCTACTTGGATTACATGCTTACACAACTTCCAATTTATCACCCTTTCCTGAGTTAGACCTGTCCAGCTCCCCTCCTGGACCGTACCATCAGGACGCCTACGTCCCCAAGCAGGAAGAGAAGTTCAAGTCTCCACCCATCCTCCCGCCCCACCTGCTCCAAGTCATCCTCAACAAGGACACCGGCATTTCCGTGAGTATCACAATTCAAAACATGCTGCCTCTTTGGATTTGGCTCTTAACTTTACCAATTTGCTGTGACTTGCTGGTGATTTGCTGCAAAACTCCCATAATGGTGTAAGTGTTTACCAGGCTTTGTGGGAATCTAACGAATGGCCCTTTCTGTTCTCTTTCCCTGGTCTATACTGTAGTGTGACCCTGCTTTGCTCCCAGAGCCCAACCACGTCATGCTCAACCACCTCTATGCTCTCTCCATTAAGGTAAAACGCTGTCGAAACGTCATTAAACCAATGGAGCCGTTTTAGTGGATCACTTTGACAGATTACTCACTAGATTATAGATTCACCCATTCTTTGTTTCACCCTCTCTTTCTATCTTACACATTCTCTCTCTCCGTTTGTCTCTCGTCTCCCTCTCTCTGTCTCCCTTAAGGATGGTGTGATGGTGCTTAGTGCCACTCACCGCTACAAGAAGAAATACGTCACAACCCTGTTGTACAAGCCCATCTGACAGGAGGGGCTCTGGGTGGTCAAGCCCTCCGTCATCGCAGCACTGCACCGCCACACAGCTTCCTTACAGCACAGCCGCCTCCCTTAGTGCACCATCACCTGTATATATACACACCTCCGTGCAGAAGGATTTACTCCAGTCGATCACTCTTATAGACGTAGAGGGACAGCAGGGAGGGACCAGCGCACTTTCCATGTCAGCATTCAAGCAGATTCTAAGGTGAAGAGAAGCAACGCGGGGGAGTCTTTACTGAGACTATCAAGAGTTTGCCAAAGGCTGGTGGGAGAAACCCAACCAGTTCTTGATGTAAGCAACTCGCTTTATTAGTCCGTGAGGAAGTGGGTGCAAAACAGAAAGTAGATGGATTCCGAAGTGAATGCGTGTTTCTGGTTTACATTCAAAAGATGTTCATTGTTTGTTCCTGTACAGTAGAGATGATTTGCCTTTTTTCGTGTTGTTGAACTTTTGCCAGTGTGTCCGGTCTTACTGTAGTACGGAGATATGACCATTTGACTGAGTTTTCTTAATTATACTGATCAGGCGAGTTTGATAGAGATTATGCATTCATTATTATGTAACCTTTCTGCTATGCACAGGCGTGTTTAGACAGGAGACAGACTAGTTCAGTTACTGAAGATTATTGTTACAGTAGAAAACCCTGTGTGTGCAGTGTAAATAATCGGTGTGCGTTTCAGGGAATTGGTGGGGAGAAGGAGGGGCTCAAGGTTTTTGTTCCAGATAATGGATTTTCTTGAAGATCTTTGTAAATGTATACACTGGGACCATGCTTTTGTGTAAATGTTTTCCTCTTGCCAGATTTCTATTCCAATAAATGTTAATTTATAGCAAACTGAATAATGTTTTATTTAGAGCGTTTGAATCTCTGAATTTAGATAGGGACTAAGGTGTATATCAGGAAGGTGACTTTGTAACAGTGCTAGACAGTTGAAAGCAATCCAACCTGCACTGCAATATTCTTTTGAGGATATGAAAAAGGTGTAACGTAATGTGTTCCACCTCAACATGTGGTGGAAAAGGTTAGACAAGTCAGCACAACTTCAGAGGACTGGTAGATCATAGTTGATCTGTTAGGGGCCCGCTAAGGGTCTTAACCCAGGGGCTGTAGAGAGGGGCTGTTGCCTTGTAGACGAATAGTGCATTACTTGTCAGTAATGTTAAATAATGCAAACCATACAGTAATTAAAAAGGTTTTGTACTGTACGTGATTTGAAAAATCTGTAAATGTACTATAATACATTTACAGTATATTGTAAAAAGAAAAGCTCATATACTTCTTTTAGTTTTTTTTCTGCTTATGTCAGTGAGATGGATAATTAACTTGAAAAAAGAATGGTACATTTAATCCTGTTTACCTGTGGTTATTTATGCAAATCCGTTGAGTCTAATGGGAGGAAAATAAGGGTCAGGGGTGTGTGGATAAATATATTGATTAATGGCATCATTAACATTCTCCATGAATAATAAATCAAGTCATTAGGCACATCTTTTAAATCCTTTCCAGTTCCATAACCACATTATGCTTAAGACTTTTGTAGTGTTGAACATTTTGGGGATCTGTGGGGCTTCAAAGAATACTTTATTCTTTCAGTTTTTTTCTTCTTCTTCTTCTCCTCCTCCTCCTCCTCCTCCTCAGGTCTGGTACTAAAGAGAAGAGGACAGATGTCCTTTTGAAAATATATGTAAAGCTAAAATCTGTACATAGATGAAAATACAATATGTTTCCCCCGCACACACCTTTGGCAGATAAGTGGCCTTGGACAGAACTGCCTAACGGTTTGTATAGATTACATACCTCCATGAGCGGTGCTTGTATTACGCAATACCTTCCCACTCTGTCTCCCTGCGCTAGCACTTGTTTTGAACTCCCCGGGGGAGTTCAATATAACATGGCACACTGCGCCAAATTAGACTGGGACTGAAATCACGCAGACGTGTACATGGCCACTCAGAGTTTCAACCGCCAGACGCGCTGTGCAGGATACATTTGTAGAAGGCTTTGAGACGGTACACAGCAAGCGCTGGCTCTATGGCTATTGGAGATAGCGTGGGATTGTCCACATGCTTATCCATATGGTGGGTGACGACAGGCTCTACCTGTGATTCTCTCCAGTCACTCAGCACGTGAGGCGGGGCCGGTCTGTGACTGAGCGTGCGTGTCAAGGTACCTGAGGTGGTATAAAGGATGCCTGTTCAGAGGGGAATCAGAAGAGCTGCTTCTCTACTCATCTGCTAAAATGAACACCCTTCTCGCTGTAGTCCTTCTGGCCGTAGGCCTCTCTGCTGGTGAGTAGCAATGATACAAGAGAGCGTCAGACATTATACACATTTCTAAACTTTTTTATGTGGGTTTTAACTTCATCCGTGTGTGTGTGTGTGTGTGTGTGTGTGTGTGTGTGTGTGTGTGTCAGCTCATTCTATGCCTAGTAAGGCACTTAATCAGTTCAGAAAGATGATCCTGTGCATGATGCCTGATAGCTGGCCTGTTGTAGACTACACTGACTACGGCTGCTACTGCGGCTTAGGAGGTTCTGGAACCCCCGTGGACGAGCTGGACAGGTCAGGGCCACTGCCTCTTCTACCAACACACCAAAGGAAAGGATTTCCTTAAAGTTTCAATATTTCTGTAAACATCATACATAGACTTTCTCTGAGTTGTGAAACTGCTCTGGTTTTAAGATTTTTTTAGGTTCAACCTCCTATTTCTTTGTTTTTGTATGACCGCCGGGCGGTGGTTTAGTTGCTGCCAGGTGCATGACCAGTGTTACCGTGATTCCAAGCAGCACAGTGAGTGCTGGCCCATCCTGGACAACCCTTACACTGAGCTCTACCACTACACCTGTGACAAGCCAAACAAGAAGCTCACCTGCACAAGTGAGCTCTCCACCACACACCTCTCTGCATTGTCTTTTATGAAAGGAAAAAAAACATGTTTTTCTATGGGAAACTCCCACGGATAAGTGATGCTTGTACGAACCTAATCTTTTTTTTCGGCCTGTTATCTGTTTCTTGTCTCTCTCCCACCCCCTCTGCTCAGGCAAGAACGACGAGTGTGAGAAGTTCATTTGCGAGTGTGACAGGAAGGCGGCTGAGTGCTTTGCCAGGTCCTCCTGGAACCCCGAGAATAACCACGTATCCAGCGACCGCTGCAAATAAATACCTGAGACAACTACCACTAAAACTAAAGCTCATCTTCACACACACACACACACACACACACACACACACACACACACACACACGCCATTTCCATTGATTAACATTAATGTTAGGAACCTGGATACAATCCCTGCTGGTCAGCTCACCCTGTGCTGTTCCTAAATCAAATAGTTATGGTTCATGACGTTTTTTTTGTGTGGTATTAAGTGGCATTTGAGAAAAGTGAAAAAGTACTTGTTCCCAGTATTGATTAGATCAGCTTATTTCTCAATCTGTCATACAGTATCTAATTTCTGAACAATAAATAACAATAACAATAAATCCAAGATGAAAAAAATTGTGTTTGAGTATTGTCATTTTATCCAAGCTTAAAGCTCTGGTAGGCAATTGGGAATTTTAGTGTCCAAATACTTTTTAGCCCCTCCCTTGGAGAAGAATAGCTACCCTTCCTGATGGAGAACCAAGTACTTCTGGGCACCAATATAAATCCTGCTTTCAAAAAGAGCAAGTTTAACTAGCAACTGGACAAGTGCACTTTTATTTCCACATATCAGTGTAATGTATATTTCTACTGGTGTATAGCCAATTGAGAAAAAATCTGATCTTTAAAAACACATTAGTGTTTTTTCAAGGATCTATCTACTCCAGCTTCCATGTTATCATTAGTCTGAAGTGAGGATGTGTAGATAATTTCACAATAGATACCATTAGAGGGAGCCATAGCCTACACTACAGCTGGTGATGATGATCTATGCAAAACCATAATTCATGTGGCATTTTGCCAAAAGAGGAAAGGTTAACACCTATCAATAAATTGGTAATTCAATCTAACAGTTCAAATAATGTATATGTTTTCAAAGATAAAGCTAGCACATAGCTTACCTTGCACAACCAGCTGTGTGGAATCGATTGGCCTCTGAAAAGCCTATTTGACTCATTATTCACGCTGAAAGAGTTCTGCCTGTAGCCTTGGACAAGTGCAGACATTTCAGTTTGAAACACTTGTGAAAACATTTATTTACTTCCTTTCAGAATGGGACATTTGCAAAATAATTTTCCCTACAGGATGGTTTCATACTAACTATGGCTGAAGTGAAGGGTAGATGATTGTTGGGTTTCCTTATGGTCACTGGCCACGGGACACTGGTTAGGGTGTAATAAAGAGGGTTTGTCTCGGGAGCCATGGCCTAAACTACACCTGGTGATGCAAAACCATAATTCATGTGTCATTGCACCAAAGCAGATAAAATAAACAGCCATTAATAAATTGGTCATTCGATCTAACAGTTCAAATAACGTATATGTTTTCAAAGATAAGCTAGCACATAGCTTACCTTTCTACCATGTATATCCCAGTGAAGTCAGCAGAGGTCTACATGTTCTTTTTCAGTAAGACCCAGGGAGAGTATTCTCAGAAATAGGGCCCCCTCAGAGCAGCTATCCAGTACTACCACATTCAGGCTCTGTTTAGGCCTCAGGGGCACGGGAGAGAGATATCGGAACATTTTAAGCAACAAAATCTCTTGTGCAACGCTGCTGCTGTGGATTGGAATGTCTTGTACAGAACTGTAGGCATGGGAGAAAGACCTCAGGTAGGACACGAACCAAGATCTCCAACCAGCTGTGGGGAATAGACTGGCCTGTGAAAAGCATATTTGACTCATTGTTCATGCCAAATAATTGTGCCCATGGCCTTGGACAAGTGGAGACATTTCAGTTTGAAACACTTCTAGAATATTGCATAATAGAGAACTGAGTAGCTGCATCATATTAGATTACATTCTGCCAATACAACTTATGTAATGTCATTAATTTGTGTGCAGGCATGACAATAACTTTACCACAAAGTCCTCTTGAATGCCATGTGAAAAAAATCACGTATTTACTTCATATCAGAATGGGATTTGCAAAATAATTTTCACTACAGCATAGTTTAATACTAACGATGGCTGAAGTGAAGGGTAGATGATTGTTAGGTTTCGCTTTGGTCACTGGCCATGGGACACTGGTTAGGGTGTAACAGAGAGGGTTTGTCTCATTGCAATTTTTTTTTCTTGGAAATGGAAACAAGTCAGGAGTGAGGGTGTGTAGATATGAAACTGGTGACAGTGTTTAAGTGTGGAGCTTTGCAAGTGTAATGTTCTGGAAGGCAAAGGACAAGATATTAGACATACAAAGGAAATAAGTGCCAAACAACTGCACCATAAAGGATATTTAACTAAAATACAGAGCTAAACAATAGAGAGTGGGGTGGCTTGGGAATTAACTTAGATTGCGGTATGTGTAATGGTGGAGTATGCATGGAAGAGGATCTATGGGAGGAACAGGAAGATCTTGAGGAGTTTGATAAGTTCTTTCCAGCCTAGTAATGGATTTCGTGAGTTGTAGAATGAATTGGCGGTTGGTAGAACTTCCCTGTTCCAGCATCTTGAATTACCTCTGGCCCCATGGTCAGTGACAGGTTCCGGCTCGAAGGACCATGAAGTGAAGGGTAGATAATTGTTGGGTTTCCCCATGGTTATTGGCCATGGGACACTGGTTAGGGTGTAATGACGAGGTTTTGTCTTATTGCAGTAATCTATTCCTGGGAATGGAAACAAGTCAGGAGTGAAGGTGTGTAGACATGAAGCTGGTGAAAGTGTTTAAGTGTGGAGCTTTGCAAGTGTAATGTTCTGGAAGGCATAGGACAAGAGATTAGACATACAAAGGAAATAAGTGCCAAACAACTGAATAGTGGTGGGTTTAAAAGGAAATGGAAATGCTCCATAAAAGGATATTTAACTAAAATACAGTGCTAAACCATAACCACTAACAAACAATACATTCCAGTGACACTTACTTTGCTCTTAACACACACCAACATAAAAGGAGCCACCCCATGCTACATAAAGAGTGGATTGAAACTGCTGTGCTTCTCAAAGTGACTAATAAGTGGGGTATTGGTGCCAGCTGGTTACCCAGTACTGTGGAAAAGGGAGAACTCTGGGTGTGAGACGAAGGCGGTGGGACTACATTTGTGGTCTCTGTAACAATGGCATTTTGGGTTGTATTGTTGCAGTCACACATACTTCTTTAGGTTGTTCAATTTTAAACTATTGATCCAGTGATCTAAAATCACATTGACACTAAAAAGATCAAGTTTAAAGATTATATTAAAAATTAAAATGTTTTGAACTGTCCTTGAAAATTACATGTGTGTACTGTACTGTCTGTACATGTATATGCTCTTGCTGTTCTTTTCTTCTGCTGAGTCTATTAAGCAAAGGCCATTGTTCTTGAAGGACACTAACCTGAAAAAAGGGAGGGGATAAGAAAACAGACAGGACATTCTGGGGATGAATATAATACACTTTCACACGGCAGTCCCTTAACTACACCCACTATGACTACCCTAGCATGTAAACACAGGCTCTGGTGTTGCCTTAGTTACCACCGGCCTGCCAAAGCACCCACTCAAATGTGTCTCCACCATTTTGCCAGAGGCTGTACAGCCTTACTAAGGTATTCAAAGGAAAAAGGACACACAGAGGTGTGTTGCAAGCGGTTTCTTGGAGGTGACATGACAAACTGCACCGCCTGGAAAACCTGTAATTCACTCTCTCCCATTGACATGCATGATGCGTCTTAGGAAAATACTTTCATTGTCTACAGGGACTGACGACTTTTTTCAAGAACAGCATATCCTCCGATGAACTTCACGGAGCTCGGGAGCTTTTGCATGCATGACAAATACAGAAAAGCAACAGGGGTACTCTTTGTGGTTAAAGTGAGAGTCGCGACCTCCAGAACCAACAAAAGAAGATCTGTGACCCGTAGTGAAATGATAGCTTTAATCACATATTGGCAATGAAAATGAGTACTGGCTCGTGATGGGTCCAGTAACAGCCCCCAGAGGTTTTTGAGGGTTCACAGCGGGCAGCCCAGACTTAGGGTTGTGTTAGTAGTGCCTATCATTACGGGGCCAACTATTTGCCAATGAGCAAATTGTCACAGACCCTGTGCCGGTTTGCTGATTGTGATCCCTTGGTGCAGCCCCAACTGGGTCTCACCAAGGCCAGTTCAGCCTTGCTAACTGAGTTCATACCAGGTTGGGATTACATTTTTTTCTGTTCAATGATTAAACTGTTCAAACATGTTCATGTGAATGTGGTTCAGCTACTCATCTTTGGGCAATGCAACCATATAAATCTAGGGATTAAGGTTCATTTCGAGGACAAGCTCATTCTTCATCTTTACGAGTATTGTGGACCCTATGCATCACATATGCATCCTTATAAAGACAATGTAATGGTCTTTAAATATTTTTAATTCGTGCAGAATTCACGTTTGTTTATTGTTAGTTTATTCTTTTTTATTTTTAGATCCAACTTTCTTTCAAAGAAAAGTTGCTTTGAAAAACACACACTAGAACACTTTGACAAACAAACAATTTCAGAGTGGTTAGAATGACACAAAGATAGGTTTAGATTTATAAAATAAACACTGCTTCATGTGTCGACATTTGTGTTTGTGTTCTATCCTGTCAGTCAGGTAACGTTAGTGGAAGCAGCGGCCGTCTGAGAATGAGAGCTAGAGGTAAGCTGTTTTCTCGGTTCTGGCTGCTGTCTCGGCCTCTACGCACTGTTGAAATCCAGTCTGAGTAGGCTGGATCAGTCGTATTATCTGTGCCAGAGATCCTGTGGTCGCCCCACCCTACGAAAAGATTTAGAAAATGGTGTTGTGTCAAAAAGGTTGAAATGTAGCAGGGTGGGGTGCTGGGCTTGGCAGCTTCTCCCTGCTGAATTGTGAATCATGTGACCTAGTTTTCGTGTCAAGTATATCCCATGTCTGGCGGTCCCACTCAAAAATTTGATACAGACACAAAAGTAATTACATTCATTCATTTATTCACACAGTGTAATACTGTTATTTCACATTTCTCTTCTTAATACACAGGATATGCCATAGCAATATCCATAGCGAAGTTAGTGAACCGTTAAAAAGAAACTCAAATTCTCCAGGGTTGTAAATCAATGCGTGTCATTTCAATAAATATAACATGAGTCAAATAATCACAATCATCACACATGGTATTGAACAGTGTCCATAGGACGACCTCCGTGCAAACAGTCTATGGGGAAGCAGAAGCCCTCTATAGTCTCCCTGAGCTCTGGTCGATCATCATGTCAGGGGAGATGTCCGTGTAGTTCTTCACTCTGCTCCTTGCACGGGGCCGATGGAGGGTGCGGCTGGGACTGCGGCGGGACAGTGACTTTGGAATGGTCTTGGAGCCTTCGCTTTCCATCCACACGCTGTCGCTCTGCCCTCCGTTGTGGTTCCACTGGGCTGGTGGTCCCGAGCTGGGCCTGGAAAACACGCGGAACTCCAGCCGCTCGTTGGGATCCAGGTGTTGAGGCAGCGCCACGTCGAACGCGAACAAGTCCGTCTCCTGGTCTCCGTAGCCCGGCGGCAGGAGGACGCAGGAGAAGTCGCGGTGGCTCCGCCAGGAGTTCCAGGTCACCCTCACGTACACGGCCTTTGGAAGGCCGACGTTAAAGACTCTCACCGTGCCGCTCAGGGAGAGCTCGCTTATAAAGCAGCTCTCCAGCTGCACCAGGTCGTCCAGAGGGCGGCCACTGTAGGTCTTAGAGCTCACTGTAGGTGGTGGGAAAGCCAGCATGGAAACCTGAGAGCCCAAGGAGGGCCACTGCTGCACCTGGGCACCGGTTGGGGAAGGGGCTCTAAAAAAATTTAATGTTGGGGAGGGTGATGATAGTTGTGTAGGGGAAGGGGAAGCTACCAGTGCAGGGTGGGGGATCTCCGGGATAAAAAAGCGCACGGCAGTGAGGGCTAATCCCATGGCATCGGCAAATACCACGCGTTTTTTCTTGAGGCCGCTGGAATCCCTTCGGAAACAGCCCTGGCGCTCGGATGAAGAAGATGAAGAGGATGAGGCACAGCTAGGGCTGACCCTGGTCAGTGTGCAGTCTCTGGACTGGTTGCAAGGTTGCGCGATGGTGATCCTAGGAGACATGCCTAGCAGGTGATAGAGTGGCTCGGTCTGGCACAGACTGAGCGCAGCAGGCATCACCGACTGCAGGGGGCCGCTTCCTAACGCATGCAGCAATCTGAGGAGAGACACACCAAAGAAGGTATGTTAAATAACAGGTGCTGTATCAACTCCAAATGACAGAACAGTTAGATCAAACCCCTGCTCAGTGGACTAAGGCAAACATGCAAAGGTTAAACAATAGCCAACTTACTTTGTGCTATTCATTTTCTGCAAGTCTTATGCCTCGGTTGGTAACAGCAAGTAGTCTAGTCAAGGATCTAGAACCTTGGTAAAATATAATAATAAAGGAGTTATTAATTCGCATAGGTATTTTCAGACGTAGCACATTCTAATATACGAAACGTAAAAAAAGAATCCTAAAAATAAAACTACTATTTCAAGACAACAGCTACAGCTTTTAAACCAAAAGTATCAACTATCTCAAAGTTATAAACGAGATAACTTACAATCACTGATTTTTAAAATCCCATAAGTCCATCAGAAAACTTTTCTTTGTGGAACGATGGAGGCTAATTCAATGTTCTATCGCTACACGGTGTTGGTTTTCTTGCAGGCTTCCAGTCTACTATATTAACTATAAGCTTTCACTTGTTCGGTAACTTTGTGAGGGATCCATCCCCGCAGACCTCACTTTATGGTCTCGAGAAGCCTACGTAGTTACGTCTGTAATGTACTTTCGGTACGCCCCACCTGCTCCGTGGTGTACTACCTGTGCAGTCAATTTGTCCAGTGCTAAACTCGTTTTGTTTCCTGTTGGATGATGATGGACTGATGTGGGTGGTAGCCTACCAATAATTAGTGAGTGACTTTTGTGTTGTCTATGCTAAATAAAGGCAACATCGCGCTTAATATCAACAGGCAAGTATTTTAATTACTACTATAGTACTGACATGTACAAAGTTGGCTACGGGAGTTTAGATCAAATAAACGGGTAAATCTGGCCTACCGATTATTATTATCATAGACTACAATACATGGCCATCTCAGTGATTTTCTCGAAAATCCGTTGAACTCCATCAGTGAATTAATTGATGTTGATTACTGCACGTTTACATAACATTTTGATGTGATTGTTATAATTTAGTTTGCATCTGGGTTCTCCCATGTGAGGCTTACCTTTTGGTGCCAAATGAAATAAGTTGCGCAAAATTGCCCCATTGAACATGGTATGTTAATATTAACGATTCAAGACACAGGATTATATATTTTTTCTATTATTATTATTATTGTATTTGTGTTATTATAATCACCAATAATAATAATAATAATAATAATAAAACAATTGTTTTCTAGTAAACATTGTTTTGCGTTTAACTCCACATGTGGATTCCCAAAAGCCATATCGGGAGCTCTTGCTTTGTTGTGTGTCGCGTTACATGGCACTCCAATAGTTATTTCACTTGAACACAATTATTTATGATAACAATGCAAGACTGAAGCCTGAAGGCATTCAAACTCGCAAACAGGTTCAGATGAGGACGTGCAGCGCCCTTAGGGAGTGAACGTTTTCAGAACAGCCTGTGCTTCTACATTACTTTTTTTCTCTCTCTTAGCCCAAATAGGTGTGCCAAAACACCATATCCAAAAACTGTTTCCAAGATCATGGGTGGAAGTCATTTCAAGAACTGGACCATTCAAGCTTAACAGGGTCATGTATGACAGTGTAAAAAGAATAATACAAGTCTTGGTAACACAGGGAGGAAGTCCATGTTTTTATTGATAGTCATTTAGATGGGGTGTTTTAAATAGAAGAGGAATGAAGGGTTGTGTTGCGTAACACAAAACATTGACTGTTGAAATATTACTGCCATTATATTAAAATATAAGCTGATTCATTGTAATTTGAGAAACCAATGTGAATTATTCCTAATCTATACATAGATTAGTTTGTCAGAACAAGCCTTGTGTAATGGTGAAATATATATATTTTTTAAGGGTTTTCTGGCACAGAACATCAGGCCATTTACCGCAGGTTAGATTCATTTCAAATTGAAGAAGAACCACCAACGTGAATTTAAACTTTTTTCTCCATATCTAAAAGTACCATTAAGAGTGTCCGGCTAAATTAGGGACCACTTGAAGACCCAAAGGGTGCAGATAGTGTTGGCCAAAGATTTACAAAAAACTATATTTTAGAGTAAAATGTATATATATATATATTTTTTTTATTGTCACTGGAATATATTTGTGATACTGTTATACATTAATTTCTTCAAGTTTTGTTTGCTTAGCTGGCTCTTATCTCTAGACCAGACTGGCGTGGTTGTCAGGAGAGTCACAAGCTTGACATCATCATGTCTAATGCAGAAAGACTGTCGCTGGTGAGCTAACTACAGATGGGCACCGTGAGTAAGACATTTTTCTCCACTTGTCTGTCTACGTGTCTGTCTGTCTGTTTCCGTGTCTGTCTTTGCAGTTGTCTTACGACTACTCTTTCTCCTTGTCTGCTTACGGTGAGTCATCTCTCAACCCTGGCGCTGAAATAGTTATTGCTCTAAGTCCCCGGTGGTTAATACTTGGCAGGTAAAGAGCTAACTACATCAGAGAAGATATGCAGTGACTCCATATTGGCTAGAGCTAGTGTGCAGTGCCAATGAGGGTACTGATGTCATCTAGAAAATAATCTCCTTTGGTTTCCATTACTTGACGTTTCGGGATCAATCACCCAATGGCAACTTGATACTTAAAAGGTGTGGTGTGTTCCCACACCTTACCATGTAGGTCAAATGCAGACCAAACAATGTAGAAATATAGCTTTGTATCGAGGTGGTGAGGATCTCACAGCAAAGGGTATCACAAACAGGCAAAGTTATTGATCAATACAGAAATTGGAAGGGGAATTGACTGAAGTGGAGGAGCCCTGATGAGCCTCACTGGTTGTTCCAGCAAATGAGAACTGCACAATTAACAGAATGTATCTGTTTTGCCAAATCGATGGTCCACACGACCAAGTAATCTGCATTGATTGCACAGTTGATTACTAGGCGGTTTTTCGCATTAAAATGATTGATTTATCTGAGCCATACACCAAATTACAACTTATTGACCATTTGAAAATAAATGTATGTTTGTGTGAGAATGTATGTTTGTGTGTGTGTGTGTGTGTGTGTGTGTGTGAAGGTGAAACCATCAATATTCTAAAAAGCGGCCACCAGGGTTTCTTGATTCTTGGAAGACTCACCCAGGTACATTCTTCAATGGACAACGATTATAACAGTATGACGTCTAAATGATTCTTTGGAACATGTAAGTGCATTTCCCGCCACTTGATGGCACTGGAACATCAGCTTTTGCAGTACAAAACAATACAGCAACCTTTTCATCGGCTCCACAAACAGTGTACACAAGGAAACCAAAACATGTCACCTTTCCAAAACGGATAGTCTAACCAAAACAGGAATTCCTGCATCTCATTTGTACTCACACATCTAGCTTCTGACCAGGTAGTCCATAAAAACTCCCTCGGAATGTTTTCAACCAACACACAACCCATAAATTCACCCTTCCAAAAGTAAATGATGTGCCTTGCCAAGCAGGGGCTGACAGCTGGAAGCTAGGGCAGAGCCACTGCCAACATTTGGAAGGATGCAGCACTCTGGCACATGGGGTTTTTCTGTGCACATGAGCTCAGGCATGTGGGCAAGCCCACACACACACACACACACACACACACACACGCAAACACACACACACACACACACACACACACACAGACACAGCAGCAAAAAAACTGTTAATAAAACCTGATTTCCAGAAATGTTTCAGATGACATGTTTCACGCTGACATTTAGAGTGCTGATTTAAATTCCAGCTAGCATAGTTAGTCCACAGCTGATAGTGATTCTCATAGATGGGAATTGGCATACACCATATTTGTACGGTTTATAACCCAACAATCTAATTGATTTCCTGTTATATTGACACTTGGAAACAAAAACACAAAACAAATCTTAACCCTAACACTTTTTGAATCAATACCTTTAATATAGTCTTATTTCTTCCAAGCAATTCTTGATACAATGCTGAAAACCTACAACCTTCTACTGGCCTCATCTTAATCATGGTGTGTCATGGAAACTGCCTCTACGCTTAGAGTATGGAATTACAAACCCTTATACACTATTGATGTCGTGAAAAGATGATTTATTGTGTTTCATCGATGTTACAACCATTGTTTTGACCAAGTCCGTGGCCATCGGGCTGACTGGCTCCCCAGCAGCCAGCCATTCGCTGTCACACTGTTCAGAAATAGAACAGGCTGCTCGGCTACACGGGAAAATAGTCCCCAGAGCAGCGATATAAAAATATCACTAGCAGATAATGAATCCTCTTCAATACCAGGTGAATTCCCAATTCCCAATGCCTTCAATCACCACAGACTGTCTGTGTTGCATCGTATGTGGACCCAGGGGATGTGGAGAAGGCTTGCGGGAGTCATCCAATGCATGTAATGATTCAACAGCTGAAATCAAGCACCCGGGCGCTCGCCACACATTGGTCATGTGGTTGTTTGTGAATCATCAGCACCTTCATTTTGTGGTTCTCATCACATGAAGAGAGGAGAATACGCTACGCTAATTGTACAGCAGCTGAAACCAGGCGTTTATACTTGTTGAACACTGCTGTCCAGTCAAATATGATGTTTTAATGCTCAGCGGGATGTAAGATATGTCAATATTTATATGCATTTATTTATATGTGTTCACGAACTGTTATTGGGTGAGTTGTAATGTGATTAGCCTGTCTAATATCTCAACAGTTCTTGCTTTGGAAACCCGTTGTTGCCGTCTCGACAGCCGAAATTTAAAAGAGGGAGAGTACATCAGCTATGCACTCTGGGAAATCAGAAGCTCAGTCCCCAGAGTTCCGTCTCACTCCATCATTCTCTGTGATGAGGCGCCTGTTTGATCTCTCCCTCTTTTTCTCCATTTTCTCCTGCTCATTTATTTTGTGCAGATTTTCGCCCGCAAAATGTTCTTGGTCACCACCAGAAATGTAGTGCAGAGGTCAGAAACCCTCAAAGGAGATGGTCCTTTGCTTATCTCTTGTGATATAAGACCTTGATTCCCCCATTTGCTTGCTAATGGAAACCTAATTCATTCATAACGGTTAGTAGTGAAAAGTGTGCTTTGCGTCGAATCAGTCGTTGTGTTTGATGTTTGATAGAAAGATTAAGGTTCTCAATTCAATGTTATAGCTCTAATTTGAATGATTTTGATGGCTTTAAAATGTAACATTTGGATGGGCATGTGATTTACAATATTATGTAAGATTTTCAGTGAGTCCGATGCCCAACATCCAAGCCAACTTTACAAACCATGACAGAATGATCAGCTGTCAAACTTGCACAGACGCTGTCAACCAAATGTTAGCTCAGTCAGTTGGTAAACAATTGTTCTGTGGACTGTGATTGAAGGAGAAACAAATATCTACGAGACCAGACTAAACAAGATGAAGTGCTTTGGCTGTGACATTTAACAACAATGACCTGATCATGTTTGGACAGCCCGCATGATGTACAGTATTGGTGCACCCCCTCCAGGCTGGTTGTCCAACATTCTGGAATTCAGCTGCATTGCTTCTGGTATGCAAACAGCATGACTATTGGATTTGAGAGAAAATCTTTGAGTTACATGGAGTTATTGTAACTATTCTGGAGGGACGTGAGTGGGAACTACACCATTTCCGTGATTTAGAAAAGCTACAAAGATGATACAAAAATATCAGGAAGAGAAGAGAGACCTATAGGTCGTGAGTGTATAACGTGAGTTTTAGCACAGTTCCCATGCTGATCAACACATTGACGTGGCCAATGAAGCCCGTTCTTGTTATCTCCTTATGAATCTCATTGTTTCTTGTTATCTCCTTATGAATCTCATTGTTTCTTGTTATCTCCTTATGAATCTCATTGTTTCTTGTTATCTCCTTATGAATCTCATTGTTTCGACCCAATCAGCCACAGGCAAATGTTTTTTTCTGACCATGAATATTTTATCATCAAATGAATTGCCCTAAAGAAATGGACAGGGCCTGAGATTCGGTTTTGATTTGAGATTAAACTATCAAGAAATCAATTTCTTGGGTTTTGAATAATGCAGGGTTTAATGAGAAACGGTGCGAGGGACAGAGGTTATTACATTTTTGGGTGGAGATGGGGTGATGGAAAAGGGTGTGGAAGGCATGCCAGTCAAACAGCAACCTAAACCACCACAATCCATATGAAAAATGAGCTGGGAGACAAATTATTGACCAAGCAGTCTTGATTAGTTGGCATTAGCCAGGCCATCAGACGTTTTTTGGGATGACTTGCAAAAAGCCATCAAGCATGGGACATTTTTATTGCAGTGCTGCTTTATTGTTTTTCTCCAAAGGGAAGTTGAATAAATCTGGTCAAATACACTGAGGCAACATTTTCTGTTTAATTTTTGGTCTAACTGCTCTGTGAAAGGCTTTCACGCTCTTAATGCAGAAATCTTTCTTCAATCTTTTAATCCTACCAACAACCTCGAAATGTTGATGCGCACCCCACATTTTAGAAGAGGGATTGCTTGAAAAAAAAAAAAAAGAAAAATAACAAAGATTGGTTCTTTCTGACAGATCAAAAAGAAAAGACAAGGCGCCGAGCAGAGGGAAGAAAATTCTCTTTTAACGGCTGTTCTGCCCTGTCTCCCGGGTGACCAGCCTATCAACTGGCCATTGCGTTGAGGACAGCACTCCCTGGGCACTGGATACAATCAGGGCCTAGACTTTCCATCCCAAAGCACTCTCACTGGTCTAATAAAGACTTAACAGAGGTCAAGTGGCCCAGGGAAGGCTCTCTGAGTCGGATACATCTGCATTACCTTCTCAGCTCTGCCAGGGGAAGGCGCTGCACCAAGCTGTGCTACTGCAGGAGACATGTTCGGTTTTGATGTTGCTCTCTATATCTCGTCCCACTCACTGCTCCTGCTGGGTTTCTCCGCCCACAATCCTCATTGTGGTTTCTTTTCCCAGCTGTATCTCTATCGGTATCTCTCCCTCTCTTTCCTCCCACTCCCCGCGCTTTTCCTCCAAATTTCTGTCCTGGTTTCACATTCCACCGTCTAATCGGTTACTTTCTTAGTTAGTTCATGTGGCTGGAACACACACTGGCTTTCTATAGAGTAGAGTTTAAGGAACCCAATACCTTTGGGGAGTTTTGCCGACTCATCGTCATTTGTGGCTCAACTTCTGACCTTTCAGGAGTCGCACTCTGCTGGCGTTCCCGCCAACCCACTGAGCCTACAGTGATTAGATAAGTGGGGAGAGGAGGCCTGGAAGCCCTTGTGGAGCCTGAGTGTGAACAGAAGAATTAGGAACGAAGCTAAGGAACAGTCAGGAAAATAAGACTGACAAGGAGTGTTGACACATCATCAAACTACGACTGATTGCTGGAATAATTGCTTTGCACCTAATTATATTACAATGCCCTCATGGGTGGGTATTTGACTGAGGGTGAATGTATGTGTGTGTGTGTGTGTGTGTGTGTGTGTGTGTGTGTGTGTGTGTCTGGGGGGGGGGGGGGGTTGTGTGTGTGTGGGTGTGTGTGTGCGTGTCTAGAGTTGTTAAGGGGTGCTCGCGTAGTGCGCGTCTTGGAGAAAGAGAGGGGACATTTGCACTTGGGAAACCGCCATGTTTTTTCTTGAGGGGATTCGATCAAACTCGCCGACGCCATTCTACACCGCACAATTTAATTTCAGAAGTTTACAATCACGTTAGGGAGCCAGAGCGAGGGGAGGGGAGAGATAGGAGGAGGCGCTGGAAGGGCAACCTGGTGTTTTTGTTCAGAGCTGCTGATAAGACGGCAGGCTCTAAGTGAGCTAAATGAGAAATAGCGCCAGCACAGCTGTTGTTCCATTAAGGGCCCCCCAGAGGAGGCTTTAGATGAGGTCCGCGAGGAGCAGAGATGGGCATTGTGCCAGCCCAACTCGCTGCATCTGCTACTGACTCCAGCCTTTTATGTGGTGACTGAGACTTTCATCTGGTGAAGAAGCCTAGTACTGTTGATTTTGTTTTCTATTCATCACTCTCTCCTGAGTCTGAATGCACTCTAAATCACACAGGCACCTTGGCTCCGACTAGTTACTGCCTCAAGAGTCATTTTTACTTCCTCTTCCATTTCCTAATGCTGATGCCAGTGGTAAAGCTCAAAACTCAACCGCCATACGATAATTTTGACACTATATTATTTTATCCTGCAGCTGTTGCTATGGAAACTTTGTCCTGAGCACTGGCCGGCGGACCTGAGAAGGTTTCTGAGACAAGGTTGAGAGAAGCTGGGTGCTGGTCGGGAAAGAAAAGACAGACGTAAATAGATCCTGAAATAGGGAGGCAGAGAGTCAAGCGTTCCTTTTGAGTGCGTCAAGGCTTGATAGTTCCATGTAAGTACACCAGATGCTCCAAATCAGCATCTATTGACAGACTACAAAATGCATATAATAAGAGGGTAGGTTTGTTTCCTGTTCCTTTCATTACGTTTCGAAACGAGACCGTCTAAAAGAGGCAAGAAGTCGTAGGCTAGTAATGGACTCCTTCCTAAATGATATGCAAAGAGCAGCAAACATCTAAAAGTACTGGGTTAGGTAAAGGACATAAATCATGTGTTCTATGTCCATTAAGTACATTTTCTAGCCATGTCGCCCTTTTTACACAAATGAAACATTTATAATATTGTGAGCTCAGTGTGAGCACCGAGAGAATGACATAAATATTATAGCCTTTCAACAAAGTCTCTGCAGTATTTCGTGAGATGAGGATGACGTATTTTATGTTTTTGTAGATTATAGTACTTCTGTTTTGCACATTTGTTCTGGATGAAGGATTTCTTGAGGAGCCAAAAGAGACCGTGCACCATTTTAGTTTGTTTAAGGTTCATCAAAAAAAACAAAGCATGAGTTGTAAAAACGCATAATTCATAATTCATTGTTTGTCTCATTTCTCCCCCCTTTTATTTTAGGAAAAAGTGAACTGTATTTCTGCAGCCTGTACATCATGCATTTCACTTTTACCCAGCAGTTTCTCTCATTTCTAATGACGTTGTTTCTTTCCTTTTTAAAAGCATGGTTCCCCTGTGAATGTGGCTAAAACCCTGCCCATGCAGAACGGCAGTAACCAGTGACAGATTCCTGAGCTTAGACCTTCGCAATTTCTTGCCTGCTGGAGTTATTTGCTTTTCTACAGGTTGCCACAATGGCAATGCACTTGGGTTTAAGCTGGCTGCTTGAATTTCCTCTGTCAAAAGCATTGCGAAGACACTGTGCTGTACCCATGGCTCCCCTCTTCCTCTGAATCATTTGAGAGTTTTCTTCCACCAAGGGCAGATCTATCTAGATAGAACAGGCTCTTGTATCTCTACCAATCTCTGCTTTCTCAAGGTTGAGTGAGGGCCAAAAACAAATGCTATGTCTAATTCAACAGCAGACTGGAAAATTGCCTTTTATTCCCCGCTCCCCAGTCACACTCTCCCGTCTCACTTTCACAGTTATCCTGTCTGCTCTCTTTTTGCTGACACACGTGGCCTCCTGCTGTTTTCTAGGTATATCTTCTCTGACTGCAAACCAATTATTTGTCTCCAAAACCCACACGTGACTGCATTGGGCGGGGAGGGGGGGTTGAAATGACAACAATTTATGTTAAGCCTGGAGGTCCTCTGCTTTGAGCATGGTGGTGTGAGGGCCCCAGTGTTGGGAGTGTGATTGGACCGACTTGCCTCTCCCTGAGCGGGGGGGGGGGGATCACACAGACAGACAGAGCCCTGCCGGGGATTAGCCACTGTGATAGGGGGGTTTTCAGCCGAGAGCCAGGATAGACCCAGATCGGGAGTGATAGGGCGCCAGGGGTAAACTCCAGACGGGGCGAACAGGGATTTAGCTTACCAGATCTTGAAATACGACCATTTCCTACGGTCGTTGAGTCAAGTACCTCCGGCGGGGATTTGGCTCTCCGCTTTGGAAGAGGTGGCGCGGTCGTCACGAACGCCGCTCCTCCCTGGTGAGCGAGGGGGCGGCCTGGAGACCGAGGGACTGATGCAGACGAGATCGAGACGGCGGCGACAGGGAGGGGCGCGGAGGTAAACGCACCGGGTGTCCGCGTTGGGCTCGGAGGCAGCCGTTGCCTGAGCCACCCCGGCGCCCCGTCCGTGCTCGCCTTGCGACGCGTCGGAGAGAGCGTCGCCGCATCCAGGCCTGTCCGTGTTTGGAATGCAGCGGCTCCCCGAGCTGAGGGGCGGGCTGGGCCGGCAGGGGGGTGGGGTGGGGGTGGGGGTGGGGGGGGGTGGGGGGGCTGGACAGATGGAGAGGGAGAGTGAAACCGGAGCTCGCAGGAGATGAGCTCGCATCTGCCTCTCATGGGCTCAAGCCCACAGACGTTGAGGGATTACAGGCAGCTGGTGAAGAGGGGTCAGGGTGACCATCTTTTAAATAATCTTTAACCTCCTGGTTGTGTGAGAAGTGTAGTTGGCAGGGTGGGTGCCTGGCCCGGTGTGACACCGGGGAGCAGGGTCAGCCGGTGGCCTGCTGAAACGGGGTGGTGGAGCTGAGAAGGCCATGGGCACAGAAGCACAGCGTCCGCTGTGCCTAAGCTATGGTTTTCCTGCTCTGAATCGGATTGATGTACTGTAATTGCAGGTGGATAGGGTCTGTCTCTCTCTCTGTCTCTCTCTCTGTCTCTCTCTCTCTCTCTCTCTCTCTCTCTCTCTCGGACGAACACTCACAACCAAACACAAACTCCCTCTTTGCTCACCCACCGTTCCCCACTGAACTGCACGCTCGCCCTGTTGACCTTGAGCACGTGACACAGACGTACCTACCACAAATTGCCCTTGGATGAGCCGGCGTCTTCGACGCTACTTTGTCTCCACCAGCAGTTTACCTTTCCTTTTTTTTCTCTCCAGGGCTCGCGCTGAATAGGAGAGGTGACCCTGATTTCAGCTCCCACAGGGCCAGCCTCCTCTAAGCCGTCGAATAGATCTCTGTCTCATTGCGCTCTCTCCCAGGACCAATGGGCCGAAGCCCCACCGAAGGTTGTCCCTGACTACAATGGCCGCGGACCGAAGAGAGTTTACTTTGAAGTGGACACGCACACAATCAATTATAATGGGCATCTCAACGGGAAGGCAGGGCATTCATCCAGGACCATATCAGGCCCCGCTTAATGAGGTCGTTCTGTGTTCGCCTCAGCGTCTGACCCGTCCTTTCATAATCGTCTCTGATGGTTGATTATCAACCATATTAAACGAGCCCTCTGCGAGTGGGTCAAGCAGATGCATCGACCTTCAGACGGCGTGAACCGCAGCCTGCCGCCGTGACGGCCTCTCACTCGGGGGAAGTCGATACGCGTCCACTCGGCGTTAGAGGAGATCCATCGGTCGGCCAGATAGCCAGATTGATCCAGCGCTTTCCCTCCTTAACCCCGAGCCAAACGGCCATGGCCCTCGGTATCCACCGTGACCCTGTGAACCCGGGGACCTGGACTCTCCACCCGAGCTTTTTAATTGGCTGTCTCCTTCCCATTCCAATTACAGTAGCTGTGGCCGCAAAGTCCAATGGACTGCCTCTGCCATTGGACTGGGAAAGGACAGGTGAATCAGACAGATGAATGAGCAGGGTTGGGATCGTGTGTTCCGCTGGACCACAATTGGCGTGAGGGAGGACGGAGGGGAAGAGCGATGAGGCGAAATATATGCAGAGAGAAGGAGAGAATAAGCAACAGAGAGCCAGAGAAGGGTAAGGAAAGAGGGGTGGATGAAAGGAGAAATGAATAAGTGCGGGTAGCCCGTGAGTCATCTGATCAGATAGACGGGTTCCTGTCACACGCACACGTAAACACACACACACACACAC
Organism: Aplochiton taeniatus; assembly: GCA_017639675.1. Taxonomy (NCBI): domain Eukaryota; kingdom Metazoa; phylum Chordata; class Actinopteri; order Galaxiiformes; family Galaxiidae; genus Aplochiton; species Aplochiton taeniatus. Next base: position 23,668,575 of record CM030172.1, on the reverse strand, counting down.
ACACACACACACACACACACACAGGCACACACACACACGCACACACACATAGACTGTCAGTGCAGGAGCAGGGTAGGCCTGATGGATTTGTCTGATAGATGAGTGGACGCATGGAGCAGCGGCCCCAGCTGCTAGGCTTAATGAAATGTGTCCCACTACAAGATGGAGCACTCTGATTTAAACACAGGCCGCGGTGCTATTCCTCTCGCCCCCTAATACAAGCTGAGAGAGGAGCCGCCATCATCAGCCCCCTCTCTGTTTGTCTTCTCATTTCCCAGTCAGCTTTTTCATCCAGGAGCCATCCACTATCACCTCTTGTCTTAGCCGCCAATGAATAGTCTCTCATTCCTCAGGCCTTGTAGATCAAAGGCTCGTAAAACTGAATCAAAAGCATGTTTCGTTTTCTTTGTATGTAACCTTTGCTGTCTCCACTGCTTCTTCAACAAGTGTCAACATGTTCTAGTCGGTTAATTTAGGCTGTATTTATAAGCCCAAAATCACGGTTTAATGTGTTTAAGGATACATAATTCAACAGCTGATTTGTTGAATGCAGAGTTGAAAATGACCAGACTTCTTCCACACAGAAAAAGTAACTGTCAACAACGGCCTCCGCACAGCAACTGCGGTTTACAGCTAAAACAAACACCAAAAGATATTCTCCTCGTCCTGATCTTCGGCCGCTTGTCCTCTCCCACCCACGGCAGCCATCTTTCTAGGTGTCCCTTTCCATCTCCCTCATCCTCCGTCTCTGTTTGTCCCTGGTCTCCCGAGGCCCGGTAGTCCTGCTGTTCACCAGGGCGGGAGGCCAAGGAGAGTCCTCGTCAGCTAAGTGTTTACAAAGCTCTCCGCCATGTCAACAAGGACAAACTGTTTCTCTCCTTCTCTATCAGCCCTCTCCCTCCAACAAAGTGTTCAGGCTTTCTCCTGTAGGCCAGTTTGCTTCTCGACAATTCGTCACTTTCACTGTTTTTGCTGTGTGAGCGTGGTTGTGTGGATGAGTGGGGTTTCTTTTTTTTCAGGATCTGTATGAGTCACTCTCTCTCTCTCTCTCTCTCTCTCTCTATATATATATGTGTGTGTGTGTGTGTGTGTGTGTGTGTGTGTGTGTGTGTGTGTGTACTTGCCTAAAGCCCCACTTCCTCTCCGGAATAATTGATTTAACAAATTGCCGGCCGTGTTTCATTCAGAAGGAAGTGACAGGAGCGAAGCGGGGAGCGGGAGCCAGGAGATTAATTAGGAAACAAAGTTGTCTTCATGGAAATTAAATGTGTCCTCTGACGATAGCCTTCTATTCCCCCAGCCCTGCCAGGGTCCTGTCCCCAGGCGCTGACAAAGGCCTGGGAAGCCTCAAAAACATCACAGAAAAGACCTAGCTGTCTTGGCAAACTTGAGCCATGACAGAGCCCGCCCGGCACCCTCGCAGCTGTGGTGGCCAATCGCCGTCTCGCTGCAGCTTTCACGGGTTACGGGTTTCAGGCCACTGCATCCGAAGGCACTGAACCCTAGCGAAACAGCTGCTGCTGCTGCTGCTGAAAACAATGCAAAGTGTTTGCCTCCAGTGGCACAGATTTCGCTAGTATCGAGCCTCGCATAAAGAACGCCCCCTCAGATCCTGTGCAGTCAGCCCTTGCATAGCTTGCTCGCAGCCCGTACGTCTGCATAACAAGGTCCCATGAGGGATAAGTGAGCGCGGTATAGACGCCGATGGTGTCCATTACTTACGGTTTGTGTTTAAACAACAATGCCATGCAAGTGAGGAATTAACTGCTTTCAACAAGCGGTTTTTCTATAAATATTTATGCAGCTGCTTCACTGCTACTGTATAGCTGTAATTGTTTCCAAGCACAAAAATACTACACACAAAATACCCCAAATGGTAGGTTGCGAACAGAACATATTCGGTTCAGGTAATCCTATCCGGTTGAAGATGTAACAGGCTATCAACATACAAGCACACAGCCGCACATTATTTTGCTATATTGTTCACCCGACACTTCAATCTATTACATTGTTTTTTATGATTGCCTCGGGAACAATTGTTTCAAACACCTCTAATTTTACCTTGAATCCAGAAATGCATCGTCATACAATTGGCCATCACAAGAGGCAAAATCAATGGACAGGAAAATAGGCACGGCCTTCCTTCAAGTCTGTCCGCGTGCCCGTTTCAGGATGTTTAAGCTCCCTTGAGTCCAAAAGAAAGGAAACAAAGTCCCAATTAGTGAAATCATCATTACACCGTAATCATCTGGCGTGGCCCACCAAGGAATGAAATGAACATGGCGGGTTCAGTCATTCCCTGAGGGTCGTATGCTTTGCTTTGTCCGTCGCTTCTCTCTACTTCTCCCCGTTTACTTTACCTCTTTACATCCATGAGTTCTCCAATAGTTTGGGGGAAACACATGTAAGAATCTAGCGTGATTGTCTTGTTCAGTGACAAGTGACTGGCCAAAGGCCAACAGTTAGGCAAACATAGTTCCAGGGCTTTTTGTGCGCCTCTCTAAAATAAATAGTCCTTTATGCACTACACATATCACACGACTATTGAACGTGAATCGTGATGGAGCTCTCTGTGCGCTTCACCACTAATATCACGTAGTGTGGACTTGACAGGTGCTTCTTAAGGTCCTTTTCAAACAAACACAGACAACTTTATCAAGGACTCCGCTCCCAGCTCTGTTGAGAACGACTCAATTGCAAAGGTTTTAACAAAGGCTTTCCACTGTAATGATAGAAGACCATCCCACATGTTCCTCTTGAAATAGTTTGACTCTCTTTTACTTTTTCCTTCTCTGCCTAACAATAAGAAGGTTAAGGCTTAGAAGTGGATGTTACCAGATGGGATATTTGACACCTTACACCCAATATTTGATACAATCCACTGCCAAGCTGAGAAGAGCAAGGTTGAAGACAATGGTTGTACCATTCACTCTAGATATCTAAATATATCATGTGTTTATACGCTATGTAAACCCCAAATATCATCATACGGATTTTCACTTTTCATGGTGTAGGTAATAGACAAAAAAAAAATGAATTTCTCTTAAGTGTTTTTGATCTTTTAGAGTTAAAAAAAGAAACATAGAAATGTGCTTGACGTATATCCGGTCGATAAAATCAACAGATTCGACTTATAGGATATCAACAGCCAGGCAACACTCCAAGTTGAAATGCAATGTTCTGGTCAATATCATGACATTTTCCCTGGAAAGGGTAAAGACTGTCCATAATTGGTGCCGAGCTGAAGTAGACTTTTGGTCGACATTGTGAAATTGAATGGAAGAATAAGAGCACACTACAGATGGCTTTGAGAAAAGAGAACACATAATTGCAGTCACATTCCTTAATACACAAACTTTTCAAATACATTTCAGAAAGTTCTTCCCCCCCTTTCTATTCCGGAATCTCCTGGATACATCTCAAAGAAATAATTTTCCGTGGCAAGGTCTTATCTACCAGTTTTATCCTCTCTTTTCATTGGTCCACCTTCAAAGCTCCAGTGAACTAATTGTCATATCTAATTACAATATCACATTTCTCACCTAGCATATACGACACAAATATATACAAATGCTCACCAGATTATTGTAAAATATTTTGGCATAGCTCTGAATTCCTTTTTATTAGTGAACAGAAAATTCGTGGAAACCTATGAATAGGCATGGACATAGATTTGCGTTTGGGAGCACAATTCAAATAAATTCTAATTTGTTTGTATTGCACATTTCATACACATTGGCAATTAAATACGCTTTACACAAAGCAAGCAGATACATACACGTAAGAAATAAAATAAATAAAATACTTAAAACAATTGAATAAATACAATTAGAGAAACAAAATTGCTAAGAAGAAACAATTCAGCAAAATGCAATCGAAACAGACGTTTTTCATCTGGATTTAAGAGTAGTCGGGCTCGGAACGAGTCTCAGATCTTCTGGAAGTTGGTTCCAGCTATATGTTGCATAGTAGCTAAACGGATCCCCAATCAAACAGTTGGTGTCGTTAGATTAACAGCACTGTACATTCATATGCAGTTGCTATGAGCAACAAATCTATCGGGTTGCTCTCAAATCTCGAGGCACGCAAATAAAGGTTTGGCCAGCATCCACCCCTTCATGGTCTACTTTGGTCTTGGACTGGAAGGAGACCGAGAGTTAAGTCGAAGGCCCATCTCAGCGGGGGTGTCGACACTAATGCTCGTGTAACGCCACTCCACTCCGCCGTATTAAGTCAAACACGGAGGTCTAATACCACAGGATGAAGCGCTGTGCGCTCACTTACAGGGCTATGCTCCCACAGGATCACGGAGCCCAGGCGGCACACATTACATCTCAGCTGACTTGTGTGTGTGTGTGTGTGTGTGTGTGTGTGTGTGTGTGTGTGTGTGTGTGTGTGTGTGCGTGTGTGTGTTGGTGTCAAGGGATAGAGTGGAGGAGGAGGAGATACAGCGGCAGCCAAAACCCACAGCCTAAAGACTGTGATGTTGTTCATAGGGGCAGCGTGCCAACGAACATCTTTAATTGAGCCCCATGCTAATACAAATGTGGATGATATTATTATGGTCTGGATGAAGCTGGGGTGGGTGTTGTTTTTAAGGATCTTGCAGTCAGTTAATCTACCAGCCTCCAACCGCCGGCTAGATCACTTCAATGGCTCCTAAAATTGTTACCTAATCAAAACCACTCAGCACCTTGGTCCAAAAAACGGCCAACATTGTTCCGACACAATGCAAGCCATCATGCTCCGAAACCACTATGAGCGCCCTCCCGAATGATTGGCATTCGAGATGGGACAGACGCGGCTTCACGTGCACTTGATAAGTGCTCCCTTTGGCAACGCCATCATTGTTCGCCCAATTGGTTGCGCTCCGGCGAGGCCCCGGGAGAGATGAGCCTGCGACCGAGGTCTGCCTTCCGCAACCCTTCACTCTGGAGCACGTGGGAGTTAATCGCATGGCTGTTCAAGAGGCGCCATGGGGTAGCGGGGCTATGTACCTTCGCACATGCGTGTGTGAGTGTGTGCGCGCGCTGTGGGGAGGGGGTGACAGAATGTGCGAGTTGCCTCTCTCATCAGTGGCACACGGTAGGGCGGAGGAGGGCTGTAGAAGGACCCTTGCCTTCAGGCTCCCCTTCGGGCTATTTATAAACACCAATTACCAGCCTTCCTTTGCTCGTGCCCTTCATGACTTTGCTGACCCCACTGTCCCACGCTCCTCTAGTCCTTCATCATGTCTACTAAACTGGTCTAGTCCTTTGAGGTCTTTGGCCTTTGCAAACAAAAGGAGGTGGGTCTAAGTGCATCGGTCAATTTACGTTCCTCAGCCGACATGCCTTCTCGAGTGTAAACTTTTAAAAGGTTCGCGTCAAAGATATTTGCCACGCTTTGGACACCTTCGACTGACATCTCGTATTCCCGGGGGCGGGGAGCATGAGTCGGCGGGGACAGAAGGGAGGTGTTAAAAGCTGATTTAAGGAGGTATTGACAGTGGAGCCAACCACTGGAACCTATCCTGCAGGCAATCTGTTGCCGGCCTGTGTCTTAGCTCGTCATGCGGCACATTGCTCCACGGCGTCCTGAGGCGGAGACAGGTTGTCTTAAGAGCCTGGGCCTCTCCTCCCCGCGCAGCCATTTGGGTTACTGCATAAATCACCTCTAAGTCGTCTTAAGTCCAAATCCTCATGAGCTTTGAATGGCGTCTAGCTCTAGGACTGTGGGATTGCTGGAAATTGAATTTTAGTTCTGCGGATTTCCTTATTGTTGGGGGGAGGGGGAGTGGGGTTGGGTTTTTCATCCACAGCGTAGATACAGGGATTTCGTAGGTGCATCCGAACATTGTTTGGAGCCAGTGAAGACAGGTGGAGTATATTGAAAGTAAATTGTGTTATGTTTCGAGATCCAAGCTAAGTATTTGTGTTCATGCAATAGGGGGGATGATGGATGACTGAAAAAAATGCTGTTTTGTACCTAAGGACACATTATTATTCACAAATTAGAGGACCATTTGATCTGGGCATCAGCGTAATTTAGAACCATCCAGCGCACAACAGCCCGTTCTGTGTTCGCTGCACAGCCACACCTGCCAACCTGTCTTTCAGCAGAAACCCGTTGTTCCTCTTTGTCAGCAGAACAAATGGATATCGGCATCATAAATCAGAGTTGTCCCGTACAGCAGGCAGAGTGCCTGTGTTGGCAGCTACCTGTCTGTTGGCTGGTGTGCGCTCTCATTGGAGTGCCTGGGTGTGGCGACCGGGGCAGGGCAGTCATCAATAATTCACCGGGCGGGCCAGCGCAAAGGTAAACAATGGCTGTAATTAGTATAGGGCTGCACGGTGGACAGGGAGATTAATGAAAGGGCACTAATCCCCAATGGTGCCCAGAGACAAGAGGTGTCTCAATGTGACAGAGACACCGCCAAAACAAACTAGACTCTGAATGTGAGTGTTTATGTGTGTGTTTGTGTGTGCGCGCGCGCGCACGCGTTTTTATGTGTGTCTTTGTGTTTGTGCTTAAATTCTTGTGTATCTGTGTGTATTTGCTTTAGAGGCTTTGAGGTTTGGCAGACGAAGGCTGGCCATTCATTTTCATCTCCCCATACACAAACAAAAAGGAAAACTTTAGCGGCAAGGACACTTAAGAGTTTCCATGACGATCCAACTCTGACCTCCTCTTAAAGTAAGAATAACAGCCTCAGGGCCCAATTTCAAATCCAAATCTCCAACACGCACTGCTTTTTTTTATGGAAACGCCCACTCATTTGTAAACTGTAATGGTTTCTGGCACCTTATATATCTGGTTTAAAAATAATCACTGTGAAATAAAATGTGAAATAGTATGTTTTTGTGTAGAGAAGTGTGAAAACGAGCAGCCATTGAAAGGAATACATTTTTACCCTGCTTCATTCTATAAATAATGCAAAAAAGCCAATAAAGGCAGCTTTAGTAGATTCAGTAAGATATTTTGTAAAAAAAATTGACATTTTGGCACTGAATTACCCTCTTAAACCTAAGCCATAGCTATACATTGCCAGTTGCCTCCAATTAGAATTTGATATTTACCAGGTGGTTATATATACTAGAATAAGGACTACATTTAAATACCAATAAAACTGTTATTTTGACTATAGGAATTGCTTTACCGTTTTTTGCTTTACCACATTTTAAATATTTAAGTTTGGATGTTTGAAACTTGTAATTTACAGGTTGATAATACATGAGAAGCACACAGGTATATATTGAGGAGAGATCGTACAAAAAAAACCTATTTCACTCCTTACATTGGTGCTCTTTAAGCAGGTGCAGAACCAGGGACAGGCAACAGTGGAGAGCAACATTCCTGTTCTCAGTGTGGCTGTTTTCAGGACCCTGGACAGCGCTATATCCAGGACCGTGGACAGCACCATATCCAGCGCCCTTGCAAAGCACAATATCCTTTAACCTGCAACAAAGACAAGCAAAAGGACATACCACTATCATCGTCCAGCACCCTGTCCACATCTAGCTGACCTCTGTAGGTGTTTCATATATGTGGTGGTTCCCATATGCGTAGGTCAACATGAGGCTAACTCTACAGTCTGACTTACCTCCCCTCAGCCAGGGAGAGAAAGAGCATCTATAGATCTATAGCCCGTATGTGTGTGCTAGGGCAAAGCCCCACTGCAGCGGTAAAGGAAGGATTTAAAAGCCCAAACACCTCCTTTGAGGAACAAGGCGTCATGAGCCGCCACCTGTCAAATTTCACCGCTGTGGGGGGCTCTCCGATCTGCCAGGGGGAGGTTGGGGGGTGGAGGGGGGGCAGCTGGGGGGGTGTCCGGTGTCCCGTCACATCTGCCCTGGCCGTCTTGCCACACATGGCCCCGCGGCCAACATTCATCATGGCGTCAGAGGCGAGGCGCAGAGGAGCGGGGCTGGTGTGTCTTTGTTGTAAGGCCCCTGGAGCAGGCACAGGGGTCTAGTGCATAAGAGGCGGCCTCCTTTATGCTGCACACCTCTCATCTGCATTACAGAGATCCAGCCTGAGCTTCCTCTGCTCACTTGAGTCCTATGACTGAGAATCACTTGTGTTGCACGACTAATTGAGGCAATGTTTTTGACCCATCTATAAATATGTAAATTCGTAAATTGCTGCACAGCACAAACATAAAAAGGTGTGCTGTAACATTTAATTGCTAATTGCATGAGCAATACCACTTTTGTAAGGGACAAGCTAGCACTGCCGGCTGAATGTTCTTTACCATATAATTACAGTATTTTGCACATAATCATGATTTATTTTAAGGTTATCTGCGTGGATACATTTACATCTAGATGTTTAGGACAACCACCAGTGCGAATTGTATGAAGGTAAACCAATACAAACTATCTAATGGGCTTGTTTGATTAGATCACCACTGACTGTAAAAGTATAGTTCAGAATATTTCTGTGTTTATTTTAAGAAAATGCACACAGACATCATAGGGAAAACCGTGCTTGTTGAAGCACATACAGTGCTGTTTTTGTTTTTTTGCCAGGACTCCTAGAAGCATTGTTCGACAGCCAGTAGTTATTTCCAGCATCAATGCTCTGCCTCCACAGCCTAGAGAGGGAAAGAGACGCCTACGACACCACTTTGTATTTTCCCTCCGCTAACCCCCTTTTTCCCCCCATCTTCAAGCGGAACACATTCTCAGCATCTTTCCTCTCTGCTCCTTTAAGCATTACCCTCGACACATCCACCGTGCCTCTCTCCGCCATGCGCCTTCTTTAAAATGGTATTTAAAGCCTCGCCTCGGTCTTAAGTTGTTCCCGCTAAAGTGATATCTCAAGGCTCCCTCCCAAAGCCAGCTGCAGGTTGTTGTTTTTCTTGATTCCCTACCTAGAGGCATGTCACCACCAACCCCAGTCTGCCTACGAGAGCTGGCATGCTCTTGTTCAAAGATGTGACTGTCTGCCGTTTGCATCCTCCCCGCTCTGCTGCGCGCCACGCCATCAGTATCTTCACCTATTGTCCAGGCGGGGATCTGTGGGGACCCAGGGTGACAGGGACCGAGGTGCCATGTCTGCTCCCTGTCCCCTGAAGATGGAAGGGGCAGCGTCACCCCCTGACGCACGCCCCCCCCCCCCCACACACACACACACACACACACGGGACCCTATGTGGCCCGCGTGTTTGACAGGCCCCCAAGACAAAGTCGCCGTGTGATTAATCACCACAGATGCTGTGGAACAGCCTGTTTCCTGGCCCTCTGCAGTATATACTGGGAAGCACAAAGCCCTGTCAGGCACATCACACCGAAGGAGGACTTGCTGAGTGTAAACAGTCCATCAACTTGTCGTTCCAACGAAGATTGCCGGATGTGCAAGATCTCCTTTCGATTTGCAGGTAAATTTTCAACTCATTATGTGATTTCCATAATTCTTTACAGAAAACCCTCCGGAAAATGCCTATCTTGACATAACTACAATTGATGATATCATTTTTTGATCAACAACTTTTTTATCTGCATGTGTAGGACTTTTCAACGAACACTCTTACAAATGTGCGTGGGCGTTTGAAGCTGCCACTTTACTCTGTAGGGCGAGTTTGAGGTCACGATGGAGTGAACACAGAAGAAACAGTGCTGCTGGGGTGTATTACCTATTAGGATGTCTCAAAGTCCCCTGACACCTCCTTCCTACTCCTTGAGAGCCATCAATTATTCCAGCGTGCTCACTTAATGAGCTTCTGCTCGCTTAATTAATCTGTACTGGACAAGACAGCGTTCGTGGCATAAAGGGTACTGCCAGCGTGTGATATACGATCGAGAAAAATAGCCTGAGGAAAAAGTCAATAACATTTGGCATGCTGCAGCATATCTGCTCCTATCTCATACAGCCACTGGCCTAAACTCTTCTTCCCTCTTTCTGCCGTGGGCACACATGTGTAACTAATCACCATGGAAACATACACTAGCACTTAGGTGTCCTTCAACTTGTGCTGCAAGCAGGGGTGTACCGGGAAAGACATTCAGCCCTGTACTTATCCGATGGAACCTGTTTTCTATCAAAGATAGTAAAAGACGGAACAATAACAATTCCGGGCATGTAATTTACCTTGAAACAGAACACAAAATGGGATGGATATTTGCATATATCGTTGGTGTATGTTAGGGTTGCAATAAAACACGAAGGTAATTGCATTATACCCGAATCTGGTCTTGTGTAGCTGTCAATTTAAGAACGACGTCCACATAGAAACACTTCTTGTCTAAGCAGCATCCTTTGCCCACCACCCGCGTCTCTCTAATCGGAGAGAGGCGTTTGTGGCGCTGGTCCTGGCGCTCACTCGGAGCCTCCCACACACTCTCACTCGCGAGGAAAAACAGCAATAGCATTGAGTAGTGGGAACAGTGATCGGCTTTCAGTGACTGATTGGTTTGGGTCAAGGGCAAGGTTAAGCACATGGACATGGCAAAATACATGCGCTTGTTTTGGCCACTCTTTTGAGAGCGGAAAGGCCTTTGTAGAGGCCTGGCACATTGGAGGCACCCTCTGTGGCGTGCCCAAGGCATTTGCTTAAATCCAATTTCAGGTTGTCGGCGACCTCTGAACGCGTGTTGACACAACACTGACCCGTTGATTCACGGCACTTCCCGATGGTGACATGCGTCCCGTGAACGGCGTTTGTGAACGTGTGTCTCAGAGCAACAGAACACGGGTCCTGGGAGGAGATGTCAGGGTCCGTTTGTACGGAGAACATCCCAGCCTCGGCGATGTCTTCCCCGGTGCTCTGCTGAATAAGCCGCGGAATTGCGGCCGACTATTGAGTTGATGGTTCTTGCAGACAGCAACGTCCCCAGGGGTAACCCCTGCCTTTTGCCCCAGACGGATGTATTTTCCTTGATTCGTCAAAGGATTCGGCTGCATGCACTTTTAGGCACAGATCAGGCTTACGTAATGGGGAGGATGATCTCCAAGAAATGGCCACGCTCAACAATGATGTCCTCAAGCATGCACCAGGATCATCGACCCACCGAAAGCTCCGCCACCGGACGTTTCCTCTTTGGCTGCTCCCTCTGCGTGGCGCAACCGACGGCCACTTGAAAATCCCGTCGAGAAGCGTTCAAAAAGCAGGCCTCAGCGTGTGTTCGGTTAGCCACGCTCCTCTCATGTTCCTCTGAGGGCTGGCGAACGTGTCTCCAGGCCGCCCTGACACCGGTGAAGGGAGGGCTGACAGTTGACTCTCCGAATACCAATGCAGACAGAGCGATGCATTGTGTGACGCTCTTGGCAGTAGGTTAGCCATCTTGAATTTGTGCCATCTTTACACTGGAAAAACAACCTCTGGCTTTAACAGAGGAACGTAATGACCGATTGGGGGCTCATTCTCTTCCATCTCCTGTTTTCCCTCCTCCTTTGTCTTGTGTTCGCTCTTTTCTTCGCTCTCCACTTGTTGCCCCTTTCCGCTCCACGCTCTCCTCCTTTTCTCTTTCTTTGTCCGCTTTTAAATACATAGGCTTACAGTCTTTTAAATGACACAGCCCACTAGATTTAGCACCCCAGTCCTTGCTGGTGAATGTAGTCTTTTGTTTTTTGACAGGTGATTCTGAATGTATTCAAAGGGTTTTGCAGTGGAAAGAAACAAAGGTTTACTCCAGTACAGGAGCATTGTAACACGCCATCAGCATTGCTTAAACAGTAGCCTCAGTTCCAGCTCTCCACACATTCCTACAAAAGAACAAGATCTGTAGGGATGGCTACGCAAGACTACTTAGATAGTAACAATTAGCCTTTCAGTGGGGTCATTCTGTAACCCCAAGCTACAGCAGTTTCAACTGAACATGTAGCCTAGCCGTTAATGTAATGTCCGTCTTACCGCTTCAGTCTGCTCCTCAAACGTAGCGTTGCTGGCCACTTGAGGAAGCTGATGCCCAGTATGAAGAGTGTTTACATTTGGAAGCCTGTGCCTGCTTCCATTTTCTCAAATTCTTTCAGCCCCACTTTACCTTTTGACATTTTCTTGAACATGGCCATGTCACTGCGGCGCGCCATTTTTTTGCATATATCTAGAATGTTACGCGTGTTAGGTAACTTGGTTGTGTTTGCCCAGTGAGCCCAGTCCCCCAACATGCAGCACACTCTCATGCGCACCCCGAACGACAGGCACCAAGAGAGGGCTGATGAAGAGACAGACATGGCCGCGGTCAAACCTTATGGATTTTATAATGATCTACCAGTCCACCGATGCGGCAGCCCACCAGGTATGCCCGATGGCCAGTGCAAGGCCAAAAACATCAAGCACTATCCCCTGCTGCTCCAATCTTTACCATGTAAAAAGTATACAATAGTACCTATAACAGATACAGACATACATTCAATAAATTACACTGAAGGTTGGTAAGGAAGGGAAGGGGTTGTTTATCCGGATGTGTACGCAAGTCTCTTCTTTCACAGGGAACATTTGCACAGTTATCCTCTTGAGTAGGTAAACACAAAGATAAAAGACAAGAGTTTCAATGCTAAAAGACACGGCAGCTAGCCTGTTGAGACAAAAACAAGCCCTTTAATTGACAGCTCTGTGACGGCTCATTATCCTTTTTATTAGGTTATGTAAATGGAGAGTAAGAGAGGTCTACAGCTCTACTGAAACCCCGAGGCTGCCCAGCGCCACGGCCGAGGACGTAGCCAACTTCATCCCGGGGCCCATTCACATGCTAATGCCTCCTGGCATTGGGCAGCGCACTCAACCCAGTACTGTGAATTTAAAATGTTCATCCTACTTTACCTCCGGCTTTGAGGACAGCCCTGGTGGCTGTCCAGGAGAGGAGCACCCATTTGGCCATGGCCTCGGCTGTCTCCGTTCCATTGTTATGCAGGCACTAGTGCGGCGGCCTATTTGCATAACACGCACTGTCTAAAACCCAAAGCATGTTCTCCGTCTCCTGCAGCAGCAGGGGAGTGCTCTCTGCCTGTCCTGCGTCCACCTCCTTTGGTCTCCAGCGGAGGACTTCTGGATCTCTCATCAAAGTAGGCTTTGAAATGAAAGCGGGCTGACGCCGCTCACCTCGGTGACAGGATTTGATCTTTGGCCTTTGTCTGTTGTGCTCTTTCTTTGGAGTGAGACACGCGTAGACTGGGCCTCGTCGTGGCATACAGATCAGGTCGGGATTAGGGAACAACAAAGGCTCGTCGAGAAACCGCCTTATCTGTCTGTCTCTCTTTAGTCGCCGGGCTGTTGATAAAGAAAGAAAGTCACCTCTCTTACCTGCTATCTGAGCTGTGGTAAGTGTCAGAGTCAAACCCCCTTTATATAGGATTTGAAAGAGAGCATAATGGTGAGGGGGTTGGGGCAATGCCAAGCTCGGTCAGTGTCGCCCAGTGTCAGATCCGATTAGCCCGTTCCAGAGAACCATGACCCTTGCATTAAAACGCTTTTTCCATTTGTCCGATTAGGAAATAGTATGGGTTACATGGCAGGTAATCCCCCTAAATGTTAGAGGGCAAAGGCAGAGATAGCGATCCCACACGACGCTGCCTGTGTGACGCAGACACCCCGAGATCGAGGCCAGCCCTGACTCGGAAAAAAAAAACGGTCTTTGAGGAAGCTGGTGCCATCCTCAAAGGTGCTTGATGGGTGGCTTCTCATTCAGACATAGTTGGCCTCTCGTCCGATCCCAGTCTGCCCTCTCAGAGTGGTAACCCAACATGGGACGCCACTGTGAAAAGAAAAGACACGGCCTCTCCTGACCTCTTTGCCAGCCCACCCCCGAAACCTTTCACCTCGTTACTGCAGTTCTGCGGGTTGGCTCTCATGGACACAGCCCTATTGAACATTGCGAGACCTTTTATGGGGCGATCGATCCATTTCACGACCGTCAGCCGAGTTGCCCGGGAAAACGTGAGTCTGAGGGGCTCTGATGGTGCTGGGCCTCCCCTCACCTACCCACGCTCCGGTTGTCTAATCGGCCCTCCAGCCGCGCGCTGTCAGACCAAGGGAACCTCCTTGACTCCTAATCTGTGTTGCTTGCGATCCGTCCCCCACCTCGACAGCGCGCAGGGGCCGATGAAGCCTCCCCGCTGCCGCTGAAAGGAGGGTGCAGGGGGGGTGGTGGTGGTGTGTGTGTGTGTGTGTGTGTGTGGGGGCGGGGGGGGGGGGGGGGGGGTTGGGGGGCGAGAGAGACATCCGCTTGTTTTTCTCTCGTCTTCATGGAGGTTAATGGAAACAGAGCAACAAAGTGCCCGGGGAGACGGGGTTTTAGGTTGCTTTCTCTCGCCTGTCATCTCCGCGCATCCTCCTCTCCTTTACACTGAATTGTATCGCTGGTTGTTGCCCTCCCGTCCCCCCTCCCCTCCCCTCCCCCCTCCCCTTGCCCCCACCTGTTCAATTCCTAGCTTTTCAAGTCTTCTCTTTCTTGTTGTAAATCTTTTCCACTGGCAAAACGGAAGACACGGGAAAGAAATGAGTGATGCATTTTTAATGGTGCATAAGGATATTTGTTCAGGGAGAACACGTCACCTATAAAACATTGGTGCGGGGACTTTTCAACGACTTTTCGCTACAGGAACAAAACATGGCCTAAGGCTGAGCCTGTTAGTAAGTATGTGTGTACGCGTGTGTGTGTGAGTGTGACTGTGTGTACGCGTCAGTGTGTGCACGGACGGGTTTGTGCCTGTCAATGTCAGTGACGTACACGTGTGTGTGTGTGTGTGGCAAACGTGCGCGACACTGCTTTGCATGCGAGTCTTGCAGGGGTGAGAGCACTCACTTAGACAAATCAAACGTCGACAAGTGGATGTCATCATCGGTTCCAGTCAGCGGCACTAATGCAAAAGACCTGTTTCCACTGCACAACGTACTGAAGCGATCCACGGCTGAAAAATAGAAAATGGAGACCGCAGCCATCTAGTTTCACCATAGGTTAGCTTTGATGATATGTTCCTCGGAGCACAAGAAATGTTAACCTTTACGTGTGACCAATGACATACCTGATGTCTATACTCTTATGAATGAGCAAACCTTTCAAATAAACTGGAAGCCTGGCAATTACACAGGCCCACATATGGGCGCCAGACGTACTTCGTGCCGTTTCCGTTCCCGCGTCGCCTTGGAGAGCCAAACGATCAGGGGAATCGAAACCCCTCAAATGGTCGACTAATCAAATTAGGAAATGAAGCACACCTCCGTCCATGAATCCACTCTTCGCTTCGCTGCCGAGCTGCTAATTACATCCCAACGAGCGGCGCACGGTGACCCGCCTCCAACGCTCCCGAGTTTGAACCGGAGCGAGCGCCGACGGTTTAATCCGCACGTCAACTCGTCAGCCTAGCCAGAGGGCGCGGGGCTGGGCAGGGATTACCTCTGGAGCCGTCGCCCTTTTCTTTGTTTCGTCCTCCCCTTCTCGCTCTCTCCGGTCCGTTACCTCCTCCTCCGAAGGTAGGGCTGCGCTCACTTCTGGGGGGGGGGGGGGTCGTAATTAGTGCAGTTAACTAGGTCGAAAGAGCAATCCGACCCGGGTAATTGGCCTTGCACAGATCAGGGAAAGGTGGGTGTGTTGATGTGGGTGCACGGGGGGGCGGGGGACCGGGGCTGTTTTTGCTGTGTTGATGTCGGGGCATGGGTGGGACCTGTTTATCCTCTGTTGATCTGGGGGCATGGGGTGGGGGGGTGATGACAACATCAGCCATCCTGCTGTCTTTTTTAGATGATCAGTGGCAGTGGTTAGGGGCTGAGAGGGTGTCAGTACCATGATGGTGGTCTGAGGCAGTGTACTGACACCCGGGCGGGCCCCAGCGGAACTTGGCCCCTCTGCCTCCCCCATGTCTGAAAACCGTCCAGGGGGACCACGTGGACGTCTGGCCGGCCAACGTGCCTCTGCACCCCACGAGAGAGAGAGAGAGGAGAGGAGAGGAGAGGAGAGGAGAGGAGAGGAGAGGAGAGGAGAGGAGAGGAGAGGAGAGGAGAGGAGAGGAGAGGAGAGGAGAGGAGAGAGAGAGAGAGAGGGGGGAGAGAGAGAGAGAGAGGGAAAGCGAGGGAGAGAGAGAGAGAGAGAGAGAGAGAGAGAGAAGACGTGGCGGGACAGAGCAGCCCACGGGTTTGAATTCAGACGGACCAGGGCCATGGTGAGGACACCGCTCCTTTTGCCTGGCCTTGGCGAGGATGGAGGGCCCTGTGGCAGCCTTCTCTCCGCAGATCGAGACGCCCCATGGCTACCGTGGTCGGAAGAGTCTTCTTTCAACTGGCCTGGCTCCCCACCGAGGAAGCTTCAGATGCAGCGGCAGCGACAGTCAGTCCTCCAGGCGCGCGGCAGGGAGACTTTTGAAGTAGGCAGCTCTCTAAAAATGGTTTTATTTGGTTTTAATTTGTGTCGGGGTTTGGCCTCGGGATGTGTAACATGAGGGATGAGGAGTGATGAAAGAGCTCCGCCCCCCCTCCCCTCCCCCCCCCTCCTTCCACCATTCCCCCCTCCCCCTCCACCCTTCCCCCAGAGTCTCTTTGAAATAACACGACAGAGAACAGAACCCTCATTTGTCAGGAGCCAGGGGAGAGCCCCCATGGCGGAGCGGATAATCAATGTGATAAGAGATTATTATGAGGGAAATGTCACCAGACGCATCGATCAGCGGCTCCCTCCACTGCAGACACGTGTCGCCACACAGGGTCGAGGAGCCCGAGCAGGCCGCGTTGATGGAAAGTTATACGGTGGAAGATACAAGATGATGGATGCAGACACGCACGGACGCACAGACGCGCGCACAGACGCGCGCACACGCACACCGTGTTATTTACAATTATCATCGCATAACAATTCAGCCTTCTGACACTGGAGTGACTAAGTGCTAGCGTTTGCTAATCAGTAAATGATGGTGGTGCCCTTCACAATACTGATCAGACACGGCACACACACACGCGCACACATGTGTACACATACACAAAAGACTAATGATCAAATCAAGCAGCAGGAACTGACCCTGAGCTATCAAATCAACCCGCATCACCTTCATCCACTACGGTAAAACCATAGTGTCTCTGTCTCTTCTCTTTTTCTCTCTACATCGCTCCCTTTCTCTCTGCCACCCCCTCGCTTCTCTCTCTCTCTCTCTCTCTCTCTCTCTCTTTCTTTCTCATTTTCTGTGTCTTGCTTCAAATCCGTCAGCTTTTTCAGTGGAGGAAAAAGCAAATGTATTCGGTTGAGCAGGGTTGAATTAACTAGGTGCTTTGTTATCAATGGTTTTGTATTTTCACGGCCAACGTCATTTCTGGCAGAGCCCCTTCTACCTCCATTCAGGGGCTTCAGCCAAAGCTGCTAGCTGCACCCACCCCATAATCAAATCTCTCACTCGGTCACGTCCTTAGCACTTTCTCACTTCTCAGGCTTCACGCATTGGGAAGGAAATCCATAACTCATCCCTAAATGGAACTGGCACATACAGCGCGCACAGAGTGTAGAAACTCAGCACCGCTGTCGGCCCCAGGGGGCTCCGTCCATCCACTCAGTCACTGGAGAGACAGGGAGAGAGGGGAGGAGAGAGAGAAAGACAGGGAGAGAGGGGAGGAGAGAGAGAGAGAGAGAGAGCAAAGAGCAAAGAGCGAGAGCAAAGAGCAAGAAAGAACAAAAGCGACAGAAAGAGAAATATTTACACAGATACCGAGGAGAGCAAAAGGATAACAAGAAGACATGAGAAAAGTAGATAAAGGGAGGAAAGGAAGTGCCAGAGAGAAGGAAGGGGTAAAAGAAAGATAAAGGGAGCGTGATGAGAGACGAACGCATGCAGACTTTTATAGCTCCACAAAACGAGGGAGAGCGTTAGATAAACGAAAGGGGGCATGCCAGATAGTGATAAGAGGAAGACAAGAGGGGAGAGAGATCATTAGAGGGAAGGGAAAGTGTGTGGGGACTCATTAGCATGACGTGTGCAGAGGGAGGCCTGGGCTTGATAAATGCTGCTGAAGACACATCAAGAGAAAACAACGCTTTACAAGCACAGAGGGGGGATACTGACGAGTTGGACTCGCGTCGCCTTCGAGACAAATCAAAAGTTTGTTTTGGGCTCACACGCAAACGGGGGAGGATGGCACGTTGACAAGTTCCCTTGCACGCACGCACGCACGCACGCACACACACACACACACACACACACACAGTAGCTTCCCCCACAGAGCAGTGTGCAGACAAGCAGTTAGAGGTCCTCCTCCAAGGCCCAGTCAATCCATCAGAGGCTGGACTGGGTGATGGGACGGGGCCGGATTACTCACCCCTATCACAGACTGTAGGTCAGTGGCATGCCGCACTGCCCATTAACATCCCTCCTTTGCCCAAGGTCTCCTTCAGCATACCTCCCTGTACCGCCATGTTCTTTTCTCATGGAAGGAGCCTGCAGCAGAATTGTACACACATCCCATTCACCGTGGTGGTGGGTAAAAATACATCGTCATTAATGAGAGGATGGGTTTTTCCACGGAGCTTGATGTGTTAGTGAACGGACTGACCCACATTGCGGCCGTGTAAGCTGCCCCACAGATTAGGATTAGCTGAGCCATCCAGGTACGGGGCTTCACTTTAATCAAAGTGAGTGATGCCTTTCCCGTGCCAGCTACCTCCATCGACAGCTCGCCGCGGTTCACTCACCCGCTCCAGGAAAAAAAGCAAATCCGCTGCCAAGAATCTGGTCACGTGCCGTGAATGTTGAAAGGCCCGGAGCAGCCTTTCAGAGAGGATTTTCCCCCTGCGTCGTCCTAAAATAGAACGCTGCGCACCAGGACTGTAAGCAATCTGTTATTACGGCCTGTGCGGACAGGATATACGCTGGCGGAGATAAACCTGGATAATGTGTGCGCGGACATTGTTGTCTAAACATGTAATGAGCCGTGGTGCGCGCCGTGGAGCGGCCCGGGCGTGCTCCTCTCCTCTCCTCTCCTCTCCTCTCCTCTATGGAGAGGCTGGGTCCGGGCTTGTTTTTCCGGCTGCCTCTCTCTCTCTTGCTCTCTTTCCAGTGCAGCCGCTAATCTGCGAGGCTGCCGCGCTGGATCTAGGAGCGGTGCCACACTGAGCCGGATTAGAGGGGGCTAACAGGATCCTGCTAGGTGGGTGAGAACCAGGGAGGATGGAATTAATAAAGGGAGGGAGGAGGAGAGGGAGAGGGTGGAGGAGCGGGAAGCGGGCCAGACTGAGCACGCCGTCTATCTCCCTCTGCCTCGGCCACGGGGCCGGCGTCTGGGCTGCGGGCATCTGTCCCCCTGCAGACTGCCAGTCCAAACGAGAGCATCAGTGAAGGGGTTCAACCCCTTGAATGGACCTGCGATTGAGACGTGTGGACGAGGAAAGCCGGTGTCTCTCTGTAGTTAGGAAGACGTAGTCAGGCCAGACGGAAAGACATCAAAAATGAAAGATGGCGGTGCTGCCGCTGAGGTCCAGAGGTTGTTCCGGTTCTGTTTCTGTGCAGTTTGCCCCTGGGAATGTCTGTGGCCCCGTCTACTTTGGGTCTGGTGTTCCCAAGCTCTGCTTCTGGCTCAGCCCAGCAGGCAAGCAGACCTCTGGCTGAGATGAAAGAGCACCACTGAAGATGTCAATATAAAATGGTATGCCTGCCCGCAGACCATTTAAAGCCAATGACATAATGTGTTTTGGTAATCGGTCATTGAAGGAGCAAAACCATATAGTTTATATGACAGGTGCGCGTGCGCGCGCACACACACACACACACACACACACGCACACATATGTGCATGCACACATACACACTATTTTAATTAAGTGGGACTGAAAGCAAGGCGGCCGAAGAAATTAATAAAAAATGTTTTATTTTAATGAAAAATTAGATTTCTGGCCTTGGAGGTTACTTGAATTACCACCAAAGTCTGGACCATCCCTGGGGCTGGTTGCTCCACTGTGCTGTAAACAAATGGCTCCTTTTATCTCTCCTTTTTTTTTTTTTTTTTTTAACAACGTTCTGTAAATAGATTCTGTGGTTTTAATGGTTCTTTTAGCCCATTCAGTTCACTTTTTGCCATCAGCTTAGAATTGGAGAAGTGTTTTCCATGCCCTGGTTTTTCCAGGTATCACTCTTTTACTGGCGGCTTGTATAAACAAGATGTCACTCAAGCCAGCAATCATTGCTAACGAAATTCCCCTGGCTTCGGTGGCTTGGTGTGGTGTGTGTGTGTGCCTTATGGACAGTTCAATTAAATTCACATCAGATCCCTCTGAGCTATTGTCTCTGAGCTTGGACTGGGAGATGCATATCACCTTTACATTTCATCATTTCTTGTACAGTCTCTGGGGTGGTTCGGTGGGCCTTTGGTTGTCTGAAGGAGTTGTACACGTGAGTTAGACTCAGAGGTACATTATAAAAATTGAACCTGGAATACAATAGAACTCTCTGTCTTTTCCCAAACATGATCAACGTAAAGGTGGACACCTACAGTGTTGCTGGCAGAAAGGTTCCATGAAATCGATTCTACAGATTGTAGATCGATACCACAGATCAAACCGGTTTGAATTCTGGAGTGTATCATACATTTGAAATCCAAGAAAGCCCCGCTGCAAACTCGTGAGCATCGACCTGGCCTAAAGCAAATCTATATTGGAAGGCAAACTATTACTCCCCATGTCTACAAGTGACAAGCAGGTAACTTTCTTTTTCATTCAGCAAAGAAAGAAAAAGTGTGTGTCAAGCAATTCAGGAAAAGGTATGTTTGACGTAACATGTCAACGTACATGTTTGATGGAAAGTTTTCACTCTGCACCGCCAACACATTTGGGAGGCTCTGAATCTTATACACCATTTATTTATATATTTCCTGTGAGATGGGAGAGTCGGCAGGAGTGTTCCATTACATGGGAGCAATTTCGGAAAGGTGGATTCCGCCCGGCTCGGAGGTCACCCGAATGGCAGAAGAGAGCTGCGAGGCTAGGGCTGAGGCACTTGTTTCACTGAGGTCACCCTCGCTGGAAAGGAGGCGGCTGCCACACATTCTTCATTCAAATGAAACTGGCAGTTGTCCTACCGGAGGCTTGCAACGTTGTTTCTTCAAATCACTATTGACGTGGTCTTACCTACCCTTGGCCACCTTCTCTCTCTCTCCATCTCTCACCACTTTAATTCTCACATACACCCCCCGTCTCGCTCTCTCTCCCATCTCCATCTCTCACCTCTTGTCTCTGCTTCTCTCCCGCTCCCTCTCTCTCCGGCACAGTCCCACTCCACAATATCTGTTCTGTTTACATCTTTGCTGACAGCTCTGGGTAGCTTGTTACCAGGTACGATGGTGTGTATGGTAAACATCAATGTCTGTTGTTGAAAGGATGCCACTACTGCTGCCAAGGCCAGCTGTTTCAGCGATGAAGTTGGCACACGTGTTTCTTCGTTTTGGTGCTGCGCTGTTGCCGAGGTACGCTACCAGTTTCATAGTGCCTACCTATCGTGAAAAATTGGACCAAAAGAGGATTGTGGGAGATCAATCTCTGGCTTTTTCAGACTTATTCTGAGCCTTTTCGCCTTTCCCAGATCCTGTCTTTGAAGCATGCATTTATTGCTTCTAGTTTTTTGTTGCTTTTTGTTTTTACCTCTTTGTGGCCGCTTTCAAATTTTATGGATGGTTTTGCAAATTCCCCACAAGGAAAAGTGAGGACACTTGATTGATTTTTTCAACATGAAGACAACAACACATCAAATAAACGACAAAAGGAGGATAGAAAAAGCTTTTTGGTGTGTAAAGTTTTCGCAGCTTCCCGTTTGATGAAAGTTTGACAATAACAGGAAGGATTGGTCAGGATACCTGAAAAAACAGCAATGGCACCGGACAATTGGTCAATGTTTGTCAGGACGCTAGGGTCCGAACCCTAGACCAGCTCAGGGCTGATACGATTTCTTCCCTGATCTCTAACCCCAATAGAACTAATGCCTTTATTGCTCTGTAATGAAAGAGCATCTGAACAGGCGCTCCCAAGACAATGTTTCCACAGAAACATAATGAGACTGCTGAGTGATATCCAGAGTGACCTTTGAGATATTGTTGGAGCACAAAAGCCACTGCTCTCTGGGTTCTATAGGCAGGATACACCTCGACGGGAAGGCATTGATGAAAGGGCTTAAGGACTTCAGGAAAGGATTCCGTCATTGGATCAATTCTGTATGTGCTATTTACAAAGATTCTCACTCCGGCAGTTCATTCGATATCATATCCCTGATTCAGAGGAGCCCTGTGCTGCATGATACGTACGATGCCTCAAGTGTAACGGTTCCATTGTAGCAACACAGCCGCAGGTTAAATCAAAACCAAGTCTTTAATTAGAATGGCAAAGTCATAACCTTGTGAGTCAAAGCATAGGGTCAAAAACCAAGTAACAAGTGGGACCGGACCGGACCGTAGGTGTAGCATCTGCACTTCTGTCCATACCAAATAACACCGCCTGAAGGCTAGATGAAACAGAGGGGTTTAAATGCAGGTGAGCTAATGGAAAACAGGTGAGTACAATAAAGAGATGATGGTGATTGGAAACAGATGCAGCTGATCAGTACTCTGGTGACGCTGATATCAGGAGTGTGACATCAAGTTGTTATCCAGGACTGATTAATCTCCAAGACATGTCAATAAAGACCCAATTAACCATTGCCCTTCTGTAATAGAAAAAAAACAAAAAAAATACAGAGATCTAATTAAATAAGTGGGAGTACAGTTTTTTTCAGGTGGTGTTCAATCAATGAAGAAAAAAGAAATACCTAGAGTGTGAAATGGTCTGATGTCCAGCCGCCACCGACTCCAAAGAAAATCCATTTAGGGACTATGGGACACATAATAATTCAAAATGGGGGGATTAGTTCCTGCGTGCTGCTCTGGCGGAGATATACAGTCCTGGAGCCATGCATAGGTCAACAGAGATTTTTTTTCTTCTACTACCATCTAGGGAGAGGAGCGAGTCTGGGGCCGCAGAGCTGGCAAGCCACTCATTTTTCACCACACCGTAACAGGCTGCTGCTGCTGTTCGCTGATACCAGTTGCTAGGCTATGGGGACATGATGCCAGAATATCTTAAAAACCCCCAAAAAACACAGTATTCAGCTAACATATATCTAGTATTAAAACGGCCAGAGAAAACCAACGAGAAATCATTACAGCTTTGCTCCAGGAAACCTCGGGCCCGGCTGCAAGATGGCAATGCGGGAGCTGAAGTTCAGCAGTTCACTGCCACACTGGCGGGCGGATGGATACGTAGTCAATAGTTACAGCTCTGTACGGATGCCCACATGCCTGATTGATTGAATGACCGGTGGGCCCAGTGTGCATGCATTAATGCAGTTGACTGTACGCTCAGAACCCATGACCTCCATGGATGAATCCACTATAGCTTGGTAAGGCTGCAGCGCCTGGAGGCCACGCTTGAGTTGCCACAGCGTAGAAGGAACACCTGGAATGGCTCAGAGTCTAACGGGGGCTGACAGGAGAAGAGCAGATCGGGATACGCCACGGAGACACGGCACGCCACGGGAGACAGACAGGGAGAGAGGGAGAGAGAGACGGAGAGGGAAAAGAGAAGGAACGGAAGCTGGCACAGCGCCCCAGCGGTACGGCCCCGAGGAGGCAGTCAAGCGAGGCCGACTCTGTCCCCTGTCGCGCTGCTTCTCCAGGAGCAGGCGCCTCTCCCCCACATTATGGTCATTCTTCCCCGGTCTCTGTCCCCGACCGCCTGTCTCTCCTCGGATATTCACGTAGCTTCCCTGGAACATATTCCATCTCTCCCATACAATAGGTGCAAACTCTCAGACTCTGTGTTTCTGTTTCTCTCTCTCTCTCTCTCGCCTCGCTCGCACAAGCTATCTCCCTCGGCCTCGGACTTCCAAAGTGGATCAAATGATTCAAACGGTGGTGCTGCAGAAAAGGGGATCGGCTGTTCTCGGGGCTGCTGTGTGGGTGCTTCGGAACGCGCAGGGCGAGCGCAGACCAGAGAGGCCATCCCGCACGTGGACAACGATCTGTGACCACGGAAAACTGCCGGCCGCGCTAGTAGCAGCGTTCAGAACAAGCCAATCCTCTTGCCAACACCACACTGATGTGTTGCTCACCGCAGGAGGCCGTGCGAGACGACTTGCCATCGTGTTTTCCGCACCACCTAGCAGCACGCTCGGCGTAGAAATAAAGGAGGCCACATGCTGTGAGGGGCCCCTTGCGATCTGTTCATTTGCTGATGAAAAATGTCTCCCGCCACAGCCAATCCTTCAGAAGAGTCTGACAAACCTGGCTTCATGTTTGCGAACACAGCTTGGCTCCGAAAGAGTTATGCAGTGGCTGGAATGCAAACATTAATGTTGACTCAAATAAACAATATACAATATTGTATGTGGTGGAATATGCTGTATTAGAGCTTGCAGGAAACAACATAAAATTATACACTTTGTAAGAGTTTGCCCAGCCATTTCATTTTCATTTTTTTAATATATATTTTACAAGAGATTGAACTGACAGCTGGTACTAAGGGCTGTTCCTCTGTGAGGAGTTGATGCCTGCGTTGAGTTCCGTGTTCTCTTGCGTTTGTGCATCTCTGGGACGGAGATTACTTCCGTGTGTGTGAATGCGTACAAAAAAAAAAAATTCTAACTGAGTGTTTGGGTCTGACAACCTACACCTTCCAGTCTCCCTGTCATCCCCCGAGGGCATGCGGGCACCGGAGCGTGAGGCTGGCTGCTGCTGCCTGCTTATTGAGGATGCCAGTCCTCCTCTCTGGTGTCCTCCAGGCACAGCAGCAGCTGACACACACGCCAGGCAGAAGGAGCACACAATCATGGCCAACCAATAACAACAGCGGTGGCAGCCGCAGCAACAACACATGCTGGAAGTGTGGGGCTCAAGTCCTCCAACGTGGCACCATCAATCATTTCAACATCTTAAGGGTGTGTTTTGGGTCCGATGGAGCGGTGGAATCCGATCGATTTCTTGAGAGCACTGTGTAAGGTGGAAACTCTAGTCTTTAACATAACTTGTGTTCCCAAATGATCATCTTATTTACAGTATCGATGTTTTGGTTGGATAATTACGATACCGTAGCCTATTGATCGTAGTACTTTATTAACTCACATTTTAAAATCAGCAGTAGGATTCCCTTTACAATAGGGGAGAACTGATCAAAAGTACAGAGTGGAACAGATGTCTATGTGTCCGTCCCCTGTCTATAAAGTCGCTGTGGAGGAGCTGAGTCATACCTGAACCCTGTCCGAGTATCGAGAAGCCCCCCGGTGTGCTTTGCATTCCGATGTATCACAGACGGCGCAATCGATTCGAAATGGACGGGTCCCGTGAGAAAAAGGGAGCGAAGGAGATGAGGGATGAGGAGCGGAGACAGTCAGACGGGCTATTACGCATCCCTCCCCTCGCTCTCCCACGCAGTCCTCTCTGCCTTCCTGCCATCTGCTGTGGAAGTTTGAAGATAATGCGGCCTCCCTTTACGCTCAACGCCACTACAGACCGGGACCAATCAGATGCATATTTTATGTGTGCGCTCTTTAACCCGACTCCCTCTATCTGACAGGCTGCTGTGCTGATCCGAGCAGAAGAAGCGTAGGATTAGGTACGTCTCCCGCCCCTCTAGATTTCCTTGAGATAATGTAATGTCCCCCACTTCCCTTCTCTCTTTCTGCTCCTCGTCCGTGGAGGAAGGGGTCTAACCTGACACCGCAATGTTTTTCAAGTGCCTTTCTGTGCGCAATACTTTTTGCCTAGATTGGAGCTGCGAAAAGTAGCTGGTGCTACAGCGTAATAGTCACAAAGCTGGTCCATCCCGGTCCAGCAGGCTTGTTGAAGCTTTTTCAACGAGACAAAGTGGGATTTAAACAAACAATGCTTTCAACACAAGCAGTGGAAACAACCATGAGCATATCTAATCAGGTTTATGGCAACAATGTGTGTCTACTTCAAATTCAACTCGTCATTTTAAATGGAACAGCTTGGACCAATGTTTCGCTGTGCTTTAATGTGGAAATATGTGGGAAAAGATATTGAAATAATGTTATAATGAAAAGGTAGTTGAAAAGGGCACGCATGAGAGGTGGGCGGCACACATTCGCATGAGGGTTTGTGGTTTATAGTGGTAAAGTACACAGGGATAGCACTCGAAAAGCTACAGCGTGTGAAAAGACCTGCTAAATTCAATTAGGCACAGCCAGAGTACATGGCCAGTGTTATGGCAACCTACTCTCTGACCTCCACTATTTCCACTGGCTGGGCAAGACAGGGCTGTGGGTTAGGTATCTGGGACAAGTCAGTTTGCTACCCTTGCAGTTTAGGCCCTGAGTGACCTTCATCTCCCCAGTGAATCATACTTGTTTTCTGACCTAGATGGCTGCGTGTCTATTTAACTGCCCCTCTCTCTCTCTCTCTCTCTCTCTCTCTCTCTCTCTCTCTCTCTCTCTCTCTCTCTCTCTCTCTCTCTCTCTCTCTCTCTCTCTCTCTCTCTCTCTCTCTCTCTCTCTCTCTCTCTCTCTCTCTCTCTCTCTCTCTCTCTCTCTCTCTCTCTCTCTCTCTCTCTCTCTCTCTCTCTCTCTCTCTCTCTCTCTCTCTCTCTCTCTCTCTGCGCCTGTCTCACCCCCACTTGTTTGTTGTGTTGTTTATCACAGGGAGAGGTCCATGCATTTTGTTAACACAATTGCTCTCCGGGTGATTAATCTTAATATTGACATTGCTGATAAAAGGATTGTTTTCCCCCCAAGTCATCTCCATCTGCCCTTCAGCGGGGCGAGACAGAGAAACAACAGGCAGCCAACACAATGGCTAATCCCTTTTCTGCGCCGAGGTCTGCTTGTTCAGGGGATGCCATTATTTGGACCAGCTGACATGGCTTAAACAGCCGGCTCCCCAACAGAGTACATCGGGCCAGGTCACCCCAAGGTAACAGAGCCGTAGCTGCCTGGTGTAAAATTACTCTGAGTGGAGGGAAACGGGCACCTTTGAACCCCCTGCTGTCGTACTAGACTCGCCGCAATGTCGGCAGGCTTTAATTGATGAGGGGCCGTTAGGGACATTATTCAGACTGACCATGCATTACATGTACTTTCCTCTCACATACACATATGAAACCAAACTCATTCATATACTATACTGAAAACGTCACACACATACAAGAGAAATGCTTTTACGCACACAACTGATAGACTCTCAAACAACTGAAAACGTACACATTCCCATACACAACTGAAAAACTGTCATGAAAACTATTGCAAAGCGTTCATACATATTAGTAAAGTGTGCCCAAATTATACGCAGTTAAAATGCTCCTCTCGCATTTGAAACAAAACTCATTCAAATACTATACTGAAAACCTCGCCTACACGCAAGTGAAATGGTTTCACGCACACAACTGAAACACACACAAAAACTAGTGGAAGCGCTCGATAACGTGGTGCACATTCTCTCTTGACGGGAGCTGCGGTGGGCCGTGGATGAGAAGAGTGATGCTAGGCGACTGTGCAGCTTGTCCCGACTTGCAGGTTGATGCCCGTTTGTTGAGTTCGATAGGGTTCTGATAGTCTCCGCTGAGGCCAAGATGTTGTCAAATAACGCTGCTGCTTTCTCTACTAGCAGACATCAGTGTGGCGGGAAAAAGTAAAGCTCGACCACGACCGGCCAAGCAAAGATGTGACCCCAAACGGAGGCCGGACCGAATTCGTTATCATCATTCCCGACCTGTGCTCTAACAACGGTTTTGTTTTTATGGTCCAGTGTGCCTGTCCTGTTTACAACCCCCATTCCAAAAAAGTTAGGGCGCAGAATGCAAACAGAATACAATGATTTGCTAATTCTTTTTTACCTTTATTCAATTAAATACATTACAAAGACAAGATATTTACTGTTTTATCTGATCAACTTCATATATTTTCGTAAATGTATGCATATTCTGAATTTGATGCCAGCAACACCTTTCCCAAAAGTTTGGACAAGGGCAACAAAAACCTGGTGAAACTGTGGAATGCTTAAAAAACACCTGTGTTTGGAACATTCCACAGGTAAATACGTTAATTGGTAACACGACAGTATCATGATTGGGTTTGAAAGGGGCATCCTCGAAAGACTGTCTTACACACGCAAGGATGGGGCAAGGCTCACCACTTTGCGAAGAACTGTGTGGGCAAATAGTCCGACAGTTTAAGAGAAACGTTTCTCAACGCGCAATTGCAAGGAATTTAGGGATTTCACCCTCTACAATCCACAATATCATAAAAGATTCGGAAAATCTGGAGGAATCTCTGTGCGTAAAGGGCAAGGCCGAAAAGTAAAAGAAAAGGTGATGTACCAGTGGTAAACATGCCCCTGTCCCAACTTTTTTGGGTTGTGTTGCAGGCCTCAACTTAAGAAAGCATATATTTACACAAAATAAAATTAAGTTTATCAGTTTGAACATTAAATATCTTTGTAATTAATGTATTGAATTGGATATAGGTCGGAAAGGATTTGCATATCATTGCATTCTGTTTTTATTTACATTTTACACAGCCCCCCAACTTTTTTGGAATCGGGCTTGTAGTTCAATACAGTTTTCTGAGGGGGGGGGGGAAACTGTGTGGGGATGAGAGACGTGTAGGCCTAGTTCATCTCTGCCTGAGAGTGAGACATTGCTACGACATCTGTTTTTGTGATTGGACTTTGTCAATTCTAGATCAGGTGGAGAACAATAAAAGCCAGGCTGGAGGATAGTCTGGGCGAGGC
The DNA here is from genome assembly GCA_017639675.1 of Aplochiton taeniatus. Lineage (NCBI taxonomy): Eukaryota > Metazoa > Chordata > Actinopteri > Galaxiiformes > Galaxiidae > Aplochiton > Aplochiton taeniatus. The sequence goes on along the minus strand of CM030172.1, from coordinate 23,639,927 downwards.
GATCACGTAGAAAAGTTATTCAGAGCGGGGTGAGCAGTGCTAGAACCTAGTGTGAACTGAACTGCTGAATGTAGTCAGTAAGAAGAAATAAGAGATAGTTGCGTACAACCTGTTGTGGTAATATGCCATCTAATATATCATACACCATTTGATTTAAATACATTTTATCCTGCTGTGATTGTTGCAAAGAATTACATTTGGGCATTAGCCTACAGTCTTTAAACTTTACCAAATCCTGTACTGTAATAAAATATGAAAGACTTGTTTTCATTAAGACTCTTGGATAAAAAAAACAAAAAAACACCAGTGTGGTTCACACAGTCACCGCTCTGTAACAGAAACATTTTAATTTAGTACGAACCACAGCCTAGGATCTTCACTTTGCCAAGAAGACATGTCTTGTGCATGACGTCAGGCAGCGCCAAACTGCAGTGCACAGTTGTTTTATATTGTATTCTTTGGTGCAGCCCGAGGCCCGTCCCACCCGGGAAAAAAATATATTTTCAGGCCTAGACCAACCCGAACCGGCCATATCTCGTCAGATCCTAGCTGGTCTGATCGGGTCGGGTTTGAGAACTCTAGAATGAAATTGGGACATTCATTCGTCTTTAATTATGAAGTTCGGTTAATGCACTCTTTTCTCAACCACCTTCCGGTTCAACTGAAATGGCTTCTGTTTTAACGGAAATACCTCTCATACACCATACTGAAATGCTTTCATACACAATTATAATATTTTCCAATAGTAACTGTGAACGCTTTTCAATCGTTTTTATAAAAGGTTTTCACAGTACTACATGAGAGCATTTTAATTGTGTATGAGCAGGCCTCACTATTATCCGTGAAACATTTTCAATACTTTTCATGACAGCTTTTCATTTGTGTATGTGAGCAATCAAATCTTTCTGTTGTTTGAGTGTTTCACTTGTGTATGTAAAAGGGTTTCTCTTGTATGTCTGTGAGGGCTTCAGTATAGTAGCCTATGTCAATGAATTGCTAATTCCAAATAATGTCCCTAACGGCCACCTCGTATTCTCTCAGTGTGGTTAACCTGTCTGTGTGACTTAGCGCACTGGTTGCGGCAAAGAACATTTACAAGTTAAAAATGACTTGGTTCTGTGTTGCTAATGCCTGCTTTCCTGTGACGCGGGGCTGTTTGTCGTCTATTTTTACCTGCTCCCAATTTATTTCCCAGTGTTGTTTCAACTCGTCAGTAGGGCTTTCGATGTGCTCTGCTGACCGCACTGATTGTTGTTATCCATCATTTGCTTATACTCTCATTTCGGAAAGGGGCCACTTCACTTATTGCATTATAATTTCCCACAGAGGTTAGTGGAGGCCACTGCCAACTGCATTTTGGCTGGGTGGACTACTCCTTCTCCCTACTTCTCCTTCACCACCCCACAATTTAGAACAGCCTGAGCACATCTCTTGATCGGGCAGAGCTTGTACCAAGTGAGTTTTTACTAGGAAGGGTCTTCCCATCCTTGTGACAGCCAGACAATTATTTTCCGCACCTATTTCCGAATTCCCGTCGCCTTCCCTACTGCTGGTTCAGTGTCAGGACTGTCTTGTACCCCCCTGACACAGAGGTTGACACTGTGAAGGAGATGTCCTTTAAGCCAAAAGCGATTGCTGCAAGCTTTTCACACACTGCTGCGAAAACATTTCTTCACCCGCTGAACATTTAGAAAACATTGCCTACCCATTGGCCTTTTCTACTTGGCAAATGAAATATATGTTTAAGCACAGTGCTTTTATCACATTTTCTGCCTCTTTCTTGCGCCGGTTGCACTCACACTTCTGATTATACACCCCCCCCTCTCCCCATTTCATTGCACATTTAATGCCGACTATAAATTATTCACAAAATGTTGTGTTCCCCAATCATTCTGTTCTTTTGACACTCCATGAGTGTTTTAAATTGAAAGGTGTTAGTCTCCAAGGTTAGTGTTGTGCAGTTAGAGAGGACATGCTGCCAGATCCCAGTTATCTCATGATAAACACACACACACTAGACTTGCAGCCTGTGGCTGTGATGGGACGTGGGGGGATCTCACTCCCACTCCGCAGACCGTGGCTACTCTAAACTTGCAGTGCCATGCTCGGGTAGGCTCCCAATACCTCATGTCCTAGCACCGCACACCTGTCACAGAGTGATGGCAACATGTGTCTTGTCTTGTTTCAAACACCTTCGAAGGGACGCTGTGGTCCCAGCCTCCTTCCAGAAGGGGCTGGGCCGCCTGAGTGAAGCAGTCGCTCCGTGTTAAGTCACACTCTGGAGCTCGCCAGGGCCCCAGTGTTGAGGGGGCGCCTGCCCACCAGGCAGCGGGTCTGGGTCATGGCACGCTCTGGAGGGCCCCCGCGGTGCCGTTAACATCCCCGCTCAGCCACCTCAGCTGCTCGGTCGGCCCCACAAAACGCCCGGGGGCCTGCAGATGCCGTGTTTCTGTTTTGTTCTGCAAACCGCTGCAACGCCCCCCCCCCCCCCTCCCTCTCTCTTGTGAGCGTACGCTAGGTGATGGAAACGGCTACTCCCAGGTCCAACTACCAGGATGTGGATCCCTTAGGCGTAGGATCAACTGACCACACAGCGTGGATACCCATTTGATATACTAAGGAAGTGGAATTTAGGATAACGTTAGACTAGAACTACGGATCAGGTTATGCAGCAGTAAAATATGTCTCTCTCTCATATCTGTATAATGAGAAGATTTTGAATCCTGCTTTGGAACCAGAGATAGGAAATCTGAACTGATTTGACTTTTCTGACTTCCCCCATATTTCATTGAACTATTCAGAAGCTGTTCCACCAAGTGGCCTTCATTGAATTAAATATGATGAGCTCTACATGACCATGTGCCATTTATGTTCCCCGTGTACAGTGTGCTTGAGTTACCAGAAAGGTGCTAATAAATCCGATGTATTACTATAATCAGTGTTATGTTGTTATGTACCATAATATGCATCATCCTGAATATCACCATGTGCAATTTGAAGGTGCAATAGTACTGTGTATGTAGCATATTACTATAAGCATTTACTGAATATATATATATATATATATATATATATATATATATATACACACACACACACAAACATGGGTTATACAAATCTAGTGTAAACATTTAAGTGAACCATGCCAACAAAACAGAATTCAGAGAGTGGCTTAAAATTTAGTTTGGCAAACGTGACTATAGGGGACAAGCAAAGATTGATAGCCTCAATTTATCCCTGGCTCAGCACTCTTTGATTTTTTGCAGCATAAGGAGGAGGAAGAGAGAGGGGCAGACAAATGATAGATAGGCAACCATGTCATGTTTCTCTCCAGGTCAATCTATAATATCAGAGGAAGGAGAGAGAGCTTGTGAATTCTTTTTATTTTATGTTTTAAACTTTGCACCACATAATTAGACCGCTGCAAGTACCAGTTGCACGGAAGGAAGCTGATTTGTGACAGTTCCCAAGAAGGTACAGAGAGCCGCAATTCACTCTTCCGTCTCATCTGTCGTGCTCGTCTTTGGTGGAAACTGTTTTCCCGTCCCCCTTTTTCCAACGCCTTTTCAATGGTCCTTAAGTACCGTGGCGTGTTTTTCAATCTCCGCCTTCAAACCGGGGCCCCTCCACTTAACATTTCAAGGACGACGATACATCGAGACAATTTGGGTGTAGAAATGCATCTCGGCATAATTGCTTCTGCCGAGATTGATTGAAAGAAAAAGCCCCCCATGATCACTCAGGGAGTAAGGTTTCAGGGGGCTGTTGCTTGATGTCAGAGAGTGCTAACATCACATATCTAATCATTCCCACAGGTTATATAATGTAAGTGAAGACATGAATGTAAACAAAAGCTCTGACACACTCATAGTACAAAAGCGGAGAAGATTTGCAATTTTGGGTCTGGGGAAGGGGATGGAATGTGTGGTGTGCAGAATTGATCAAGCTATTGTGTTGTATTTGACGGATTTAATTAAATGACCATCCAGAAATAGTGTGGACTGCCCCAAGACACAATGTCTATTTCTTGTTGAAACAAATACCTTTTTTCCACTGGGGAGGAAAATTGCTTTGAAACAAATCATCATTTAGGTATTAACGACACCCGACGTTGTAAAGCATGTTGTTTATGAGAAAATTACAGCACACTGACACAAAACTTGGGATGGCCATAACAGCCTTATACCATAATGGTCTTAAAAGCTGCACTTGTAACAGCTTAACATGTTCATATGGTTTGCAGTACACATTTTACCATCTGTTTTATAACACCAATGAGAGAAAACTATGTCAACCATCCAAACGTTTTATCCTTTGGTCTGTGGACTTGTCAGGTTGTAAGGCAAAATATAGACTCAGGGTAAATCAAAACGTTTTATGTTCCTATGTGGCAGTAGCCCCATAGGTTTAACGGACTGTCAGGATGCATACCGAAATATTACATTTTGAAAAGCAAGTTTATTCTGCACAATTCCGTCAATAGAGCCCACTGAAGAAAAAAAGGCTAGCTATATTATCTGCAAATGTTCCTCCACAAATTACAACACTCAACTGAGCAATCATACAGTATGGTCTCAAAACAATCAGGACATATGTCAATTGTCAAGTGTTCATGCCCAAATTCTATTATTTTCTCATGTTCAATTATTCCTTATTTGCATGGTAACATACTGAGCCACCTACCAACCTTTATAATAAAATCAAGGCTCTTTCAGATTGATTGCAGCAACTGCTGCAAAGAACATTTTAACAAGATCCTTGACAAATTCAAATTCAAAGCAGATATAAATTAATTGAGGCATGTGGTGTCTCTTAATTCATTTCCTGTTTATCCTTCTCATACTGTACCTCTAGTTCATAGGTGTCAAACTCTGGCCCGAGGTAATTATATTTGGCCCGCGAGACAATACCAAATTACTACTTTTAATTTAATAAATGAATGCCATTGATGTGTTTTTTCATTTGAAATTCGATTTTGCATGTCTCCACTATTAAATTATATATTGTATGGTAATAAGCGATGCTTGTTCTATATTCAATGTTAAAGCAAAACTTTTTTGGGTCCATATTAAAAGGTTAATTTGTTCAATGTTGGCCCACGACTTTGTTCAGGTTTTACATTTTGGCCCACTGGGTATTTGAGTTTGACACCCCTGCTCTGGTTCATGGACCAAAACAACACTTTGCAATGAGGGGCCTTGAGGAATTTGACATTGGTCATTGACAGCAGCAAAGAATATTCAGTATGATATGCGCGAGATGTAGTGCGTGGAATAGCTGTTTACTTTTTCATAAGAGCACAGGGTATTCATCTGCAGTTTACAAGAAGCCAATAATGAAAAGGTCATTCCATCACTCAATTTTCTGGAAAGATAACTTTTTCCAGTAGTTTAGGTCTGCTTTCTGTTTTGTGCTACAACAATATCTGTATTGTTACAAATATAGTAAAAGTTTTTTTTAGCTCATACATTATTTTTGTTGAACCTTTTAAAATGTCATTCTGTTTCTTCCTGCAAGTGTTTGCCAGCACCTTCTCCTCGAACAGCTGAAAGAGAAACATCCTCTCTTCACAAATTTGTCATATCCCCTCTGACTGGGAAGAGGACAAAGAAGAAACATCGAGGCTATCGTTGGGATATCTGTTTAACATCCAAATTGGATATGACAAACAGCATAGCCACGCAGGGCCCTGCAGGCAAGCTCAAAGCTTGGGAGCTTCACTGGACATGGAAGAATGGATTAGAACCAGCCAACAAACCCTTTCGACTGGGATAATTAACACCTGTCTGGTACTAATTAGACCAGCCCGTAGGTGGCTTCTAGAAAAAATGTAATCCAAGATGGAAAACACAGTTTGACAAAAGGCACCTGACTACATCTATGATCACCATTGAACAGAAGGAGAAAGTATTTCAATCACTCCTGTGCTTTTCTCTGGAAACTTCAGGGAATTCTGATCAAGGTGTTTTGTAAAAATGTGTCAGTAGAATTCTGTTATATAATTGCAAACGTTATGCTTTCAACATACTGGAATAATGTAGGCTATATTTCCATTACTCTAAGTGAACACATATATTACCATAATTGTTGTGCATCTGTTCTAAAGAATCACATCAGGAGTTTTGAATTTTTATATATTACTCCTCCGGCAGAAATGAAACCATTCCACAAGGTAGCCTAGTGCTTTTCTTTTGTCTTTAATCTGTTTTATTTATCAATGCAAGTCAATCAATTGTTTACAAAGCATGGTCTCTCATATTTATAATAACTCCTATCATCGTCATATTAAAAACCTAACATCACCAGCCCCAGTACCGTGATCAACTCCCCCACCACTCCTTCCCCCAACCAAGGATTTTGAAAAGGACTGTATTGTACAGTGTGCTGTTTTGTCCCGGTGCCACAGCAACCAGGATAATTAACTGAGCTGAAATGTCCTTGCTGAGTGGTTTTCATTGTGGCTAATACGCGTGGGCTTGAGCACCACACTCCAATGTGTTGCTAAGGCAGATTGTTGGCCCACGGCAACAGGCTAGTGAGGAGGGAACAAGGAGGGCCCTTGGCATTGGTCCACATTCTCGGCCTCTGGGCGACCACCTTTAGCTTACAGGTGCTAGGTACAGTGGCTCACTTTAGACCAATGTAGGTACCGAACTATATAATTAGGTCAATTAATATCAAGTCTATCCACCCTTTATCATTTGTAAATGGACCGTTGTACCCATCAAAGGGTAGAATGGGCAGAAAACTAACAGCCATGGTAATTGAGGCTCGTACTTGGGAATTAGAATAGGTCAAATAGATTGTGACCAGGAAAATTTGATTTAGAGCTTGCTTTATTGTGCTCCTCTTTAAAAAAAAAATATGATAATATAGTCAGCTATCGTTTTGTATTTATTTTCTTTTGTGAAATGGTTTACTGCTCTCCTTAACGGTTTGAAACATGTCGTTATAAGTTATGTACAGTGGGGCCAAAAAGTATTTAGTCAGCCACTGATTGTGCAAGTTCTCCTACTTAGAAAGATGAGAGAGGTCTGTAATTTTCATCATAGGTACACTTCAACAATGAGAGACAAAAATGAGAAATAAAATCCAGAAAATCACCTTGTAGGATTTTTAAAGAATTTATTTGTAAATTATGGTGGAAAATAAGTATTTGGTCACCCACAAACAAGCAAGATTTCTGGCTCTCACAGACCTGTAACTTCTTCTTTAAGAAGCTCTTCTGTCCTCCACTCGTTACCTGTATTAATGGAACATGTTTGACCTCGTCATCTGTATAAAAGACACCTGTCCACAGCCTCAAACAGTCAGACTCCAAACTCAACCATGGCCAAGACCAAAGAGCTGTCGAAGGACACCAGGAAGAAAATTGTAGACCTGCACCAGGCTGGGAAGAGTGAATCTGCAATAGGCAAGCAGGTTGGTGTGAATAGATCAACTGTGGGAGCAATTGTAAGAAAATGGAAGACATACAAGACCATTGATAATCTCCCTCGATCTGGGGCCCCACGCAAGATCTCATCCCGTGGGGTCAAAATCATCAGAACGGTGAGCAAAAATCCCAGAACTACATGGAGGGACCTGATGAATGACCTGCAGAGAGCTGGGACCAAAGTAACAAAGGCTACCATCAGTAACACACTACGCCGAGAGGGACTCAAATCCTGCAGTGCCAGGCGTGTCCCCCTGCTTAAGCCAGTACATGTCCAGGCCCGTCTGAAGTTTGCCAGAGAGCATATGGATGATCCAGAAGAGGATTGGGAGAATATCATGTGGTCAGATGAAGCAAAATAGAACTTTTTGGTAAAAACTCAAATCGTCGTGTTTGGAGGAAGAAGAATGCTGAGTTGCATCCCAAGAACACCATACCTACTGTAAAGCATGGGGGTGGAAACATCATGCTTTGGGGCTGTTTTACTGCAAAGGGGACAGGACGACTGATCCGTGTTAAGGGAAGAATGAACGGGGCCATGTATCGTGAGATTTTTAGCCAAAACCTCCTTCCATCAGTGAGAGCATTGAAGATGGAACGTGGCTGGGTCTTCCAGCATGACAATGATCCCAAACACACCGCTCGGGCAACGAAGGAGTGGCTTCAGGAGCATTTCAAGGTCCTGGAGTGGCCTAGCCAGTCTCCAGACCTCAACCCCATAGAAAATTTGTGGAGGGAGTTGAAAGTCCGTGTTGCCCAGCGACAGCCCCAAAACATGATTGCTCTAGAGGAGATCTGCATGGAGGAATGGGCCAAAATACCAGCTACAGTGTGTGCAAACCTGGTGAAGACTTACAGGAAACGTTTGACCTCTGTCATTGCCAACTAAGGTTATGTTACAAAGTATTGAGTTGAACTTTTGTTATTGACCAAATACTTATTTTCCACCATCATTTACAAATAAATTCTTTACAAATCCTACAAGGTGATTTCCTGGATTTTTTTTCTCATTTTTGTCTCTCATAGTTGAAGTGTACCTATGATGAAAATTACAGACCTCTCTCATCTTTCTAAGTAGGAGAACTTGCACAATCAGTGGCTGACTAAATACTTTTTGGCCCCACTGTTTGTGTATATACTGATACTGGCAGTCAAATGGCATACCGATTATAAATTACCTTTTTATTTGGGGCAACAAAATGAACAACTTCAGGTCCTATTTCTAAAGACTTTGTTTGACATGGCAAAGGTGCCACTGTGGAATGTGAAATGACTGTATGTGGACATGACGATAACATTCAAATGTATTATATAATTGTACATATATGCTATTCTGGTTTTCCATAAACAAAGATGTCACCGTAAAACAATTAGACAAGACTCCAACAAACTCCTGCTCCTGTAGATTTGCTGTGTCAGCCTCATTTTAAAGCAATTGGGCAATTTGTTTAGTCTCTCTACATACCGCTCCCCTCCATCTCCTCCTCAGGCTGGGATGTTTCTAGTTACAGATGAAGTTTACCCAAGCGAGGGAAATTTACTTAGCTTTCATTTGGGCTAGCCTTTGCTGCGGTTGCCATGGGAAGTATATTGTGACATTTGCACTTCAGGTAATGAGCGGGAAGAGCTGTAATTCCGCTAGCTGATTACAGACAGCAATTAAGACACTGATCCTGCAATTAGGTAAAAGCAGCAGGTATCTCGTGCCTGGAATATATTCTCTTTATTGCCGTTTTCCTCCCTGTTTTTCTCTCTGTCATTAGAAAAAAAAACTGGTTAACAAACGCTGAAATTAGATACCTGCTGCATTGTCAAGCCAAGCTAAAAACAAAACTGAAACAAACTTGCGTTGTGGTAGGATGATGGGACCCAATTTTCTCTTTGTCTCTGACCCTGCATTTTGTCCCTCCTCACAGGTCAAGAAAATTGTGTATCACCCAGGCTGTTTTCAAAGTATCATCTAGGATGCATTATTTTCTTCCTGCCAGCTCTCTCATTTCCTTTTTTTTTTATTTTTTTTTATGGTCCAATAATTAAATATGTATTGCTTCTTCCTGATAGATGCCGTGAGAGCAGAGGCTTCCACTGGTTGCAGTCTGGTCTTCTTGTCAAGCAGAAGAAGTGCAAGTGTCCTAAAAACCCTTGCTAGACCTTTATGCATTTATAGTTTGGTGCGTTTGATTAAATTCTGATGCATCGATTTCAAAATGATGAGGCGTTTGCGACCGTTTTAGTATGTACAAAGCTGTGTGAACTCCAGATAGAAGACTATAATTTAATTGGAACCTATGAAGCCATGGCTGTGATACGATTACTAAAAAGCTCTTGAACCACAAAGGCAACAAAATTCAAGGAGAATATTGGACTCTGCTGCTGCTCCAGCGAGGCGTGCATCCCTTCTGAAGAGGGCCAGTATGCTTTTCCAGGGAAGTGTCATCACAAATCCGAATCAGTGAGCCTAGAGGCCCATGAATATTCCAGAGCTTTGGCATTAGCAATAGCATTGACAAAGTCTAGACAAATATCCAACTACATTTTAGTTGCATTTGTAATATGATTGTATGATCAATATACTGCCACTATCCTACAAATTAAAGGAACCACCAATATATTTCAGTTATGTCAGAAAACAACAAATGTATTTCTAGCACTTGACATTAGCAAAGCGTATGTGTTAAAGGACTTTGTCCAAGGTCTTGCAAGTTTCTGGAATTATTTCAGCTTTAATTTTGAATCTTTACATATGTTATGCCTATTATAACCATGTCACAAATGATCAAATACAGCCATAAACGAAGACAATAATTTGAATCGCTATCAAACGAAAAACCAGTCAAAGTAATGACTAATGCTAAAATTTGGACATATCTTTGAAAAAGGTTTCATACTTTTAAATGTGGTTGTAATTCATTATGTCAATAGTTGGCTATAGTTATGAAACTTAATTCACTCCATTCTACAAATAATAGTTTACTTGAGCTTACAAAGCGTTGCAATTTCTTTCTCCACAAGACTTACTATAACACACTCCAATAGTAGATACTAAATCTTTGTCATTTACACATTATGATGCCCCTTAATCTACTTTTCTCTGGTCTAAATAGAAGCCTTTCAGATGAAGGGAGAATACAGTGTACCAGAGGGGACCTTTCTATCCTTCCTCTAGAGCTACAGATCAAACACGCACAAGAGAGGCATCTGCAGCACCTGCTAACCCGTCCAAGAATCAAAACCAAATGAAATCCAGGTACAAAGCTGTGTCTCCGTATCCAGTACAAAGAGCCATCTCTGTGAACGTCTCAAGAACCCGCTCTTGAAGTGCTACCGCATAGCTGGAGGTCAGAGGTTATGAATACACCCCCCCCCCCCCCCCCCTTCCTCCCTCCTCCAACCCCCCCCACCCCCCACCCCCTGCCCCCCCCCCACCACCCCCTGCCCCACATCTGTGCTCCACTGCCTCCTCTCTGGGCTTTTGATGAGTTCGTGGCCTTCAACCATTAGACCCCTGCCAGCACAGTCAATGCCCTGCAGAGACCAATGTGCCTTGATAAATTTGCCCTATTATGCTGATAAATTAGGGTGTCTTCAGTCCTCTCCGCGACTCTGTGGCTGGGAGCTGAGGGCAAAGCTTCCCGTCGTTAGCCCAGCCTAAACACCACTCTATTAGCCTCAATTTGATCCTAACTTCGAGAAATACGTGGAGATATGAATGAAACATTTCACAGCAAATAGGCTGACCCATAATGGATGGCAAATTTCACTGCGTTTGCGAGTTGTCAGGGTAAATATGTTTTTTATGGTGCATTGTACAGCATTTTTATTTGTTTGAACGATGTTTTTTCCTATATATTAATGCTTCATACTTCACTCTGTACATTTTCATGGTGTGCTTCCGTTCTATCTGTTTTGTTGACCCATATGTACGCTAAGTTTGTAACTATCTGGAAACATACTGCAGTAAGCATTTGATAGCTTTTTTTGCTGGTTTCACTAGAAATGATGTGGGTATTAGGGGGACAGTCTGGCCTGGCACAAATGAAGAAAGGGTGTTTATTGTTTGTCCACATTTAGTTCTTCCAAGGATAAGAACATAGGCTATTATTTTCTCTTCTGTACTGAGAAAATCCATTAACATCGTGTTCAGAAGACACCACATTCCCAGGAAAGATGAGCTGTTGTAATTCCCCCTCACTCTGCAATCTGGGCTTGTTCTGTGGGCATTTAACTATGAAGTGTGACCATGAACCTGCAACCAAAAGGTCATGGGAAATCATACTTTCAATACAGACAGGGGGTATGGCCAATCTCAAAGCTATTTTGCGACAGATTGAGGCGAGGAAGACTGTGTCTCCTGTGCCATCCCATACCATTCCTTAACCTTTCAGATGCAGTATATAGTACAACAAGTGGAGGGAGTTTCTGTAAAGGCATGGCCGTGTTTTCTGGGTGTGAAGACACCTTTCCGATTTTTCCAGGCATTGGGCATGTTTTGTCAGTGAAAGTTTTATGATTGCGTCTTTTTTTTCTTCTTCTTTTTTTTGTTACGTGTTTTTAATCCTTTAATTTAGCAAATTCAGATTTCATATTAGGCGGTAACAACTCCGTAAAGATGTCAGTGGTGTTGGCAATGCCTGGTCAAATGGATTAGTCATAAGCTTCCGTAATTCAACTCTGAGCTCAGATACAGGGAGAGAGAGAGAGAGCGATAGAGAGAGCTAGAAATAGAGGGAGATAGATAGGGGGGAAACAAAGTTCAGACTGCTATGAGTTATTCTTTACATAACTGCCCCATACTCGTGTTGACCTTCACCAGGCATCCTTGACAGAGAGGTAGGACACAACAAGCCCTCACATCCTGACAGCATGGCACTGCCAGCTGAACAGTAAACGGCCCTGTCGCCCCGCTTGGTGGCAGTGATTGGAAGATGGCTCTATACAAAGTGACATAACGGTAGGCTACTAAGCGAAGCAAAACAATCTCACCTCCAAACAGGGACACCGACTTAACTGCTGGGAAGAAAAAGTTAAATTCTCTCATTGATGTCTACCTCCTACCTGTTAGTTGCACTTTCTTAAATCTGGGGTTGTCACCATAAACATTTTCAAGTGAGCGTTAGTCAGTAATTAAGACTTGAAGTTAATATTATCATAAATTATTTATTGTAAACAATAATGCCAAAAATTACATTCTTCACATCTGCTGTATATTTTAAAAGCAATACACATAAAATCCCATCTTTAAATGTCTTTATTTTTGATTTCATCATCAAAATCTTTACAAAACATTTTCTGACAATAATATACTCAAATAGGGCCATATTTTGTGTTTGGACTAGGTCTCCACAAAACGGTTTTAGGTCTGAATACAGAAAGAAACAGAAACAAACCAGAAACAAACGGAAACAGAAAAATCCAACAACAAACCAACTACCAAAGAGAACAATGCAGCTCATATTTACATCCCACAGAAATCAATGCTCCCCGTAGGAAATGAAAGAAATGGAAAATTAGAGATCCCAAGGTTTCCATGGAATGTGTGAAAGAAAAGACTAGGAAAGAATATCGAAAAAACGCTTGGCGCAGGCCAGGACAAAAACACTGATGATGATTATGCTTTCTGTCAGTACTACTGTGCACTCACATTAACTTGTATCACTCAACAGAATTCCTTTCTATGTAGCACACACAAATCCAATTAGGGGCTTAAACCTGCTTTGTCAGACAAAAGAAAAAGTATGTTTCTCTGACAGAGGTTAGTGGCCGGGGCCGGTAATTCGTCTGCCCTTTGACATAAGCGATGATAGAAAAACAGGGTTCAGACAATCGGGGTCAAAGGTTGAAGACTTCAAGCTAATGGGCAGCAGCATGGAACAAACATAATCAATGTGGACTGGACAGACATGATCCTCGCGTATAGGCTCAGGGGAGGGTCGAGCACTAACTCCTGATCATCTAATTCCTCAGCAGTCCAAGGAGTCCAGTGTGGCTACTGTGTGACACAAAGATGGGGCTCTGGGCTAGTTGCGACTAATGAGTATTTTAAATGTATCGACCCGGTCATGGATTAGAACCCAGTGGAGCATTACCGAATCCGGGAAGGAACTGAAAGGGGAAGGGGGTCAGTGCTGAGCCAGCGGACACAGGTGCCAGGTCGCCAAGACAGCAGAAGCCTGTCTGAATATGTGTGAATGTGTTTGTGGATGGTACACAGTACCTGTAGGGAGGGCAACAGCATCCAAAGTTTTGCTGGGGGAATTTTGGTTCGGTGGTAGGAAGTCTTTCTCAGTGTAGTTAGTGTGTAGACCTTTTCGAGTGGTTAGCTGTTTGAATCGTTTCCCCAGAGAAAATTGGTCCGCCTGCAACACAGCGGCCAGCCAAAGAAATCAGAGGTCTAACCATAAGGTCTAACCCACCATAATTAATGTACTTGTTCCCAGCCCATTTTTCTTTTCCACGCACCTTTCTACCCACCTCCTCCCTGTTCCCTCTCTCCTCTGTCTTTCTCTTTCCTCTGGAGATTTTCACTTAGCCGTTCCTCTAAGCATGAACACGGAAATATGAAAGGCTTCACTGCAATTCTGCAGACCTCTATTCAGCCCCCTGCAGCAAGAACCGCTCCCAGAAGGGAATTGAGCCCAAGCTCAAAGGAATGGGGTATGGGGGGGGCTGGTTGAAAATCCAAAATAAATATAGCAGAAGTCAAAACAAAGCCTAGCGGCATTGCTGGAACTCTGCAGTGTGTGCAGACATTCCCAGCAATCAGACCTTGTGTGCGTAACCCTTATCCAGGCCTTCTCTGCACCGAGAGCCCTTGGACGGCGTCAGAGAGAGGGGGCCAAAGGATCAGTTGGGGGCCGAGTTCCAATGAACCCTTTCAGGTCTTATCTGAGAGGTATGGACCGTGTGAGATTAACCAATCGCTTATTAGTGGCTGATCGGATTTGAGCGCACATGATTCTATTAGCCTCCTCAGCGACAGGGTGGCCTCCGGGTTGGAAGAGCCTCGCGTCTGGACCGAGGGGTTCCTGTAATTCCTGCTCCGAATCCCGAGCGGCTTCGATGCGCGCGGCAGGCAAGGCGCTCGACTGACAGTTCAAGAGGAAGGCCTTTCCCTGGCGCGCACCATCTTGTCTCCAGGGTCTGGCGGAGCAGCCTCTGGTGCTGTCGAGAACAGGAGGGGCCGTCAGGGGGGTCATGGAACAGCTTGCTGGAGAGACACTGTAGTGTTCACCGTGTGCAGAGACACGTGTCTGTGATTCTAGGGCATTCCAGGCAGGGAAACGGGCTCTGCTCCGTCTCGCGCTGGTTCAGCCGCCCCTTTCCTCTTATTTAGACAGAGCTTCACTCAATGTTATCATGCAGAGATAAAAAAAAAAAAAAGTCATCAAAAGGCAGACACGAAACTCGGGCCAATGATTCTGCGGGGATGGGATGGGAGAATGTCGCAAGATAAGACATAGATGGAATGGAATGGAATGGATGGCGTCCCATTATAAAGACATTGGCACAGATATCGCACTACAAAATAAAGTCAGCCAGCGGTGCTCAGTAACCATGCTGGGTGAACCGACTGGCTTTCATGTAACACACCAATTGAACATCTTCTGATCATGTCACTAGGAGTTCCTGGGGGCTGGGGTTTCGTATCAAACAATGTCATGGCACATCAAAAGATCCCTCTTTCAAACTTCTCTCTCCCAGCGTAAAGAAGGACCTTTCCCCTCGTCTTAAAAGTGGACATCCCCTAATGGCTGAGAGACGGGGGGAATGAAAGACAACACACCCTACGCCCCCCACCCCCACCCCCCTCTTGTGAGCTCCACATTTTAGACATGACCAAAGTCAGAACTGCAAACATAAGATGTGTCTATGAGGTTTCAACCTTTACCCTCAGCTCCCAGCCCTCCCAAAACACTCTTTCCTTTGTGATACTGACGCATGGTGGGGTTCGAGAAATAACCTCCACAATATAATTTCTGTGCAATGGTCGAGTAGTGGCAGGAGCAGATATAAAAATATTTATCATTGAAACAAAGAGAGCATACAGTTGGAACCACTCCCCGACCCCCCACTTGACCAGAGTCTGGCTGGGGAGTGGATAAGGCTCCTCTTCTGGCCACAAGCAGTTTGTGTTTCAGAAGAAGTGAAATAACATCGTTTTTTTTTTTCTTCCATTTTAAAGATTTCTCTATTTACACGATAAATAAGTCCTGTTTGATTAGTCATTTCGTTCAGTCACGGATTTTCTTGACATCATCTTTGATCATCTGAAAAAAAGCGGCAACTTTTTGTTCCAAATCAAGAAATGTCCAAAACGGGAATGTCCTCCTCCCATCTCTCCGGCTCATTCTAGTGGCCACTCCCGCTTCCTTGATGGCTTTGAAGGTGGCCCCGCCCACTCCAACCATACAAACCAACCAGATTCACAGTGGGAGGACTTCCAGAAAACGTGGACACGGACCGATACCAAAAAATATCCAGAGTGTCTTTTGGATTGGGCCGAGGATTCAAGCCGACAGGCCCGCACCGGAGCCGTACCAGTCCTCATCACCTCCATCAGTCAGTGGAGTAGCATGGCCAGTAAGAGTGGCCCTATGGGGGGGGGGGCAGAGACGGTGTCCACATTCATCTGGTGACGTCCTCGCGCAGGCACACCCCGCCTGGAGAACCCAGGAGTCGTGTTAACAGGCGTCATCCCCACAGTCGACGAGTTCATATTCAGGTCGGAGTGAAGTCCGCTGGTCAGCCCAGTGTATCATCCCCACCGTGCTCTGTAGCCTCTGCCGAGCTGTAAGGGTCTCTGTAGGAGGGCGGGGCCGGGCAGCACAGCGGGCACTCACGCCACAAAGAGACCCGGAACACAGGTGAATGTCCGGCAACAATTGTCCGATTTTCTAGGCAATTTTAAGGTGGTGCTAAGATTTGACATTTAGTAAAAGATTGTTATGTTGGCCTTCCAATGCACCCAATTTGGAATACATAACTCAATGGATTTAAGACAAAACTCACATTTCTTTAACGTTCAATCAATTGGCAATCTGGATAAAATGCAGAAGTCGACAGTATCACTTTGACGCAAAGCTCACCAGCACCTGTACTTGAAAAGGAATTCGTGAAACGTGTGTCATCTCTCGGCGAAGGGAATGGGGAACCAGATGGTAGCCTAGAGAACGTATGTCACATTCGTGTATATGTAATGTACATCTGAAAGAGAGGAAAAAAAGCAACGAAAAAGAAAACAATCTTTGGTTCAACGTGCACTTAATTGGGATTCAGCGAGAGCTTTCGTACTCCACATTTAGAGTTGTGGTTAAAAAAAAACAAAGCCAAAGAAACAGAAACACAGTAAGACTCAAGTTGGTTTTCATTCATCCTAATGAATTAATGATAACCATGAAGTCAGCGGGCTCGACCACTTGCTAGCAATTTTTTATGGGACTAACAGCGAGAAGCCTTTGAGCTGTGGCAAATGTGACTTTTCTGCTTATTTCCCTTACGCGCTCTCCCCTGATATTTTGGTCCTTCTGAAACCTTGTATATTGCACATCCCTCTCTGACTGCTCCCATTCCAGCATGAGCCAGTTGCCATTATCCATTTTTTGGGGGGGAGCAGGCATCCAGCAGGGTTGCTGCTGCGTGGGCCAGAGAGCCGATGGAAGTGCTCGAGGTGCTTAAACGTGTCATGCATGTTACATCACGTTTCGTCTCTCCCCTGTGGGCCGCCGGGAGGGGAGAAGGAGGGCTTCCCGTGAAGTGTTCGGTGAGAGACAGAGTCGATGACAGACAGGCTCCCCAGACACCTCCGCCGTCGTATTGCTCCCACCCCCCCGCCCCCCCCCCCCCGCCCCCCCCCCCCCCCCCCCCCCTCCTCCCCCCCGGTGCCAGATGCCAAAGCCCCTCGAGCCACGGCTGAAATTGTTTTTCTTTCTTCGGTTCTACCCTCGTTGCCACCTTCTAATCCCCCCCCCCCACCCCCCTCAAACCCCCCCGCCCTCCACCCCTCAACCTTGAGCCAAAGTGCTGATAGATGTCCCCGGAACAAAACCAGGCCCGCTGCCCCTTCACGTCCTGGCCCGTCCGACGTCCCCCACCCCACCTCTTAACAACCGCTCCCCGGGGGCTGCACCCGCTAGCGTCCAAAGGTGAGTGTGCCGGTGCGCTCTTGAGGGGGGAAAGGCCCGCTGGGCCCCTCGGTGGGGGGTCTGAGGGGGAGCGGCGGCGAGCGGGGCCCAGGCACTGGTCCGGCGGGGGGCCCGATGGTGGCGTTAGGGGGTAAGGCGGGCAGCGCCACAGTCTGTATGGTGGCCCTGTCGCGTGGCCCAAGGTCCTCCAGCCCCTCCAGGCCCTGCGGGGGCCCCTCGTAGGCCATGTTGAGCCGCAGGGGCTGGTGGGCCTGGCAGTAGTCTACGATGGGCTGCTCGTAGCGGTAGAACGTCAGCGCGCCCATCTGGTGCGGGACCTGAGAAGACAGGGAACAAGGTTGGGAGAGAGAGAGGGAGGGGGAGAGAGAATAGAAAGAGCAGTAAAAGGGTTGATTTAGGAAGAAAGGGAGGAGAGATAAAGAGAAATGTCATTAGTGCTGTCAATCCATGACACTGCGCAATCTGTGCCCTCTAGACACAGTGCCTCTGAATTAGTTCATTATTAACAGATTGCAATGAACACACCATTAACTAATCCACAGTTTGATTACTAAGCAATTTATTTAATAAGCCCTTCATTAAACGTTGTTGTCTACAAACGGTAATTAGAAATGTGTACCCAGAATATTTAGACATGACTCCCCATGTAGCGTCCAACACCGCTGGGTAGCTTTCCTTGACCCCTCTTAACCTCCTCTCATAGCGGCCAACAGGGTTCACCATTGAAGATGCTATTGGCCTTCAATGAAACTCCACCATCTTGTGCAGCCAGCATATCGGAGACAGCCACCGCTTTTTTTGGGGGGGGGCACCAAAATGTCACACAGAGTGTCACAGCAGTGTGTCGGCATGGCAGCGGAGAGAGCCCTCGCATTGCCAGCGCCGCCAAATGCACCAGGACACGCCCATTGTTATGAGCACGACAGACCCCGCACGCATTCGCCGCTCGCTGTGCGACGCGGCCACGCCACTGGAGCCGCACGGAGTGGAGTAAGGGGGGGGGGGGGGGGGGGCGACAACGTTGAGTGGGCGGGCTTGCAACGGGGCTCCCTCTCCTTCGCTCTCTTTGTCTGGATTCTATCCGTCCCTGTCTCGCTCTCTCCATCGCCATCCTCCTCCCCCGTCACGAGTGCCGCCGCCCGGAGAGCTCGTCACATCTGGTGCCACGTGCGCTCCCCGCTGCCCCCCCCCCCCCCCGAGCGCCCTGCTAAAACAAACAGACGAGCCGCCCCGAGCGCGCGCCCCCCTCTCCACCACACTCCACCACTTTGCCGCCTTGGCAAAGGCCAATCAGGGGTGGTCGGCACAGGCTTCGCAAACAGCACAGGCTGGGATGGCAGTCGTCGTGAATTCAAAACGGCTGCCTGACAGATGATGGGCTCTGTGCGCGGACAAGGAACAAACAACGACAATAGCAACACCGCCGAACACAACGCCAAGAGAAACCGGAAGAGATCAAATAATTACCAGGCACGTCTTCAGGGAGTTGATAGAAGGGCGGACCAACACATAACGTGTGTGTGTGTGTGTGTGTTTGTGAGTGAGTGGGCGTGTGTGTGTGTATGTGCGCACGTCTGTGAGCGTGAGTCATCTCACAGTCAAATAGAGCGCACATTGAGCAAATAGGACTGTCCATTATGTGGAGGTCAACAACCTCATTCTGAGGACCAACATTCATCTCGCTGTCACATACCGTAGATAAAAACAGTTGCTGTGAGTGTAAAACTACTTTTTAAGAAGGTGCAGCTCCACAGAAGCTTTTCTTCAATTGGTTTTGTTGTCTTTTTTTTATTTATTTTTGTATTACCTGTCTTGTAACCGGGGCACTGCTGCAAAAGAGATGTAGTCGGAGTCAGTCAACCCTGTATAAATAAGTATGTATATTCCAAAAACAAGAATTTGGAATCAAAGCAGTGTCTTATTTAGCTCGAACAGGATGTTCTCCTATCTGCACATTCAAAAATAATACTTTCAAACGTAGCCAGCTGACAGTTTGAGAAAGTTCAGAAGCTAGTAGCTATGGCCAACAAATGTCAATGTTTACATGCTTTTCTCATGCCACACAGTTCCGTAAGTCGGCCAAATACTTTTCAGAAACATCTTACTTTACATATCGTGAAAAATGGTTTGGAATATCACTGGACCCCAGCTGTTTAACTTAAATAAGCAACCTTATTTTAGACCGGCAATAAGAAGTAATTTGTAAAAATATAACAATCTAGGTGGAGAAAAGCCATCATGTAAAACTGACCTCAATGTAATTACCGTCGCTCCAAACCCCCCAGTAATTTCCAGTTGCAAGGAAGTTCATTAATATAACTTTGGCAAATCACATGGTCTGCTAACTCTTGTATTATGAAACAGTAAACATAGTCTGTATGCTTTAGAGTAGGGAACTGTAAGAGAGACCGTTTTAGTGTTCTAGTTTTTCACCTGCAATCTTAATAGAGCTGCCTGGAATCACAGCACCAAAAACAACAGTCCTAATAACAACGAAACGACTACTGGAAACCGCCGTTTGTGCCAGTAAACAATACGTTTGTGTTCAATCAACCCGCTCAAGGAAAGCACAGTCTCATTTCTTAACATCATTAAACCATCTTTTCTCTCCTCTTTTCTCTCTTCACTCTCCCCATTGCCCTCTTTCTTTTTTCTCCTAAATGGACTCCATTAGGCTGGACCTACTCATTACATTACGGGCACTCAGTGTATTAGACCAAGCCCACCCCTCAGCTACCCTCTCCCGCCACACATCCCAACGCTTCCCCCCGGCTCCCTAGCCTCCCAGGCTAGGTCCAACGGATTAATTATCCCATATTAACTCCTGACCGTTTTGGTGGATCCTATCGAATTGTCGGGGCATAAATCTGCCCCATGGAAGGTGTGTGTGTGTGTGTGTGTGTGTGTGTGTGTGTGAGACAGAGAGGGGGATATAAAGGGAAAGAGAGAGAATTCTGAGCAGTCTTGGCAGTATAATAGTGTGCACAG
This sequence comes from Aplochiton taeniatus, assembly GCA_017639675.1. Lineage (NCBI taxonomy): Eukaryota > Metazoa > Chordata > Actinopteri > Galaxiiformes > Galaxiidae > Aplochiton > Aplochiton taeniatus. The sequence continues at coordinate 23,619,362 of CM030172.1, read as the reverse complement.
CAGTAAAGGGTCCCAGTAGTTTCTGCCCTCTGCTTTATGATCAAATTGTCTCCTCTGAGGAGAGTACAGACTAATAGAATTAGGCATAAAATTCAGGACTCATACGCTCGGTGTTATGAACCAGCTTAATTGGCTCACGATGTTCTCTATTCGTGTGTCTCGGTGGACAAAAAGTCCCGTTGATTGATATTCCAAATTTGTCATAACTTCCCATTACCCCCCACCCCCGCCCCCCCCCCTCGCTGTCTTCCCTTCCGCCCCTCCTCCTTCTGGTCCCGCGGCCTTTGAGGAGTCGTCAGTGGTTCTCACAGCCATAAAACACCCTCATGGCTTTCTCCAATGTTCGAATGCGGATATGAAGCGGGGTTTCTTTTTCATTCACGGCTTTATGGGCACCTAAGGAGGGTGTTGACAGTGCCAGGGGCAAAGACAATTCAAATGCCTCCCCTTGGCTTTGGGAGCGCTACCTTTTCCAAAGACTTTGATCCCCTCAAGTCCCCTCGTCTCGGCTCAAGGACCAAAGCTAACGGGGAGGACAGCGGTATCCAACTGTCCTGCACTGTAAGAGCTTGCCAAAAGAGTGTGGTTTACCAAGTCACTCAGGCAGTGGATGTGTGAATGACTGTAAGCTTGTGAAGCAGGCTGTTTATTCTTTCTCAGAAAGAGAGACGTCGAAACACTGCACAGTTGTGTTGTGCGCTTATACTGGATACACTCCGTTATTAATTGAATGTTTTAATTTTCCAAAGTTTTCCGAAAAATATTTCTTGTCTCCCTTCACCATTAAAATTGGATGAACCATCACTGACTTCAGGGAGAATTCATAATTTATAATAATTGCGTTTAAATTTGCATCTTTTTTGTTTTGTTTGTGATCCCGAGTTATGTAATTGTGTACCGAGTACGAAATGCCATAAAAAGTAAATCGCTATGATTATACGAGTGAGTTTGAGTACCCGGTGAATGTGGGTGTGTGTGCACACGTGTGTTTGTCTGTGTGTGTGTCACTGAGTGGGGGAGTGTAAAACACACGCCGGCCCAGTGTGCGTGCGGGGGTGGACATCGCAGATGCTGCACTGAGGGCATCAGTGACATGGAGCCCACCAGACAGGTTTTCAGCTGAGCAAAATACGCTAAAGTGTCTGTGGGGGAGTTTAGCCAAACAGCGTCACATTTACCAAAACAAAGCGCTGCCCTAGAGGGGAGCAGCTGCAAATGATTTATAGAAATTGCATCTGTGTGTGTGTGTCCTTTGCATGAGTGCATGCTAATGAAGCAGTCTGGTAGCCATTACTGTTGCCATCATCACTACTCTATCAATAAAAATACAAAAAATTGGATGGCGCCAAACGTTACATTAACATTAACATTGCTGATTCCACGCAAACTCTCAACCCGGGAACCAAACCATTGTAATTCCCTAAACCCTGATGTTATCACAAGTCAAATAGTATAAGCACAGTGGGCGTTATGTGGCAGCATACAGTAGTGGCATTCTGTGAGCCAGCGTGTACACACACACACACACACACACACACACACACAAATACAGAGAAAGAGAGAGACAGAGAGAAGGTGAGAGGGAGAGCGTCTTGAGCCCCCTCCACGGCTACCCACCATTGGCTCGTCCTCCCGTCCTCCTCTCAGTGCGGACAGTGGAGGAGGCTTTGCAGAATACAGCAAATGGGCCGTGTAATGTTACTCAATGCTCAACATTAGCTCTCCGGCTCGGGCACCTCCCTGAGCACAAAGCATAATTAGCCCCCTGCTAATGAAGACAGGGGGAGAGAACATGCAGCGGACGACAGAAACAAAGACCAGGGAAAGGCTCTCGTGGAGGGACGGCCTCACTGTAGAGAACTCGTCCACAGTCCGGAATGGAGCTTCTAAGCCTCGATGCTAACACGCTACACATGTTCCTTCACCACTTAGGATGAGCCAAGGGGATTCCAGTGACCTTTACCAGTACCTTTCAGCACCACCCGCCTAAGGGGACCCACTGTGTCTAGACTGGCCTGACAAACACAGTGAGGGGAGGGGGGGGGGGGAGTAGCCAGGGTGTAAGAGGAATGACCTTAGTTATCCTCATTTACGTCGGCTGTATTTTCTCAAACTTTTCTCTGGGACCATTTTGTCCCGGGAAGGTGCTGTGTGGGTTTGCCGCTACAAGGACACCAGCATTGTCCCTCATGAATAAATCAACGGACGGGGCTGATTCGCTTAGCTCAAACTAACGGAAAAGATTCCAAACTAAGAAAATGCAACATGCTGTCCTTGCAGGTATTTCCACATGGATTTTTCTTTGATGATGCTTGCGAGTTACATTTTCTTGTGGGACTAAAACAATCTATACAGGCAAACAACTGCTTTCCATGGAAATACTACAATGTGGTTTTCCTGAACATCGGGACCAACTCTAATGCTTGTAAGAAGCCCCACTGTGCATTATTCTCTCTGTATAATGCTGTGATGATATATTCAGCAGCAAAACAAAAACTAGCCTGGATAGATATATTCGGCGCTGTGTACCCAAAATGCAAATCCCTTATCTGATAGCGCCAGAGTGCGGGGTTAGCGTTGTCGTGTCAGCACAATGGGAATAGTAGTTTCTTTTCCGCTGTTCGTGGTGAACCAAAAATGCCCAGCTATCTTGGCCTGAGATGGCCCTGGACCTCGTGTTGTCATGCTTTGTCCAGTAACGCCGTTGGCACCGAGTCTGAGTGATGAGCAGGGCCCAAAATAAACGCTGTGTGGCCATCTTGGCTTGGTGCTGGGAGCCGCGGCCGCACTTTAATCAGGGAGATGGGGGAGGAGTGTGCCGGCGAAGGCAAGCTCGAGCTTTTAAAGACCTGACTAATAAGACATGTCAAAGAGCCCTGGGTGAAAGCCAGAAGGGTTACAAAGACTCTCTCTCTCTCCATCTCACTCTCTCTCTCTCTCCATCTCACTCTCTCTCTCTTATCCTCCCTCCCTATCTCACTGACTCACCAGCCTCCAAACACAGCAGGCCTTAGTAGATGGAGCTTGATATATACAAACATGATGCATCTCAGAGAGGCAAAGCATTGATTTTTTTTGACTATCGTCCTCTAACTTTTCAGCCTAATCGGAGATGTTTCCGGTGGAAAGAGATAGAGCCGGTTTCCCTTTCATAGATAGGGGAGTAAAAGAAGGGAAAATGCATTTGTAAAAAAAAAAAAAAACTCAATTTCCTGAATCAACAGCGTTCCCTTTGCAAATGGCACAGCTAAGAGGCCGTGGGGGAGTTGGTGCGGGTGGGGGTGTTTGATGTGAAATGCCACTGTTGTAATTACAGGTTGGTAAAATGCTGCTGCTCGCCCCTTGCTCTCTCCGTGATTGCATTAGCAAGAAAGGCACGGTAGTGTGGCAGAAACTTTGATTTAGCAGTTACTAACTTATTTGATTATGATGGTGGGTGCGTGCGCATGTTTGTGGGGCTGGAGGTTTAACTAGTGTCATTTTATCAGCTGTGTTGCATATTTGCGTGTGCTACTGTGCACACAAGAGTGCCTGCAAGTCAGTGATTCATATCAAGTGATCCTATGAACAAGAATCACAGCCGCTAATTTAAATTACAGCGATAACAATTTATTTGCTAGTAATTATGATAGATTGCAGAAGGTGGAATTACTGAAGTGGCATTTTTTTCCACATGACCAGATGATAAATCCTAAAGGGTGTTAGAGGCAGTCCCTCAACAGAAAGGATGGGATGCAAATATAGCAAAGTACAGTACATGTGCATCCCTGTAGAGGAAAAACCTCGCACTGATAAACCTTGACCAGACAGCTCATTTGTGAACAAAGCGTCCCTACTCTGAATTTCAATAAGGCGTGATGCAAATCAGGCTGAGCCATCAGTCAGCTTAAGGTACTCGTCAATCTAGGGCCAAATATTCAGCATTAGCGGTGTATTTCCAACCTGCGACATTAAGGACAAACACCACAGCTTTTCAGCCCATAGATTTGAGCTTGGATTGTTGTCTGCTTTAATATTTATATAAACTCATACAGAAAATGTAGCTGCCAGCAGAAAGAGTGTCCAAGGCTGAGTGACAAGACCGATGGCACTAATAAACATTGTGAGAGGCCTGTTTTGTATTGGTAATTAAAACAGCCTCAATCCTCAAATCCATGATAAATATTTCATCAGGTTTGTGGAGAGGGGCAATTGTAACGACAGAACAATATTCAAATTGCCTTCAGTAATAGTGCACCATGGGACAACACACCCACGCACAATAACCACAATTCATGCAAATGAAAACACATTATCTCTAGTCAAAAAAGGTAAGCAACGTGCTTATTTGTCACGTACAAATAGCTCTCTGCGCATTCCAAAACCCACCGTGCAAGTTCTCACGGCTAAAAGCATTGTTTCTTTTAAATGTTTTCAATTATCTTTTAATCATCATGAATCTGATCTAACCTACACAACATGTTAAGGAAATTAATATAATTACATCTGCACGTGGTTGTGTTTAGACGGTAATTACACTGTGTGTAACCCCATTACATGCACTTTGCTTCACAAGTTACTCAATTGTTACGTTTTAGATGCACATTTCCGAATTTTTTTCAAAGCAATATATTAATAGCATCACAAGAATAATGTCCAAGAACAGGCAAACTAAATGTCAGGAAACAGTGGCTGAATCCAAAAATACTAAGAGAAATTCACAAAGAGAAAAAGACTTGGGACAAAGTTAATCTCGGGAAAAACCACACAGCCTTCACTTCCCACGAAGGGATTAAATGACTGCACACACAATGGAAACACAAGGATTCTACACAGGGAGCCACAGGTGAAAACAATAATGGACACAACAGGTGCAACTAATGATCTTGACGAGTGGTATGTCGGATACGCTGTCTCGCAGGTTCCGGGGCCTCCCTGGTGGAGGAAGCAGACATGCTCCCGTAACAAATAGACATCTATGCGACCTCTACCTACCTCTGCAGAAATCTATTTTTCCCTCTCTGTCATTTTTGCCAAAGGTATCGTCGCCCTCTTCTGAAACAGAGCTGACAGTTGATAGCTCCTGTTTGCCGGAGCTCTCTCCAGGTAATTGCGATTTTCACCCCGTCTCCGAATGCTTTCGCAGTTCCACATTGGCAGGTAAATGACAGCATTTACCGATAAAATGGGGACGCTGCCAATATGCCATCAGATCGGTGACACTTTACAATCTGTGGCAGGAAAGTGGTATTGTTCTAATCTCGAGTATACTATCACAGTTCACATGGAGTCTTTCCATAAAACCCCTATCACAGACAGTATTACTTTAGTCAAACCTGCTATAACCTGCTTTACAGTGATAACCTCAAATGCAAACACATCTCACCAGGGTTGTATCAAGGGAAATTGTCTTTATTGTGCATAGTATTTCAAAAGCCTGAAAGAGCCGGAAACCAGCTGAACCTATGGTCTGTCACATCCTGATGATTAATTGACTCAGGAATGTGGGACCTTGCAGAAGCTGTCGCTAGGGCCAGATGATTGGTGTGGTAACTGCTGCTATCTGCCCATGGTTGACATCGTTTCACAGGAAGTTTTGAATTTTGACGGTTAAACGTGAAGGAGCCACCGCATCAAGTACTGAGTACACACTCGTTTAGTGTTATTTATTTGCTTCAAATGACCCAACTGTATTTAAACCAACTGTATTGGTCTATTGTACATTACATCCTTTTCCAAGCCTTTCTAAAATAAGCAAAAGCTGACATTAAAATAGAATTTTTTTATGTATTAACGTCTGTCTGGGGGGCGCCCTGCAGACTGATTCCTCCCTATTTGAGTGGCTACAGTGCACTGGGCTTCAGTTGTAACCTTCATCCTTTAATGATGTTGCAGGCCAAGGTGCAGGCCTAATCAGAGCGCTCGAAACCCCTTTAACAGAGTGGAGGCCAGCACTGAAGAAGAACACCCAACGCTGACGGGGGGGGGGGGGGGGGAGCATGTTCATAAACCCTGCGTGGACTGCGCCGGCTCGGGTAACAACAGCAGTGACGTGCAGCCTCCAAACGGGAAATGGGCCAGGGGACTCGTAAAGTCAAGCAGCAGACCACCAGCCACGGACGATCTGCAGCGGGAGGTCCACTTCTGGGAGACAGCTTACCATGACGTGCCACGCTTTCGCTGGCGCTTCCTAGCAAAGTCTTCAGCTGTGTTTAAGTGTCACGCCCGGCGTGCCATCCCTCGGCCCCCCCCCCCCCCGGATGGCATCGCTTGCGCCCTCTCGTCTTTGGGCTCATTGCCCACGCGTGTCAAGCCCTATGGGCCCCGCTGACGTCTGTTCTTACCACTCTAAGACCATCGCTGAAGGAGCAGCGCACTGTAAATACCGCTGTACCTATTGGGAGCCACGGAAGGAACGCGCGTGTGCAACGAGGACTAAATGTTGACTGGCATTTTTTCCCCGGGCCTGCGTCGCATGAGACACTCCCTAAAGACGGCGTGTCACGTCAAGATGAAGCGCAGACCATGTCTTCACGCTACATTTAGCTAACAAAGGGAACCTGAAAATAGGAAGAAAAGAGGAGACGTTGAGGTAAGGAAGAAGGATAACGGATTCGGTGAGTGGCAGAGGCAGAGATGGGAAGAAAAAGAGATAGCGAAAGAGGGAGCGATAGACAGAGGAAAACAATAGTTGAAAACATTTTCGACAAAGAAAGGGGAAAAAAAGAGAGATTACAGAATATCTCCCTACTGGGCCATGGCGTTTATGGCTGGGCTGAGGCTCATTATTGATATGGCAGAAAATTTGCCCTGACTGAATACGAAGCTGCCAGCTGTCAACACCCCCCCCTCCCCTCCCCATTATGAGATTATCTTAGAAGAATGAGCGACAAGGGAAGTGTATCCTCAACACCCCAACAGCGTCCCACCACCCCCCTCTCACAAATGAGTAAGCAGATTTACACAAAACACACACACACACACACACACACACACACACACACACACACGCAAAAGAACACACACACGTGCAGAAGGGCTACAGTATTGGAACATTGCAAAAAAACTGAAGAGGCTATCTATTTGTCCAGTCCAATCAACATGAACTACAACAGGAACAATAGAAAACAGAGAAAAGCTAGGTTATTAAAACAAACGGCCAGGCTGCACAGAATCAAGGGAGGGAAACTAAACTGCATGACGCTACCATGACGACAGAAACAATGTGGAACATGTTGGACTGATAAGGACGTCTAATGCATTTTGTCTGTGATGCAGTTCTGTTATCCTTCACTTGCTATGGGCGTTAACTGTGAGCTACTGAAGGTAACCTCAGGGCCACACAAGCAGCACAGCATTGCATTCCAAGCCCCCCCTGACTCTTTATCAATATACCATAGAGGTAATTCTAGCGAGCGCACAGCGGCACGGAAAACAAGAAAAACACAACCGTCATATAAAATAACATCGCCCTATAAAACAATACTACAGGATAGGGGATGAAGAGGGGGGGGGGGGGGACACAGAGATGAAGAGAAAGTGCCGCCAAGTCGCATATACAGTGGCCTTGAACGGGAGTGAATGATATGCACATAATAATTCCTGCCTCCGTGGGAGAGACAGCATACCATTTGTACACAGTGATGCCACCTTATGTTTTATGCGCATACAGATGAGGCTCCCCTTGCTGAGACGGCGCAGGTAATGTGGCGGTGGCCGGGGTGGTCTCATTAGAACGGCAGAGAGAGAGAGAGAGAGAGAGAAGGCTTTTCTCGGAAAAGGCCTTGGCAGCAGACGCACCGCGACTTCCATCGAACGCAGCGCTTTGGCTGTCGCCGAGCGCGCCGAGGGCCGAGGTCCCAAAAAAAGCGCACTGCAACACACGGGACAGAAATAGACTTGAACTCTGCCCGGCAACCAGCGAGGCACTGCAGTGCCTCACAGTGAGCGTGCCACAGGCTTCCCGCGGGGGGCCGGGGGAAAACCACAGCCGGCCCAGGGAGAGGGGCTGAGGCAGTGGGGAGCACAGACGCGACCCTCCACCGCGCCAACACCACCACGGCGCCGCCGTCTGACCTTTCAGTCTGCTGTCCTCCAAAAAAAGGTGTGCCTGAGAGGAATTGTCGTGACTGTTCATTTGGAACGAAGCCAGAAGAAGTCTAGAGTCAATGAACACGACACAAGCCTGCTTTGACTCGTGTTTCAACTTGTGCGACGGACAGACATTTTGTTTTGTCAACCTGTTGGTGTAACAAGCCTTACCGACTCAAGCTGTAAGCAAGCGCTGTCATATCAACCAACAAATCCTATTAACAACGTAGCACTTGTCAAAACATGACTCTACCTGTCAGACAGTTGATGTTCAACTGCAGCGACTGAACAGGAGTTGAGGACTGGGGAAATAGCTTTAATGGTGTTGTGAATAAATACTCTGCAGATAGGCAGGATCATTAACAAGGTCGGCCTGGTTTGCACTACTTAGACTAAGACACACACACACACACAGACAATCAGCGGGGATAGCAAACATGGATAACTGTGAAGGGCTGGCTAGATCTTCCGTCACCAGGAGACCTTCGTCTCCCTCTCATCCTCCTCAGCAGTAATTGCTAGTGTAGGATTTCAAGATGTCTCTCCGGATCCTTTGAAGAGTGTTACACACTGTGTTTGGCCCTAAGTGATACATCAACAGGTGACACGTGCGCTGGATCCCCAACGCTTTGTGTGGCGGCCGTGCAGGGCTCTGTCAAGGTCTGCACGGGGGCCGACAGGGGCGGCCCTGCTGAGGTCCAGTGTCAGCGTGCTTGCATCAAGGTGAAGAAAGAGATGACTGGATAGAAGAGCCGGGAGACAGCCGGCCGCTGTTCATCTCTGAGCATCGCGCCAGCTCAAAGGAGCCCCGGGAGAATTCTCCTGTGAATTGTTTCCCTCCGCCGCACCACGGGGCCAGTGAGAGCACACAGCAGCAGGCTACCTTGACCGCTCCGTGTAGGGGCGAGCGTGGTCCCGCCAGCCACCGACCTTGAAGACCAGAGCTCATTTCCTTCCCTGGGCTGCGGGCGCGGGAGGCCTGCTTCAGGGAAATGTCACGCGACAGGAAGGCCACCTGTGTGCAGTGGAGGCGAGGGGTGAGGGGGTGGCGTGTTTGTTGGGCAAACAGGTGCCGCCGCCGCCGCCTCCTCCTCCTCCTCCTCCTCCTCCTCCTCCTCCTCCTCGCCCCGCCACCAGACGAGTTTCTATTGCTCCCCTTACATGGACCCCGACTTTTAAAGCAGGACGCTGATCAGCAGGGGCTCCATGCGGGCGGGTGTTTTTTTTTTTAAGAAATCACAAAATGTCTCCCTGCTCCCAGGGTCGTATTCGCACGGACTGTTTTCAACGTTTCCCCGTGTTTCGGATGGGTGCATTCTGGAGGGTGGCGGAATAAAAATGTCATGTCAAGGAGGAGGTAAGAGAGGGAAGAAATAATTCCGCCGCCCAGACAGCCGGCGATGATGTTCCCTTTCCTGGTGCCACGGAGATCTCAGTCGAAAGTTCACCTTCCTCGCAAATTGGCCAGGTGGATTATTTCTCGGGCTGACATTCTCCAGGGGGATGTCACTGGGCACATGGGTGTCGTCTCTTTGGAGAGAGATGACAGGGCTATTGTTGGGTGTGTCTAAGGCACATAGCTCTCCTTTCTCTCCCTCTGCCTGGCTCTCTGGCAGGCTTGGTGTTTCTCTCTCGCGCTCTCTCTCTCTCTCTCAGCCACTCTGTCCTTCTCCCCTCATGAAACCTGTCGAGAGGTGAAGACAGCCACTTAAAAACACGGGCTAAGGCTCACATCTGTCCCTTTCCCCCCTATTAATTTCAATGTCATTCCACTTCATCATATTCAAAATGGCTCAGGATAGTACAGCCAGGTCCTGGGTGTCAGCTAAGACTGCGTCGTGGCAGATGGTAAGCTCGGCAAACTCCCCGGGCTCCTGGGCTCAACTGTATTTCTACCCAATCTTTGTCTCTTCTCTCGTTCCTTCAGCCTTTCCCTCCCCTTCTGTCTCTCTCTCTTTCCTTCTCCTTAACACACGTGCACGCGCACACTGACACACACACACTGCTGCCGCATTTCAAATTCTCATCATCAAGATAAGGCCCGGCCGCACTGCTCGGATTCCTCTCACTGTCTTAAAGTAACAGATGCTTCACAAATCACTGAAATCCAGGTGCATCTTTCGCAAGCAATTACAACAATTCCACGTCCCCCCCGCTCTTCTACATATGAAAGTCCAGGTATTTCCCACGAGGGCAGATCGACCGCACTGAGAGCCTTGTGCACAGGGTAGGAAAGCAACAAAACCACTATCAGCCCATTAAGATCCACTTTTAGCCGAGAGAGATAAGTGCTCTGGATGGCGGCGTTCTCTGACAGCTGGCATGCTCACGGCACTGTGTTTCCAGCCAGACAGACATGCGGTCGGACGACGACTAGGTCACGCTGGGAGAGAGACGCCCCCTCTGGGGGCAGCAGGGGATTCTGGGAGTGCAGGAGGCGTCGGGGCTCGGCGGCGTGGATTCCGGGTCTCCGCGCGCCAGCGTCACGCCTCCACCAGATTAGGGGAGCATGACACGGCAGAGGCCTAATCCGTTATCTGGGAGATTAGGGGAACATGACACAGAGCGCCACTAAACCCCACCCCGTTTAATCATCCAAATGTCCCTTCATCTTGAGGGGGTGTGGCGGGCGGTCGGCTCCCAGGAACAATAGGAGCTCCGGGGAGCGCTTGTCCGGGAACAATGTGCCTCCGGGCTCCTGACACTAGCAAGACGCTGTGGCCGGGCCAACATGGACGAGCCAACGACCGGACGGGGCCAAGTCAATTAAGCTTTACCACTGATCTTATTGGGAATTAGTGTCTGAGAGCCGGGGCCCCCGGGGACCCAGAGGACAAGGCGGAAGAGTCCCTTTGATGTTCTATCGGCCCCGACAACTCTCTCTGGCCGGATCTAAGAGAGGGAGGGCAATTAGCCTGATGAAGTCGGACTGTCGCAGTTCTGGGTCATACTATTAATGTCTAAGAAAACAGAATGTCGAGATGATATCAACGCATAAATCACGCTCGTGGGGTTCAAATTGTGTGTGGAGGGGGAAGTGAATCGGAATGGTAAAGTAGCCGGACGAGCCGTTCGGAACTACGCAGCGCCGGCAACTTAGCGCTCAGCGAACGGCGAAACAAGTCTTCCGACCGGAGTGGAAGTGACTGCGACGCGCACCCTGTTTACCAAACATCCCGATGCGTCCCTCTAACCGAGAGGGCGACGGTGACGAGCGATGGCGCGGGAGATGGCACGTAGGCGTGGAGCCCGCGGGCGGCCCAGGGCTCCCGCCTGACCTCTGGGACTGGAGAGCTGTGCCAGGGAGTCGCAGCTGGGGCCGTCTGCCTGAGCCGGGGCAGCTGTGTGTGGCGTATCAGACGAGACCAAACGTCAAGGCACATCCCTATCACCGTGGCCCGCGCGCCTCCAGACCCTCCTCGGCACTCATGGGAGAGTTTGATGTGGGCGCCTTGACGCTGGACCGCCCAGACAAGCTCCCCCGTGCCCTGGGGACAGCGTGCCATGGAGAAGGGAACGACTCGGAGAAGGACGGCGCTCCCTCTGCCGGCACGCTCCCCATGTGGACGTGCATCGGTATAGACACGTCTGCGTCTGCGCGGGGGAGTGGGCTCACGCCGGGTTGGTCCTGCGTGCATGCGTGTGTGCGCGCGCGCGTGTGTGTGAGTGAGTGAGCGCGCGTCTCTTGCCGCTCCAAGCCCCATGGGACACGGTCCCCACCTGGGCTGTCATCTGCCAAGCTGTGGGAGGACTCCTTCAAAGTCGTTACTGTTGGATGCTGCCAGCCAGTAATGGCTCCGGCTATGGGTGGCTGCTGTGCAGACATAGCAGCCAGGGGAGAGAGCGATGCCGTTAGACGGCTCCGGCTCGTCTTTACAGCGTCTGCGGCCCCACTTGCTCCGAGGAGGTACCATCGCTTCCCAAAAAAGACGCGCACACACAACCACAAACGGCCCCAAGCCCACTTTACTCTGGGTTCTGCACACCAGCAGCTGAAGGCATATGAACACACAAAGTACAGACACACACACACAACGAAAGAAACATAAAACAGTGTTTGGCCTCACGGCAAGGCTGATGAAATGTATCCTTCATTGCCCCCATTCATCCTTTGGAGGGTTGTACCTTGAGTTTACAGTAATTGTGCTTCCTGTTTTCAAGACTCAACCCCTGGCCATTCTGTTGCTTTATTCATGAGGGAGGCAACGGAAGATGGGGGATGAAAAGGAGAGGACACCAAAAGAAGGCTGCAAAGAATACTTAACTAGCAGAGATGGGAAAGAAATCAACCCAATCTCCCTCAATTTCACTATCAATCAGTTCAGCATGTCTTTGGGAGAGTCCCTAATTAGGGTCCAAATGAACATTGACTGTTTTCTAATGGAATAATTCAGACGGCATGTGTTTGTATATGCCGGTCCCTCATTCCCTATTCCCATTCATTAGGCCGCATTACACTTGGCTGGGTTTTGGCAGCTGGTATTTGCTCGGTGAGTTCAGAAGCCACACTCCCCCTAAAAAATAATTACTTTCCCTTTGCATTATATTTTCTCTCCCTCGCTCTCCTCACTTGGCTGAAGTGACCAGCGTTCGCCGCGACCTGAGAAGCGGGGCCCGGGATTATAGGGTGCCTGGCTCAATAGTAACCATGTGGAAAATGCTGCTAGACGGTGGCGCCACAGGTTTATTCACGCGCGCTGTCGGACTGGAGTTGGAGTAACCATGGGGAACGTGGCACAGTGGAATACGCCACCCAGCACGGGGAGAGGGGGAAGAGGAAGGGAGTCACGGATTGGCACCCGGCCAACATGAGTGAGTCGCCCCTGGGGAGCTGTGAGATAGTGTCGCACAGGCAGTTGGAGGAATAAATCGGATACGAATATCAATGAACCAGGGGCAGAAGGCTAGAAAAACCACCACTACAATCTCTGCCACGTTGCCTCCCTCAGAGCATTTCTTTTTTTACCAAAAACTGACTACAAAGTAACTGCAAACACAACCGTACTGTGAAAAAGCTAGTGAAACGAAAAAGTTAAGAGAAAGAGTGAGGGAGAAAAAGAGATAAATAGAGAGAGAGCGAGAAATAAACAAAAAGACAGAGACAGAGAGAAATAAACAGAGGGAGAGGCAGAGATATGAATAGAATTTTTGGATCACAGCACGGCTCCAATTCAACGTTAGTTCCTCAGGCTACCAGCATAGACTCAGGAGGCCTTTTGTGCTTACAGTACTTCCACGCAGGCAAATGCCCTCCATTTGGGTTATGTGGGGAGTCGCTGCTGGGTTCTTGCCTAAGAGTGGCTCGGGGCCCTGCTCTGGTGACTCTTTTGGGAGCGATGCTCATCTAGCAGGAGCGCACACTCCCAGCCGTCCGAGGATGTTGCATTCGGGTTGGGGAGACAATGGTGGAGAACGACACGATGTCGCTGTCGGGACGCGACGGGGCTTTTCCCAAACTTGACGGAGACATTATTAAAGATGCATAACGTCTCTTGGCTGTCAACGACAATGGCTTATGACATAAGTCACAATGTGTCATGTAAGCTGTCACAGTGAAGACATTGGCCTCGCAGCCATCGTGGGGAAGATGTATTAGGGTACGTAGTGTTGATTTAAGAGTCCGCCGGCACCCGGCAAAGTGCCCCTATGGTATTTATAAGGAGAGGGCACAGAGAGGTAGGGAGCGGAATCAACTCAGTTACAACCACCGGCCAAGATAAACCCACAATAGCAGCTACCTGTTCCCAAGGGCGAGTGGTTGTGGACGCTGACTTGGAACCCGGTGCGGTTCCCTGTAAAAGGCATACAAGGGAGAAAGCGACAGTCTCCGCTAGCACAGGGGTCACAAGTCAATGGGAAAACCAAGACAACGCCGACGCAAGTACACATGCTGCAGGGACACCAGGGACGTTACGCTTAAGAAAGCACACAGCTTGCTCTTTTCTTTTTCTACTTCAGCGCTATGACAGGAAGAGTTTAGAGGCATTAAATGTTTCTTCTATACTCCCAAATCTTTACCAAGGACAATTGTCTTTTCCAGTATCGATTCGTATACTAAATGTTGGATATAATGGAGCAGAGTAAATGGCCAGGGACAGGGAAAACATGATACCAGCAGCAATGCAGACTGATCTGTAAAATAATAAATCAATAAATATATATATATATATATATATATATATATATATATATATATATATATATATATATATATATATATAAAAAACGTAAAGCTTAGCAATAACAGGGAAATATTAGGGGGAACATTTCAATGCAACATCTTGAGTCAATCTGTCCAATCTGCATAGTTCACAGCAGGCCATGTTACAGCAGAGTGGTAGATTCACGGATGAAAGGAGGGATGGGGGATGAAAGAAGAGCCCCAGGAAGAACTTTGCTTTGGGAAAGGTAAATCTATTTACGGTGGCAATGTCTGGGGAAAAGAGAGGGGAAAAGCTTCAGGTGAAAAATTCACCAAAGAACATGGCAAAAACAAGCAAACAAAGAACACGAAATGGAGCGAGAAGGAGAGCTTCAAAGCCTGCAGGTTGATTGCAAAAGACGAACTTCATTAGCATACAGTTGACTGAAGGACACCGTCGGAACAAAGAAGAAAACAACCACTGGTCTAAAAGAAAAGGGCAAAGTCTGCTGAGATGAAAAGTTTTGTAATACGCCAACACAAACGATTGTTAAATAGAGGATGAAAGGACTATCACACAGTAGTTATTACTGAGGCTGGTGAAAGGCCAGCGATTGTTTTTATGGACCTCACACGCAAATCAAGCAGGCAAAAGGCACTTAGTTGAATCAGTAACACTTAGATGGAGAACAAGCCTGTAGCTCATTGAGTCAAAGCGATGTCCCCACACTTTTTTCAAAATAATTAATAAACTAATACTCTTGCATGACTAGAAATTGCTCACGGTTATGCTTGAAGGCTCAAGGGCTAAACATAAAAATGTGTCCATGTTAGGGATTTAGAGTTGTGTGAGGTCTATGGCATTTGGTAGAGGTGTTGGTGCATAATAGCATAGAGCAGAACAGCTGAAGTGGGCTTTGCTTCTTATAGCATCACCCCCTTAAACTCTAAGTGCATCTAAAAATGGGTTACTTATATGCCTGCAACCCATTCCACCACATTCGTCAGATTAGACTTTAACAACAGAAACTCTGCGCCCGTTTCAATGTCGGCGTCAAATACCTTCCACTCTCCCGTGAAGCCCCTCAGAGAGAAGTGGCTCTCTAAACGTTTTGGCAGATGTCTTATTCACAATCTATCACAGAGTAATATCCCACGACAACGGCTGTGTATCTGATAAGAGGCAAACAAAAGCCCTGGCTTCCTACTTCATTTCCTAGGAGGAAGCCAGGGGAAGATCAGTGAAGATTCAGCAACAACAGTGTATACTCTGCTATCCCTACTGCTGTTGATGAACCATTTTCCAGTCTTCTTTACATTCTACACAGTATATACTGTATCTTAATTACAGTCTCCCAAGGATATCTGACGCTGGTAGACTTTCATCCACGTCTTTGTTTGTGGATGAAGAGAGCGCCAATGCTACGGCACACGGAGTCGGAGACAGCTGATTCCCTCCGGAGGCACGATGAAAAATATCCCAGGCAGCGAGGGAATTTACTAGAGCCTGCTCACGAGATGGCGTGCACGGAATAATGGGAGAGGTTGCACTTTTGCCGCTGCAATTTCACTGGCAAGGACCCGCATTGATACAGCTGTTCATGGCGCAATAAAGCATGGCAAAGCGGCATAGAGCACACAGGAAGACACGCGTACAAATTAAATCAGATGGAGAATGGGTTGCACACTGCGCTTCCTATGACACTTTGAACGGGAGCGACGCTTTGCGCAGCACTCGTTTTGCTTGTTATGGCTAATAACTACCTTTGCTGGAGAAAATAAACCACGCAAGGCGGGGAGGCCCAGCTAAGCAAGTACTAGTCATTCTGCTCTGCTAAAATGAATTCCGGTTGAAAACCCACAGAGGCCGGACCGTTTTCTTTCTCTATGCTCTACATTTCATTTTTTGACGTCTTAAAAGCCATTAGTTCAGCAATGCACACCAATGCTTTACACAATGGAGCTGGCAATACTGCCTTTTAGACAGTATGTGGGGACAAATGGTCATGTGGGATGAATGAGAGAGACTACAAAGCGGAAATACAGCCGGTCTGCAAATGAAAAAGGAGCGGGCGACAGAAGTGGTGATGGGCATTTCGGCTCTTTTGGGTGAGCCGGTTCATTTGGCTCTCGTTCGGCTCATTGTTCAGTTATGTTACATTTTTTAAAGTTGTATCAACCTAGCTATCAAGGTAATGACTTCTGATTGGTTCCCATGTACATTAATTTGCTCATATGACTTAATGTAATAAATGGCAGTCAGTTATCTTTCTCAATCCATAATGTGTTCTGTTAAAGGTACAGTCGGCTACGTAATTTTATAAGACCAGCCATTTTGTTTTCTAATCAAACAATGGCGTTAGAGTAACAACCATAACGTTCCTGGCCTGTGCTCTTGATGCCAGGATATACAGCATGACCCTGATTTTACAACTTTAACCCTCAGCCCACCCACATATTTATCATACAAGGACGACTTGAATGTTACAGTAGAATAAACTACTGCAAGAAGCAAACATCATAGCAAAATGTTAACTTATTTATTCCCAAAACATTATTGGTTATGTAACTAATGTCATATTAGGACAGTTAATTTGCATAAGAAAGGAAGAACATTATGTTTCAGTCGTGGATAGACCACATGAGGAAATCAAAACATTAAAACAATACTATAACAATAGAGTAAAGCTATCCTATTTTGGGGACTATCATGAGAGTAGAACTGATCGCATTCGTTATTTATAAGTTATATTCTTCAAAAAGTAATAAGTGCTTCATTAAATAATCTAAAATATGCCAACAAAAGCATTCTAGCATTTTATGAATGTACCTTTTATGCAGGAAACGTCTATAAATCCTAGTAGATATCTGAAATAATGGAAATTAATTTGTAGTGATCTGATGTCCGTTTGAGGTGATGACAATGACCATAGTAGTATTTATACTGTAAATTGTGTTTTTATGTGTTTTATGTGATATATTAGTCTGTTATGAATAAACAATATTTAAATGAGCTACCATTGATATATAGCCTAATTAAATTGGTTACCCATTATATGATTGAAAAATTATTATGTATTTTGTTGAAAGTGTTAAATAATTTTTTAGCATGTGTGAACATGCTGTCACTGAAACATACAAATACAGAAAATATGTTTTATTTTATTGCTGAGCGCTGTTTGGGTCTGTCCCAGGTTTCCAGTCTGGATACCGTCCATCACAATGATTGGGCTTACAAAATATGTTGGATTGGTTGTTGGCACTGAAGCACTTCAAGGAGAAGGGGGTAGGCGCTGTCAGTCTGGGCAACAAGGCGGAGAATCTTTGAGCAGCGCAAAAAAAAAAAAATAAGAACGTGTCTTTTACAGAGGCGATGTGGTTCCCTACGTTCACCGAAATCAGCCATTCAAAAACAGCAAAGCAGAAGCAAAGATGGGACAAGCCAATATTTTGCCTGGTAACGTTTTGCAGGACAGTTTATAACGCCAGCTTTCCGCGGCAGGTTTTTACGTAAACAGAAGTTAGCAACAGTTTGGCTTGATTGTTTGATCATGGTAAGAACTAGCGGACACTATCACATAAGTTAATTGTATGCAGAAGAATAATGTATATAAACAAGCTCCAGACGTATAGTCTCCACTAAGCCCAGCACCCCCAGACCCACACCGCCACAAGGCGTCTCTGCAGGAGTCACTGGGCAAGCCTTGCAGTTGTACTGTAGGGTAAACCGTCAACACACACACATAAAACCTTTGAGAAACGTCTCACAGTTATGCTTTAATAAAAGACCAACGCAAGGCCAGTTAACTTGGCCGAGACTTTGTTTATCTTCACGCAGGTCTCTTCCCAGATTTTATCATCAAAGACAAAGCATCCTACTACCCCCCAGACCCTTTTTAGTGATGGAGCTATCTTAAAGGGTAATGGCTGATATGAAATATTCATTTCCCTATTTGCTGTGTGGCTCTGAGGAGTGTGGTACTCTCCAAAAGCTCTAGGCCGTGGGGGGTATATCCTTGTATATCCAAGTCCTTGCCTGCAGTCTCCTTACATCATCTCCGAGAGGGGTGACTGGCGGAGATGGTCTGTCTGCGTTCCCTTGCCGACGCCCTCTTGCCACCTGTTCTGAGAGCAGCGCTACCGCGTGGCTCAATAAGAAGAGGAGGAGGTGTTGCAGGGGACAGCACCGGTATCCGCCATGAGGTGGGATCATCCGGGTTTGCTCTCGCCGACCTAGTTACACTGGGCCACCCGCTTTCAGTCTCTCTCAGCCACCCTGAACCGCACATTAGCTTCCCCTCCCTCTCGTGGCTCTTTCTACTTCCCTTTTCTGACTTTCAAAAGAATCCTTTCCATTTATCTCTTTCTTTCCTGTCTCTTTCCCCTTTGTCAGTATGCAAATGGTTGCCCTAGATAATACAGAGAGTGGAGTGGTTGCTTCTACTGTTGTTTGGCACGCAGAGCAAAGGCAACTGTGTGGAAAATAAAAGAACAAGTGCGTTTTCAATTCCCTTAATTGGCTTAAACAGTAACTCCTGTAACCGCAACCTGGAAACAGTGAACCGTAAGAAAAACAAATGGTATATGCCGTACTCTGACTTTTCTGAAGGGAAGACGTATGGAGAGAAATCATTGAGGAATGATCCACTGTATACAGCCCTGTGATCTTTGAAGGCCACCTGGGGGAAAAGAGAGATGAGGTCCAGAAGGAAAAGGTCAAAAGAAAGGCATGGTTGGATCCTATGATGGCCTCTGTAATGGAAGTGTTCGCGTATGTGCGTGTGTGTGTCTGTGTGGTGTGTGCATGTGATGTTGTGTGTGTGTGTGTGTGTGTGTGTGTGTGGTGTGATGTTGTGTGTGTGTGTGTGTGTGTGTGGTGTGATGTTGTGTGTGCGTGGGATGTTGTTTGTGTTGGTGCTGCGATTCAGGGCACGCACAGCTCAGCAGTCAGCGGCGTTTACCACCATTGACCGGGCAGCATCGTTTGATCAGTACTTAATGACACTTAACGCAATCGCTTCAAGACAGCCCTTCCTGTTTAGAGTGGAACAGATGTTTCGCCAAAGTAATCTCGCGGTTTTAATTAGCCATTGATGCTAAATGCATTAGCACCAGGAAGCAGTGCAGTTTAAAATATAGCCGGCTGTCTGCGGAGCTGAAAGCCATAGGGAAAGTGATGGGGAGACATGGGAGCGGGGGGTGGGAACGGGCGGCCCGGATGAATAATCGATGGCGGCCATTAAGATAGCGGAATTACAGGGTGCTGTTACAAACTGCGATTTGACCTCACGTATTCTGTGGTTCTGCATTCCTGTTGCAGTTAAGGAGATTAATCACAGGATTGCCAGAGCCAAAACACCTGGATGTTTGTCTGTGTGCGGTTGGCTAACACGCTGGGTAAACAGAGATCATCTCCAGGTCAAACTCATTACCGTTAGCCACTTGACACGGCAACACAAAAGTAGACTTTACACACACCGCTCCTTGAAACGATACCCGGCTCTCCAGGGGAGCTGGCTTCCTACCGGGGTACACAAAAGAAAAGTCGGCTCTTATCTCTGATCCGGATTGGAAGCTATAGATTTCACCTGCCCCCTCTTCTCACGCCCACCGCGCGACACATATCCGCTCTACACCCGGCCTTACCGGGGGCCAAATTATTGAGGGGGCCCTCACGTACTCAGTGTCACCACCACTTCTCCAGACACAATTAACTCTGAGGGGATTTTTCAAATAGCTTCTGCCAAAGCTATAGCGCTGGTCAATCCGGCACAGCGCCCTCCACCTCTCAAAAGCAGCGCTCGGTGACACAGCCAATTCCATCGTCTAACCAATCACTTCATCCACACGCACGCACGCACTCACACACACACAGACACACACACACACACGGACAAACACACCGAACACACAAGCACACGGCACATTCATCCACACTAAAGGGCACAGGGTTGATTACCTGTCGTCCACTCGTGAATGGCCCGGGCAGCTGGCTCCTGTGTACCCTGCTCAGAGTTCATTACCGCGGCCATGCAGCTGTGCAGCTGGTGCCCTGGCTCCACACACACCGTGGCACAGCCAGGTGTCCTGCTCCTCCACCTGCTCTAAGGAGGTGGCCCTGGTCGAAGCTGCTGACACCGGGCGCCTGGCTCTTCTGCTAACAGTGCCCTGGTTAGCTGCTGTTCCTCACCTCTAGGCAGCCGGTCCGCCTGCCGGCCCACCTGTCTGCCTGCGTCTCTGTCTCTATCTCGGGCCCTCAGGCTACAGACTAACACTTACGCCACCCCCACCACGGCCCCCTCGCCTGGGAAGATCCACCGCCTCCGCCTGGCCTCGCTAAACTACAGAGAGCTGATGTAAACCTTTCCCCCTTTATAGGCAACGGAAATGAATCCCCTGTTAGAGATTACTGTGGCGTGTAACAGGCCTTGAGCAGGCCGCTTTAGAGGGTTTAACAAGGTTAAATGAGTGGTGGTGGGGGGGTAGGGGGCTTTGGGGGGGGGGGGGTACGGGGTGGGGGCAGTGGGTTTCATATCCGAATTTATAAAACCAAGATGACGCGTCACAAGCCTTTATAAACTCGTAAACACCCCTTTGTGCGCCGCCAGCTATAAAATGGCAGCCTGGAGCAAGAGGAAGGACAGTAAACGCATCACAAACGCTGCTCTGGGCCTCCACCCGCCTGCCGTGTAAAGACGGGGGTAATAGGAGGGTTTTAATGACAAATGTCTCCACTTAGACCTTAATCTAAACAGCCAGGGTTTTAACCAGAGCTGGTAATGAGCCAGAGGAAACATAAACCATGGGGTTGGCGAGTCTTGCCAGGACCACGTTTACCCTGTCGCCCATCAACACCATTTGACGGGGACTGACTCCCATTCAGAATAGCATCTCCCATGTTTTACAGTACTTATCGTTCTATAGTAGTAACATACCATATATAAAAAGAGCAAATTGGATATGCACTCCTTTGTGAATATATCTGTATTCCAGAGTTGTCAGGATTTTTTCATACGTATGGCTTTCCTGACAACATCGTACGTACAGCACAAGCCTGAGTATCTCACGTGGACAGGAAGGCTGCTTTAATTCAATGTAAAAAAGAAAACACAAACCAAGTGCCTCTTGTCCTCACCAACCACCCCACCAACACTGAAGTACAGACAATTGTGCAAAATAGTTTTAAAATTGACCCATGTACCGCACATTTGTTCAAACCCCACCACTGACCTCGTACGGAAGAGAAACAAATCTGAAAAAATATGTTGTCCAAAGTAAAATTCACACTACAAAAAGAAATCTTATAAGGCACTGCTCCTTGCAAGAAACTGTGATGTCCTACATACAAAAACACCAAATCCCAAACTGAGATCAGAGGGTCTGATTCATCACTCCTTTACATGCACATCCATGCACATTTATCAGCAAATGTTTTTTACTAACTTTAAACAAAAGAACAAAATGGCACCTAGCAGATCGTTTTGTGGAACACCTAAGGAGCACTCGAAGCAACACACTAGCATTTCCAATAGCAGCAACAACTACACGCTCGAAGACATCTGTGGAGTTAGTCAGTGCTATGGAACAAATTCAGCTCGAGAACTGAAAGTACGTGAACTAATCTTCTATCTTGGAACTTTGGAACCCTTTGGAATGCACATTCTATTCAGAAAAGTACAGCATCTTGTTTATTTTTCTTTCTGCACAGCTGAAGAAGGGCTTTGCGCTCGAAACGTCGCAAATCCAATCATTTGAAATCATTTAAACCTTTTACGTACATCTATATATATGTATATACGTATATGATCCTGTGGGTTCATAGCCTTTTTCTACCTCTACGTGTTCTCTTTAGCGGTCTTATTTGCTCTCCTTCGCTGTCTTGAATTAAAATAAGTAAAAAAAAGGAAACCAAACTCAATTGTGCTAAGTGAATCAAGTCTGTCCTGACCCACTCGTTTCTGGTTCACATCCTAAAAGGCAGCAGCATTCGAGTCATACCCCACTCTGAGGAGTTTGAATGCGACTGCCCTCTGTTACATTTCCATAATAGCTTCTGTGGACACCATGTAAGGGCACAGATTAAAGGCAAATGGTGGCAAGGGGATAAAAGCAGGTAGACGCATAACTGCATTGTACATGCATATTTTGCTCTAAACACCGAAAGGAAGCAAAATGGAGTGTGTGTGTGTATTGTGGAAGTGTGCCAGTTAAATGCAGTGATTGTATTTTCCCTTTCTCCTGTCCCCTGAGGAGGTGACAGGGTTGGTAGTGTTATTGTAATTCCACTCTCATTTCCTTTGCTGCAGTGACTGTGGACTTGTCACTCAGGAGAGGCAGAGAACGGGCCTGTCAATCAATCAAGGAGCCATTACCCGGGCCTTCCTTAAAATGCTCGTTTTCTTCCTTCCACTCCATTTTAGCCTAACTAAATTCCAACACTTTGTCATTGGCATAGCCTGCAATTAGCAGAATGGGTTACAGAGTGGAAGAGGAAAAGGGGGGCTTAATGGTGGGAGGCAGGTGCAGCATTCGATTACATTGTCCTTGCTTACCAGCATCAAGGTAGGAAGATGGCAAAGAAAGTATTTTGGGGGGGGGTTTATACGGATGTCCGAATACGACAAAGGCCGCATTTGCACGTTATTATGAACCTTGCCGTTTTCGATGAGAAAAAGACGGTTTGAACGTTCCAAAAATAGAGTGAATATAGGATGAATCCACGAAAAGGAGTGCAGGCGCAGACTGGCTGAGTGGAGAATAAAAGGAAAAGAAATGGAAAGGAGATCTCGTCTGAGCCAAAGTCAGAACGAGTGACTCGGCAAACCACCAGACAGACACAGCGAGGCTGGCACGGGGAGGCCGTCAGGACACGGAACTAAAATGGAGAGGGAAAGGGAGCGGTGCGGTGAGGCTCAGGTTGCCGCTTCTTGCCCAAAGGGGGGTGAGTGAGAGACCAAGTCAGGCAGGTAGACATGAAGAGGGCGCGGCGCGTGACAAGCGGTGGGGGCGGAGGGGTGGCCCCCCCGCCGGGTGCCTCTAACAGAACTCCGGTTCTAACCGACCCGCCATTCGTCACGGACGCAGACACAAGTGTGACATGACAGGCCAAACCGCTCCCCGCGCCTCAGCAGAAAGAATAGCAGAACGGGGAGGAGGGACGGGGGCGAGGGTGGTTAAAGGGACGGGCAGTTAAACTGGAGGGGGGGGGGGGGGGGGGGGGGGGGGGGGATAGCGTGCATCGAAGAGCGATAAAGAGGGAGGCAGGGGGAATTACGGCGCATTGAAAAGAACCGTCCGAGATTGAAAACGAAAGGCTTCTGTTAGCCCCCCCCGCTGACATTGTGTCTAGCGTGACCGGCGGACCCGCAGGCCCACAGTGAATGGCGGCTGTCTTCGCCGCAGCGCGTGGAGCGGAGATTCAGCCAATAACCTTGGACCCCTCCAGGGACCCCCCCTGGAGGACAGCTCCACTCACACAGAATGACAATCCGGGCTCACGCACTCCTCAAGCTGCCACGTGCACGGAGACGAGCGGGGGGAAAGGAACCGGTCCGGTTCACTCTGGCGTTTCAGAGGCAGGTTAAAGCAACCACCAGCTTTCATGGTGACTGGATGCAGCTAAATAGGCTGGGCTAGAACTGGAACTGTACGATCGACGTCGCTTGAAAAGCACCCTGATCGCATGTCAATTGGACAGAATATAAAGGCCTATTGATAAGAGATACAAATGAAACATATTCTCGTGACATCAACAAGAACTACACACAAGGCCAATTTTCTTTTGAAAACAAACAATTCAAATGTGAACTCTTCAGAAGGCAAATTGCGTAGCATTAGCATGCAGATACGAGGGCCTAATGGAAGTCTAATCGTTTGCTTCTATTCAGAACCTTAGCGCTCCCTGTGCTCTCCCCTCTTTCTTCCAATGTCCACATTCATTTATTTGTATGTACAAAGAGAGGCACACAGTAGCTAATGCTCAGAGCGCATTGTGAATACGGGAAATCCAACAAGCAGCTTTTTACAAAAGACAAAAGCCTTATAATCGAAACCCTCCCTTAGAGGACGAGACAAATGTTGTTTGTAAGTGTATTGGATTGAATGAGGCCATGGATGTCAGGCAGGCCTAGTTTTGTTTATGGTGTATGAGTACACACAGGATCCTGTTTGCCTGAAGAAAGATCCAGTGTGTATGTCTGAGGATCCCTTGGGATCTATGGAGGGTAAAACACACGCACACACACACACACACATATAATGCATGCAAACACTCAGTACACAGAAAACATGCACAGGTGCACGCACAGACGCACACACACACACACACCAAATGTAGCTGCCCCACTTAACCCTTCCCTTCCCTCCTTGTGTGTATCTCTCAAATGATCCTCTCTTGTTGCACTAACCCCCCTTCCCTTCCTATCCCACTCTACTTGCATCATCCATCTCTTCCTCCTTTCCATCTCCCTCTCTCCAACTCCCTCTCTCTCCATCTCTCTCTCACCCTCTCTCCGTCTCTCTCTCTACCTCTGTGTCTTTCACCTCCTTTGTGCTCTTTCTTTTCTTCCATCTCTCTCCCCCCTGTTGTTTCTGGCACCCATAACAGAATGCCAGACAGGGGACCAAGTATCGATTGCCCTGAGTCAGCTATGTCCACTTTAATTCATTAAACCGCTTCTGTCAATGCCCCTTGGCCAATTCCAATAATGCAAAGGGACGAGCAAAAGCATACACAGTGCATATATATAAACAGTATGTATGTACAGTATATATATATATATATATATATATATATAGTATATACAGGGATCTATTTAGACGTGAGTGAAGGGAAAGGTTCTGTATTATGGCCAGAGTGCATGTGCTAGGAATGGCGAACGACTAGATAGTTACTCTCCAGGGACTGCAAAATTAAATCATTATAACCATACTTTGTTATGTTGCTTTTACCCCAGGCAACCCAGATCCAAGGGTGGTAATGGATAAGGTAATTCAAAAAGATGGAATGCGTAGCAAAAAGTGTGTGTGCGTGTGTGTGTATGTCTCTGCGGTTGTGTGTGTGCGCGCGTGTGTGTATGTGTTTGAGCGCACATGAGTATGTGGTTTTGTGTGCGTGTGTGTGTGTGTGTGGCGCGCACGCTTATATAATGGCACACCTCCGATGAATACGAACAGAGCCTAATCACATTTTCCTTTGGTAAAAAATAGAGTAAGCTGTGGCAGTCTGGGAATCAAAGGCGCTCACCATTCACCGTGGCCAAATCAATTCTGCGCACACCTCCGTCATCACGCCGGCATATTATTACAATAGATTACATTTCCTAAGGGGGGGCGGGGCAGCAAAAGACACGGGGAGAACGGAGAAATGTCCCAACGTAGCCTGCCACGGCAATCAGACCGGATTTATCCGCAATCAAACGCCGGCCCGGCTCAATTGCGTCGTAGCTGGAAAGGGCAGGAGATAGCAACCTGACTGTAATCTGCCCATCCTGCTGATACCCCACGCTGGGAGGAAAGAACGTGCGGCCGCCGACGGGAGTGCACACACGCAATCACATTACACACTTGTCATCTTAAAAGGTCAACATATTAGCTCGGCCTCCCGCTGCATCTGCTGTTTCTCCACTCAAATCATTGCCCCAGCCACCAGCTCTCTAAGGGCAGGACAACCGCTCATTTTCCGGAGAGCGGGATATTTCTCTCTCTCTCTCTCTCTCTCTCTCTCTCTCTCTCTCTCTCTCTCTCTCTCTCTCTCTCTCTTTCTTTCCCTCCCTGCGACACTGTGGCGAGTCGGGCAGCATAATCCATATCAAGTGTGTGGCATTTCATATATTACATTTGCTGTTTTTATCCGCGGCGGCCCCCGGAGGAAATGAGAAGGGGGATGATTTTCTAACAGGGCTAGTGATTCATGCCGGGGTGTCAGCGAGGCTCCTCCGCTGGGTGAGTGGGGGGACGGTGAGGAATGAGGACAGGAGCCGGCCGAGGCACAATCCTTCGTGACATCGGGGAACATGCCCGCCGCACCTATGTGCACTCTCTGGCGAGGCAAGCCATGCGAACTAGGTGTCGACGCGCTCGAATATGTGAGCGGGGGTCTATGGGGCGGGGGCCGCTGACAGTGTAAGAACGCGCGTGCGAGCGCGGCGTCGTGCTTTTCGGTGTTGGCGACCCCCACCTCCACGCGCCCTGGGCCGACCGATCGGGGTGTAAAAAAAAGACCCCAAAAACTCCCGTCTATTCTGGCGCGTCCTCATCACTTCCTGCCCCCCCCCCCACCCCCCACCCCCACCGGTCGGCTGCCTCTGCACCGGCTGCAGACCACAGCGCGGCGTGACGGTCGGTCTGGCTGGCTGGCGTGGGCGGGGCCCAGGTCCAGTCCCGGAGTCCCAGCTGTCCCCGCCTTCCCTCCCACTGGCCCGTGTCACCGCCCTCGCTGCCTGGACAGAAATGACATTAGGATGCAGGCAAAGGGCTTTCCCTGGTGGCTACCTCTGCCAGCCACTTAATTTGTCGTTTATAGATTCGCCACGGCAGTAATTTTATCTCTCGCCCACAAAGCATGTGTCAATGTGTGTTAGGGATATACATGGCATATACCTTTTTAATATGGAGACATGTGAGTCTTTGTACATGGCTTAAAACTCTACTTAACTCTGTCTGTGTGCGTGTGTGTGTGAGTGTGAAGGAGAGAGTGTGTGTGTGTGGACCTGTATTTTCTTGTGCATGCTGCCGAGCGTGGGGAAGTGTGTCTGGTTGTATACCCTGTGGGATGAAGCAGTGGTATTCACAAGACCTAATTAAAATTCCAGTCCTGACCTGGTTTCACAGAGTCAGGGAAGGAAGAGGTTGCTGTCCTTGGTTCTTGGCAACTAACCCCCTGAGCTGCCCAGGACCTGAACTCCCGCTTTCTCTGCCCTCTGCATCTCTCTCTCTCTCTCTCTTTCTGTCTTTGTCTCTCTCTCTCTTTCCTCTATACCCCTCCTTTCTTTCTCTCTCTCCATCTCTCTCTCCCTCTCTCTCTCTCTATTTCTCGGTCTTTGTCTATCTCTCTCTGTCCTCTGCACCCCTCTTTTCCTCTCTCTCTGTCTTTGTCTATCTCTCTCTTTCCTCTCTACCCCTCTTTCCCTCTCTCTCTCTGTCTATCTGTCTTCCCTCCCCACCCCTCTTTCCCTCCCTCTCTATCTCTCTATCCGTATCTCTTTACAGAATGACTCGGAGTGAGGATGGCAGAGAATAATTGCCGTTTCAACACACCAATTTTAAATGCAGCGCACGGCGACTGTCGAAGAGACATTTATGCTTTTAAAGCCACTGTCTGATTGCAGGTTCAGCGCTGATGCAGTAGAAATAACCAAACCAGTCCCCATCCATGGCTCGGCACTTTGTGCAACCTCATCGAAGGGCGGCCCCAAGAACGGTACCCAGTGTTTAACTGGAGCTACACCCTGTACGTCACAGCACTGCATGACTGCTTGAAGACGGGGGGTTTCCTCGGCGGGGCCAGCTCTTTACCCGTGGCTTTGTTTGCACTGCGGGTTGTGGCCCCTTGTTTGTACGCCATGTCTCTGGGCAGACGTGATTCCCTCTCCTGCTGACAAATCCATTTGGTACCATGATGTTCACCGCTGCAGCCTCCTCCGCTCGCAAACACCACTAAATTGTCTCCCGCCTCTACCAAACTAAATACCTCACTTACGGATAAGCCTCTGTCTGTGTGTGTGTGTGTGTGCGTGCGTGTGTGTGTGTGTGTGTGCGCGCATGTGTGTGTGTGAGTGTGAAGTGTGTGTATCTGTATTTTGTGGTCATATTCATAGAGTTTATGTCAACCAAATTCACGGTTTTACCTAGCCTATCTCTGATTGAAGAAATACGCTGGCTGAGACTAGAGCTTCAAAAATGATTTTGGCATGAAATATTAACAGCATATCCTCTACATTAAGGATCCAAGAGTGAGAGTGGAGCACAGGCTTCAACACACAAAGCATAATTAATGCCTTCAATAGAAAGACATTTTTGCAAGGACTAGATGGTCTCAACCAATATCGGTTATTCTGTCCCTCTATCCCTCCCCCTCTCTCTCTCTCTCTCTCTCTCTCTCTCTCACATTCTCCCTCTCCATCCCCCTCTATTTCTGTTTCGCTATCTCTCTCTCTCATTCTCCCTCTCTCTCTCCCTCTCTATCTCTCTCTTTCATTCTCCCCTCTGCCTCCGCCTCTCTGTCTCTCTCTGTCTTTATCTCTCTCTCTCTCTATCCCTCTATCTCTCTCTGTCGCTCTCTCATTCTCTCTCTATCTCTCTGTCTCTCTGTCTCTCTATCTTTCCATCTGCCTCCGTCTCTCTGTCTCTCTCCGTTAGCCGCTGCCATCTTAACAGACAGACCTGGCACATAAAGAACCGAAACTCCTTCAAGACAGCCGCAGCCCAGACGCTAATGAACATGTTGAAATTCAATGAATTCTAATTTGCCGTTATATTGGGAGAAGGGGAAAGAAGCGGCACATTTGTTAAGAGAGAAATTGAAAAAGAGAGAGCTGCACAACTTGATTTGCTGCACATGCTCCATGAAAAGAAAGGAAAAAAGCAATTAGCTGGCGGGCTATTGGAGTAAGGAAGGGAGGACTGTTACAAAAGAGACTTGCAGGCTTCCTTGCTCAGGTGTTTGCATGCCTCCTTCGGCACTTTGGAGAAAACCACCTGCGGAAAGAAAAGGTGGAGAGAACAGGAGAGAGACGAGAAGGTAGCTCCCATTCCATTGTGCCGCATCACTCTTCTCTGGCGGCATTGATGACTCAAATTCGGCCCCCCCAAAAAGGTCAGCGAAGAAACGTTTCAAAAACAGCAGGGGATTTGCAGAGAAAATGCCTCCTTTTGACACCTTGTCGGTATAATTTCTCATTTAAATGCACGTATTACAGCATGTTTTCATTTGGAGGTTTTGCTCTGAGTCAGTATGCATGGGTGGGTGTGCATATTATCGTGGCACGGAAAAACACAGCCTTGCCTACAGGTGGGTCCAGGAATACGCTGCCTGTGTGCAACAGTTCTCAAATTTATAAGCTCAGCTGTCACTGTTCTGGGAGTATTCCTGGGACTCTCTTTCTATCACGGAGCTGGCACACACACACACACAAACACACAGAAAGACACACACACACACATACACACACACACACACACACAAACACAGACAAACAGACACACACACACACACTCAATATCGACGTGTCTTCATAATTACCAAATAACACCATGCCACGTTTCCTTCTCTTAGTGTGGCCAGGGACTACCGTCCAACCCCTTTGGCTGACCTACATTAGCGCGGACCGTACCGTTACCTGACCCATCAAAAACAACCCCCTGCGCTGTTCTGTTTGACGGCACGGGGCTGTCCGAGGGGCTTCCGCACCACAGTGCTGATATGGACAAAGCTGCAGCGGGTGGACACAGTGCCGCAAGGCCAGGCTTTGTCATTGACGCTGTCAGGATGACTGGTCGGCGGTGAGTCAGATCCATCATCTGACACCATGGGCCGGAGTCAGCATCCCACTGCACCCGAGTCACAGAGGCCTCTCCTCTGGAACGTCGCCCCAGATATCCAGCACCCTGAGCACACCCTGAAGGTGACACCCGAGAACAACCATTCCTAAACCGAATGGAATAGAATGGGATTTCCAAAGGAGGGGACAGGTAGATGGAAGGGGATATTAGATTAGTGTGGGAATGGATTTGAAAAGCAACCAGCGGCATGTTGGGCTGGATGTTCCCCGCTACACAGGGCGCTAAAGAAGTTTGCAACAATATTCAACACGCCAGCGGCGGGCTGTTTGCTGGGAGGCTTTGGCTCGCTCGCTCTGCGTCGTCAAGTCACCGGAGCCGACGTAACCCAGCACAACACGGCTAGGCACACCATTACCAGAGACTCGCTTCAAAAGGAGGGCAGCCCGCACATAAATTGACTGCAATCTACACATTGATAGTGTTCCTGCAGCCACGAGCTCCATTAAGGGCCCATCTGCACCAGCGCCGCCTGAAAAGCCTTCTTTATTCCTAAAAGTAGATTAATGCCAGAGACGAACTAGATTGAGCGCAAGACAGGATAAATCATGAGCCGTGGCTCCGATTATAATTATTTTTATTTAAACGTTAGGTCTGAAGGATGTGTTCCCAACCTATATTTGGCGGCTGACTAAGCTCTCCCCATCCCACAGCAGTCTCCCAAAGAAGGCATATTTAGGGACTTATAAATCATTATGTTGTCTTATTTGGAAGACATGAAACAGGGAGATAACACGTTCTTGTCTTGCAGAGGATTTATTGAGCTTAGGGTGCCCATCAATGTCAGTGAAGACTATTTCTCGAAAGCCAGAACTAAGACAGATATTGATAGTGTACGCTCCTAAATAAAAAATGGAAGGCTTGAAAATCTTTTCACGAAAGAAGAGTTTTCCTCCTACCATCAAGTTGATTACAAATAATATAACGACACATAACTGGAATGGATGATGCTAACAGCGGTATAATAGTGTACTTACTATTCCAATCAACTCATTAGCCTTGGTTTATTTTATGAAATCAACAACTTTTTCCGTGGTAACTCCATTTGAGTGCTTTGATGGTGCATACATGCCGTTACAGTAGGAACGAGGGTTATGTAACAGCAATGTCCTGAAACGATAACACGCTGAACACTGATAGGTTTATAGCACAACCCACAATGAATACAGTTCACGGTACAGAAATGCGCACGCACACGAGCTCAAAGCAATACCCGCATGCACTGGCAAGCCCTTGAACGCACACACCTGCACGAATGCACACCAAAACAAGCTTTCATGGGGAGGATAGCGGTCTGTCCTCCAAGGAGCTACCTCAGCCCTACGCCGTCTCTCTGCCACACTCTGTCACCCCGCAGGGAGACCATTCAAATAGAGGTAGGCAGCAAGCAGAAGGTGAGGCTAAGGGCCCCTGCACGGAGCACTCAATATCTAAGTGTAGAGGCCACCAAAAAATGTCCGCTGTTCAAAGAAAAACAAACATTTTCATAGGAAAATTAGACACCGATGAAGTTGTCATGGTAATGCTGAAGTGAGAAAGAGAGAGAGAGGGAAAGAGAGCATGAGAGAGAGAACACCACAAACCTGATGGTTGGGTAGGTGGTGTTCCTGTTGCCTGGAGACCGGAGAGGTTAGTTGAACTGTTCCTATTGTTGCATTAAAGATACAGTGGGGGGGGGGGAAGCTAATCTGGTCAATAGAAGGTTAATAACTAGGATGTTTTGCCTCACCAACCTCGATTATTAGCTTTTTTCCTGACCCAGGTGCATGCTTTACATTCCAACAAGCCCATCAGAAAACAAGCATTAAGAAGAGGCAGAGAACGAAAAAAATATCTCATCGAGAGAAGTATCATATTACTTTAAAATGGATTTGCACTATTTAATGGGCCTCATTGAAACGGGGAGCAGGATGAGATTAAGAGACCTCCTCTGAGCAAACCCTGAGTCGGCCCAAACTGCCTCCGCGGAGCCTCATTTGCAACAGAGGCTGCTTTGCATCGCCCAGCAACTCGGGCATAAAGCGCTCGAGTTCTCACCACGGAGGCAAGGAGGAAGGGGAGAGCTCATTACGCACTCTCCAAGATTTACGAGCCATTACAGAATGACTGAAAATGTTAATTAACTTAGACGTGCATTTATTTGTTTACCTCCATATTAAAGGGAGGATTAAGTGATTGAAAATGAACATAGCGAAGGCGCTCCCCGGCCCCTCCCCCCTCCCGTCAGCACGACAGACAGATCAGTTGTGCACCTTTCCCCGTCCCGTCCTGGTTTGACGGGCACACAGGAAGTGATGTCACATCGACAGGTTTATGGCTGGCATAAAGTTTAAGCGAGCGTTGGAGATGATGAGCATGGCCGTTAAATTAGCGTCTTAAACAGACAGTCTTTCATTTCTCTTTGTTCCGATTGAAACGTCAAAATCGATGAGGCGCTTCCTTGCCTTTTCTACATGTTAAACATTCCGCTTTTTGGTCGATTTTTTTCCACGTTCCTTTCAGGCTGATCGACGTCTTATGTTTGGTAAAGGGGGCCAGGATCACTTTGTAATTTGGAGGTGCAAAATTGGATTTTAGATAAACTGCTTTCCGACTGTCCACCGGGATGCTTGTTTTCATTGGCTGTAATTGTTTCTCAGTCATGCATTCAGGAACCAATGTGGAACCAATCTACAGGGACTCCCGATCAAGGACTCACTCTGATTGGATGAATCTTCTTCTATACAGACGGCTAAAGTATTTTTATTTTTAGGACAGCTAGCTGCTAGCCTAAAAGAAGAATTGCAGAAATGCAAGGGAATATAGAATGCTAAGGCATTACCAATCCATAAAAACAAATCTTCCAACATGGCAGAGGTATTCTGGACAAATGAATTATGCCAAACAATCAGCCTGATCAATCCTGATTGAGGCAGTTCTAGACAAAGGCATTGAGCTTGCCATTGTGGGCCTCTGAATGCCTGAGAGCAGGTCTGTGTGTGTGTGTGTGTGTGTGTGTGTGTGTGTGTGGTGGTGGGGGGGGGGGGTTCGTGCGTGCGTGCATGTGCTCATGTTTGTTTGTAGGATATCCGTGCCTTGCTGTTATATTATGGGTGTTCGACGGAGCTGGCCTCCAAGGGCCGCCCAGCCGGCTGGGTCTGGGCTGCGTCTAGGCTGGGCCTGGCTGGAGGGTCACAGGCTTACACAGGGGTTAATGAAGGCCAGGGGTGAGTCATGAGCAGTGGCAGTGAGACACGGGGAGAGAGGCGAGATGGCTAAACACACAGACCGGAGCGGGCGGAGCGAAAGAGGGATGGACGGGGCCGGTGTGGAAGGAAATGGCATGAGAGACTGCAAAGGCAAACAGCCATAAAGAGAAAGAGAGGGCCGAAGGAAAGAACGGCGACAGCGAGATGAGGCAAACAGAAAACCCGAAGGAAGGGAAATGACGTGAGGCGGGATGAAGGAATGGACGGTCTTGAGCGAGGCCCGGGGAGGCGGCGGGAGGGAGCAGGAAGAAGAAATGCTATAACTCACGGCTGCTTTTGGGGGAGGGGCTCTAAATTACAGTGGGATGTGGACAGCTTGTCAATGGCGAGGCCGGGGCCCTCGCTCCGGAGAAACACCACGCTCCTTTCATTAGGTCGCCCACGTCAGGGCCTGCCTCTAAATCTCAGGACACTCCATTTATTTATATAATTCCGCGGTTATTTATGTGCGCCAGCCGGGCCGGCTTGGAGCGGCGGGCGCCAAGTGTTGCCACCAAAACATGCCCCTCCCCATTAAGCCATCTGCGCGCACCTACGGCGTACACCCACACACACCTAGTGGAGCAGAAAATTGGATGGCCCGTCCAAATTCCAGCGCTGGCCCCTTTCCCTCTTGGAGAGTGGCCGTGTCGCTAAATCAGCCAAGCCCCCCCCCCCCCCCCCCCGCTTCTCCTGACCGGATCGTCTCGACGACAAGTCACACTCTGGCTTTCGTTGTTTGCCCAACAGACCCTGGGCTCAGCACATCTTTTACTGCTACAGGTCTTCCCACTTGAACTCTGGCAAAGACGCACGGTTTAAACGGCTAACTGATGGCATTGACATTCAGTAGTATTAACAAACCTCGAAAATATAAGGACAAATTCATTTCATTTGATTATTAATAATACCTAGTCTGGAGTGAACTGGGACAAACCCTCATGAAAAAGTATGATCACTTTTCCCTTTTGTCCCATGCTGTTAATGTATATGCGAAAATAAATTCAGGAACACTACTGTATAGTCGTCGTATACTGTACATGTGACTAACACTAAAACATGAAGGAATCTCCCCCGATAGATATGTCACATGGAACAGAATACTTCTTGGTCCACACAGCCCGTACCCGTGAGATCGTAACTGAATTACGTGTTGGATTAATCATTTAGCATTCCACTGCCTGCTCTCCCCCCTGAACAGACTGTGTCTTTGACTGGCGTGGTCCTAACCGTACTCCTACCAGCCTGGGAGGGGAACGCGGTTTCAAACTGTGGGGGCTCTAAGGCCAGGCTGTCGTCATCGGCAGGGTCTTCTTGTCCTCCAGGTTCTGTATCCATTATTTACCAATCACAGCTTTCGTTCAGACTGGGGAAAAAAGAAGAAAGTAGTCTCCCACGTACGTGCAAGGAGGCTGGAGCACAGAATTGGAACACATAATTTAATACATGGCTGCCTCTGCTGCTGTGTGCACAAAAAGACCATCAGGCACTGCTGTTTGGCTGTAGGTATACATCTCTGTTTGTTCAATAATTCAGCTGGTCCAATGCCTTATTTAGTAGACCCCCCTGGCTTTTTCTAATTCAAATTTCTGCCTTAGGAGCTTGGCGACTGCATTTATAACAGCGGCAGCAAAAACAACTCCCCCTCTCGCGACCCCGGCCACAGTGACTCATTGCCACGGCGACACATGCATGTTACGTGAAGAGACAACGTGAGAAGGGTCCGCCACGGTTCCCGTTCCCCCCGGCCCTGCCACGGTCCCGCTTGTGCTTTTCAGGACTGCGAGGAGGGGGGGTGTGGTCGCCACCACGTATCGACCCGCCGGCTAGGACGGCCCATTAGCCCGCCGCCCTCCACGCACAGCGGGCCAACGCCGGGGATGGGGGCCGAGCGGAACGTCAATCAACGCGGACAGCTGTCAATCACGGTGAGCGGGGAGAGAGAGCGGGCTGGATCCCAGGGGAGTGGCCCCGCTGTGCCTCTGAGCCGTGCGGCTGGTGAAAGCGGGGGGTGACAGAAGGCCCGGGAGCACATGCCCCCCCCCCAATCCCCCCACCGCGGCCCCTTTCACACCCCGACCGCCCACAGCCCGTCTTCCCAGCCAGCCCCGTCACTTTGATTTGGCCGCGGTCTCATCCATTTTCCCCGGCCCAGCCCCGGGCAGTCCAGCCCTGGCCGGCCCAGTGTGTCCAGCTCCCTCCTGGTAGATGGACCCCCTGCTGTTGGCGGGCGAGCTGCTCCATCACCAGCCTGATGCGGCGTGAAGGACCTCGGAGGACACACACCGAGGGACGGCTCGGAGGATAGCCTGCTGATGCCAAATCTCTGGGAGAAACCCCATTCGAGCGGCGTTCAGACGTGGGCCGTCTGGACGGACGGATTTACAGTACAGTCATGCAACATGGTCAAGCGGAAGCTGCGGTATGCAATCTCAAATGTTTACTCACTCACAGACACACACACACACACACACACACACACACTCACAGAAAACAGACAAACGCAAACAAACACAATAGCTCCCCTGCTGAGCCAACATGACCACGCACAAAGATCAATGCGGAGCGTGCACACACTACATGCAAATAGAATGTAAACAAGCACATTAATGGGCCAATTCTCCCTCTTGATTCATCTATGGAAGTTTCCCTCTCCTCCCACAACATCTCTCTTTAAAGAAATAAGACTCGCAGATTCGCCGCCCCTACTTCCGGCAGGCAATTTTCAGGGAAATATGCAGGGATTTGTTCAGCTTAGCTACGATGGAACGTGGCGATGAATCTAAACCAGCTTATAGAGAGAGAGAGAAAGGAAGAGAGACAGAGGGAGGGGAGGGAAAGAGAGGGATGGGGGGGGGGGGGGGGGGCTGGCGAGAGAGAAAGAGAGACAGTAAGCGCCAGAAAAGCTCCGGCTCCCTGCCGTTTTATTTCCCCCTGTCCTTCTGAGCACCCTTCTCCCAGTGGAGGGGCTTAGCGCCTCACGTCCCCTCCAGTCAAACGGAGCATGCTGGGGGAATAAGAGATAGACGGAGGCCCTGGTGCCTGAGTGGCACGCTGGATCTCTCCACGGGGCGGGGGAGAAAGGGGGAGAAGCAGATCTAGGTAAAGACGAGAGGAGAGGAAGAGAGAGGAGAGAATGTAGATAAATAGCGTGAGGCATGCACCAGAGTGGACAGAGATAGGAGATGGCATACCAGAGAGAAAGAGAGACTAGAGATTTGGCTATTTTGGTCATTGCTTGAGTGTTTTCTTCTAGCGACACGTGAATGCCCGAGACACGTTAACTGGCAAACGGACAGCCTCTGATTAGATCCCAGTGGAACTCCCAGCGTTTCACTGGCCAATGTCTGATTGGCAGGCTGGGAGTACTTTGTAATCTCGTTTCTTAACTCGATCTGGCGCACCAACCGCCTAGTCGTACACTCTTTGTGTCTGGACACGAGAGAGACCCATAAGGATTGCCAGGCGCTTGGATTTGAAGTATGGTGGCTCGTGGGTCATTGAACATGACTCTGAACAGTCCTAGTTGGATCAGTTGGCTGTGGCACCTTTAGAAATGTTGCAGTAACCTTATGGCCTCAAGCACTTTGTGTTTCTATGAAAGATTCATGAACATGGCCTGAAGTCCCTCCAAGCCTAGACGTTTTGGCAGCCTCTGACCTAGCAAAAGCTATTCTTAACAGAGGTTGAGAGCCACCCCTTGATGGCTAATGACCTGCACATGACTTTAAAAGGGAAATGACAGTTATCATAGCAACTTCGACGAGTAGATTTGTGTGAGAGGTCGAACGTACGTGAACCATTCAAAATTAGCTTCTCGAAATTGTCTCTTGCTGGGACGTGTCTTTCCTTTACAAAAGTTCTTGCTTCACACGGAAATAATCCTGTTTTTTTGCGATTTTCCAAAGTATGTTTGAGCGTTAACAACAGAATCTCGACATTGTAACTTTGTAACTGCGCTAATGGCCTAGCAAAACAACATTAGCTGTTGTGCTAACGGATGCCTATGTGCGCTGATAGGAATGTGACCTGGCTGTGCAGACAAACGCACAGTGGCGTGAGGCTCACAGTGCTGGGCCAGTGGCTTAACCAGACCAGGGAATCCATGGCAGCTTCACTGGACCATGCTCAGGAGGTTTTTCTATCTCTGTCCCCCTCCTTCCCCCCCAGGCAGCAGGCACCATGTTGCCTGTTATGCCTCCAGACCGCTAGGTGAGTAGGAGGAGGGGCAGCTGGAGACACCAGGGGGCTCATTAGAGGAACATCAGGTTGGAGCCAGTCAAAGCGGAGCGGCGTTCCCCTCGGTGGCGCCCGGAGGCCCCAGACCCTCAGTGCTCGCCCCCCGGGCCCACTAATGGCCGTGTGCGGTCATTAAGGCCCACCAATGAGCCGCCGGCACGGTGCTGAACACCGGTTGACCCCCCCCCCCCCCACCCCTCCGGGAGAAGCGTCGGCGTCAGAGGGAAAAGATGTGCTGCTATTGTTGGTGTTCTTGCTCGCCGCGGTTATTGTTATCGATGTTTATTCTCACACTCCCGTCTCTCGCTCGCTCAATACTGACCCAACAAGTCTGCCTGCAGTCATTTGACAGGTTGTTTGTCTACCGGGGCAGATGTACGGAGGACGCAGGCTTGCACGCAAGACCCACACACACACGTACCCAGGCAGGCACGCACATTAGTGCACACACCCGGACACACACGCACGCCCCAAAACGCACACACCCGCGCGATCAAACACACAACCACTGCAGCTGATGTAAGACTGGTCCTCTAATGGAAGATCCCTTCACCCTGCTTCTTCAGTGTCATTTTCTTTTCACATCTCTCTCTCTCTCTCTCCCCCCCCCCCCCCCCCCCCCCCCCCCCCCCCCCCCCCCCCCCCCCCCTCCCCTCCCTCCCTCCCTCCCTCCCTCCCTCCCTCTCTCTCTCTCCCTCCCTCCCTCTCTCTCTCTCTCTCTCTCTCTCTCTCTCTCTCTCTCTCTCTCTCTCTCTCTCTCTCTCTCTCCCTCCTCACATCAAAACCCTCCTTCTCCCTCCCTCTTCACTTCCATCTCCCTTCCGGTTTCCAGAAGCCTGCAGTGGATTAGAGGGAAGGAGCTGGGAGCGGTGGGGGTGAACCCATGGTGCTGTTCCATCAGGAGCGAGAGAGGTGGGCCGTTTCATCATCCAAGGCCCATCCCTCATGTGAGGGCTAATGCACTGTAGGCGGCGTCCCTGCCGTGCCAAGGGCCTGGCTACGGGGACGCAGCTCCTGCTGCCCTCCAGATAAAGCCCGGCAGGCAAATAAAAAGCACACACCATAAAAGGCACGGCCGAAATTTATCGGCTGGGAGCCCGGCCCGCGGTGAACGCCTGCGTGTTTGTGTGCGGAGGTGGACAGGTCTGCGGTTTGACCGAGTGTGTGTACGTGCCCCGGCTTGCGTGCCTGTGAATATATATATGTGAGCGCTGGCGGGCGGGCCGTGCGGCTCGACCGTGCGAAGCCGCCAGGCCGCACGGCCGGCCGGACTTTGATGTTCTGTGGCAGACGGGTGGAGGGAACGCCCTCGTGCACTCCCCCCCCCCCCCCCCGCTAGTAGGCAGCGCCCAGCAGGCCTTGGCGTGGCTTGGTCGCTACGGCGGGACAGAGTCTGCCGCCGGAATGCCAATGAGCCCGGGTGAGCAAGGACAAACACGGCTGGCGTGAGGAGAGCATCCATGGACTCTCCTTCAGTCACCCGCGTCAGCGGACGCACCGTCTGGTGGAGCCGGCCGCCACTCCCAATAGATGGCACCACTTGCTCTCTGTGGGAACACGGCAGCTATTCCGTACGAATGACATCGCACAGGAGGGAGTGGTGCGTGTGCGGGTACGGCGGGGGCTCAGGGATACAGGGAGCAATGAGCAAACTGAATGTCAATATTCATTTTATTGCATCCGGGCAGCAGGTATGCATTCGTCATCTGTTACCGGGGTTTACACTCCTGGTTGTTGTTTGAGTCCAGCCGCGGAGTGACAGTGGAAGAGTCTTCACACCGGGGCCGGGTCAACAGCACACAAAGCACGCCACTGTCACTCAACGGACCCTGACCCCAGAGGCTCCACCCCCCCTGGCAAACACACACGGTTGCCCCCTCACGTCTGCTACAGTAGCTGTCATTGCAACAGAAAAGAAGAGGGAATAATGCCTGGAGGAGGGAATGGGAAGGAGCAGCCCGAAATCAAACAGCCCGTCCATCTGGCTCTTCCTGCTCCTGACACGGAGGCCTTCCGGGACGCTGGTGGGGCTTATCTCCCAGGTTCCCCTCACCTTGCCGGCTCCGTGCAGACAGCTCGGCGCCGCCGGGAGACGGCGCGGCAGACAGAGAAGGAGCGGCACCACAGGGGAAACACACCTCAGAGGAGGGGGAGGGGGGGGGGGGGTGACGGGGGACGGCAAGCTAATCTCCATCCCGACTTGGCAGAGCTTTCGTGGGAGCCAGGTCCTCTGTTTTCATTGATAAACGGCTGCAGAAGGAGATAGAGCGCGTGTCGGCGACACAGAGAGGAGGCCAGAGGGAGTGGGCTTTGTGCCGCGCGCCATCCACCAGCCAGCGCTATCTCTCCTAAGGAGGCCTTCCGCTTCCAGAACAGCCCCGTTGGCTTCGGCCCGGCACGGCCCCGGCCAAGCGCGCCCCTCCTCAGCCTGCCAAGCCCAGACTTATCCTTTGCTCTCCCCCCCCCCCCTCCTCCTCTCCTTCTCTCTCCTCTCTTCCATCCCCGTCCTCCTTCAGTGGAAGGGAGCCACTGATAGGCAGATGAGCAGATGGAGATCGACAGAGCTCCCTGGGCCGAGAGCTAATTGGGGGAGACCGGGGAGGGCTTTGGCGGTGTCGAAACTTCTCACATGACGAGAACAAAATCAATAAGCACTTCCAACGCGCCTCCATCATGCTTAGCACGCCGGGGGAATGCGGGCTAATGTCCTATCAGGTGGGAGTCATTAGGAGTTATGTTGAACTCTGACTGACATGTCCCCTACAAGCCTCCATTTTAGTTCCATGGGAGATCGCCCGTGCATTTCAAACGCCCCTAACATAAAGGGCTGTATCAGCTAAACCAATGCAACAGTCCTGCATCTACATAACTTCTTCCTCCTTCCTACAAAAAAGAAAACGGTGTGCGGCCCAAGATGGATCCGCCGCAGCACACAAAAGGGCAGAGCGGAATTTGTTCGTTGAATAACAATAACAACAACAACCGTAAATACAAGTGGGGGGTAACATTAGTATGCAGTGTCTCGTCATGTTGCCTGCCCCCCCGCCGTCTGAGGGCCCGGAGGGAACAGACAGTCCCACGTCAGCACCAGTGAGGGGCCCACCTGCAGCTCTTCAAATGAAAACAGGCTGACTCGGGATCAGTCCACGGCGAGGCCCTGTCTGGTTCGCCGCGTGAGGGAGGCAGGGTGTCTCATCACCGTCACGGCAACCAAAGATGAAAAGGAAAACAGCATATTCTTTGGCCAGCTTGTCTCTCGGTGTTATTGCATCTCCGGATACGAGGCAATTTGGGAAGGCACATCTTATCTATTCGGAAGGGACCGTCGACTCTGTTTCTCATCATACGCTGCCTACTTAGGAGACAAATAAGTCCAATATTCATTTCCTTGCATGCACACAGACTGGTAGGAAGACAGCGGGACGGGGTGAGCGAGCGGCGAATCAACTATGAATCTAAGGTGCTACCGTTGCGTCGATGCAATCCGCCGGATCAGCTGTATCAAGTCAGTGATCCTGGATAAGCACTAAGCTCAAAGGAACAGCAGCCTCTGGATATTAGAACCCGTGAACTCCCTTTGTTCTTTCTCGACTCTGCTCACACGGAGACACAGTCACACACAAATGCACAACGAAGGTTACAGGCCCACGTAGTCACGCAGAACATGCCGTGCGGGACGTCTCACAAAGACTGAA
Organism: Aplochiton taeniatus; assembly: GCA_017639675.1. Lineage (NCBI taxonomy): Eukaryota > Metazoa > Chordata > Actinopteri > Galaxiiformes > Galaxiidae > Aplochiton > Aplochiton taeniatus. The sequence goes on along the minus strand of CM030172.1, from coordinate 23,578,431 downwards.
TTGAGGCGGAAACGGTCTGATCGTTTAAACTTCGGTCAGAGACGAAAAGAAAAAAAAATACCTTTCTTGGGCGGGGCTCGATTGATTATGAAGGGATTCACTGCTGGCAGCTTTTGATGTCGGTTAAGGTGCATGGCAATCAAGTGGCACGGCATGATTAAAGGAAGATAGAAAACAGGCAGCCCGAAGAAAGATCTAAGGGAAAGCAGGGGATGAAAAGGAGGAAGAGAATAACACCCTCAGGACTGGGAGGACATGCTCCTCTGGGGCTTGCTTCTCGTTGGAGTTCACAAACGAGGAGTCTGGCCCGTACGCAACTCCGCCCCGGGACGGGAGGCGAGGGCAGAGCTCGGCGTCGTCATGGTAACGGGGCGCCGTCTCGGTATGACGGACTCGGCACCGACAGGCCCTCCCTCACACCGACAGGTGTCTAGGCGGCCGCCTGCGCTGCGGTTGCGACTTTTGTCCATTGTTCTGCGTGGTGCAGGGTTCCCCTGGGAGAGAGAGCCTTAACGGAGGATGAAATATGACCGCCGTCGCTCCTCTCTCGGCTCCGTAGTTACCGTCCCCCCTCCATGCGCCATCGCAGAGGCAGAGGAACAGCCAGGGTAGTTGTTTCAGAGCCCCGTCGCCCCGTCGGCACGCGCTTTGATCCTAATGAGCCCCCGCAGTCACACAGGTGAACATGCCCCACACACACACACACACACACACACACACACACACACACACAGTCACACAGGTGAACATGTATAAGGCAATGAAACACACACATACACACACACACACACACACACACAGGTAAACATGCATAGGGCAATGAAACACACACACACACACACACACACACTCATACAGACACACAGGTGAACATGCATAAGGCAATGAAACACACACACAGACACAGAGGTGAACATGCATAAAGCAAAGACTCATCCACACACACAAACACACAGGTGAACATGCATAAGGCAGGGACTCACACAAACACACAAACACACAGGTGAACATGCATAAGGCAAGGACTCACACACACTCACACACTCTCAGAATTCCTGATCACAAGCAGCGTGCTGACACAAGAAACATAGCGCCGTGCATTATTTATGTTTCCAGCGATAGTTAACAGAAAACGTTGTTTCTGAATGCGAATCCACAAGTAAACATGGCCAACAATGGGCGAGGCACGAAACCGCCGCTAGACTCCAAGGACGAGACAACAACGGCGTCTTGTGAAGGCACACGTTGAGCGATTGGCCACTACAGATCCCAGGGAGAGTGCTTGGGGCCCGCATGAATAAGAGGGCACAAGCGAACTAGGTAGGAAGTTAAGTGGATCGTTCCGGCGAGGAGGGCCTGAGGAGTGTTTACTGCTCAGCGGGCCTCTCCATGGGGGTATAAACTGCACCCCACCAAGAAAGTAGGCCATGCAAATAATGACTAGCCGCGACTGGGGACTGGAGAGATTGAAGAGGGGTAAGAGGATGGATGGGCGGAGGAAAAGGAGAGGACGCCAGATGCGCACGGGGAAACGGGGCTGCGTTCAGCGGGGCAAACCATTGTGGGGCATGGTAATGGAAAAGACATTGTGCAGAGCCGACACGCAAGTGGCGCCCGGCTTCATTGCCGTCCATATCTATTCAGAACACGCTTTATTTCCTCCATTGTGACTGCCGGAGCCCGATTACATTGGAGACACAAGTAGATTCAAGTGAACCTTTAACGCACTGCCCCGCCCCAACCCCCCCCCCCCACCCCGGAAACACGACAGAACACCGCGCATTAGCTCATGATTCAGAGTGTTTTCGGAGGCCCGGGAATTGCAGGGGAGAAAGAACGTAAACAGCGGAGAGAGAACCAAATAGATTTACACTTGTACTGGAGGGTTCAGGTCGTTAAGTCAGCAGCCGTGCAGCAAGCGGTGAGTCACTGGTTTGACACCAGCTAGACTGCAGCAGAGTCACTGCCGGCTCCGGAGCTCGGCTCCACGCGCGGGCACAGCGGAGCCCGGATTACACCCGGCAAAGAGGAGGTGGTGTGATGTGGCCGGGAGTCCACTTCAAAAACCACCACCCACACACTTCCTTTCATGACTGGTTTCTTGAATGGTGCCACATATCATCAAATGTCCAGTCATTGTGGCCCATTGAACGCAGAGGCAGTGGTCATGGGTGGTGTAGTTTCCGGCTTTCCTGCATGCAGCGTTTGGCTGGACACGACTGCCACAGAATACTGCTTTTAACGGCTACAAAAACCCTATTCAATGGCTGAAGTCCAGAAGTGGGCTCTCAAGGGACCTTTCTGAGCAGAGAGCGATACATTCGAAGTACATCAAACCCTTCAATAGCCAGAGAAAAACCCGTGGTCAAAAAGTAACCCGAGAGGATTTAGATCACCGTGAATGGTTTTCATGGAGACACCCCTATTGCGATGTCGAATGGCAATTTGCTTAAGCACGCCAGGAGCTCGGTCACAAAAATAACTTGACATTTGAACTACTCCTGTACAATTCCGTTTCCTAACTAAGCGTACATCTACAGAGATTTCAGTGCGTTTTGGAGTTGAATGCAGCTTGGGCCTCAATTCCAACAACCCTCAGAATCCAACAGGGGCCCAATGCAAATGAGAGGTCAGAGATGAAAAGGTGATGAAGAAGAGTAGAAGCAGAGAACAAAAAAAAGAAAAAGAAACGCCTGGAGAATGTCCTATAGAACCACTGCGGAAAAGCAAAATGACCTTGGTATGCATATAGACCTTTTTTTAATAAAAGCCGAGAAAAAAGAAAAGAGAAAAAAAAGAAGAAAACTGTTCCCTAAGATATTTATCATATCGGGGGAAATTGGCAGCGAACTAGATAGGTTCTGCTTCATTTAACTATTATCATCTATTCTGCAGCATTTTTCATCTACCTTTTTAATCTATCTTGAGGGGTGGAGAGGAGGTGGGTTGCCTCGTAAGGCCTCAGAGATAAAACTAAACTCCATAAAGACAAAAGCCATGTTTTACACTGGCAACCTTTTTGCAGCAATAATGGTTGATCTTTCAATAGCAGTCATAAGTATTTGTTTATTGATTGAGCATTCATCTCCATTATATTCTCAGCTGGGAAGGGGATAGATCTTCGGCTGTAACATGATTGAGTGTTGAGATTGATCAATTGACTTCCAAGCACACACACACAATATCTGATTTCCAAACTGATCCAACCTTTTTGAGTTTCAGGTTATAATCATCTTCAAAATAACCTGTTCTTCTAAGGCACTCAACTAGAAGTAAAAGCCAATATTATTCCGAGCTCCAACGCTGGTCATTATAAATGCCAGCCATGGGTCATGACAACAGTTGATCCTAATCAGCGAGCACTTCCCCTGATTGGTCAAGATTGCCGTCCGTCTAAGGCCTCATTATCCTGGGCTGGGCTTCGCAGTGGAGTGCCTGCGTGGCCTGGACCTGGGAGACCACCCTGTCATTCATGTCCACCTATTGCCAGTTCAAAGCTCGATGAACTGTGCACCTGCACATCCACGGCCGCTGCTACGGCTTCCAGGCGCCGCTGCTCCTGAGCGCGCCGTCCGACCGCCGCCGCGGCGCATTAGTAACCGACACCGAGGCGCCGCCATGTTCTGGGCGCCGGGCCACGCTGTGACACAATGACCACCCGCCCCTCTCTAGAACACAGGGCGAAGCCAAAGACGCTCTGCTGTGGCCTACAGCTGGGTCTTTGTCTCCCCCCCCCCCCCTCCCCTCGTGGCCAGGCAGGCAACGGTTCAGAGACCCCCTCGCCCAAGCCCACCTCTGCCGACGCACCAGCTTGTTTATCGTCTCACAACATATTGCGGCCTCGCTCGCTGAGGCCCGGGCTCAAAGATGACAAAAGCAGACGACGGGAGGTTGGTGGAGCGAGAGCGGGAAGGAGGAGGGGGGGGGGGGGGGATTGGAAGGCGCATAATGGAGAAGGGACAGAGGCTAATTAGGGAAGGGTGGATTAATTAGGCCTCCAGTCTGCCTGCCTCTCTCACACACTCCCACAGCGATCGCTGTGTGCCAACAGAAACCCCCACCCGCCCACTAACATTAGCCAGCAACCTGCCCCACTTCCATTCAATGGAATGCGTTTCTCTATCTCCACGCCACACACCCGCGGCTCATAGCAGGTCCAAATGCCTGTAAATCTCCACGATGCAGCTAAGCGGACCGGGACAAAAACAGCCACGCGCGGAGTTCACGGACGAGCTACTAATTGAGGCCGGTGCGGCTGGCGACAAAGATGACAGGAGGGCGATACAAGCGGAGCCACATTCAGCACCGACGAGGGGTGGTTGAACGGTCGGCGGTGGGCAACCTGCAGTGGCCCTCTTGGCTCTGCCTGAGTGTGCCGATTCCACCCACTCCGCTTGCCCTTCAAAATGTAACAACCGTCAATTTGCCGCCGGAGAACAACATGTTAGGCCACACGATGCTGGGCCTGATTTCCTGAGTGCCAAGGACACTCGTCTGCCCCAAAGCTCTCAGGGCCTGATCTTTGCAGAGCTTCCTCAAGTACTTTGCTTGGTATTTGTTTGCCATTCCGCCCTCTCATGAGATTCGCCCATCTAATTGAATGTATTATCAATTTGCCAGGACCCAGTTAATGCGAGTGACGAGGAGTGGTCCTTGACACAAGACACACACATCCCCGCTGCTTTCCCACCAGTAATCTTGACCCTGTGGCGGATGTGTGCCCCTGCATGACCAGAAAAGAGAGGCGCTCTCTGTTGTCCTTCTGCTCTGGTAACAATGGACACAAACACCTGAGGCCTGATTTTATCCTTGGGCCTGTCTGAGGTGCGATATGACGGGTTGAATATTTATAAAGGCTCCTGGCATCCGGGGAAGGTTGGAGAAAATCAACATTGGGGGTAAAAAAAAAAGCTGGTGTCACCATTTCTGGCCTGACAGACGCCCAGGCTGGCTGCGAGTAATTCATTTTGAGATGGGAGGCACAGGTGCCCTTGCACCGGCTCCCGGCACAAGTTTATGATAATCCTAATAAATTATGATGCGCTGTCCAGACATTAAAAACTGTGATTGGCACTAAATCAAACAGGCAGCGCCTCTTGGGTCAGAAAGAGAAAGAGGGAGACAAAGAGAGGGAGAGCTATAAAGAGAAAGAGAGGTAGGTAGAGAGAGAGGGAGAGAGAGGGAGACAAAGAGAGGTAGATAGAGGGGGGAGACAAAGAGAGGGAGATATAAAGAGAGAGCGAGAGAGATAGAGAGAGAGAGAGGGAGGAGTGGGAGAAAAAGGGAGAGAGGGTAAGAGAGCACTATGGCCACAGCCTACCAGGCCCTTTCTCCACTATCTCCCTCAACTATCTACCTCCCCATCTCCTCTCCATCACTCCAGGTTCCCCTCTCTATCTCCCTTCCCCCCACTCTCTCAGCCCCCCTTTCCTTCCATCTCTCTGGCCAACTTGTAATTTTCAATTTTGATTTTTTTCCTTCCAGGCTCAATCCCTTTTTCTTTCTACCTGACCACACATCTCCTTGTGTTGATCCCTTCGTTGCAGCTGAATTGCTGACCTGCTGCTCGAAATGGCTTTTTCATTTGGAAATGGATTTTATGGGTGAAGTGCACAGTATTATATATAAAAAAGCGACTTTCACGGATCTTTTACCAAACCCTTTGTTATTATTGGATCCATAGTGTCTACTAGTTTCTCCTGAGCCTATACAATGTGCACCTCGTCCTTCGTTTTTTAACAGGGGATCGAATCGCTCTTTGGTGCGTAACCAGATTGAAGTGTGACCCGTTTTAATCTCACCCACACGCTGTGACCCTGCCCTGTGTGGATTAATCTACTTCCATCATCGACGGCAGTCACAGATGCAAAACATCAATGTGTTAACCTAAATCTGGTTAGACTGACGTGGATTGCTACCCCGAGCATTATGAGGAAAAGAAAATAATCTGCCTTGATTAAAACAATAGAATGGAGAGGAAAAAAACAAAAGGACGTATTACCAGATTAAAGCGTCTCGTGCCCATCCACACACCACGGGGGGGGGGGGGGGGTTGCCATATTCTCTGGTCAAACCCACAAGGACAAACAGGAGAGTCTCTTCCTTTTAACTACCCGGCGGTCAGCTGAGCCATGTCATTTTGAGGACACGATAACGTGACATCTCACTTCACCTCAACAAAAAAAAGGGAATCATCACTGCCATGGGAGGGCGGGCTGGAGGGCCACATCCGTATTGCCTTTGGTGCATGAAAGAGAGATTACGGGCTGAGAAATGGAGTGGAAGGAGGCGTGTGTGTGTTAGAGTGATTAAAAAAAACACCGCCGCTCTTTGCTCTGATTGTGATTTTGGAGTCCGTCCCACTCCTTATGCCCACCGCAGAGAGAGCATGGCCTTACGCTCGGCCAGGACGGGCAGTTGACGAAAGGCCTGACGGACGATTTGAACGCAGGAGGTACTGATTACCTTTCACTCCCAGATAAATTGCTTGCAATAAAAAGAAATCGGACCGGAGCTGTTAGTATTGAAATCCAATCACTGTCTTTCCATTGAGACTGATTGGTCATGTGAGGTTGATTAGTGCAAAGTACTGACTGTTGTCCTAATATGTGGCTATGATTTCCCTGTTACCCTAATATAAGGCTATGATATGACTGTTACCTTAATATAAGGCTATGATGTGACTGTTACCCTAATATTAAGGCTTTGATATGACTGATGCACTACTTTGTGGCTATGATACGACTGTGACCCTAACATATGGCTTTGATATGACTGTTACCCTAACATATGGCTTTGATATGACCGTTACCCTAATATATGGCTTTGATATGACTATTACACTAACATATGGCTTTGATATGACTGATACACTAACATACGGTCATGATGTGGTTGGAAGTGATGTTGTTTTAGGAGCGTCTAGCCTCTACGGGTTCTACCACGGGAAGTCTGCTCCAAACATCTCTCTCCATCCACGTTCTTACACACTCCTGAGGTCGCCGCCATGCAGGCGATTACAGGACGTGCAGACCAAAAGGACCTCCGATTTGGCCTGGCGCACAGTGCCCTTGTTTTATGACCATGGCAATCGACGCTCTTCTCGTTTCGAGAGGTGTGCGATGCACGGAGAGACGGAGTGCTGGTGCCTAGGCGTCCTTGCCGGGCTCCGTGACACAATCAATCCCAAAGGTAGCCATTGTCAGTTTTGTCAATACAGACCTTTTATTACCTCGCTAATCCAATCGATAAAAAAGACCGTCGTATTTCACAGTGAAAGATTGCCTTGGAAGACGTGACATTTATGGCAGGGATTATTCTCCGAGTTGAATCGTGGGATTGATATTGCCAGAGGAGCTAAACGGGTGAGCAACGACACCTCCGTTTCCTTCCCCCTGTTTCTCTTTCTTTCACTGTGCATTTCCAATTCTGTCAGATAATGGCTGCGAATGCATGGAATTGATGGGAACACAGGTTCAGAGATGGTAAGAGACCTAAAACATGTGTCTGATTCTGTGGAGTGCTTTTGATCTTAAAGGCTGAGCATGGCAGGTTGGAATACTAAACCGGCAGGGAGAATAGAAGTCATCAATCATGGATGGCATGCATTTCCCTGCAGTGGAAGGCAGCCAAACGGCAGTGGGGTGGATGCAGCACAACCATCCACTACTAAGAGACTGGAGGGCTGAGGCCGACAGGTAATTAACCAAGAAAATATGTAATATGTGCTTGAACTTAAAACGAGAAAATGGCTGACAACAATGAATTCTATGAATAGAATAGGCTCTTAAAATGTGACGACACCAAGTCTGCAGTATCAATGTTAAGAATAGCAATTGTTTTCTTTGTGGTCTTTGATCCCAAAGTAAAGGTAGTTTTGAATATCGTGATGTAGTTTTAGTATGTGAAATCGGAATAGCTGTCGTCTGAACTAAAAGCTAGCAAACCCTTACAATGCTTTCCTTTGACTTAACAGAGTTCTATTTCAGTGTGGGTCTCAAGCTGCCGTAATTCATCTCAAAGCCTTTTGATATAAATATGACTGATAGTGGTGGTGGGAGGGTGTTTATGAGCATGAGTGGAGTGCATTGTTTGTGAGTCCGTGTGGGTGGGTGTCTATGAATTCAGTACGGGCATCCAGGCTGAGCATCGACCTTAAGAGGCGACAAACTTCAAAAAGAGAGGTCATCGTGTAAGACACAATTCCCTTTTTCACAGCACAAGCCTATCAAGGACGTCCCTTGGCTCGACAAGGAAACCCTTGCATCTGTTCCTCCTCGTTAAAAGCTCACGCTTGCCCACTGTATAATTGAGTAAAGGAATTGGACACCGACTGTGATGTGGCATGTCCTTTAACTCTGACTTTGTTGTTCCCTCGGAGCCTCGCAAGCTGCTCCCCGCGTCCAGGAAAACGCGGCAGTCGACTGGACGCGGCTTTAGACCTCTGATCTCAACTCAGAGAGCTTTGAGCTGCCACTGATCAGAGGATGGACGGCAGCCTGGAGAGACCGCATGGACGCTTCCCTGCCAATCGAGCTGTCGGCTCTGGACGCCTGCCCGGCGCGTCTGGCTTCCTAACTCCCTCTCCTGTCTCTGTGTCAGCTGCCTGCTCGCCTTTTGTTTAGCCCGCCGGTGCCAGTTTACCTGAGGTAACTGTCTCTCTGCCCGTCTCCTTTCAGACCTGACCCGACCGGCCTGTCTGTCGGCGGCGCCAGCCGTTGCCGGCTCGGAGCCTGCAGCGCCCGCAGAGCAGCGTGCCTGGAATGGCTCTGTCCGCCGCAATAACGGCCCGCAGCCCGCCGTGCCACTCGAGGAGAATGCTCCTCTTTAGGCTGAGGACCTGACGCGCAGCCGGTCACCCATAGCGATCTGCTGTTTAAGGGACAGTATCAAAACATGTCTGTCTGTTATGTAAGCATACTATGCACACAGTATTCTCACATGAATACACAGCGGATCGGGTTCACACGGGTAGGCGTTGTAATTCGGCGAATCAATTACATCTGTCCCGAAGCGTGTGTGTACGGGATTGTTTGGATTGAAGTTGAATTGTGTTTGTTACAAAGTTGCATTGAAATCACTTCATTGATGATTGTAACAGAAAGGGATTTGCAATGAAAGGCTGTTCTAAAATCCTCCAAGTACAAATGTAAATGGACCCAGCATCCTCTTTGGATACAGCTGAAGAGACCAGCTATTAGACTTAATAGAGGCCTTCCATGCCATTCAACGAGAGCTCTCCGTGATAAAGCCAGGCCTGGCTTTAAAGGATATATGCAGAGGGGCACGGCGAGTGAAGAGGTACGACAGAGCGATGCCAGGGAGAATATACCGTACATGCAAATTCTCAAGATCGCGAGATTAAAACCATGGAAAAGGAGAGAACATAGGAGCAAGTGGAGAGGAAGGAAGCCAATGTGCAGCGCCATTAAAAATGAACGCAGGTCGCCGTGAGGAAATTGAAAGAAAAAGAAAAAAAAAGAGAGAAAGAAAGAAGGTTGCCAAGTCTTCCCTTCCTTTCCAGGTAATGCGATTGCTATATTGGTGATCTAACACCCTCATTAAGCGTGGATCAAACGGCGCAGCTAGAACCTGGCGAAGTGGAACTGCAGTGTGTAAGAGACAGGATTAGGTGAATGAGAGAGATGTTCCTGCAGTAACGCTGGGTGTTTGAAGTCCTCCGCCTGCCTAATTGTCGGCCGAGGGTTCAGGCGATTGAAAGTTCAGCTTGCCTGCTGAAGTGCAGGCAGCCATCTTGCCACCGGCAGGGCCTCTGAGTGTTTATCCGTGTTGATTTTCTCAGAGCAATTACTAATCAGATGTAATTGTATTAGTTGGAAGACAAAGGCTGCCTGATGATGTGAAACAAATTAATAATTATTATTTTATGTTCTCCCTTTCTCCCTAACAAAATGTTTCTGCTATCCTGTCTTGCGATTAAGAGCAGCCTCTAAAAAATTTGATTGTCCCATAACAAGAGGTAAAGCGTGTTCTAGAATTTGCCATCCAGTTTAGATGTATTTTTTAACATCCATACTTAATATATTTGTGTCATGCATAGTGGTGTTCTGGGGTTCTGAGAAACAATAACTGAACTCACCACACAATTACATTTTTTTTTGCGTGAACACATGCATACATACATAAATATCACCGGAAAGAATACTCCATGTTTCTGAAAGTGAAAAGAAGAGTAATAAATGTGTGTATTCCCACAATGCCATAGTCTCCAAGACAGGTTTTGTAGTTGTTCAATTGTTTGAAAATGTGAAAATATTTCAAAGCAGTAGCACTCCTTTTGGGAGTATCAAATAACATATTAATTTGCAAGTGTGTGTGTGTGTGTGTGTGTGTGTGTGTGTGTACATTAAATGCCTGCATTTGTCAGTCTCTAACAGTGTGCTGTGTGTTTACCTCTGGTGTGCATGATTGAGTGACTGAGTCTGAAAGGGGAGAAAGAGGTGTAAGTAGGTGGATGATGAGTGGATCCTCCATTAGGAGTCAGTTTTATCAGGAAAAGGAGGAAGTCATTACTTTAAAGGCTTCCCCTTTTTTCAAAGACAAGTGTGTCTATTAGCTTATCTAGCAGACCACTAGGGCACTCTCATTTTTGCCAGAGGTCGGGGACTCGCTCTAACCCAGGTCGATTTCTCCGTTCAGGTCCCCGATTTGGACAGCCAGATTCCACCATCGTAACATGAATAACGTCATCATTGGCAGGCTTCTTTTGCCGGTGCCTGCCAGGGTGGATCGCAGAGCGATCTAAGTGTTCAACTGTTTGCCTGGCTGTGTGGTTCTCGAGTCCTTGAAAGTGATACCATACGACTTGAGGAAATACAGTGATAGCAGACATCACCTCTCTAAAGCTCGCTCGAATAGCAACGCCTTTCAGGCTCTATAGCAGTGGTTCTTAACCTGGGTTCGATCGAACCCCAGGGGTTCGGTGAGTCAGTCTCAGGGGTTCGGTGGAGGTCAAGACACACACCCGACTCATATGATTCGTGATGACACGCCCCGCTTGGCCATCATTGGCTGCAGGTGATCACGCAACATCGCTTGGCCTATCTGTGCTGCAGGGAATTTGGCGCGCTCAGTAGTCGAATTGTGACTGTCGTGATGGTACGTCGTGTGATTTCTTTCTTAATATTTTAATCCCTTCATACTAACTATGTCGAGCAAAAAAAGAAAGTGGTCGGACGAATATGTACAATATGGATTCACATGTATAACGGAACGTGATGGGAGTCAGCGTCCTAACTGCATGATTTGCAATGCCAAGTTGAGCAATTCTAGTCTAGCACCGGCAAAACTAAGAGAACACTTCCTTAAGCTGCATGGAGATGGACAATACAAGAACACAACGCTCGCTGAATTCAAGGTGAAGAGAGCCAGATTCGATGAAAAGGCTACTCTGCCTGTTCTCGGCTTTGTGCACCAGTAAAATATATACCTATGTTTTGAATTTTATTTTTCCAATTAAGAAGGGTTCGGTGAATGCGCATATGAAACTGGTGGGGGTCAGTACCTCCAACAAGGTTAAGAACCACTGCTCTATAGGTTTCAAACAATGCTATGTAACCATGGGAAGTTTGAACCGTGATACTATATAAAGCATGATTAAAAGTAACCACGGTTTCTCACATTCTCGTGTTGTTGTCATGTGTATCATGTTCTTCAGGCAGAATGAGATTACAATGGTTTCAAAGGCTGCAGCTTCAGACTGCATTCAGAAAATGAACGATAGTGTAGTGGAATAACATAAGGGAGGAATATCAGGCAATCTATTAGCATTCATATCCAGTGTAGGGGAACGAATCTCTCGACAAATCCTCACAAAGTGGCTCTTAAAAAAACGAATAGAGGTTTGGCAAACAAACAACTGCACGATGCCTTTGTAATTTTAGGGGAGATATTAGCTCCTTTAAAAACCATGGAAACAGGCTCTCTAAAGTCATGGGAAAAGCTGTCACTTATCTCCTACATCTTGCGCTAGTGGGCATGCAAGGTATTTATATAACGTAACTGGTCACACTTATTCAACGCTCTACCCAAATCTACATGAAACAGAAAAGAAACAACAGTTCTCTAGACAGATGGGAGGACTCAAGCCAACATCAAGGGATCGCTCACTTTATTGAAAGCTACACCAATATATGTTCTGCACCTCCCAATGATAAAGCGTCACTCCACCTGCCAACGACAAAGCACTACTGATTCCTAACCGACAACACAGAGTCATCCACGAGCAAGAGAGGCCGGCTGTGAGAAGTCAAGGCACATCAGACGCACCCAAAGCAGAGTAGAAACATTTACCTCTGGTTGCCCCGGCTGTGGACAGAGTTTTGTGTAGGAGGAGTGGCGGTGGTGTGGGTCATACCTCGCATTCCCTGGAGCCAGAGATGGTGTAGGTGCAGGGCCCCGTTCCATTGACAAGCACGTCCATGGCCTCTGAATTGGTGGGCTTGTAGTCCACATAATACTCCTGCAGCGGGGAGCTCAGTGTGCGCTCCGTCTCCCGGGCCTTTTTCCGGCGCTTGCGGGCGGCGGCCGAGTGCTCCTGTAGCTGCTTGACGCTGCTGGGATAGCGCTTCCAGGACACGTAGATGACCAGCAGGATCATGGCCACCGACAGGAACAGGGCCACGCTGCCCGCCACTATCTTGTGGAAGGACACGGGCTCCAGGTCCGGCTCCTGTGGGGGGGCCACAGGCGGGGTGACAGCCATAGACGTGGGGCCTTCTCCCCTCTTCCGGGCACCGGTGGGAGAGCTGGGCACAGCTGGGCGGCCCTCCGTCTGGACGGGGGCCTCTGAGGGGCTGGGCGAGGCGTCGGCGTTGAGGGGGGTCACAGGGCTGGCCTGACAGACTTCACGGGCCCCCACAGCGTCCATCACCTTCTCTCCCTGGGCCTCCTTGGGGCCGGCGCAGATCATGGTGGTCTCCTTGTTTCCTCTGAAGCTCCTCAGCCATGCCACCAGGGGGCAGACCACGGGACCGCAGTCCCACACGTTGCCCGCCAGGCTGATGGAGGTCAGGGAGATCCAGGCGGCGACCGCCTCCGCCGAGATGTTGGTCAGCTTGTTGGAGTCCAGGTTGAGGGTCTGCAGGTTGGGCAGGCACTGGTAAACGGCTGCGTCCACCTCCTGGAGCTCGTTCCCGGACAGGTCCAGCTTCTGCAGCGAGGTCCACGTCCAGGTCAGGCCCTGGTTCATGGACTTGATGCGGTTCCACTGCAGGTAGAGCGCCCGCAGGTTGTACAGCCGGGGGAAGTGGGAGAAGTTGATCTTGGAGAACTGGTTGTGCTCTAGGTGCAGCTCGGTGAGCTTCAGCAGGCCGGAGAAGGCGTTGCGGGTGATGCTGCGCAGGCGGTTGTAGCCCAGGTCCAGGAACTCCAGGTTGCGGCAGTCCTGGAACAGACGCACGGGCATGCTCTTCAGGGAGTTGGAGCGCATGTGGAGGCTCAGCAGCTTCCGCAGGCCCTGGAACTGTCCGGGCTGCAGGGCCTGCAGCTTGTTGTAGGAGAGGTCCAGGTTGCGCAGGTTGGGGACCGGGTGGAAGGTGGTGTTGTGGAGCGACGTGATCTTGTTGGAGCTCAGGATGAGCTCCTTCAGCCGCCGCACCCCCTGGAAGGCCAGCCCATCCACGGCCGCGATGTAGTTGTGGTCCAGGTAGAGCCAGATGAGCTGGTTGAGGCCCACGAACTGCCCGGCTCGGAGGCTGGCCAGGCTGTTGTAGCGCAGGGAGAGCCCCTGGCAGCCCCCGGAGAGGTTCTTGGGGACGTCGCGAAAGGCGCTCGACTCGCAGTAGACGATCTTCCCGTCACAGCGACAGCTCTTGGGGCAGGCGCGCTCACTGAGGGATGGAGTGGCCGCCAGCCACACCTGCATGAGCAGCGGCACCATGAGCCAGCGGCGGCGCATGGGAGAGCCTGAAGCGAAGAAAGGAGGTGGGGGGAGAGAGGAGGTAGGGAGGGGAAAGGAGGTAGGGAGGGGAAAGGAGAAGGAAGGGGGGGGGGGGGGGTCAGGGGAATTGGAAAGGAGCGGGAGGGAGAACAGAGGGAAAGCCATGATTACAGAGACCGCTAATCAAGACCACGTTTGGTTCTATGGTTAATGATAGATCATTGCAGCAAAAGTCAACAACCTGCTGCTCTTTCTCTGTGTAATAAAGCATCATACTGTAATTACATTGTCAAATCTATTACGGCACTAAAGGAAACCACCGGGGCCTACTTCTCTAATACATTTTATAGCCACACAGTGTTTATACCGTTAGGTTGTAAGCTAGAGATCAATGTGAGACCTTAGGCTACTGTTATACTACATTGGTTACATTGGTTAATTGGCCAATGGTAATAGGTAAGTAATTTTCTGTAGTAAGCAAATTTTTTAACAGGATATTCTTGTGTAAATTACCTTTTTTTTTTGAATAGTTGGCTGTTTATTTGAGAAGAATTGCTATATCGGGATTTTTGCGTGAACTGCAGTATAACAAGCTAAGCTTCTGCATGACACACCTGAAACTTTACCGCGGACCATCTTAACTACTCAAAACATTGTGACAGGAGAATTATTTGAGCCTCAAACAGCTCAAGCCGATTTGTAGGCGATCCGTGTGTTTCTGCATCCAGTCCTCCCACAAGGCAGCACAGTGCTGGCGGCAACAACAAAGAAGTCATGAAGCCAGCCAGCATACACAAATTAACATTCAGGAGCAGAGGGTTGTGTATACAAGTCTGGAGGCGTATCAATTTAGAATCTAGCCACTCCACGTTGAACCGTAACAGAGCGGTTAAGACCTCGGAGTGAATCTTGCATTCAACTTCCCGTATACAGTAGCTCAAGCAACAAAAAAAAGGGCTATTAGTAACGCTTTTAAATTATAAAAGTCAGCCTAGCATGAGACAATGGCTGCTTGGATATCAATCATATCTGTGGTCAATGTTGAAGCAGCCACAGTAAAGAATACTGGGGGGAGAAATAAATGATTGTGTGCATTATGGTACTGGAAAAGACTCCAGCAAGGCATTAAGTGCATTACGGATGCTGTTCGAAGCAGGGATAATGAGAAATGGTCAGTAGACTTGTAGCCCGGCCTGATATCAGTCCTCATCTGGGGGCTGGACTGAGCTGTTTCCATTAAAATCGCTCCCTTTACAGAGTCACTAACGATCTGTCATTAAGATGCATCGATTTCCTCTGGAGAGATGCCCTCCCTCCTATGTGTGCCGGGGTCTTTTTTTTCTTCCTCTTCTTCTCACGGCAGACCCTGCACTACTGCTGCAGTTTGCACACTTAAAGCAATATTACATCAAAAGGCTGAAGGACTGACAATATCAAAGGATCGGGAAGAACTGAAGTTGCTGTGTCAGATTAGGGAACTCTTCCTTTGTGTTTTAATCGCTTTCGACGGGAGCCATGCATGATATGTTGACGCCAATCTTAACGGATGTCCCTATATGAAAGGAAATAGGCGACAGCACTTGTGCCTTCATGCTAGAGTAATTTAGAAGTTCAGCAGCGCTTAACAAATTAGGAACTGTGCTATCAAGCTAAATACAGAGAGAATCAGCAATGCCGGGTAGGCGTTTGAAGACACTTGCATCTTGACTGTGGCAATGTGTATGCTGGTAAAACACTTGTTTTCTACTGTAATGTTGGTGCAAGCTTTGTCAGAACTAATTCCTTGATGAAGGGTGGTTGAGCAGCATCATACAGCATATGTTAGTTAACATAGCCATTGTTCTGCTTGCCAAGCATCTGCTGATCCCATATGGGTATTCTGTGTGTGTGTGTGTGTGTGTGTGTGTGTGTGTATATGTGAGAGAGATGTGTGTGTATGTTTGTGTGTGTGTGTGTGGCTGGTATAAAATACAACCTATTGTAATTTTTAAAGAATTTGAAACGAAGCATTGGATGCTGCATTTAATTTACAAATGTATTGATTATACCAGCTCATACCTCAATTTTTTCTTGCAATAGTGATTTTTTCCCCTTTGCTATAGAAAACAGTAAAACAAATGCATTGTTGTCTGGTGAAGCTTTTTTCATTCCGGTGTCCTGTACTCAGACTACACATCTTCCTTCAACAACCACATCTCTTGGGGTCCTTTAGAAGGCCTAAAAACAACAGTGACATTCAGTATTATCAAAACCTCTTCAATTTAATGGGATTTAATCAGTCTCAACTCCCAGAGTGATTCTTAATTGATGTGATGGAAAGAAACCATAGCGGTTGTAAATCTGTACATCTCTGCAGCAACTCTTAGTACACACGACGAGTGCGACCACTCTCTGCCTCCCGGGCACACATTGTCATCAAGGACAACCGGAAAGAAAATACACCCTTCTTATGAGCCATAATGCGCCATGTGTAATGTGCCATATGAATTCAAAATAATTGAAGAGATGACATTTCCGCGCGAGAGACAGAATTTGTGTGGGCGGTGAAACTAAATGACGGCGTGTTTCCTGAATGCTGCATGTATCCCAGCTGCATTCAAAGGGAATGGAGAAATAGACCACCCTGTCGTCAGTGGTTTCCCCGGGTACACACACCAGCTCAGCCGGGAGCCACCGTGGCGTTTCCTCCTGCGTGTGCACCCGCACCCGCACGCCACCGCTCTCCCCTGACTGACACGCGGCGGGTTAATGAGCCCTCGGTGCTCTACGGCCTCTGTAAGGCCGCTGCCTCCCCCGCAGCACAGCTTTAATCTAATCGGAGGTGCCGCTCAGGAGCCGCTCTCTCACGCCCGTCGTCCCCCGCACCTCTCCCGTCGTTACAATTCCCTAATGGCACCTGCGTCGGAGCGTGAACCTTCACCCGTTCTGCCCATCACACCATTCCCACCGGATTTGTTTTGCATCCCACTTGAACCGCGCGCCCTTTGTCACGCTTTTCCAACGCTGTTTTTTGTTTTTTTTCTTTTTTTCAAGGCAATGGCATGGCTGCCTCCATGTGACGCCTTCTCTATTTCAACCCCCGAGCCATCACTTCCAGGCTTAGCTCAGGATCAACACAGTTTTTTTTTTATATATTATCGTTCCGCCTGGATCGCATATTTTGCGGACTATCATCTGTAGAATCTGCCTAAATCCAGAATAAATGTTTTTTGTTTCTCTCTTAAAACTCAAGGGTGTGTTTTGACATCTGCCTAATGCTTTCCTACCAGGGACACAGCCCGTCTGTCCCCAGCATAGGGAAAGCAGTACCAGACCGGGAAACTAAGAGCACTTTGCTGCTGACCTAAAATGAAAACCAAATCTAGTTTTTAATAACTTGGCAAATGGACTTACTTAACAGTGCACTTTGGGCTCGCGCAGAAACTCACAAATACACACACACACACACACACACACACACACACACACACACGCAGACAGACACACATGTATAAAGACATGCTCATGCACACACACACACACACACAGACACACACTTACAAACACACACACAACATCTCATTGTTATTTGCTGCCTAGCTGCCACTAACAGTAGCACAGCTAGCAGGATCAGCCAGCAGCCCGACATAGCCTGGACAGCAGCCTAAAGCATAGGGGAGGATGTCCCCTCAGACTAGCCTAAGCCATCCTATTAGCCTCCAATTATCATTGAGATGACGACTAGGCCTGCCAAGTCCAGGCCCATTTCCATGGTCCTTGGGAAGCAAATGTTTCCTGTCTTCTGTTTACATTGCATCAGTTCTGGGCAGAGGAAACACAAGCCTGCCTCTATACTCACAGGAAATGCACAAGAAACACGGCTAACTGGCCGTCTACTTGCAATACGGATGAGGTGATATAGAGCAGCATCATAGAGAAGCCTGTCAGAAATTCCACTCTTCCCCTACATACACACACACACACACATACACACACACGTTCATTGATTGTGTGTTTTGGTTTCTGCCTTGTTTCTTATTCCTGATTTCCCTTGGTGGCAGACGGTTCCACCAGGGCACAGAGACAGACAATAACCAATCAGAGCTTAACCCTCAGAACCCAGTCGCGTTCTCTGTCTAGCCCAGGCCCCGATGGCTGTGAGTCTCAGTGTAAATACTGACATTGTGCCACATTCCATCACCCTGACTTTGCCCTCTGAATCTCTTGGAGGCCCTCTCAGTGCGTATCAGAGCAAAACTACCTGTGCTACAACTGTATACAAAAGCCTCTGTTATCAAGAAGTTTATATCCAATGCTTGTTTATACAAAAAGGCATTCCGATGCTTCATCATTCACCTCTGACTGACCGTAGACTTCAGTCCTAATATTAGTATTAGCTCTTGGAGATCCTTTTTTTTTACATTATTTACATCAGGAGACCTGGGAAAATCCTGCAAATTAATCCTGTCCACAGCAGATTAGGTTTACTATCACAACCAATAGCACAGCCTATGAGGCTGGAATGAATTTAAAGCCATACTCCAATACCTTAGCTCCACCATGAAATCTGAGTTATAAACGCATGGCACAATCTGAAATGAAACACTAAGTAGCTGTCCCCCTCGCTGTTTCTGAAGAAATTGTCCTCATTTTGGCATGGAGAACAACCCTGATTGTGTCTAACATCAACACTATAAAAACACTATTATGTTTTAGAATATACTGTATCTAATATACCCGAACTGTCTGTACTTAAAGATAAACACAATATTGAGGGAGAACATTATATTAAGGTCTAACTGTTAGAAACAGTGCCCTGACTGGATCCAGAGATCACCATCATGCATGTCATATAATTATCTCACTGCAACATAGAGCTTTGGCCATGAAACAACTTTGTTTCAAATTCAAATTCCCTGATGCTAATGAACTGCATCACACAGCCAGCTAAACGGCGTTTTCCCTTTCAGCTAACTGATATTGCAGCTATTTACAACACGCCTGTGGTTGTGGACATTAGTATAAGTCTGTAAGAAAACTGTGAAATAAAGCATGTCTTATCCACCTTTTCCTCCCATTTTCTTAAAAGACCTTTCTGTTGCCAAGAAACAAGAGAACAATACACCTTTCATGAAATACTAATACAGATTTCATGCAAATGTCACATTGAATTGGTCTAAAGAGATTATTACTGTGCAGAAATACCAAAATGAGCTTCCTCATTGCACAACCAGTGACAATAAACTGCATTAATAGATCCTATTGCTTCATTGTCTGTTGGATATTAGTGTGCTGGCGTTGAAATGAATGGCTACTGTACTTGGCCATCTATTTGAGACTTTAAAAAAAAGGATTATGGTATTTCTATTTATGTATGTATTTATGTTATACCTAAGACATTGAGAATTTACAGGAAGGTATGGGTGCTGTCACGCTGTATTCATCCACCAACACCCCCTCAGCTCTTTCTCTTTCTCTCCTCTCCCCCACATTATGGTCATTCTTCCCCGGTCTCTGTCCCCGACCGCCTGTCTCTCCTCTCCCCCACATTATGGTCATTCTTCCCCGGTCTCTGTCCCCGACCGCCTGTCTCTCCTCGGATATTCACGTAGCTTCCCTGGAACATATTCCATCTCTCCCGTACAATAGGTGCAAACTCTCAGACTCTGTGTTTCTGTTTCTCTCTCTCTCTCTCTCTCTCTCTCTCTCTCTCTCTCTCTCTCTCTCTCTCTCAATATGATTTCTCTCTGTCTCTTTCTCTCCACCTCTCTCTATCTACCATTTCTCTGCACTTTTTGATTGCATTTGTTTAAATAAGTACACAATGCCTGTCAATATTCATTGCTCTCATGTCTCACTGTCAAACACATGACTTGGCACACACACTACACCTATGAGTTCAATATATCTGTGATGAATCTGGCTTTGTTTTTCATTGCATGTATTCAGCCTGATAAGATGTCAGGTTAGGGGGGATACATACCTCAATATGCACATGCCAGTTAACCATGACGTGGGAGGTGCGTTTTGAAGCGTGTTCTGGATAATAATTTGTAAATAATAAATAAATAATACATGTTTTTGAATGCATCCCAATCCGATATTATGTAACTTTACATGGGGTCAGGGTATAGAATGTCCATATTTTAAGAGTCTACGGAGACGCATAAATTCAGTAATAGGGTTATGCACCAAGCCTATTCGACAACAACGATCCTGCAGTGCCCTGCGTTAAAGTTGATTTGTTTTCAGAATGGGTCACGATTAGCATTCAAGTTTTTTTAGGTTTTTTTTCAGTGACACGCATTTATACTTCTGTCAACAGGGAAAACATAGGACCTCAATGAAAATCTTAACAGTTTATGCCGCAATACAGTTTTTGATGGCCATTTTGAGGGGAACAAAATCAGTGTTCCTTGGCTGAATTCCCAAAAGCTTGCTTGTACAGTCAATAGAGAGGATAAATAGAACAAACACCTTGTCATTGCAGCTCTACAACAACAAAAAATACATTTTCGTACTTTTTTACCGACTATGCACATCAGTAAATCGTGCAAAACACTTACAACATTAGCCTATATAGTACCATTGTAGAGTGAAAAAAAGAAATATCAACGTCTAGATTTTAAATGAAATAAGAATGTATTATGTAAACACTTGAAAAACCAACTCAGAAGCCCACATACGTGAGCTTTTTAAATCAAATTCCGCTGGAGACTTTTTAGCCGTTTTCTAATCTAGGCTACAATGTACGAAAGTCCCCATTAAAGGCAAACACTTACCCATATCCGCTTATCAGTCAGCTCCTGTCCACAGGTTTTAATGCCTTCTAGCGCGCGACATCAGAGTCTGCATGACACACGCTCTCCACAGACGGGTAGGCTACGGTTCTCATCCACGGATGAAGTCGCTCCGCGCAGCCGCGTATAGACGTACTTGCCGGTGGTTACTCCTGCAATTTCTATACCTCTGATTGGTATCCTGTTGTTTGTCTTGACGTTAAACCAAAGAACATACCTCGCTCACTTAATTCCAACAACAGACAAAAATTCCAAACTCAACAGTATCCAAAATTTGGTCCTGCGTAAAACCGTTTCAGTTTAGTAGTTACCAAAGCCTGCCGCAAATGTGGCCAATTGTGCCTAAGTCATTCATGACAATCCAAAATAGGCATAAACCGAGC
Source organism: Aplochiton taeniatus (assembly GCA_017639675.1). Classification (NCBI taxonomy): domain Eukaryota; kingdom Metazoa; phylum Chordata; class Actinopteri; order Galaxiiformes; family Galaxiidae; genus Aplochiton; species Aplochiton taeniatus. Next base: position 23,557,369 of record CM030172.1, on the reverse strand, counting down.
AAACTTTGAAAATCCCTTGCAAAACGATGTCAGATTTTTCAATCTATCCATTTTGTCATGATGCACTAACTGGTCATTTACCCTAGAAGAAGCTGAAGGAGCACTATTCCACCAGCTAGAGCTTGACTGACGGAAAACTCACATTCTTTTCGCAAAATCTGGTCGATGGCGCACAGCGCATTCACGAATAATAGCTCTGAAGCTATACTGCAAATATGACAGTATGTTGTTGGAAAATATTGTTCCCTACCATAACATTTTTTCGTCGTTCAATTTCCAATAATTGGGATGCAGACGTTCGGGTTAATCACGTCTTCGTGTGTCAGCGCAACTTTGTCAAGCAGAATCGGAATGCCCTCTTCTGGCGAGAGAGCAGCCCCCCCATCACCAGTGGCTGCATTGTTGACTGCGTTTTACAATAATGTTTGGCATTAAGCTTTGTAGTCTGATCTTGTGAAGGGATTATGGGGCTGAGTTTGTTTTACAGTAGTTTTAGTGGTAAATCTTTAGGCTTTGTCTTTAATGTGTTGTATGTAGAGGCATATTACTCTTCTTTAAGGACCCGTTAATGGGGTCAAGTGACAGGGGCTTTGTCTGAGACGCATTGATGATCTTCATTGTTGACCACATTAAAGGTATGATAAGCACTTAACCATTTATTTTCTATGCGTTACAAGCTATCTTTGTTCATATTTAATTCGTTATTAGCGTGGTATGCAAGATGTTCATTAGATAAGAGCAGAATGGTCTATTTACCTCCCAATGGTTGAACGTCAACACAAAATAGACAAAAAGGTCAAGAAATCATAAGCTCAGCCCTCAGCAGAGACACTCTGAATAAGAAGCGGAATCGTCTAGCAGAGTCGCTGTCCAGTGCTGATTGGCTGCCATGTGCATTGGCAACCCTAGATTAAAGCCATGTGACATTTTTAGAAGGCCTACATTAAAATGGTCAAATGACCTGAAAAGATCTGTTAAAAATACTAATTGGAAATGTGAAAAGATGATGCATAGAATATATTTTCTCAAGCAAGTGTACTTGGATGTTGCCTACTTGGAATTCTGTGCATCTATTGTTTATTTTTTTGTACTTACACTTGCACACAAGAGAAACACTTCACCTCAAAAAGTAAACACAAATCTACTGTTATGAATTAACTGAAAGATCTCTACAGACAAATTTGCATCCAAATTAGTTTCTTTGTCTGAAGAGAGCTTTCAGTAGTAAAGGGAACAACGTTGAACGCAACATTGGCTCGATTTCTTTCAGAGGGGTTGACACTGTAACACCAAGCTCATAGACATACTAGCCTTCCACCCATTTATTTAGACACATTATGTTTGCCACATGATAGGGTGTCACTCAAACCAAACACATACATGGTCACCAGCAGTATGGCACTTACCCTCTTGCACATACATACATGCGTTGTAGCTGTGCGTCATCTCCTTTCATTTTATGGTATATTTAGGCCTAAGACTGTATAACTTTTATGTTAGAATCATGATGAAAGAGTAAGGGCTAAAACATCAACTGTTTGTTAAACCCTTCTTAGAATGCCTAAGAAACTGTGTGTATCCAGAGACAGTGTATCCAATTGCTTCACAATGCCATACAATGACCAGAAGGGCTGGTCTACCTGAAGTCGACATTCCAATAGTCAAGATAAAAGGTTTTCAATCATTAGGCCTGACTTGGATGTTAATATAAACACCAGCTTGTTATCTTGGGCTATCTTGGAGCAGCCTTTAGTAATCTTTTTAACACCAGTGAGCCCCCACCATATAATAGAGTGGGGGATGAAATGGTCATAAATACAAGGGTGTGGGCTACTTTCGTGGACCAAAGAATTTGGGGTCTGGAAAACAAATGATTTGCTAAAATGTCATATGATGTACACTCCATCTGTGAGTGGTCAGAAGTTTGGGTCAACCCCAGGTCAACACGTTGGTATAGTGACTTGTGACCACAGATCAGTTGACTTTGCAGAACCAACTCGGATTTATTAGAATGCTAATAAAGTCTACTCTCTCGAACTATCGACTCTGGAGTTACATTCTTTTGAATTACATAAAGGTTAAGAATTGAATTTTAAAAATTCCCACGACGGTTAATTTTGCTGGGTCGGGCGTCATGATCATGAGTCCCGTATAATAGCTGCATAGCCTGATGGATGTTTCACTCAGGATAAGTTGGTAAATGACGCAAACGTTTAAGCATGTTATAATATGACTTGTCAAGGATCTTTGACCAAAGTTCTGGTTTGTGACTTGAATCCTGTCTTGCCAGGAAAACCCTAACCCCACTGACTGTCCCTGTATAAAAATTGACCTCTTATGGAGGCTGTCAACTAGACCTGATTATTATGGTTTGTTATTTAGCACACCTTGCAATCCATAAGAGAAATAATGGTAGATACAGCAGCTTGACTTAGCGTGGGTGAACAAAAAGGTCAGAGCAAGAGTGTTCAAATAGTCTCTCCTTCAACAGAAGAATAAGTTCAAAAACCCAGCCAATTCCAAAAGTAGGCAAATCAGGAAAACAGTGGATTTCTGCTATACCTTTAGTATTGGTTAGTCAGTGAAACTCTTTGCTCCATTTTACAGTTATCGTTTATGTTTCAAATATGAGCTTTCCTATGTTGACTTGTCTGACACATTTTATAGGACAGGCAGTACTCCTGAAGTATACTGAGGATGTAGTGACTCTTTATCGACAGATGTTGCCTTTGGGCTACCCAAGCTGAGTTTGACAGACTAGATGTTTTAAAACAAGTCATAACACAGATTTGTTTTAACATAACATTGATTTGTAAGTAGTTATCTTTATGAAGATATTCAAGACGAATAGACCTATGTAGTAAAGTGTTGTGTTATATAACATAGTATAGTACTGTGTACTATAAGTAAATAAACCTGAAGTCAGACAATTAGGCAACGTTCACACCGCAGGCAAAAGTGGCCCAATTCCGATTTTTTCATAATAGTGTGAACAGCCCAACTCACATGGAATCGGATACAGGTCTGATTTATTTTGCAACGCGACCTCGTCTGAACAGTCAATTTGGAATCCATGCAACATTTCCGTCACTGGATCGACATTCATAATTCTGCGCTGGTTTGGAGTGAAAACATATAGGCTAGCCCACAAACATTTTCACATTACACGTCATTTCAGGGCCGTGACCAGTTCACACTGGAATCGGATATTGGCTGTATGTAAAAACGTAACGTGAACAGCCAGTGAAAAGGACTAAATCCGAATTGAGCATAAAGGCCTGCGGTGTGAACATAGCCTTAGGCTCAAGCGAGTTCAAATGACTGCAGAAATTTTCCATAATCATACTTTCTTTTTTATTTAAAAAGAACACTAGGCTCATAATTGAATAATATGGCAATTTATTACACACAACGGGAATGCCTTGAGTCAATAAAAGCTTTTATAAGACAAGCGGAGGTGAGACCAAGGTGAGAACAGACTGTGATTTTTGTGAACCAGATCTTTTCCCCTCCTCCTGGAACAAGGCACACACAGGGTGGATGTGTTCGGCATTGCCTACTATGCATCCGTAACATACTAAATATGAAGAAAACTGTGTCTGCTTTATGCCAATGGCATATAGTATGTGAAGTTTTGGTATGGAAATTGTTCCCAGATGACATGCTCTATTGGGGAAAATGTTGGGTATCTGAGAGATGTTGCTAGACAATGCTGAGAGATGTTGCTAGACAATGCCCCCCCAAACAAAATGCTAGGGTTTTGGTCACATGTTCCATCTGAGTAGACTAACAATTTAAGCAAATATTTGCCAGAAAGCAGTATACAAGAATTCGGTTTCAGTATTCAGTATGTACTCATTAAATATGTAAATAGTATTTAAGTATGTGGCCAGTATGAGCCACAGAAATCAATGCTTTTTTGTCAGAAAACCTTCCCGAGGCCATGTAAGAAATGAAGTGGTTCCCTTGCTCCTCTTCGCTAGGCCTGTGATGATGAGCATTAACTAAAAAGCGCTGTGACAAGTACCTGTGTTCCCAGCACTTCTGCAGCTGGAGCCAGACACATTTGCTGATAGTCTCTCCGGTCCTCTTAAAAGACCCTGTGCTGGAGCTGGGCTTACATGTCCGCTCCCATCCAATTTGGCTGATGGCTTTACTCCTGGATCTAATTCAACAAGCAGGGGCCATTCTGCTGACAGCAGTGAAACAATTAATACCCTGTGAAGTTATGGAGTCACAAAATGGCTTAATGGAAATACAACCTTGTGGCTCACCTGCCAAAGTGTTCGGCTCACATGGGATTGTCTCCTCTCAAAGTTTATCAAAAGAGAGCATATATGCATCTGATGTGGAAACAATTGTAGCTCTTCATTTTCTCTACCTGATAAAAAACTGAGAAATATGAATAATTTTGTTTTGCTGTTAGAGGCAACATAGGGAATTCCAGAATGGGTAAAGAAAAAAAAAATAGGCTAACACTATTTTAGCCTTTGATCATTTTGGATCTCATGTTTACTTGCAGTGAAAAAGAAAAAGAAAAATTATCAAAGTAGATAATAGAAGATAAGACAAAAGATGAAATTAAAGTTGTAGAAAACAATCATGGAGAATTAGCCGACACATTTTCACTGCTTTGCAATATCTGATATGCAGCTCTGTTGAATTCACTTTACTTGTGTGAAAAACCCGGGAGCCCTGAGTGTGTGCTGTGTATCAGTGACTGGGAGGAAGACATTAAACATTCTCCCAGACAACGGTAAGGCCAGTCCTAGTGAAATGTTTTGTTCACAATAGACCCAGCTATGTTATGGCTTTCTTTTTTCTACTTTTCTACATTTCTTTGCATCTGTCAGAATCACTTGAGCCGACGACGTCGTGGTCATTTCACATTCTTCATATGCCAGCCAGACACCGACGCATGAATTAGAATTGTTCGAACCGTCTAAGAAAGAGGCACCCCTGCAAGAAATGCTGGCTTTGTCTTTTTCAAAATGGAGAACAATCTTTTGTGCCACTCATTACCTTTCCTTTTTCTAAATGAGGATGTTATGATGCCAAGGTTGCTGCATCAAGTCTGTAAGCGGTGCATCTTTGTTTGTAGGTCGACTCCATTAACCTTTACCGCAAGCCGAGCTCCAATCTGCAGGTCCCTGTTCCAACAGAGGAAACAGGTCTGCCAGGACATGATACCAGCCATTTGGACTGTTGTGGAAACACCCGAGAAACAAGCAGCACACAAATCACCTGTATTATGATCTATATGTTAACTCACAGCTATGATAGGATTTTGACCGGTTCCGCCATTAAATGTAAGCCGGTGTTTTCCATTCGTTTCTCTTCTGCTGCTATGCCTATTCAAGAGAGCCCCTCCTTGTTCCTCTGTACATGCTGTCTTGGTAAAGATAGGGGAGAAATGAGAGGTGGGCATCTGTGTGTGACAGTGCCTTGCCATCTGTCTTCTGCCCACGGGGTCTCCATGGACACAAGCTTACACAGTTCGAACACGAGAGTGTTGAAAAATACGGTTTGATGAAAACGTGGTGCATGGTCTGTAATACTCTAAAAGCCACCCATAATCCAGAGGCTCTTGTTTTGTATGAGACAGCAATGTAGGAGCCAATCTTTGGAAGTCGGCCATGCTCATATGGTGGTATATTGCCTTCAAGTCATAGGACTCTATCTCTGAAGCTGCGGCTCCCCTGTTGGGACTACTAACCAGACAGCAGTGACTGCCTGCAGAGCTGGCAACCTCTGGAAAAGTCTATCAGTAATTTACCAATAGAACTTCCATAATTCTACCTCCATTTCTCAAACATCTACCTGACCCTCCCCCCGTCGTGCACAGGCACTCATATACAACATTTGTACTATTCCACTGAAAACACACAAATAAATAACTCACAATAAACAAGAGTTTATTTAGTTGTAATTTATATTCAAAAAAACATTGGTATATGTAATACAGCACTGGCAGTCACTTTTAAATGAAAAACCTATCTGCACTATTTTCAAGTTTTATACTGTGGCACGTAAATAAAGAAACATAATGTTGGCTCATAACAGATAGACTTTGCACTTTGCATGTGCATGGGCAACATACACGTAGACCCACGATTGTCTGTGCGTACTTTACGAACACTGGAAAACTCTCACGACAAGTGTTGCTGTGCAACCCTCGCGAGATAAATATATCTCAGGTGGCCTGTTGTATCCGCTATGTCACCAATGTTGGACCACTGAACCTCAGCACGGTCATTCTGAAGTCTGAAAGCATCTAGTTCATCAATGTGAAGGCTTGAGAACTGTTCCTCCAGTTTGTCCAAAGAGCGAGAGGACTTCAAGGCCGGACCACAAAGTATTGTAAGGATGGTTCAATCTTGCATGCTTGCATGCTTGCATGCTTCAATCTTTCTGCATCGAACACTCCTGCATGCCGGGACAGTTTATGCTGCAAAGGCAGCTTCTCCAAGACACATGTTGCTGCAGTTATGTAGACCTTCCTTGCCTTACTACAGATAGCTTTGAGTTTATCTGCTGCCATCTTTTTTCTCAGCCAGACACTAAAAAAGTTGTCAGATCCCCCCAGTTGTTGAATGGCCTTAAGCTGAGACTGTCTTTATATACTGTATTTCAGGTAGCAGGATACTTTGGTTAACACATCCTCAACAGCAACTGGAAGCAGCTTGGCACCATTCTTTGCAGAGTTGTGTATAAGATAGCACGGGCATCCAGAGAAATACACGCTAGGTTCAATCGCTTTGATAAATCAAAATACACCTTTATTTGATCCGACCATAACAGGTCCATTATCACTGCCAAACACAATACAGTGCTGACACCTTAAATCATGCTTCTCAAGTTCATCCTTCAGCCCTTCGAACATAATTTGAGCAGTGGCAGATGGCTCAGCTAACGGAAGGCACTGACGATAGTGAAGCGTGCACTATATCATTTGAATATGTGGCCTAAAATGATTGGATGAGACTCGTCGCTACTATCATTGCACTGGGGCGTTATGCGAAATATCCATAGAAATGTTACTTGCTGGATGTTTTATAAGTGAAGCAGCTTTAGGTCCTGCACACTGGAAGCCACTAGCTATTGAGTCCAGACACGTATTCTTAAACAACTGATCTGCATGGCCCGCGGCCATCAAGAAATGATCAAACAACATCTCTACAGGTTCGCTGGTGTCGGAGATTGTCTTCATCATCCTTGGGACTGTATGATGGAGGGCTGCTTCAGTTGTGATTTCCGCCGTGGTCCATCCACGTGGGCCGAACAATGGGCACTCCACCATGACAGCCGGCAACATCACCATTGCAAAGTGTGCTAAATGCGTATGTGTCTCCTTTCTTTGATGGTTTCAATACGGGAAACACAATAGAACAACTGCTGACTGACTTCTGGCCATGTTTCTTCTTCGATGTAAAGCGTTCCAGGTCTGAAATCTCTTCTCGTGTACGCTCACTAGCCGTTTATTATTTTTTTTACCTATTTTGCTCAGGAATCAAATTTGACCTTGACCTCGCGGTTTGAAATTAAAACGAGGCTCGCCCTTTATGTTTGTTAACTATTTACTACAAATTGGATTGTCGCAGTGGAATTATAAAACATAATACAAACATCATAAAGTTTTATTCAGTAACACCATTGTTTATTGTTGTTGTTTCTGTGACTTTAGAGGGTTCATCCGTACTACCGCAGTTAGTGTGCCACTACCGTAACAAACTATGGAAGTTCCGTAGCACCGTGCCCAGGGTGTAGTCCTGCATTCGGTAGATGGCCACCCTCTCGTCTGTTTCATAACCTGGAGGTCCCCACCAAAATGTTCTGCACCCTGGAGTCACGATGAATTAAATAAGAGAAACATGTGGGAGATATCTACAAATGCACTTTTGAGAAAGAGGCATTTACATAATGTGACATGATAAAGATCTCTAAGAGCCACTGGATCAATGGCGTCCTATTACAGGCTGCTGGAGTTTTCTTATCTGCTTCAGTTTAACTTTGAGCAGCCTGTGGTCCTCCACTTTCATTAAATCTCCAATGTGATTAGACCCTCCTCATCGGCACAAATAAAAGATTATCATCAAACAAAATCACTATTTGGATGGTCGTGTTCTTCTTAATTTTTTTTCTCGGTTTAAGGGCATGAAGAAAACATTCTCAAGGGCAAATGTATATGTAGTCAGTAAAAAAGTGAAATAAATATCATTGTTGAAGGAATAATCTCTGTTGTTTTGGCATAGCTTATCTACTGGGTCCTTGGGTCAAAACACAAAGACACTGTGTCTGTGTGCTAGTAAGCATTTATTTTCGCTAAATGCACCTGTGCAAAGTAATAAAGCTTCCCCGCCCCCTGCCACACACACACACACACACACACACACACAAACACACACACACACGCACACACACACACACACACACACAAATAAAATATGGACAGTGCTGTATTTTGGGTTTCTACCTATCTTGCAGTTTAAGGGACCTTGGGACTGGGAGACTTGGGGCCTGCCCCTTTATTAAAGCGCAATCACCTGGTATAGAGACAGAGCCATCCAAGGTTACAGCCAGGAGACATTGAGCAGGAAAAAAAGGCCTCTGTCAGATCTCGACATACACTCACCTAAAGAGAGAATGTTGTGCATTTAGTTATCTCTGTAGTCTACAAGACAAAGGGAAAGTTGCCTCTAGGAAGTGTTGTTAACAATGAGACACTCATCCCAAAGGTGTGGAGGCGCAAACATTTACTTATTTTGAAGCCAATATTTTCTAGAGCTATGATCGAGATGCATTTGTCTGTCTTATGGAGCCGATTTGCATCTTCCATCTTCCTCCGACCTGAAATGCTTTTAGCTCACAAGCACGACAGGCTTTTTTTTAGTCATGTGAATGAATTCTTTGTTGACTCACAAATGACACGCACTGAAAGCATCCATTGGGTGTGTGCAGGAAGGAAGGCAGTGGCCCATAGTGTTTAGAATGTCATGGATCCACAGCCACACAGCTTAACGAGCCTCTAAAGAGCACCTCTCGTGTGACTCAGCATGTCTGGACAATTTCCCAGCGTGCTCCTTTTGTGCCATCCCCTGGACACACCCACTCTGTGTCACATTCCAACAGGGGCGGTGTAGCTCTCTGTCTTATCCAGCCTTTTCTACGGATCCATTCCTCCCTCCTTCCTCGCCTCCCCTCATCCCTCCATTTGTTGGCATCAGCCATTCCAGGCACGTAGGCCTCAGCACAATGTAAATGATTCAGCCTGGCATGCCGGATGTGCTGGCCACTAACTGTTTCAAGAATCTTTATTGGCGGTGAACCTGTTAGCTATCTGCCAAGCTATGCAGACACGTTTAGTAAGGGCAGAAGAGTGGAAGCCTGGAGCGAATCATAAATTGTGTCAGAGTCGATTTCATCGGGTGACCGTGGTCGAACACCAGGGCGGAGATAATTTTCCAACCAACACAAAAATCTTGTAGCATTACTTGATAGCAAGACTGGTTAATTGAATCGCATATCACAATATGGTGTCTTACCATTTCGACGTATTGGTTGGGTGTGTTCTACACGAACAGACTCTTACAGCAGCTGGTGTGACATCGACGGGGCCTCAGTGGAGGTTAATTAACCCGCGATGAATGCAGAAACTGCATGGCCGTGCTAAAAGACTTCAATAAGCCAAGGGCTCTATCTAAACAACTGGAAGCTTCTTTTTTTTCTCTCTCGCTCACTGACCCTTTCTGACCCTTTTTACTGCGTCTCCATTTCCCTCAATGTCAGCATCTGGAACGAAAACCTCCTGAAAGGTTTTAGGCATCAAGGGTCATGGTAACAAAATCAATGCAGTTTAACCAAAAAAACCTTAAAAACATTCAAACTTGGAAAGGATATAGTTGTAGAAAGTACACGATGAATATCTGGCGGGAAAATAAAAAAAGTTTACAATTGTTATTTTATTTATCTGGCAGTTATTTCTATCAGTTAAAAGGGTTTGTACACATTTTGTGAATGACCTTATTGATTTGGATGTCCCAACAAAAAGGGCTTACAAATGCAAAGTCAAAAAAATCTTCCGAATAAAACAACAGTTCTGATCCAAGAAGAAAGAGGTTTCAAAACAATATTGAATTCATACTCGGAAGGCTTTTCCTTTGACGCCATGGTAATAGCAGACACATCCGTGTTCTAAAGGCCTAATGAGACACTTCGAGATGTGTCACTTCAGGTGAAACCAACACTTCCCCTGTTTTAGGAGTTTTGACTGTCAGACAGAAGGCACACACACACACACACACACACACACACACACACACACACACACACACACACCTCATTTGACAGGGGGATGAAGACCATGAGAAGAAGTGATGGCTGCCACTCTTGTGTGGCGCCCAGATGCCAGTGTGTGGATGTGATCAGCAGGGCAGCGTCTGTGTTTAGTGAAGCAGTTTGCCTGTTAATTACACGCTGTGGGAGTCACCTTCCCCACACCTCTGACTGCCTCTAATCACATGGCTGAGCCAAGGGCACAGCCACGTTAGTGTTACAGCATACACATGGACGGTTGTGGGAACAAACACATACCACACACACAAAAAAGCAATCTTATTTCACATACCCCGTTAAAATACCTCATCCAAGATGATGTTTTACAACATAAACATATTTACACACATTTTCAGTTGCTAACAAGCATTGGTCACAACTGAAGCCACGTTTTCAAAGCTCTTCATAGTATTAACAACACGCATCTTGGCCAAACAGTTAATCTCACCTCCAAAACTCACTCAAGACACCGAAAGCACTTAATGCATGTCTCAAAAGAAGCTTGTGCGACCATAGCACTGACAACAATTCTCACTGAGAAAGCATAGTTATCGCTCATAACACACTGACCTACAAAACAGTAAGAACCGGGAGCATTATGTAAATGATTAACTTTTTTCTTTGAAGTTTGAATAATTTTCCACCTTAATCAGCATTTAATTTATAGAATGAGAGTAACACTATTTCACTTTATTGACTGTACTGAAGTAACAAGAATTAATCAGAAATGCAGGAATTTGCTTCAATATATATATATATATATATATATATATATATATATATATATATATTTTATATATCTTCGTACATAGTTGGGGAAAATGAAATGTTGAAACAAGAAAGACGAATTCATGAAATTCCAGAGCTGCAAAAGTATTTATTACAGTTTTTCTCTATTGCTTTAACGTATTTACTGAAACTCTAACCTCATTCTCAAAACTGTGAGTGCAATTCCCAGAAGAGCAAAACTATTTCTCGTAACACCATACCACCCGCGCAAAATAACCTATAACACTCAAAATGTTACACATGCGTCAAAACACACAAAGTCAGTCAATCTTTACAACAATGTCACCAAATGAACAGTACCTTCTGATCATTGCATAAACCCTGACACTCAAAATTCAAAGTATTTGCATCAAAACTGGACAGACTGTGTACAGTACATTGTATTGCTGTCAATGTAAAAGATTTCATGACCACACAAATATGAGGGAAAAAGCATGTTTATTAGCATTCATCACAGATATTACGGTCTCATCGGGCATCCAGTCTACTCCCTGTTCGGCCACAGCACTTCAGCGACATCACACCTGATGTCTTGCCTTTCAAGGCAGAGAGGGAAAAACCTTGTGGCATGTCGCAGCCACCCTCTGCAGTCCTCAGCTGTGATGTACTCACAACCAGCATTCATGGCATCCAGTAAAGACAACTGGGTATGGGGCTGGCAATCATCAAAAAAACCTGTAGATAAATACCTAAATATTAACAGTTTATTTCGATCACTACCATGCATTGGTCGAAACTGAAGTCACAGTATCAAAACTCTTCACACAGTGAAACCAAGTGGACCAAACTGTGAATCATTTTTCATTGCTTTCACACAAAATGCATTCAAAGACCACATTCTCCAAAATCCATGAAGCCTTTTCTCATTCATACTCCACCATCTGCAAAACACTATATATTTGGAGGATATTTTTCAAATGGTAACACACCGTTTTCAAAACTGTTAAAAACACATTAAAAACAGAATGATAGCAAATTCCGTGCATTTTTGCAGTGACCATATTGAAATATATAGAAAATCTCAGCTGAATAATACAATTAAATGATAATTATTCCCAACGCAGTTTATTGCAATTACAGCTGAAAGCCTACCCAGGTGTCCTGTTTTAGTCTTGTTTCCAAACAGATAAAAGGGAACGGCTTCAGAATGATTTTGTTTGGAAAGATGGTTCAAATAAGACAGTTGGTCTTGGTTGGTGAGCAAAGAAGAGTGGCAGGTTTGGACAAAGATGGAGAGGAATTCGTTTTTTTCTCCATTACAGTAATTCAACTTTAGACTTTTCCCAACTTACCAGAATTACTATATACGAAAATATAGAACAAATGTATGATATTTAAGCAGATTCATTGTGTTATGAGCGATAACTATGCTTTGTCAGTGAGATTTGTTGTCAGTGCTATGGTCCCACAAGCTTATTTTGAAATGTGTATGAAGTGTTTTGGTGGCTTGAATGAGTTTTGGAAGTGAGATTAACTGTTTGGCCAAGATGCGTGTTGGTAATGCAGACTGAGTCATTTTGAAAAAGTGGCTTCAGTTGTGACCAATGCATGATAGCAATAAAAAAAAACTGTAATTAGATAAGACTACACAACTTGCATTTTTACAAATGGAAATGGTGACCCATCTAGGCCAGTTTTTGCTAATAAACAATGTTACCTCAGATGACACGGGCCAGAATTATTTATGAAGAAAAAAAAGAAGCGATGTGCACACACTTTTTCCAGACCCTTGCAGTCTCTGTATGTCTATCGGTTACATTATTCAGCAGGCGTCTAATATCTCAAACTAATATTTCTGCATAATCCCTTCCGCAAAAATAATGGTGGGTGCACTAAAATACCAGAATTCTTTTGTTTTCAAACTTTCTAAGTGGCCACCCCATCGCCGGTCACCCAAACGTTCTCTAATAATTACACAAGGGAAAAAAATAAGGTTTTTGCTCATCTAAAAAAAAAATGTCGAACACTCTTACCCCTAAAGTGATTAAAGACAGGCTTTTGTGCACTGTGAAGTGGAGACCAAAAAATCCTCATTGATGTGCCAGCAGTGTAATTATCACAGAACCTTGAGGCTACGATCCAATCACCCTGATGCTATTGACAATGGATGATACAACAGGGTATGCTAGATTTGGCCACTGGAAACTCCCAGTGGGGTGGATCCATGCACAAAGCCCAATCAGTCTCTGGTGTCATCAAGGCACTCGTCTGTGCCTGACTGCACTCCTGATCTAACAAGGCCAATAGAAGGCCTATGGTTGCTCATAGTGGCGGAGATAATCTGTCATTGGCTTTTGAATGGTCACTATGAGAGAAAAACGTGATGGACTATATTGATCTGGCATTGGCATGGTGACGAAGCAAGGTGATGAAAATGAAATTGATGCAAAACAATTTCTTAAATAATCAACTTGACAAAGAGAAACATTGAATGCAATTTGATGAAATTGATGACGACATGCAGACTGTTATGGAATTAGGCCATGCATTTATGCAGTCAAAACATATTCTCTTGTTTTGTTATTTGACAAATGAATGCACCAAATCTCATCTGTGATTTTACCTTTCTCAAGTTTACTATCTGAATAAACAGACCCTTGGGTGCTTGAGTGACAGCTTTACACCCAAATCCTAATTTCTTATTGATGGAAAGGCTTAGTTGCTCTCCCTGGAAGGAAGGGAAAACAAGCTAATCTCTGAATGGCATAGAGAATGGGAAGAGGGGAGAGAGAGAGAGAGCCATAGAAAAAGTAAGAAGGAGAGATAGAGCAATATAAACAGAAAGAGAGAGAGAGAGAGAAGATTGAGTTGGTTACTGTCCAATAACCAATCAAGTACCATATACTTTGGAGTTATGTTCTTGTCTTCTTCCTCCATCATTGTCTGTCTGTATGTATATACTGTATACACAGTACCAGTCAAAAGTTTGGACACACTTGAGAAAGTGTGTTCAGACTTTTGACTGGTACTGTATATACATACAGATAGACATATGTACATACATACATAGACAGACAGGCAGAGGATACTATCATCATAGTTCTCTCAAACCCTCTCTCTCACACACCATCTCTTGTTTTCCTTTTCTATCTCCCTTCCTCTCTCCCTTCCTTTCTCCCCTGTCTGCTCAGTATGTATATGTATTCTGGGTCTCCAGAAGGGCCTATATTTGTGCGTGCTGATGATTTTGACAGCCAGGCTGTATCAGCAAAAACAAGGTCCATAACTTGCTATGGTTTGAAGTGCTTCATACTAGCATTGACTACTAATGCCATATGCCTCAATGGAATGGAATCAGAATAACCCAGACAAACACACAGAAAAAGACATGCTCTGCTCTCACGACACACACATGCTCACATCAAAACGATTACACACACAGAGACTCAGAAATGTTAAGAGACATCAGCAGACGTGCATCAAAATAAACAACATATCTTAATACATAGAAGCAATGTACACACACAAAACTTTCTTTAAAAATGTTCTTTTAAAATGAATGCCAGCAGGGTTTAAATATTATATTTCAAATTGAAATCCTGTTGCTTCAGTGAATATTCTGATTAGCAATGATTACTGGGAACTAAAACTTCAAAATATATATATATATATACATATACATATATGAATACATATATATATATATATATATATATATTACACCTAAACAAATGAGGAAAAAAATATAAAATTTTAATTAAATTAAAATAAGACAGTAATGAAAAGTTACAATGCAGTACAACATTTTCAGCAAAGATATTGATATACAAAGTTTCAACATAAACAAGAACACTCTTCAACTCCCATATACTCAAATACAACTTTAAATTGTTCAACTGAAACAAACTGCAAGCTTTCAAAACTTGTTGAACCAACATTTATCTGAGGCAAAAAAAAATTATAATAATAATGAAAAGCACATTTTCCAAGTTTTTTTCACTTTTGGGCTCTCGATGGTGATATAGACCCGCGAGTGTGAATGCAGTTCACTTGAAATTATTTACCCTAACCCTAACCCTGTGGCATACAACGTTGAGGAAGCTGTGCTGAACCAACATCTATTATTCATGTCATTTAGCAGGGGTAGCCCCATGTGATTGGAATAAAAAAACAGAGAAGGACCCTGCTGGTCTCGTATGGAGGCTAATACTGTTAAGTCAGCTGTACCAACAAAGTTATTTTATTTGCGCTTAGGTACAGAGGATTACAGTTTTAAGCTCAGTTAACACTGTTTTGATTTAGTGCAAGTGGTATGAATGTTTACCCTTGTCTAGCGACAGCGTACATGACATAAGTTGCCATTTTTAATTATGGTTAGGGTTCACAACAAAGTTCCTGCGTTCCTGGTGTATATTATTTATATGTCTGTCACAGGGCGTGGTTTATTACGGCCTCTCATTAGTTTTCATTAGTTTCACCTGTCATCGTTAGTGTCATTGTTTCCACCTGTTGTCTTTTGTTTTAATTGGTTCGCCTGTGTTGGTTCTAGTATTAAAAGCCTTGTCTCTTGAAAGATCTGGAGTTTGGACCTGCTTTAGTACTAGGAAACATTCTTCCTTGGCGGTTCCCATTTCTGAGTATTGATTTTAAGTTATTAGATGATAAGGAAAACTGGACTCGAAATGATAATACTATGGAATTAGTTGGTGGATATGTGCACAATAATTATTTTAATTTTATGGAGGTACAGTATAAACAGACGTGTCCAAAAATCCAGGAAGCGGACGAGTTGGAGCTGGTGTTTACATCTCCCTGTTTGATAAGAAGTTGTCATTCAGACTCTCTGACAAAATGTCTGTGTATTTGGCTGAGATTGTGGCTATTTTAATAGGTTTGCAGTGGGTAGTGGAGGTCAGACCGGACCGAACAGTGGTTTGCTCAGATTCAGCTGCAGTGTTAAGGAGTATGGTCTTTACAGTCAGTTAGAGAAGATCTACTGCTGGAAGTACATATGACACTTCATCGGGCAGTATTGGTAGTGCAGTTTTGTTGGGTTCCTGCGCATAAGGGCATTGCTGGAAAATGAATAGGTGGACCAGATAGCAAAGAGAGCTCTAGGCAATAAGGATGTAAGTGTGAAGGTAGCTGTTGAAAGAGGATAGGCTAAATCGGTGATTAGAAGAGAAGTGTTGGGGAAATGGCAAAGTGTTTGGAATGCAGATAGCAAGGGTAGACACTATTATGGGATCCAGGAGTTAGCAAATGTTACAGCATTTAAGGTAGATGTAGGAGGGAAGAAGTGGTGCATTCTAGATAAAATTCTAGATTGGACACTGGTTGAAAGATACTTTGTGGAAGACTGGTAGATCAGATAGCAATTTGTGTAATGAATGTGATGATGTGGAAGATGTTGAACATGTTTTGCTAGGTTGCTCTAAATATGTAATGGAGAGGGAAAGGTTGTTTAATACAGCAAGACAGAATGGATGGGGATTAGATTTGAGCCGCTTACTGGGATCTGGGAATGTATGAGGAAGTAGTATGGCGGTTATTAGTTTACTAAAGGAGACAGGTTTTAATTAATATAATGTCATGACACAACACACTCCGGTGCAGTAGGAGGCGGAATGCACCTTAAAGTTGGGTGCAATTTGCCAATAAGCGTGAAGAAGAAGAAAAGCCCATAAGCTGTCCTTTCTGTGGGTATTGTTAAATGTTGCATGCGGTTTTGCCTTCTGGTTTCTTGTCTAAAAGCAAGTAAAATCGACTACTTCTGAGTATGCCTGTGTTTGGGTCCCACTCTCCCTTGGCAGATTGTGACAGAATGACTGCACCAAAAAGAAACCCAGCATGTATTACTAGGTTAGAGCTTTATTGGGGAGATATAGGAAGATGCCAGACCATCCTTATGCTGTGCTGCAGGGAGTTTACGTTCCATCCCTCCTCCTTCTTGTCTGAGCACTCCAAGGTGGAACATTTAGGGTGAGTTCCAATACCCATGCTACCATACTATTTAGTATGCCAGATTTTTTGGGGGAAATGTGCTAAGACACAGTATGTCATGCAGTATGCCAAAAATACCAGGATGTCCTGCTGCATCCGGTCACATATTGCAGAATGCCAGCGTGCTTTTCTGGTTATTCTAACCCACAATCCTCTGCGAAGAGGAAATACATAAAATCAACCGAGCCCCCTAGGGGAGCAGATAGAAACAACACAACAGTAAAGCTCTCTGGGTTGCCCCCTGACAGTATGCGTGTCTTTGGCGAGCTCTGTGAAGGGCGTTTTGCTGATTTCTCCAAGTCAAGAAATGTACCACCAACCATTTTCAAATTTTGCGCCTCAGACTTCTACGGATATATGAGCAAGGGGGTCAAAGTTCAATGCATAATGTTGTGACGAAGTATGCATACTGTATGCAACAGTGCGTACTTTAAGGGCAGCTGCAGTAGGTACTTCAAATATTAGTATGCGATTTGGGACACAGTCTTGGCTGACTATGTGAGCCCTCATCTTGGTGATTCCAATCTGGGAGTGTCAGACACCGGCATGCTCAGTTGGGCTTTTTATAAAAGAGATGAGGCGTGTGTTCGACCCTCTGACTGAAGACCAGGAGGTTCTCAGTTGGCCTCTTCGACCATGCCAAGATGCTGCTGTGCTGTGGTTCTGTGCTTGTTCTTGTGTTTAAGACTTGTCTTTTGAGTTGTCCTTTCTGGGGTCGTCGTTAAATATTGCGTTTGGTTCTGCCTCCTGGTTTCTTGTCTTTGAGCGAGTCAAATAAAGACGTTTTGAATAGGTCCTACTCTCCCTTGGTGGATTGTGACATCTCTAGTTCTATTTGGGTTGGAACTTATGGAACAACAAGCTATTTAAGGAAGTATGCCATTAATGAAAACACGGTTGCTTCCCTGCTTGTGTGTACAGAGATTTGAAGTCAGCCATTCATTTTCATTAAGCGCTGTCAGTAAGCACCATTAACCAGACTGGAGGATAATCACCTCCCTGGAGTGGTGACCCGTTTATGGCTCAGGACGGGGTTAACAAAAACAGCCCACCTTAGATGTACCGACACTACGCTCACAGCACCAGTAAGCATAGCATAGCACCTAGATGACGATGCCGCAATAGAAGCTAAGCTCTTCGCTTTTCAGATGGGAACACTGTTGAAGATGCCCAAGAAGGTCGGCAGATCAAAGACGGTCATGATGATCTGATATTAGACACTATAAAGGCTGCATATGGTATGAAGCATGTGATGGCTTATGGCTAATTGCCCAGTTTGTTAGACAAGACTGTTACACCCTGCATCTTCCATTCCAGAACTTTGATGGGAGATTACAGTAAAGTGTTATACTAAATACACTTCAGTCATTGGTCACGCATGGGTACTGTAGTTAGGGGGCCTTTAAGGAAGACAGATGGAAATGCAGATGTCTAATGTTAAACAATGTATAATTGTGCCACAAATCTACTGCTGTTAATTACATTTTTCTTTCATATGTTTTAATATTGGGAAGACGATTCAGCATCTAAAAAAAACTAAACATGAATGAATTAATGGATGAATAACTTACTAAATTAATAACTCTGCCTTTCTTGTTCGATAATAATACAACCTCAAAAATCTGCTGTTTTTCATTATCCTGTAACTAAGGAGAAACTGCAAGGATGAGAAAAGAAGATAGTAAAGAGTAGAAAATGTCAGGTCTCTGGGTGAGCAGAGGGTGGTATTTATTCTCACCCTCAATCTCCCATGGTTGGATTGCTGAGTTAATATGAGTCGACTGATACAGAGTAACTGATAGAGGCATTGCAACAGTATCCATGAAGTATCAACTCAAGCAAGGTGTCAGAGCAAGCACACACACGCACACACACAGCAGCATAACTTGACTACATTATTGATTAATGAGGTGTCCTCTATGTGAGAGCAAAAAGGAAAATAAATTCTTAGAATAGAATCTCTACAGAGTAAAAGAGTGACACATAAACATGGAGAGTTGGCAGTCAGCCTCGTTCAATCAGCCTAATGGAGTGACTGGGCTGAGACCAACACAGCACCCTCAGCAAACTGGTCAAGTTGAACTACATCTCTGAATGAGTGCAGACAGGGTCTAACTCATAACTGATAATAACTCGACCAGGTCTAGAGTTGAATCTATTTGTGTATTTGAATGGATGTGAATAGGTATTTTATTTTATAGCATTGAAGTTTGATCATACAGTATTTTGAAATGCCCTCTCCCATCCTTTTTATTACTGATAGGAGCGTTCCACCTCTTTGTACAAAGAGAAGATTATATATATATATATATATATATATATTTATTTATTTTATTCCAGCGCACAGGAATATCAGATCCATTCTCTTCAAACATAAAAGAGCTTCTTTGTAATATCATGTGGCAAGGGTTTTCTGAACTGGGAAATATCCATGATGTGAGGCTTTGTGTCTGATTATGCTGTTGCCTGCTTAGACAGCTTAAAACATTTTTTTTTACTCGCAATAAAAACACTGAAGCTCCATTTAAGATTGCCCTGCTGAGAGATTGTTATGCCAAAAATAAACCTACATTTAAAATAACAATGGATTTAGAAATGTACCATCAATGCATTTAGGTCGATAATTCACAGCACAAGCCCATTATGTATCGCCCATTATGTGCAATCATTCGTTTCCACAGGGGGTGCCGAAGCTGTGGCAAGCCTCATATGAAGTCTCAAACACCCAGGGAGGGAAAGGGAGGAATGCTCAAGAAGCCAGCAGCAGATGTTTCACACCCAAGAGGGTAAACAGCATTTGTAGGGCATGAAATTGATTCAAGGCTTTCTGATGGGGAAAGAAGGAAAACATTGGGGTGAAAGACCCAAGTTTACTGTAGAAAGTTCATCTCATGATCGATTAAAAAAAACAAACAAGTAGGGAGAAACAATACAATGGACATCCATCTTCAATGTATCGACTGATACCACTAGGTTGAGGTTGATAAGCTCCAACAAGCTGTGAAACGTGAAAGCGTTCCCTGCAGGTGTTTCACTTCTTGCATCACAGTCTCGAGGCAAACTAAGATGTACAATGTCTCGTGGAAAGAATCAGGTGAGACAGGAAGTGACCTTTCATTAAGGTGCTGCAAGCTGTTGAGCCTGAAGCTTTTCTGTGAATGAAGCCTTCAGAATCGATCTGCTCATTCGACACGATGCCATGAGATCTATTTTGAAACCTGCTCAACCCCTTCTCCCTGAACCCTTATTTTAACTAAAGTGCGCAATTATAATGTCGAGTTATATTTTCATTCCAAAGCAACTTAAATACACAGGTTCATTCATGACTTTTGCACAATCCCATTGCAGTATCTTAAACAAATTAAGTTCAATGGCATTACTTAAGCTCTGTGTTGCTTATGTAAAAATATCACATGGAGGGCTTCAGAGAGATAACGGAGGTGAAAAGACTATTTATACTGCGCAGGAGAAGAATCAACACTGTTGATGTCCTTGTGTGCTCCTGATTAACAAGCTATATTTCTAAGCAACCGAGGCAAACAACATAAAGTGAATTTGTGTGGGATGTGTAACTTTAATAGCGTGGACACAGTTTGTTGTCAGAGACAAGTGAAAACCAACACACAGACAAGGGAAAATTACAGTGTTCCAGAGCCTTAAAGGAGGCACTTTCAAAATCCAAGACACATTTAATGCTTTTCTTCTCTCTTGCCCGACACAAAGTCAAATATTTTACACTGAAATGCTGTCTGCATGGTTTTCACAGTTTAGTTATTTTTTATTTTATTCATATCCAGGACCAGACTTGAATGGGCTCGCTGTGGACTCAGCCGCAGTGCTCACTTCAGAGGCTGGGACCACCTCAGGCAGTTCCCTGAGCTTTCCCAGGCCAAACACTGAGCTCCCTCCTCAGCGCTCCCTGTGTAATCCCAGATCAAAGGTCCCAGGGAACGGCCATGGATTCTCTGGGGTAATGGTCATATGAGTAAATACGGAGCTACGTTCTTTATCTCGCTCCTGCAGGTTAGCGCCCACCCGCCGTGCAGAGACGCTGTCGAGATAAGGAAGTTTGGCACAATGGGACCAACGCAGAGAGACCATGTGTTCATCGCACTCTTGTTTGAAGTTGCTTCTCGCACCTTTTATCTGTTTCTCTAACAGAGGTAAAGCGTAAGAAATGCAATGTTTGATTTGAATACCCTTTTTTGGCCATCAAATAAAACAACATACAGGAAATGATTTATCTCACTCTACATACTAGATGAGATAGACTATTTGAGACGGATATCTTTGATTGAATGATTTTGAGTCGTTTGATCCAAACACATCACAACACCGTTTGATCTCCCTTGTGTTATCTAGTGTCGTCATTCCAGGGCTCGTAGCGATGACTGTTATAAATCCTTCCGGCATCATTGTCACTCCCGATGGTTACTTGCCAAGCCAAAAAAAATGTAGTTTGTCTGTGTACACATCGGACAGTTTGTAGAGGAATATTTGATCAATCACAAAGTCAACTATGGTTTCCTAAGTCGAAGAAACATCCCAGTTGCCACATTTTTCTTTGGAAAATGGGTCAACTGACAAAACGAATCAAGTCCAGACTTTTGTAATGATGGAAACACATACTGGAGACCATCCTTTGCCATTTTAGACAATGGAAATGGAACCTTCCAGGACGTTTTCTACTCACCGACTTCAAATAATTAAGCCCTGGCCAATCCAATACCTTCAGTTGAACACCTCCACCTGTTCCTTCTCTTTCATGTTCAGCCATCGTTTGACTTTTTCCTCTCACTAGGGAAATCCTTTTGTGTCGTGGCCAACCTAGCTCTATCACTTTTCCCCTTTGACTTGCATGGGTAGATATTTTCTAGTCTCGACGAGAGCCTCGAAAGAAAAGAGCAAAATATGTATTTTAGGCTTAGACAGTAAAAGGAGCCAGTGGGTATTTTAGGTGAGTGGGTAGATTCTGGCCTCTGAACAGATCACAACAAGTCACGTCAGTCGGCAAAGGCCAACACCAAACTGATCTAAAACCCTAAGTGAAATGAATCTGATCATCTGGACTAGTACATGGGTGGTTGCCAGAGTATCACGTACTCCCAACTCCCAACACACACACAGAAACACCACACCCTGTCAGCACACACAAACACACACTCACAGAAAAACACAAGCAGCGAGACGCACAAACCCGGTGTGCTGTGCTGTAAATCTGTGTATATGGACTCAATGTTCTATTGCAGGTCTATTAAAATATGGCCGGCTCCATGTGGGATTTATGAAGCTAATCCACTTCGTCCGCAGCATGGTCTCCCTCCTGTCATCAGGTTGGCTCCTTAAGTGCCTTGTCAATTATATGTGGCTATGAAGAACTGGACTGCGTCAGTTGCAAGTGAAATGTGACTGAAGAAGGTTTGCCCAGAATGTGTGCTCTGCATGTGGGGCCCTGTCTGTTTGTTTGTATGGCTTTCTCTCCGTACAGTAAGTCTATCTGTCCATCCAAACAAATATGCAGTTGAGCAAAATAACTCGCTGTGAGAAATAAACAAAATAATTGAAAAAAAAAACTGCAAGTTGACTGGCATGTGTGAAATTGCATCCAATCTTCTCTTCTTTCTATATCCCCCAAGAAAGTTCTGGTCACACAATACAAAGAAAACATGTCCCAGTGAATTCATGGTCTAGTGTTTCTTCACCGAGAAACAACAATAAATTGCTTGTCAATCTTGATTGTGAGCCCAATGCTCTTGCTAGCCAGTTTCCCAAAACAATCTGGCTTTGAGACACCACTTGCAGCCCCTGGCATAACTGAGAGGATACTTCCACTACTTAATTACTTGGAGTGAATTAAACCGATTCGTATGTTTGATTGGAATATCTGTGTGAAAGAGGCATCATTCAAAGATATTTGAAAAGAGGTCTAGCTCAGTAGAAACACGCCGCCAAGTATTGATCAAGACCCCTTCAAGTGAGGACTCCCTAGTTTTCCAACTCTGATCACTTCCTGTTTGGTCCTCAAATGACGGAGAGAATTCAAAATATGAGAGATCAATACCCATTCAAAGCACGAACACCTGTGGAGAACGACTGTGAAAGCACAACAATAGCCACTGCGATTCTGCTTGTTCAGAAGGAAAACAATTATGTTTTTTTCTGGTTCCTGCCGCGCATTCTTTTGAAATGACAATATCTTGTCACCAGGGAACATTCGTTTGTTCCCACACTGTTAGCCAAAGCCTCCTGTCTTTGTGTAGGTTTGAAACGGCTTTCCAAACCTTGTAAAAGGCCGTGGGAGTACACAGTGCGCCATAGGTACTGTCGATTCCGGGCACGCACTGCTGCCTAAACAAATTTCAGGGAACGGGACGGCGTTCTCTCAAATGTCTTTACCGACACGTGTTGTTCGTCCATTTATAACTTTTCCTGACGACATGCTTCCGTGCAAGCGGTCTCACTAGCAGTGGTCTCACTAGACACCTAGAACCTAACGGGAGACCTGGGCCAAGAGGCTGAGTGTCCTGTTGGGTGTGAGTGTGCTACTGTCAGGAACTGCCTGTGTAGCTCTGTGATTTCACCCGGTGATTCATGAACACAGTGTCAGGCTTTAGCCTCAGGGGTAAATGTCATCCAGCAGGCCACAAGAAGAGATGTGGCATGCCAGCATCTCCCCTATCTGTTTCCTCCCGTCTCTCTCTCTCTCTCATCATGCCTCAGTGCAGATCCCATCTCGCAGGGAGAGGAACAGTGGTCTGTTGGATCCCCACAGGGAATTATACAAAATACACACAAGTTTACAGACGCAGAACCCATACCGAGTACTGTGCACTCACATACTTTCCTGCTTCCACCAGGGGTGTAACAATTTCACAACTGGGATGTACGTCAGTAGGGTGGAGATGGAGATGAGTTGGGTTAGTGTGTGTGTGGGGGGGTGGGGGGAGGAGTAGAGTAAGGCACAGTCAAATGTGGTGCATGAAGCAGAGAACAGCCAAATGCAAAGCAGAACATCCGTGTTCCGTCTATAAACACATGTATGCGTGTCCGCAACCCTAAAGAAATGGCAGTTGTAAGTAATAAAAAGCACTCTGGCGTGGGGCACAAATTAGATGAGTTCTAAAAAAAAAAAAACTGTTTGCAGGAGACAAATATCTTATCACATAAAGGCTCTCTACAGAGAATAACAACGTTCCATCACACAAAGACATTCCCAATGAAATACTGAATCAACAGATAAACCAAGACTTTGAGAGGGCCGATTTCAATAAAATAGCAGTTGATTTAGTAGAAAATAGATTTACAGCACCCACAGATTATAAATAAATAAACCCTAATATTGCTTTCTGGCAGGCTTCTGAATGTATTTAATTCAAGTGCCCGGTCCCACAGTTCCATTTGCCATTTATAAATTGAATGGACGGTACTTGGGAGTGGAAGGGAAATCTAAGATTAATTCATTCCTTATTTATGACTTCCACAATCCGGCAGTAGAAAAGGAGAGTCACCAGCGTTGGCCGCTCTGCTCCACCACACTCTGCGCTCTATGTCCGCCACTCTCTCACGCCTTTCATTTTACTTCAGTCAGTCTCAGCCTCACACTCTTTCTTTGTCCATTCATCCCTTGCCTTTTTTATCATTCTCTCTCTCTCTATTTTTCTCTGACTGACATGCACGCACACGCACACAATATACAGTTTCCATTGGCTGCTGACAGCCAGCCTGTGTGTGACCCCTTCCTGTGTTTGATGGTTATCAGGGCCAACCTAAGACATCCAGCCCCTCTCACTGTGCTTGGGAAGAGAGGATGAAGAAACGGTTCACTGTAGATAAGCAAAAGATACAATCTTGAAGCTGGCTGTCAGAAAAAAGGGAGGCAGCATCATATCTGAAGGCACGTACCGATGAATAATTGCCGACAAAGGAGCAGGAGAGCAAACAGGAATTGAAACTGTTCCTTGCATCTGTCATACATGTGAAAGAGAAGATCGTGGATGATCAAAACATAATGAGAGATTCAATTAGAGATTAGTTCACGGCCCTTTTACTGTCATGAATGGGCCTTGGAGGGGCATTACAAACGCTACTCGTTATGTTTAGTGGTCTCACCTGTGTCTTGTTTTGATTTGGTTCCACCTGTGTCGTCTTGCAATTCAAGCCCTGTGTTTTAGGTTGCCCCTGGTAACTTCATTCCGTCACGGCCGGGTGCCCATGGAGACAGCCCAAGGCCAGACCAAATCGCAGAGACGATTCCATGTTTAAATACTTGCAACACCCAGTACAACGAGAGACACCGTGGGCAGCAAATAAACACAATGAGGAGCAACAGAAAACACAGGGCTTAAATAACAAGAGGACACAGCAGAAACCAAACCGAGACATGGTAAAACTACTGAACATGATAAGAGCTTGTTGCGACCCTCCAAGGCACGTTCATGACAGTTATTGGCAACATAGCATTAGACAAATGGACTCCAGAGTCCAGAGTCCCAAAGAGTTGCACTTTGGGATTTAAGAGAGACTTTTCAATTGTTCGCTGCCACACTACCTACCAGTTATTTGTAGCTGTGCTATCAAGTTGATTCATTGATTTTGTCCTGATGGTGTGGCACAGGCTGCTATGTAGGGTTAAAACTGAAATATGGCTTTGGGTCCAGAATGTATTGCTCTGTTTTGGTCCAAACTATGACCGTGAACTGTGATGATAATGCTACTCTGGATCTGAAAGGTTGGGTACGGACGCTTCTAAAGAGAGAAAAGGACACTGATGGGGAAACACTGTGAGACAGGGCTGTATGTTTCACCTCTTCTAACCCCTACTTTCTGATTTCCCCTGATAATTTCACAGAAACCTAAGCTTCAGTGTCAAATCACTTCAACTCTCCAAAATCGAACAACTCCCCTGACAGTTGAAGTACAAAAAGCTGTGCTGAACTTCAGAGTGAAATGTCAGAATGAATATATGAAGCCAAGCTGATGCCCTTCAACAGATCATCAATCTGGTCTCGTACCTCACCTCCCCTGTCTTCCTCAGTGAAAGTCTTAACTACACATTTTAGGGGTGTTTTGCTAACATTTTGGCATATTTTGGCAACGGCATGTTTTAAGCGACCAAATGCGTTATTCCCTGTCGTTTTTTGCCCTTACTGAACGCCACTGATTAAGTAGGACTAGCTCATCAGCAACATTTGCAATCACTTTTCCAAACCCAAAAATCACAGATATGTTTGGTAACTGCTTCCATTTACATCGAGTGAGGAAAAATAACAAAGCCGCTGGTTGAAAAGAATAATTCCTGGACAGGGCCTTTTCCGTGCGGGATTCAAATCACAGTCATGCACTGGTAATAGTTGCAATTACATGACCTCCCATGGTGATCCTGTAGACATCTGGTCTTTTGTCTTGTTTGCTGGGTTACAGCTCTCCACGAGTTGTTCTAGGAGTTGTACAGTTCATAGACATAAAGTTTTCAAGTTTATTACCTGTCCATTATCAAAATACTGCATTCAGTTCGGGTACTAGTAAGGCTGCACAGTGGAAGTTGTGAGGGGAGACAAATCACATTTACTATCTCTCCTAACTCATCGGAATTCACATTGTGCCAGTAAGCAGTTTAAGAGATGTTTAGAGTGAGGCAGTGATATTTGCAGTGCAAATATGCTTGCTTGCAGTTATGCCACAATTTATAACCGTGTCTCGAGCCCACGCTCCAACACTGGCTGTGTTTGTGCCAATCGGAACGCTTTAAATGCATTAAATGGACGGAGAGAGTTGATCATGTTTATTAGGTCTGCTTCAGTTCATGTGTGGAGTCAGACTCTCGGCCTTGTCCACAGGGGATGGCCGGGCGTGAGGCTGAGTGGTTGTGAGATGCTGGCACACGCTGTGGGCAGGATCCAGTCCCTCTGCCTCCGCGGAGTTGACAGGAAGAAGCCAAGGCCCTCTCCCCATTAGCCCGTCACTAATTCAAGATGGCAGCTTGAGTCAGAGCGGTTGGCGTCTTATGATAACGTGTTAGCGGAGGTCAATGCCGGCTTCTACCAGAGCAAAACATCTGTTAGGAGCATCTCTGTGAAATACGGTGTATCATTTTGTGCTTGATTTGACGCTGTCCTCCACCATCTGTCTGTGTGCGCGACATTTCATCAACACGATACAATATTACACAGGAAGGGCCCATCTGTTGAATGTGCAGAGATGATTTGCCATGGCCTTTATGTGCACTCACGGCTAATGTGTCTAAATATATACATGTACACCTTGCATGAGCTACACATTCTCTAAAAAGGTTGACTTTTCTCAGCGTGTATCTGACAACACATGGCCGTGTAATTCCAAAGGGACCAGGCAAATTAGCAAGGAGATGCATAATTCACCCTCCTCATTGGCTCAGCGCTTGTACAGATTGCCAATATGTGGATACAGCCCACAAAGCAGGATATCATACTGCATACACTAACTGACCTAATTGGCTTAAAAAAAGAAAACGTAGAAAATAATACGGTTGAGTGGCAGCAGCGAGGTACAGTAAGTCGCACACGTAACAACGAGGACTCCAGTGTGACTCCGATTCAGGGGTAGGACGTCAGGCACCCCGCCGACAGACGAGGTCCTGAACTAATGTTCGGCGGTAGACTGTCGGCTTTTATAACCACAGGTTTCCCTCTGCCTCTCTGATGCACTGCCGTTGCCCTGTCTCTCCTCCTTTAAAAGTACTTGTCTCGGCTTGTCTCCTGACATCAAAAGACCAGGGGTTCTTACTCCATAAGACTAGGATCGCTGCGTAAGCTGCTTTGATCTCTTTGTGAGTCTGGCAAGGAATAAAGCCAGATCCTTCAGACATCGGTAATCCTGTTTTTGTCTTGTACATGTCGTCAACTTGACTTCAATGAATGTGATCGGATAACCTCTAATCATCTCTCTGGTACAGTACACGCCCAGCGTCGGATGGGCCAGGTCAATATTCAGAACACATCAGTCAGCTCATGTTCACTGATTCCGGTCCTTCAACCAGACTGGATAAAATATAGAGGACACTCTCCTTTGCCACTCTGTTAGTCATTGGAATCAAAGGAAGGCTCACCATGTTCTGGTAGTGAATTGAGGGAAAAAGAGACCAAGATAAGGAGGGCTACAGTGGAGGACCTGAGAGGAGGTCGGGGAAAGGAGAGAAAAAGGAAGGCCTTTGATGTTCTCCTGTGGCCCATATCCTTCATTAACCAGCTGTAGAATGTGGGGCAGGGAGCTGGAGCCCAACGAGCAACCGTTGACAGCTAATCAACTTCTCCTCCATATCCCCCGTCAAATCAAGGGACCATCCTTGGCCTCGCAATCCACTTCATATTGTATTAGGGGCTGATCTCTGCTCTGTCAGAGCAACATTCTCTGATTGGCTTTATATACTTCTGGAAATTCATTCAGTTCTGCAGTGGCCATTTTGTAATGGATATCAGAAATCGAATTTGCTCGCTTGTTTTTTTAGCAGTCTGTGAGAAGTTCGGGAGCAGGCACAGGAGAGGAGATTTTTGGGGAGAATCCATTCGAAGTCCCCGGGGCCATGGCTAAGATACACACGACTGCTTTAATAAGAACAGACTATCTGTGTCCAAACCATTAATCAAAAGACAGAGGAGAACAGGCTCCGAGCCACGGCCTGTTGTGGTTCATATTTCAAAGACAAATGCAGGATGTTTTTCTTCTATTTCTTTTGTCTGTTCTCGGGCTGCTTTTAAGATGACCTCGACAAGATTTTATTGGGTAAAACATTATTGTTTAAAGTAGACTGCAAGGACACAAATTTATCCTAAATGGACAAGCATTATATAGCATGTAATAACTATACAATGTCTTGCCATAAATATTGAACACCTTTTTATGTCCATATCCATAGAGAAATAAACTGTGTGATCTGTGATGCTGCAGCAAGCTGTGGAGTTTAAATTCTTGGAGAAAATTGGAAAGGTAATCCTATGGCGAAATATAGTCCACTGTATCCGAGGCCAATGTAATCCTTACAGATGTGTTCCTACATTTTTATGAGCAGGAATAGATTGGCTGAGAGAAAAAGATAAAGAGAGAGAGAGGTGGAAAAAAGGTATATAGAGAGCACGAGTGAGACATAGAGGGGGAAGAACAAGGGGGTCTCTGTGGGACAGCCCCTCTCTCTTGATTCTCTTCCACGGTGCAGAGGAAGGCAGGGCGGGGGCCACACAGCCACATCTGTATCAGTGTTTGTGCTGACTCGGCCCCGCTCTCCCTCTGAGAGGCTGACGAGGAGGAATGGCCTTGTGATGCGGCCGGCCGCGAGCATCCATGGCTGTCATCATGAGCCTGCTGAGTCGGCAGCGCCGGGGCCCCCCTGCATGGATTGGAAATGACCTGTCTGGGCCCGTCTGACACCCTCTCTGTCTTCACCACAACCCCTCATCTTCCATCCAACACGGCCCAGTAAAAGCTGTCCTTTATGGGTCGACAAGTTCTTTGTCTTCTACAGACTGACGCGAGCTCCGCCTCAAATCTGGATTCACATTTTTCGTCAGCCAGTATTAACAACCCTGTCCTGTCCCCCCCACAAGCAATATTAATGGTCTTTAGGGGCAGATGCAGTTTGAAAAACAACATTCCTTTATAGCAACCAAACCGGCTTCTTTCTAGGCTTTTTGTTGTCGATGCTGCTTCATCGTCACCTGACCCTGTTGTGTGTGTGATCCATGGTGCTCTCAGGAAGTCAGCAGGAGGGGGACCGTGCAAGCCTCCAGCTCCATATGTTGTGGGCTGCCAAGCTGGCTGGGAGCTCTGGCCTGGAGATGGGGGCTGGGGGTGGAGAGCACTGGCTGTTGGCCTCAGGCCTACGTAGCCTGTATGTGTATGATTATGGGTTTTTGTGTGGGCATGTTTTGACGCACATGCCCAAAAAGATCATAGCACATTATTATGCACGGTATTTTGAGAAAAACACTGAACTCACACTGAACAATGAGGGCAATACTCTTGGAGGAGGTTAAACTGACAACACTCTTGAGAGAGTGTCTGGTTCAGACAACCTAAATGGAGAAGAAGAAGAGTGAATAGAGTCTGCACAAATCCAAATATAAATGAAGCACTTTTCAACTAATGTTCATTTCAAAGACGTATTCCCATTACCCCAGCCCAAGGCCCCATAAATAAACACAGGTATAAAAAGCAGGGAAAATAAAAATCTATGATTTGTAAATCCTTTGATTGGAGTTTGTGGGCCAAATCCATATTTATGGCAGAACGTCAGTATTCCTTGCCTTCAGCATTTTGTGCAGAACTGTAAATTGAATCCTGTCACAGCGGAGCCCTTTGACAGAATGCTAAGTAAGTGAAAGGATCCAGGTTTCATTGAACTGCGTCGGGTTGACTGGAGATCTGCATATTCCACTAAATATGAATGATGTGAAGCGAACGAAAGCCCACTTGACATTTCAGTGGACAAGTGAAAGTGCATTTCATGATGGAAAAGGGAAACTGTGTTATTGTCCATTTTGTTGGTTCTCAAGGTCCGCCAGTCCATTCAAAGGCTAGTTGGTTGAATATTCTGACATTTTTATAATATTTCCCCTGTGTGGTATTTTACTGCACTTACCACATGCATATTACATATTTAATAGCAAAGACAGAGGTGTTTGTTTCATATTATATCATCGCTCTGAGTCTGCTGTATATTTAATGGCATCTTAGTAGGAATCCTTTCTGAGTAGGTTTCTGCTTCCGTGCATTAATGGTCTGTCAGAACACTTCTAAGCACTCTGGTCTCACGTCATTTGTTTTGTTCCACACAAAAACACAGCCTTTCAAATCCTACAGCAAGAAGAACCTGCTTCTGTATGTCCCCTCCATCTAACCTTTCCCCAGCTCCCCACGCTTCTTGGGTATAATAGGCCATATTGATTGGAAAAGATACCATCGCAATCAAACCTTTTTTCAACACTGCAAAAACGAAAACAGGGCCAGACTCTGCTGCACTCTCCAGACAATATGCTACAACGGTTGTTCTGACCAGGGCCGTGCACAGACATTTTGAGGGGCAGAGGCTCAAAAAGATAAAAAGGGCACATCCACATAACGCAACACCCTACCCCTTAGGTGGTGGGACAGTATAATCCCAGTGGCCTCTGGCTTGGATTTAAGACTGATATAATGAAGGCCAATTATAACTTATAGAATAATGTACTATGCCTTAAGAATAATACTTGATTTGGTTCATCAGCATTGCCATCTGTGTCCAGTTATCCAGACCAATCTAGTCACATTAGGTCGGCGCTTACAGAAACAAGTGAAAGGATTCAATATCGGAACAGAACAGACATATGTATCTGTAAGAGCTTAAGGGATTTTTTTCAGTATTAGGTAACTGCTCTTTCTTTTCTATCGATTTCACATACTGAACCACAAAGGAAGCCAAATTAGTAATGAGCATACTTATAATTTAGGATAAATTAAGCACTAGATGAGAACTACAAAAAATAACTGATCATTTAAGGTAACACCGATTATGTTTGTTTTATTACTTTTTCTCTCAATAAAACACTTAATTTTTGAATGACAACTAAAGTTGTAAGGACATTCTGAAATGAAAATAACAGTAATATCATGTCTAAAAGTGTCATTTTGGCTAAGTTCACACTGCAGGCAAAAGTGGGCCAAATCCATATTGTTTTGCTCATATGTGACTTTTTTTGTTTTTATAACATTGTGAACAGCACAAATCACATGGAATCCAATCTTCCATTCGGATACCGGCCACTTTCATATGTGGCGCTAAATTGGATACAGGTCTGATTTTTTCCAATTCGACCTCAGTCTGAACAGTCAACTCGGAATCCATGCAACTTTTACGTCACTCTAGATGGACATTCACAATTATGCGCTGGTTTGGAGTTTGTGAACATATATAGGCTAGCCTACAAACATGTTATGTTGCGCATGCGGGTTAGTTCAGGACCGTGACCAATTCACACCATGGTTCACACTGGAATCAGATATTTGCATATTTGCATACATTTAAAAACGTAATGTGCCAAACAAACCAATCGGAGCTGAGCAGAATCGGAAATGAGCACCAAGGCTTGCAGTGTGACCGTAGCATTTAAGCTTCCAAGAAACTAGCCTACATTTTTTATTATTACCACACACACACACACACACACACACACACACACTAAATCTAAGTACCTGACAGTGATATAATGAAGAAGGAGCTGCACAGATGGGATAGCGCATACTGTCCTGTTTAGGCACTCTTAACAATAAGTCAGAAATGAGGCCATGAACATGTCATGTTTAAGAACATTTGAATAGGTTGAATTAGGAGAGGGTTTCTTTTTTGCTCTACTGCTCCCATTCAGACATAAGCATAGTTAACATAGTTTGAACTAGCTAGAGAGAAGCCCACTATTTTCTTATAAAACACTTGACAAGTCCAGGTCAAGTTCCAACACAACCTGATCAATATGCTATTATCCATTGCTGCTAACTATGAGTAACAAAGTCTGCATACCTCGGGAATTTTGTGAAAGCACTTATCTGGAGACTATTTGATGCCAGACGGCTGCAAGCTTGGCACAAGAACAGCATATTTAAACCCAGAATTTATTGTCTCTCCGGGCTCAATTCACGAGCAGGCTCAAACCAATGAACAGGGGAGATAAGAAGACTCCAGCTGTAGACTTGGTAATCAGAAACATATTCATAATCAGCTGGGTCCAAGTGCAAAACCTACGCCAGTCCCCGACACTTTCTACATTCCTGTTTTGGCTAGTATGGCAGTGAACAACCTTTATTCTCACACTGCAAATGGATCCCCTCTCAACCACAGGCAGCCTCGGGGCCGGGCAGCAACAGTATGAAACTAGCACTGTTAAATGTTTTTAATTAAATATTTTATTATTACTATTTATTTATTTATTTATTATGTATAATTGCTAAGAAATCCGATTTTATGTTTTTAACTGAGACCTGGTTAGACGAAAGCATTGGTGCAGCTACTCTTATTGAGTCAGCTCCCCCAAACTTTGACTTTTTAGATGTTTGAAGTTCTGGAAAGAAGGGTGAGGGCTACTGTTTTATTTAGTGATGTATTTAAATATAAACAGACATCTTTTGGAGACCTTCCATCTTTTGAATACCTTGCTGCTACATTTAAATGTTATTTCCATGTTCTACTATTACTCTAACTGTTTACAAGCCACCAAAATACTGTCCCACCTTTGAAAACCTAACTGAACTATTATCAAATATTTCCACAAATTTTGATTGCATAGTTATAACTGGTGATTTTAATATTCATATTGATAACCGTGATGACAAATGGGCTAAAGAACAGTTAACTATCTTTGACACCTTTGAACTCAGCATGTGAAAGCGCCAACTCAGCTGGGGGCACACCTTAGACTTGGTTATTACGAAAGGTCTCAATATCTTTAATATTCATGTGTTTTATCTGGCCTTGTCGGATCGTTCTTGTATTTTCTTTGATATTTCAAAGAAATTGGGAAAACACAACTTCATGTTCATCACAATATCTAGAAAGAGAAAATCCGCACTTACAACTTTGAGTTGAGAAATACTAGACAATTTTTTTTCTCAAACGTAATGTGAATACTGCTCGAACTTTATTCACAACTGTCAATAGGCTGACAACCCCCCCCCCCCCCCCCCCCCCCCAAAGGAAATTCCTTGTGAACTACTTTCCACAGAAAAATGCAATGAGTTTGAGGGTAGGCACGACCTGTAGGTAAGTCAGCCACATTGTCACTGGGTGAGGACTGTAATAGTCCTGGTCTGGGAGAGGTGATGCCTGGGGCAGACACCTGAGCAGGCGTAGGAGTGCTTGGAACAGTGGCCATTCCTGAAGGTTGCTTCTGGGTTTCTTCTAGTGATGGATGCTGCTCTTGGTAGGCTTCCAGCTCTGGAACAAAGGATGTTGACGGAGGCGAGTCCTCACGGGAAGTGTGCAGCAGTTGATTGATGTGTCTTCTCTGGATGAGATGATTATTGGATGATCAACTGTCACAGGTGTCCACTTTAACACCTTTGGTGTAGTTCTAGGAGAGAACCCTGTCTCACACTGTGAAGCTCCAAAACTTTGCTCTCACCTGTCTCTCCACTTGAGCTCTCTGTTGAAGGTGCACAACCTCCCTTGTCTTTTTGAGGTCTCAGGAGGTCAAGTTGAGCGCGGAGTTGTCTCTCCAGGATAGCCGAGGCAGGAGAAACCTTTGTCGTAGCATGAGGTGTGTTTTGGGATGACAGCAGGAAAGTACTGTGCTTCTCGGGCAGCCATCTCCGTTGACGTCCTAATCCCTATGGCCTTGTCCAGTTTCAGGTTACCCTCTGTAAAATCATTTTTGAGTAGCCCCACTACATAAACCACACACATATCTGTCACATATGGTGTCATTGAGTGAAAGTCCAAATTCACAATGTTCAGGTAACTGTTTCAGTACAGCTACAAACTGTGACAGAGATTCACCCTATTCCTGGTTCCTTTTATGGAATCTGAACCTCTCTGCAATAACCAGTGGCTTAGGAGAGTAGTGATTCTCTAATATTGTCAACATTTCATCAAATTACTTGTCCCCTGGCTTGTCAGGTTGCACTAGAATGCGCAGTAGGTCGAATGTTTTTCCTCTCATAACAGTTAAGAATGCTAACACTGTGACGTCTCCTTTAGCGTTGTTAGCGAGAGTTCCGAGAGTTAAAACTAGAAAAGAGAAAGCAGCGTTTAGATACTGTGCAACAAATAGCTGGAACCAACTTCCAGAAGATCTGAGACTTTCTCCAAGCTTGACTACTTCTAACTCCAGACTAAAAACGCATATGTTCTCGATTGCGTTTTGCTGAATTATATTATAATATTTTTAGCTATTTATTTTCTCTTATCATTGTTTTTATTGTTTTATTTGTCTTATCTTTTGCCTTTTATGCTTTTGCTTGCCTTGTGTAAAGCACATTCAATTGCCTTTGTATATGAAATGTGCTATACAAATCAAATTGATTTGATTTGAGGAGATGGGTAGGGGGGCAGCTGTTTGAATGAACAGAAGGGCCTCTTTTTAAAATTAGTTTTACGTGTCCGATCATTTGCTGATTGGGAAGGACGAAAAGGACACCATACAATACACACATTCAAATGAAATGAAGCAAGCAAAATGGAGGGCACTATGTGACTGGTAGGGCCAAAGGGGCAGGGCTCAAGCCCCGCCTGAACCCCGCTCCACACGTTCCTGGGCTGGTTCTGAAGCGATGTTGTTGTTTTCCTCTCTATGCGTCATTTACCTGATACTCATACATTATATTATTGTTATGTTCCATACATCTGAAGCATACAGACAACCACTGTGCGACAGAGGCTGTGTGCAAGGCATATGCATTATAATACTGTGCAGAGAGTTGCTATAATTTAGTACAGCAATTACTTACGCTGGAAATTATATTGACCTGGGAGTTCATCATTAATCCTTATCAGACGTTTCAGTTACCCAAAACATTCCCTTAGAATAAGCTGTCTGCACAAGGATTTGAAGGAAAGGGAGTAGTGTAACAGGGACAACCTAACCTAGGCTGCTATCATGCAGTGGTAAATTAATCCAAATCTATATTGTCAATTATTAAATAGGGTGCTAGCCTGAACACTTGAAAGCAGAAATCTTAAAGAATGTATTATTAAGAACAAAATGACTATACAACGATGTGAGGTTATTGGGTATGACATTATATTACATCTAAAGTTATGAACAAAATATAAGTAGCAACCAGCAGAAAAGTAGTCCGTTTTCTTCTGTAAAAAAAACTCAGTTCTCAAGTGTGCCATTTGAAAACCTATACTAGTCTCATTTTCCCCACACTGACCATCCCGGCCATTTTCTCAGGGGGCCATTACCTTTTTTCACAATGTGATATAATTTGCAGCCATGGCAGGAATAAGACTAAGATTTCTCCAGACTACAGGGAGAAACGGAGGCCTTTGTCACTGTATAGTCTCCCATCTAGCTCAACATCGAGGTGCACCCTCTGTTCCTAGGAAAAGATGCACTGCTCGTCCTAATCTCTGATTTGAGCTTGATACTAATATTTTCACATGTATGAGGAAACATGAAATAGGAATCAAAGCCCAGATCTTGTTAAATCTCCCAGTGCAGCAGTAGTGTCCTGAGTTCCCTTCATATATTCCTATTCTCATGTCCCATATGAGCTCCCTACAGCCGCTGTTGTATGGCTCCTTCAGCAGTTAGTTAAACAGGGAGGGAGGGAGGAAGGGAGAGGCGGCAGACAGACAAACAAAGATGAGGGTCGGCTCCCTGTGTGTGTCACTGCTCAAACATGGAGAGATCGAATAAAAAAACAAAAAGAATTATGATATATTTTCCTTGCCCATTATATACGTGAGCCTTTCAAGTGTGTATGTTGATGAAAAACCACTTAGCTGTCTTCAACTTGTTTGTTGTTCACAAAACCTAAGACTTAAGCTCCATTGACTCAATATCTCTCTCTTCTGGCTCGTCTCTTGCTTTAAAGTACTCAGGGGAGACATCCAAAACACCTGACCTTTACCCTAATCTCAAACACATGACCTTACCCTAATCTCAAACACATGACCTTACCCTAATCTCAAACACATGACCTTACCCTAATCTCAAACACCTGACCTTTACCCTAATCTCAAACACATGACCTTACCCTAATCTCAAACACCTGACCTTACCCTAATCTCAAACACCTGACCTTACCCTAATCTCAAACACATGACTTTACCCTAATTTCAAACACCTGACTTTACCCTAACCTCAAACACATGACTTTACCCTTACCTCAAACACCTGACTTTACCCTAACCTCAAACACCTGACCTTACCCCAACCTCAAACACCTGACCTTACCCCAATCTCAAACACCTGACCTTACCCCAATCTCAAACACCTGACTTTATCCTAATCTCAAACACATGACTTTACCCTAATCTCAAACACATGACTTTACCTTAATCTCAAGCACCTGGCTTTACCCTAATCTTAAACACATGACTTTACCCTAATCTCATTCACCTGACCTTACCCTAATCTCTACAGCATTTGCTTATTGGCTTTCATTGTCAGTGCTTCATATCCAATAAAGAGGCAGACAAAGGCTTACTCCTGTGGTTATATGCACAGTGCCAGTGCCACGCAGGGTATAGCAAGCAAAACCATTATTGTTATGAATCGTAAATAGTGTTTCTCAACTTGTATTCTTCGGTTGCATGTGGTGATACAAACAAATTGATATTGCTTCTGCATTGCTCGGGAAAAATTAATAATTTAAGTTGTATTATTTGTACTTTATTATTTTGGCTTGGCTACAACAAAGAGGAAATCCAACTTCTTCCTTCATACTTTGTGTGGCTTCATTCCTGTGTTTGACCTAACTTGAATCTTAGGAGCGTAGATCCATGGAGCTTAGACTTCAGAAATACAGTTCCACCCACAATGAGACCACCTCTTGATTCCGCTCCTAGTAAGGTCCATTTAGTTTATGGAAAAATTGGTCTCAAATGGAAATGAATGACAGATCAGAGGGAAAGATTGCTCCCTTGCTGGAAAAAAAGACAAAAGGGAGCAATTTCCTTTGATTATGTACAGAAGTCCTCTCAGTGCAACTGTCAATTGTAACACTTGCATGCATAATATCATAAATCAACATAGGCAGCCTGCCCATTCACACTTTACGGTCCCCCTTAAGTCCATGTCAATTAAAATCTATTATGTTTTCAGAGAGTGTGAGAGAGTGTGAGAATGGTGGGGGAGCTGTACCAGAAGCGTAAGAACCTACTCATGTAGTTGCAGGGTAAGGTGTTGCAAGAAAAATGTGAGGTTATGATGTTTTTAGAATAAACCCCTCACTGTGCAGAACAATAGCCTTGTTGCCAAAATCTCCTTCACCTCTCTGTAAACATGTAGGAGTAAAGGCGGGAGGGAGTAGCAAAGCCTTGTGCTTGTGGGAGAAATCAGCAGAGGAGAGGACTGGAGGAGCAGATGGTCTGGAATTCTCAGGGATTATTTTTGGAAAGTTCTGCCTTTACGGCTCATATACTGACTTAATTATGAGACAGAAGGGAGAATGAACCCTTGGAAGAGGGATTTAAAGAGGGAAGGAAATCTTCATTAAGTCCACAAGGAGCCAGCATTTCTTATCAAAATGACTTTGAAAACTTCAAAAGATCACTGATAACTGACAATTATTGCTTTCTCAATCACACCCGGGGGAAAATACAGCAAAGCATTGAAATTTGCATTCCTTTTATTATTTTAAACTAATGTTACACTTCACATATAATGTTTGCACCGGCATAACAAAACCCTCTCAAAGATTGTCCCAAAATTGTGACATTAGTAAGACCAGATTTGTTCCTTGCGGGAAAATAAGCAGAACATAATTAGCATTATTTTGTACGGTCATCTTAAAATAGCATAAGCAACGCTTTTGATCAGCCAAAAGTAACATTAAAATAGAATGTTATAGTTTGAAAGCACTGAGTGCCTGTTGCCATGCAACATGATAATCATTAACGTGCTCGCTTCTTGATGGACATGCCTTTTCCAACTTGCGTTCTGGAGACACTTTGACACACACCCACACAGACAGACAGACAGACAGACAGACAGACAGACAGACAGACAGACAGACAGACAGACAGACAGACAGACAGACAGACAGACAGACAGATAGATAGATAGATAGATAGATTTTTGATTAGCTGTTATTTTAGACATGACGTGTACGTAGAGAATAATTACTTAAACCACTATATATATATACACACACACAGTACACACACACTAGGGATGGGTTCAACTGGCACTTGATTTATAAAATCTCCTGATTCATGAAGATGTACAGTATGTCGGGTTGGTGCTCTCTTTAACGGCAGACTGAAGCTTCCTTGGTTCATCCACTTCCCCGTGTCATGTCAGACATTTCAAACTCACAATCCATATCTTGACAGTACCAGCTGTTTCACACCAGTCATTTAACTACATGTGTATGCCTTGCTCTTGAAATTGTATTCAGTATCTTGGTGTGTATATGTATTTCTGTCTGTCCGTCTGTCCGTCTGTCCATCTGTCTGTGTGTGTGGAGACGGATAATTGATGCAACCTTGATTCCCACTTTCAAACATGTAGATAAACGCCACAATTTAAAGAAAGTCTCCATAGATAACAGTGTACAATGACACAGGGATGTATGCCTGCATTCGTTTGAAACTCATTTCAACCCCTCGTTCTAATAGTGGTTTGGGTAATTGTTCTCTACGTACATGGCATGTTTAAAATAACAGCTAATTGAAAATCACATGAATAAAAGGATAGGAGCAAATCTGGTTGAAAGTAGTCCAGTAAGTGCGACAGTTAAGTTCTAATTGCCTATGAAGCGCGTTTTGGACGTGTTTTCCAATGCAGTAAATGCCCCCCATTCATATGTCTTTTTTAAGAAACATGAGCCAATTGATAGATAATGGTTCCTAACGTCAACTTACCATTTGAATAATTCAACTCAATTAAGATATAAATAGACAATTAGGGACCACTTCCAATGAAAGAACCCACTACACACAAGTTTTCTTTAGTTACACAAGCTTTTAACTCTCGCCAGCTTAGACACCTTCTAATGGAAGTGTTCTGTAGGGTATTACTCACACTGCTACCATTCAAGCAGAAAATAACATGAAACAGAACTTGATTTGCACTTAGCGGGGTTAATTAAGTTAATTCTCCAAACTGACATTTCCAAAAAATACACCTTCAATTTACGTAAAGTCTAATGGATCAAATGGACTGCATTGATTATTCAGTCAATAAAATAAATGGACAATGTTTGCACTATATGTGCTGGACTGTGTTATACTGTACTAGACATTTTAGCCTTCTATAAGTAAAACCCTGCTCATCCTGCATAAATGTTCTCTTTAAAGGATACTTTATTAGTTCTCTCCTGACAACTCTTGAAAACAATTTGTCACAATGCATAATATAAGCAATGTGCCTAACAAATTACATTTGCCTGGCACTCCATTACTGAGGTACAGTTGATTTCTTTTGATTCTAGACTAACCTGACCTGAGACAATTTTACAAATGAGTTTTCCCATCTTGCTAATCCGCGAGCACCAAATGGCTAACATCAATATAGCATCACAAGTGTTGGTGTTCTATATTAAAGTTATTACCTGTATATCTGCGCACCAGCCACAGTGGATTGTGCCACTATGTATGTACACATCTAATAGCCTATCGACGTATACACAAATGTATGTAATTTCCCCTATCGTTGTAGTTATTAACCTCTACTGTATATTTTTGCATTTTGTCGCTCAAAGCTTGAGCTGCCATTTATGTACATTTTTTTGCAGTAGTTTAGTTTGTGAAAGTGTTTTACATTGTCAGAACTTGTAAAAGAATTACATATTAGCTGTATAGGAGCCAAAGATCCCCAGTCAGTAAAGGTACGTTGATTGAATAATCAAATGCTAAAATGTCAGAGGATTGACATTCACATAGATTGAAATGCTAGCCAAAAGTGCTAGGTTGACATTGTGTTTCTAATGAAGAGCTTGAGTAAAATAGTCCAATTTGCAGCAGGTTCAATATAAAATAAACTTCAATTTAGTAGAATAGAGTTAATGATGATTAAAGGCAAGACCGACAGTCAATGGGTCTATATTTTGCTTAATTATTAGTAGTATTAGTATATCAGTATAAATGGCTACCTTAATTACTGGGTAATTCCACATATGGCTAATTTCTAAATGTATTTAAAAAAAGGAATACAAAAACACATCCTCTTTTGTGTAAACCTTGCTAAAAATAGAGTATATGATATCTTGCAGTTTTTCTCAATGGGGAGTAGGCACTTTCTGCAGCGCTTATAGGGGGCACTGCTGCGATTAAACCGGACGTCCGCAGTTAGCAAACAGTTATAGATGGGTATTTCGCATTGACTGTATGATATTTAGACATTTCATGAAACAGTGCCATACATCAATGTTCTCTGACTGGGTGTGCTAAACAACAAAGACATATACAACCAATAATTATTTTCAAATTGTAGACAATTGTGCTTAGACATTTGCCTAAAAGGATGAGAAATGCTATTTCTGTTGCACACAATTGACTACATGTTATGAAGAATTTCAAATTGTTTTGACGACTTCAACTGTTATTCGAGAATAGTACCAAAGCACTTAAGAAAAACTGTATCCATCTATCACATGTTCCTTTATAGTTAAAAAACATGTTAATATAACACAGCATAATCCCAATTAGTTTGTCCAAAGGTGCGTTTTCAGTAATTCCGTCTTAGTTAAGTGATGCACAACAAATGAAGTAAAGCTTGTAGGCCCACTCTATCAATCCCCATATACATCCTAATGCTTCTTGTCCTTTACACTTGATTTTCAATACAATAATCAAATACTTATAATTCACATTATCAGTGGAAAGGGATACGTAAATAAGCAAAAGAAGCACAGGTTTGTGGCGGGTTTACATACACACACGCTCACCTTCACACAGACAGACAGACAGACAGACAGACAGACAGACAGACAGACAGACAGACAGACAGACAGACAGACAGACAGACAGACAGACAGACAGACAGACAGACAGACAGACAGACAGACAGACAGACAGACACATACACACACACACACACAAAGTCACCATTGACACACAAACTGCATGTGAGTTGTACAACAGACTAGTGTATGAAATAATCTATCAAGGATCATAAAGCAAAGCATAAATGTTGATTTTTGTTGAACTTGCTCTGACCCAGAGACAGGTTTTATCAAAACAGCATTTGACCTTCTTCTCTTCTGCTCCCCGTAACACTTTAATATTGATACTTCATTGATGTTCAACTCTTCAAATATTTATGGAATTGATTTCTTATTGTCAAAACTATTGAATTTAAAATTGTTTTTCTGTTTTGAGAAAATACATTGTCAAGAGACAACCACTTATGTAGGCTCCAAAAGGTCTTGCTTTCCTGTACAATGTATAGTCAGTTAGTACATGTTGCACGAGAGTAACCCAATTTCAGGTGTTCTGTCAGCCCTGATATTTGACTTGCCATGCATGTAGCAGTCCTA
Organism: Aplochiton taeniatus; assembly: GCA_017639675.1. Classification (NCBI taxonomy): domain Eukaryota; kingdom Metazoa; phylum Chordata; class Actinopteri; order Galaxiiformes; family Galaxiidae; genus Aplochiton; species Aplochiton taeniatus. The sequence continues at coordinate 23,515,156 of CM030172.1, read as the reverse complement.
TGCTTTTGTGCTCACTCATTCTTTTGGACATGATAAGAGGCAGTGAAGTAGGAATAAAGGTGCACATAAATAAAATAAAAAAAACAGTAATGGAGGGTGTGTATACAGTATGTGTACATGTACGTGTGCGTGTGTGTATGTGTGTGTGTGTGTTTTATGTACGTTTGGGTTTGTGGTTAGGTTGAGTGAGTGAGTAGCAACTCCTTGAGCATGGACACAGCCTATACAATTGAAAGCAGAAATTAACTAAAACATTTAGAATATAATTTACTTAATATTTTCCAAATGCTTTCTAGGTATAGATCAATACACAGTATGTGTATTATTATTAAACAAAATGACATAAATTATTGTTGCACTTTGATCACATTTTATTCGGAAAAGCTCTGCCATCATTTGCATGTTGTGCAGCCAATACATGCTAAAAGAGCAGCATAATCTCCTACTGTGTGAAGCTTCATCAACTTGTAGAACACAAGGGTTTACACTTATATAAAAAATATACATTTTGTTGGAATGTTTGTAGATTGTATGTTTAAAAACTTTATTGATCAAAAACTTTTTTTACATTTTTACCTGGGATGCCAATAATTTGAAACTGTACTTTATGATGTATGATTTGATCACTCCCACCGATTTGTATGTAAATAAGGTGCATCTCTTATTTGGAGAGGGTGATTCTCATTTAAAAGGCATATGCATTTGTGATTAATCTGATGCCAGTGCTGGTCTATAATGCAATCCCCATTAAAGCTATAATTTGCATGCATTTATTCGTTCTCCTTGCTGAAATGGCCAGCAACCTGAGAAACTCATCCTGTTATAATCAATCATCTATGATAAAAGTAAGACATCTAAGAGGTGAAAATAGAAGACAAAAAGTTGTGTGTGTGTGTGTGTGTGTGTGTGTGTGTGTGTGTGTGTGTGTGTGTGTGTGTGTGTGTGTGTGTGTGAGTTAACATTAATGATACATGCCAAGCTGTGATGCAAGGTGTACTTCCTGTGCACAGATGATGGTTCTACTGCTGGGGCCTGCTACAGTGTGTTTTGCTCATTTGAAATTATTAAGCAATCACATTGCTTGGTTGCTACAGTTTTCTACTGACACCGCATTATAAAAACAAACAAAACCTTCTACTGGCACACAAATTGTCAGGTTGTATTTAGGTAGTATGGAGTCCACAATTGAGCTCTTATGTACGCAGTCTCAAATCAATTGTTTTCTAAAATGCATGTTAGACACAATAGCAGACACGAGATGTCCATATCGGCCTAGCTTTGGCATTGATGTTGCATTAATAATTTTATGGCTTGGTTCCCTAATAAGTGTTTTGAAGAAAGAGATAGCAGTTAAATATAGACACATATGGGTCTTTTCTCTCTCTTGCTCTCCCTCACTCACAATATGTCTCTGTTTCCCTCTCTGTCTCACCATCTCTCTCTCTCAATTTCTTTATCTGGCCAGGGGAAAGGACAAAATGTTAGCGATTGACATAGATGTGCCCTCTGGTTTATTAATATGCATCACTTTTAAATCCCACATCATAAATGATGTATGGGAATTGTGACAATATGCAACTTGGCCGTTGGCCGCGGGCGATCAGATTGATGGTTTGGGCTATAGCGCCGGGCCTTGGCCCCTGCTGACAACATTAGCTATAAATTAAGGTTTAGACACTAACACAAGATAATTTATGACCCAGAAAATCCAAGTGATGGTAAGGGTATGGCCCCCTACCACTCTGAGCTGATGCTCAAAGGTAGAATAGGACTGGCCTGAGTGGGCATAAGAGAAGTGTGATTTTGCGTCTTTAATAACTTGGCTGAACAATTATAACACTTGTGCAGGCAAGGCTTTGGGGTTTAAAAAAAGGGATATCAAAAAACAATTTAGTCAGAGAGCTGTGCTGTGTGTACAATGTGTGTGTGTGTGTGTGTGTGTGTGTGTGTGTGTGTGTGTGTGTGTGTGTGTGTGAATGCGAATATGTGGTAGAAAGGTTAGCTAGTGGGGCCTTGGTGAGAGCATCTGTTCACAGTGTAATGAGTGTGTTCCTCCCTCCTCTCTCACACTCTCATCATTAACAGTGTTTAATTAAAGGACTCCCACTCCTGTGGTTGGTGAGGGGTCTGATAGTCTGGGAGGAGGAGATATCACACACATTCTCACACACAAAGGGATGTCAAACACTACTGGTTATGCCATGGAGAATTGAGAATTGTCCACATTATGTACCTACCTAGTTGTGCATACACTCATGATAAGCTGGTCATGTACTTATGGTTTTATTTCTTTCTCTACCTGTTTTAGAATAACATATTTTAGAGTAAGAAGAGTAAGAATTTCCACCTGGACAAATAAGACAGTAACAGTGTATAACTTGGAATTATTACTATGACATTATGCGATTAATAAAAATTAGGGTTAGACACTTGCTTGGCTGTCACAAGTTTAATATTATGGAAATAATGATATTTAAGCAAATTGGCTATGTGATTGCATCCATGCATATTCATTGAACGTTTTTCTAGGTGCGGTATAACAATCCATTGTGTGGAGTCAACATGGATGGGGAATAAAGATTGTGATATTGACACAGCAGAAGCTGATTTACTCTCTGAGGAAGAGCTGAGTTGGTGTTTACCAACTAATATGAGCTCCTATAATGATTACTCAGAGCTAAGTAATATTTCAGAGAGTTGTGCTCGCGCACGCGCGCGCGTGTGTGTAGGGGGGATAGATTTATTTATTTTATTTATAAAGGTAAAAGTAACCGACTGAGACTAGGTCTCTTCTCCAGCGGTATCCTGTTTAAGGCAGACTAAATAAATGAGAACTAAACAAACATGGATAAAATAAAATAAATACAAATTAAAAATAAGCAGATAATAAAAACGTGTTACAATATTTGCAATACAGTGCAATATTTTCAGCAAAAATATAAATTATACAAAGTTTCAACCAAAACAAGTACACTCTTAAACTACCATATCCACCAGTAAAATTTTCTAAGGGTGATATATTCCTGTGAACTTGTCCTATGATTACTGGATTTGTGCTTTAAAAGTAAAAAGGTTACTTGCCCAACAATGCTTTTCTGTCCTATCACTAAGAAAAGACTATCCTACTTTCTTATATAGTACACAGTGATGAGTTCTAAATCCATCCCCAGTTACAAAATGCAAAGCACTGTGGTAAACTCCATCAAGAGACTTTAAAATAGTTGGGGCTGCATGCACATACACAATATCACCATAGTCCACAACTGACAAGAGGGATGATTTTACAATTGTAATGCTGTTTTCAAGAGAAAGCACAATCTTATTCTATACAGAGCTCCAAGTCTGCTCCTCACCTTCTTTGTGAGTTCAAGCACGAGTCTTAAATGACCACTTTTCTTTTAGGGAAATCCCCTAACCCTAAGCCTTAACACAAAAAAAAAAGAATTTCAGATAAGGGAACAGGTTTTTTAACAAATAGTTATTAAGGGTTGGTCAAAGTGAAAAGATGGGGTTTGAGGCGGGATTGAAAGATTGCTAATGAATTAGAATTGCTAACAAGCGGGTGGAGAGAGTTCCATGGTGTGGGTTCTGCCTAGAAAATGCTCCATCACTAAAGTTCGAAGTTTGGATTCGGGATGGGATGCCCAGTTGATCAGCTGTGGAGGATTGTAGTGACCAGGAAAGATGATAGGGTTCAAACTTGGAAGAGGTCAGAAAGGTAGGGAGGGGCCATGGGTTATGTGGAGCTTTATAGGTGCGCAGAGTGAAAGATTTTGTAGTTGATGCGCTAAGTGACAGTGAGGCAGTCAAGGTCAAAGAGGACAGGGGTTGTGTACTTAAAATATTTTTTTGTTGAGATTATCAGCAGAATTTCAAAATATTTGGAGTTTATGGAGCTAAGCGAGGCTGATACCAAAGAGAAAGGAATTGAGGACGGAATAGAATGAATGAGTGAATGAGCGTGGCATCTGTACCGTGGGAGAGGTGTGATCTCATTTTGGCTATGTTCCAAAGGTCAAGGGCATTTTGACCATGTTGTTGATTAGAGAGTTAAAAGAGAGAGTGGAATGCATTAAGATGCCAAGAGTGCAAGAGGGTAGGGGAAGACGGTAGTGCCATCAAGAGAGATATTGCTAACTTTACTATGGTGGATTCTTGTGCCAATTAGTTGTATTGCTGTTGAATTTGAGATACTTGTTCTGCATCCAGTGTTTCATTTTAGAGTGGGTTAGGGATACCATATTTGTGTAGGCCAACCAGGAAGTTAGCATCGCCATGGGTTCCCTCGTCAAAAAGCCAATGGGCTTTTTCCATTGGATTTTTGCAGAAACTATGGTCTGTGGCAAACAAAGGTTTATGATATTTAAATGTTTTGTTCGGCAAGATCATCTTTACAATAGAACACCACCTTTATGATTTTTGAAGTGTGAATGCAATCGCCAAAAGTAAAACGCTAACATTAGGCTATAAACAAATTAGAGGTCCCATGACTTTAACGTCACCACCACTAAACTTCCAACTTGTAATTTGATTTTCCATGCTTACCCCCAACATCCTCTGTAGTTTAATTTAGCCGCTTGTTGGCAGCCGCCTTTTTTAAGACACATAAAAGCTTCAAAATTCACGAGTGGGGTATTTAGTGACATATTTTATGGAATAAAACGTGATAAGAGACATTTTTCAAGTAGTGGGTTCTCAAGTATGTGTTATGTGGTATGCTGTTAATCTGTGTGTCATCAGCACAGCAGTGGAAATGTAATTTGAGTTGTCTAGCTTGGTTTATGTACAGGGCAGTCCAGTAGGGGTGTTGGTTCATGTACAGGCCAGCCCAGTAAGGGTGTTGGTTCATGTACAGGACAGTCCAGTAGGGGCGCTTGGCCAAGGTTCCACTCCATAGCTGAAATAGAGCCGGACCATGTACTGTGACAACAACATATTAAAATGAAGCACGTTTGTCTTTTCTCCCCTCCTTCTCTCCCCTCTCCCTCCTCCTTCTCACTGCCCTGTCTTTTCTCCCCGTGCTGCTGAAGAGAGAGTTGCTCCACGGAGCAGGGCATAAATCCACAGAGCTGCCCCAGGCAAGGTCTTCATCACAAACTCATTTCTCATCACTTTGCATGAAGTCAGCTGCAGTAGACCTATATAATTACACTGGGCTTTGGTAAAGATGGGCTGTGGAACTGAGGATATCTTTTGTTTGCAATTTAATGTTTTCCATAGTAAGTGTCTGGAATAATAGATTTTTAATGGTTTCTAAAGAGAATAATATGGATTGCAGCCATTCACAGCTGCTGCAAAAAGAAATGGTATCAAATGTAAAACAGTCATCCTTTAAGCTGTGATGTATTCATTTACAACAGTCTGGCTCCCTACTAATTTTGTTATTGCTTTCTGATGGTAAACCCCACGTATATTTTTCATTTTCTATATTAAGTGCTATTTAAAATGGTCTTTGCACTATTGTTAAAGACAATTAACAAAATAGATCAGAATATCAACTTGGAGGCAGTGTAAGACACAAGCACCTTTTTGATGACTGCACCCAACATGTCCTTGTTTAATCGTTTAATTACCAAGTGCTTGAAATATTAATTGCGTATTTCAACTACCAGCTATAAATTAATATTCAGTTACAATTTGCTGGTCAGCTTGTCAAGGTCAATGCCATTTAATATGTTCGATACAACATTGCTATAGCTAGGCATACAGTGCTACTGTTTTGGGTGTTTTTTCTGTGTGTGTGTGTGTGTGTGTGTGTGTGTGTGTGTGTGTGTGTGTGTGTGTGTGTGTGTGTGTGTGTGTGTGTGTGTGTGTGTGTGTCTTTGTCACAGTCTGGGCTGTATTTGGCTTTGCCAGTGATGAATGTCTCATAACCACTATCTGTGAGAGAGAGATAATGCAGGAGGCTCTGGCCTTTGTAGTAATGCCTGCTCCTATAACGATGAGACTAAAGGTTTGTTTATCGAATCATAAAAGAACTGGAAGCCACGAGCTGCACGGATTGAATGAAAAGCCACTGAAGCCCAAAACGTCTTTCTCAGGCCTTGTCGAGCAGTGACAACATCCGGAACCCAGTTATGCAAATGAGATGGCGTGCATGTAACGCGGATACTCGCGACCAGCACGGCCACGTTGATAACGTCTAACTGTAGTCAGTCAAAATTCAAGAAGCTGTCAAGGCTGAAAATAACCATTGCAATCACAACACACTTGCCTAGCTGCCATATTGCTTTCTCGCTCCACTCCGATGCCTCTAGCATGCCCCCGAGTAAGCGTTGTGACATCAAATATAAGCAGAAATAAGACATCGTTTTTGTATTATGTTGGTAGCCTATATATATATATATATATATTTATATATAAAATATATTTACATTTATATATATATATATATACAAATTTGAAGCTAAATCAGTTTATTATTATGTATATTGGGGCCCATAAGTGACGCTCAATTTAATAGATTCAAGCTTTTAAAATGTGTACATTAGAGCAGCAGTCAATGGGGGAAATGGCATCCGGAACTCGCAGTTCAGGTCATTACCATGAGAGGCTTCAAATCAGACTGAATTGTCACAGCCCTGGGTTTGTTAGAGAGAAAAACCTTAAGGTCAAAAATCTGCTAATACTTTTGAAAAAGCATATGAATAGTAATGCTCTCCTTCAAGCTTTGAAAGCTTCAATCTATTATTTATTATAACAAAGCTTTTTTCCTATTAGGTTCTGTCTCGAGCTGACTCGAGAAGTCAGACCCAAATGCAAGTTTGGGGAGCAGAAGTTATTTATTCCAAAAACGCAGGTACACAGGGCTGATGACACAAGGCACGCAATAAAAACAATGGAGAGACAACGTACTGAACTAAGGCAGGGTTTAAATAGAAGACAAGGGCAAACCAAAATCCAATGAAATCAACCGTAACTAAACAAGATAACAGGGGGCAGGTGAAAACAAACTAATTAGGCCCAAAAGGCCAGGCCGTGACAGGTTAATTCAAAACACACAAAATATCCATGCTCAATCCTTAAAAAATCAGGTTTCAAATATATCCTAGTAATAAGTAATCCTTATAATTCATTATGGCTGTCTAAATCGTTCAATGTACTGTACTTTTTTATACTATAAAAAAGTACAGTACATTGAACAATTTAGACAGCTATGTTTCCCTAAATTGATCAGTCCTCCTTCAGTTGTGCCGCAGATAATTTGTCCTTCACACATTATCAAAAGTTATATGAAGCAAGATGTGGGTGGCATATTCCAAGCAGCAGCTTGACTTGACACAGACAGAGGAGGTTTGCCCTGCCGTTCTCAAAATAAAGCTGTCACGTGAGCCAGCTACTACACTTCACTGTCAGAGTTCACTTTTGTCACACAGGAACGCTCTCTCTTGATGTCGACACACGGGTTGAAAAACCAGGCAGGAAATAATTTAAGTGTTCTATCAAATGATGATGTGTCCCTGGATAAAACTTACTTTTCAATCCTACACTGCTCTCCCTTTCACAGATATTGTCCAGTATAGCACCGTCAGAGGTCAGAGGAGAATGGTCACTGGTTTGAGCTGATAGAAAGGCAACAGTACTTGATTGGTTGGTTGACATTTACTAATATTGGTGAACTGGAATTGACATAATCTCAAAACATGCTTTTGGACAGGTCATGTGCTATACTAGTGAAATAGTTCAAAAACATTTTGGATCAGGATCTTATTCTTCATCCAGGATCTAAGTCCAATATCAGTTCCAAAATGTTATAGGCCTACCATGTAATTATTGTAATACTAGAGATTTTGTTTCCCAGGTTTAGTGAGATTTTGAGTAAGATTTCCCCGTAAGAAGAGTGCGGCAAGGTATCGTTTCATTTTCAGGGTAGTTTAGAAAAAAACAATACTCACAATACTTTTATAAATACGTTCCCACTATGCAATACAGTTTACAATACTTTTACTGTATATGGAAGTACAGTATTATACTTTAACTTTCACTGTATGCATCTGTGGATCCTGTAGATTTCCCACAAACTTATCCTTAATCCTTATCAATATTATTACGATGGAGGAGGGAGTACAGTAAAAGAGAAGGCAGAGGAATCTTAGAGAGTCTTAGAGAGAGCGTGGGATTCTACAACAATCTCGGAGTGAGATTGAATGTGGAAAAGTGACAAAATTAGAAGGACAGTTTGATCCTACCTCACATGGATGTATCACAAGGGAGTAGAAATCAAATGGAGAAATACAAAAGACCTATAAAAAGAAAAGAAAATTTAGAAGGTCACTCTAAAATACCGTGGTGGTCTGACTCAAGGTTTATAAGCCCCTGTCGCTCGTTCCCAAAACGCATAACCCCATTTTCATACCTAACTAATTTAATCAAGATGACTTCTCCTTGGTTTGTTGCTCTCCTGGGGTAAGAGGGAAGATTTGCTGTTCCCTGGTGTGCGGCAGCCAGCATATGGGCAAAGATTCTTTATTTGCCCTCTATTTTATCATTACCGTTTCTTGTAGTTGTGTATATTGTTTGGCAATTCATATGCATTTATTCCACTACAATTTAAAGATCTGCCTCACAATGTGCATTAAGAGTTCATAATTGACTAATTCATAACTGTATGACATTCAACCCCACTCTCCTTAGCCTGAATCATGTGGACTATAACTTAATTTTACCCTAAACATTGCATTCAATCCAACAGAATATTGTTTACTGATACCTATTCCATTTGCTTGGTGTCAATTCCATTGACAATACCTATCTTTTAGATACTCACTTTTCAGTCGTACAACACATGCAGATTGTGTCAAACAGTCCTCTAAAAATAAAGTCTTCTCCTCTGCCAGTCATTCATCAAGCAGTTCCCACAGTTCAGATCTTCAAAGGCCCATGGTACGGCTCTAAAACTGACGCTGACAAAGTCTAGAACACAAATCAGAAGTGAAGAATCACGCAGTGTGCAGTGTCAGAGGATGGTGTTCAGGGGGTTGTGTTCCTGTTCGATTGTTGCGGTAAACAGCTGCTTCTCAAACTTCAAAGGAACAGCAGTAACTCTTGGGTAGCTTGCGTTTGAGTGGGAACAAGAAGCAGGGCCCTGTTTCTGGCCCAAACTTAGCCTGCCAAGGGTGGGGAAGAAGCAGGATGCCAAGTCAGAGGAGATTTATGAGGCAGCTCCCTGTGCCCTTTAACATGATAAGTATGAGAGTGCGCTTATTGATTTATTCCCCACTGCCACAGTGGAAGTCAAAATGGATTTCTGAATCTGCTTAACTCTTAAGTCCAAACCTCGAGGATTGTGATTTATGGTGCTGCTGTCAGGACACTGAAGCTCCTGCAAGTCACGTTACATTTCAATACATTTTATCTTTGTTTTATTATTTGGTTTGCTTTAGACGCGGAATGTAGTACACATCATTTCTGAAATGCATTGCTTCTTATTTTAGCTCATCTTTTAATTCGTATTGCACCACTGCTTTCTGTAATGAATCACTTACACGTACAGTACACATCACATACATATCACTGTAAATTATGTCGTTGAGTTTTTATTTAAAAAAAAATGGATAACATATCCAGGTCCTTCCTTACGGAAGATAGAGCATGTAAATAATAGAGCATTTTGAGTTTTTCTAAGGTGTATTTCGCCACTTTTGAGGGAGTCAAGCTAGATAGGGCTGTCGGCCTAAAGTCATTGTGCTAAGCTAGGCTACATTTACTGACCTACTTACCTAAATAACTCATTATTGGACGTCAAAAACAACTTTGATATCGACCATATAGTCTGACTAGGGGTAAATTGGGACATATCTTATTTCCCCCCAAATTTAACTAACCTCTTTACATGCTAAAGGAAATGTGGTTGCCATAAAAATCACTAACAAAACGTGCCACTCTAAAGATGTGTAGTAAATCTCAACATATTGATAGCATTTAAGTCAGCTGAAAACGGTCCATTGACATTTAGCACTTTAAAGGTGCAGTATGTAGTTCTAAAGAAGTGTGAATCACACCACTCAAAAATGCCAACCTCCTGAAGGTTTGGTCCTCCCCTATCCCTTTCATTGGCCCCTCCCACACATGCCCGAGTGCGCTATGACATAGTTAGCTTGAGTGTGCATGGGAGGTGATTGACAGGCAGGTAGGTAGCTTCTGTGCAAAGACTCTCCTGATTGGTTAGGTTTGGGCGGTCATCCCTAGATTTTTGAAAAGCTGAAAACATGGCCCAGGGCGTTCATACGGCATAGCACCTTCTCTCTGAGAATTTGATTTAATGATATCCTCCAAGAGGTATGTAATAAACTAGATTTTCTTTTGCTAGAAATTCAAACTTACATACTAGACCTTTAATTAGCATTCAGAATAACAGATTTGAGACTGACTGATTATAATGGAAATGTTGCAAGGGCCTTGTGCGCCTCAAAGCTACTGTATAGTAAAGATAAAAGAATCTGTCAACTTGTTGCATTATCAGATCTAAAACAATACCAAAACAGAACAAAAGTCAAAAAGTCCCTAGAGTACTAGCATGGACAGCCAGGCTATATTGGGACACTTTAGGTTTGCGTTGTGCCATGGTGCTAGCGAGCAGAAATCCTGGCAAAATGTTGTGCAATTTATTTACAGTTATAAAAAATACTTCTAGGGGTGCATCAATTAGATTTTTGTTTACTCCATCAATGTCAATAATCGAGGATTGCGTTGCTAGGCAGATATTTGGATATTGATAGTTGTGAAGTTTCTTTTGCAAATACTGGAAAAGAATCGACGAATAAGAGGAGCACAGACATTGTCTGTTGGAAAGGAAGTACGGCATGTTATCGCAGTTTTGTCCACTCTACATTTTAAATGATATAAGAAGAAGAGGAGGATGACACCGATGAGAATAAGTAGGGGCAGACACACACACACCACAACTACACAATAAATCACAGGAAACACACAAAGCACACTGGCAGCAAAAGAAAAGGCGATTGAAAGTAATTTCATTGGTCTGTGGATGCCAGCTCATAGGGCCCCAGGCAGGGTGGGAAACTGAAAGTGTGAGATTCCAGATTTCAGGCCGTCGTCACGGTGGCATAGCATCACTTCTACAGACCTTATTAGACGCTGGGTCATTACAACACCCTAGCCCCACCATTAATTAATGAAGCAAAAGCATAGGCGATATCCAGCCAAGGGGAAGAAGAGGGAGAGAGAAAGGAAGCAAGAGAGTGTGTGTGTGTGTGTGTGTGTGTGTGTGTGTGTGTGTGTGTGTGTGTGTGTGTGTGTGTGTGTGTCTGTGTGACATTGTAAAAGTGGACTGAAATATAATGAAACTGATCTGAGAAGTGGACAGAGATCTGTCCAACAAATCAGAAATATTATGGGACAGACGTTGCTTTCATGTATACACTCAATATGTGTGATCACGTTGGCACATTCCTCCAGAGTGCAAATAGAAGTGGAGTGAAAGGAGGCCTGAGTTTAATTAGAAGCCTGAGCATTTGTGACAGACAGAACAGGTTCTGTCGGGTGAAATGGCAGGAAGCATCCCTCCAAGACCTTGGGCTGCCTCGGGGCAACGCACAGATAAATAATTGAGTAAACATAAACACATGTGAAACTTAAGAGAGGCTAAACACTGTTATCATGGAGGAATTCCTGAATTATTCACGAGATTAAAAATGGAATGGAAGAGGATGAAGTAAACAACATCAAACAGTATATCTTACGAACTAAAGTCACGAGGAACTTTTGTGTCTAGACGGTAAAGTATGACTTTGCATTGAGTTTTGTGTAACAAAGTTGTTCAACAAAGTATTTATAGCAAGATTCCCAGAATTGTTGCAGTTGTCCATATGGTGTTGTTTGTCCAGGTAAAGTATAGAGATTGGCTGATCCATTAAAGTTGAATTTACACTAATTGTGTTAAACATTATAAACTATTCAACTATTAAGTTGGTATCTAAAAACTGGCATGTCTTTTTGGCTCACTGTGTATGCTTTTTCAAATACATTTTAAATATGTTTTATTTTATTTTATTTTCACAAAGATGTGATCAAAATTCACTGAATATGTAAAACGTGTTTCTGCTACAAACGCTTTGTGGCAGTTGGCTCAAGGCTCATGCCCTTAATGACACAGAAGTATGTTCCCATGCATTTAAACCAAGAGCCATGGGCTGGTCAAATACTGTACCGTGGGTTTATCTGGTATTTGGGATGTGACACATCCTTCTGTTCTTTCAGATAGATCCACCTATGGAACGTAGCAGTGCAGCTAAGCACCCTTCTCCTGGGTAAGCAGCTATTTAAAAAGCTTGGCTTGCTGAGAGGAGCTCCAGCGGGGAAAAGGCACCCAACCCCCATTAACCCCTTTCAAAATGGAGGGGTTCTGCCAGGCCTGCTGTAGCAAAGGTTCCCAGACCTCCCAGTGCTGGAGGCTGCAGGGGGCATCATGGCGGGCGCCCTCCAGAGGGGCTTGGTACTCTGTTCACCACCCGTCAGCTCTGTCTGATCTCAGTAGGTGAACCGTCTGAACATGTGTCTAGCTGCGGGGGCACTCACCGGCGCGGAGGAGACGGGACGCCCCTGCTGCTCGGGTTAGGCTCCGAGGGGGGGCTCCCTGCATGTAGATGAGGACAGAGGCGCCGCACAGCAGCCAATCAGCAGGTGATCAGAGCCGTCAGACGCCAACACCCTTCCCCTCATCTCTCCGCTTCTCGCCTCGGGGTGGTGGCCGTGGATGGAGCGCAGAGAAGGTCGTCATAATCAGTCTAGGCAGGAGCCTGACATTTAGCCTAGCCTTGCGGTTAAGAATGGGGATTTTACCAACAAGACAGTTTTGCTCTCTCGCAGTGTCCCTGTTGTGCCTGAAATACCCACACAGGCATTGATAATTCAAGGGCCGGCCCGTCTGTTTCACACCAAGAGCTTTTTTTCTTGGGTGCTCCAGTGGCCTGTGGGTAAAGCTGAGAGGTATCCTACTCTCAGGGAACCTGAGTTCACTGTCAACGGTGTGGTTTTCCTCATTAGAGAGTACTGCGCACACTAACAGCTGTTCCTTACTACAGCATGTGTGTCAAAGATTCTCCGATTTGCTGCAGGGAGATTGAACACCGCTGGTGCACAACTTCAAAAGTGTAAAACTACTGTATCTAGAAAGTTGTAAGCCTTCTTTTTTAATTGACTTTTCACACAAGCTACGTACATCTGCCATAGTTTGCCTTCATCACGATGCAGATTTGATCACTAATGAGGAAAATTAAGATTTCAGAATTACGATGATATTGTTCAAATGAGGTGCAAATTTGTTTTTTTATTTGTGAATGTATTTAAAATCATTAGGTGAGGTCCTTTGTCTTCGTCAATGAACATATTAATATTTGTATCCAGTATTTGTATATGTCTCTAAGATGTAACGCATAATGAGCAGCTTTGAGAAAACCAAATCAGTTGGTGGTCTTCAGTTAGGATGACTTAAAAATAGAACAACATTGGGCAAAGTCTCCCTTCAATTGTAAATATCTGACACAAAGGGAGAGAGTGGGAAACATAGGGTGACATGAAATGTGGAAGAAAGCGAGCTAACAAATTGAAGGAGAGAAGAAACATATCATTTAAGTTCTGAGCCAAAGAAATAATGCCACATTCTTGCTCAGTGTAAAATAATAGGATACCAGTGTTTTGGTTATGTAAACAACATACATGGGCAGTGAATTTAGCTGGCTGCCTGTTCATTATCTGCTGCTCTCAGCAGCTTGTCCTGACAGAAGGGCATCATCATCTGTAACACTGGCTGTATTGGCCTAAAGTAGGGGACCATGCAAAGCGAATACAAACTACTCTGCTGTTCAGCTTGATGCCCTGCATCCAAATAAAGTTTTATGGCTTTGAACACAGGATTAGAGCGGGTCTGAACTTCCATCCTACTAGAAAGATTGGAAAAGGAATGGCATTTAGTAGAAGTACTGTATATACACCATTGGAAGCAATCATCATCTAATTATTTTAATGGAATGTCTCACAATGCAACCTAAACTAAGCTATGAAGTTGTTACTGTGTCATGTACCCTTGTTTATCTTTTAGCTAGGCCTTCTCCAGTCTCTGTTCTCGGCTCCTCTGACAGCTGCTCAGCCCAGCAGGTCTCTGGGCAGCTCTCAAGGCTCCATCTGATGTCAGTTAGTCTGGTGTCAGCAGGGCAAGACACTTTGTTTTGCCATCAACACCCCCAGCAGGGACCTTCCTGACACGAGGGTTTTTCAACCAACTCCCAACCATGAGATCCACAGTATGAGACGATGTGATGCTCATATATATTGACTTCATGCTCATCTGGGTCAAGCATCACCAAGTTATTAGATGCAGTCATCCACAGCACAACCACTTCATTTGGACCATTCTACTCTGGTTTAACGTGGTAGGCGATGGATCTTCTAACGGTAAATCAATATGGTCTTTTCTCTGTAAGGATAATTAATAAGGTGAATTACGCTTATGTAATGTGTCAATTAACTTGTTTGCGCCTATTTGTCTGCATGTTATAATGTATTTTACACATGCCTCATGCCTTTCCCTCCCCCAGTCATAACTGATGAATGTTTTCCCCTTTTTGTTACCACCACCTGACACATTGCTGTCAACTGTCTAACAGGTGTTTCTTACCTTCTGTGGACTTGGGTTAAGGAGTGAAGATCCAGTTATGTGCTCTTCGAAAGAACTACTGTGCTTACAGTGATAATTACAGTGTATAGCACATCTCTCACACCTCCCTTTTTAAACGGAGCACTCCATTCTCCAGGACAGGCTATCCTCTGTTGTCAAGGATATCCCCAATGATATGTTGGTTCCTTAAGCAATAGGCCACAGTGAATAAGGGAGGGTGGTCATTACACTGACATAGATTGACTCAATACTTAATGGGGTTAGACATAAAGGTTACACTTATGCAGACGCTTTGACAGGAAACTGTTCATAAAACGGATTTAAAAAGTATTTTGTCCTTGAAACTTTTACTGTATTTCAGATGACTATGGACAGACTGAATTGTACAATTCTGCTGATTTAAATTTGTAGTACAATAAATACAATGAATGTAAATTATAAATGCATTTACGAAATTATAAAACAATAAACAGCTGTACAACAAAAGATAAACAAATGCCTGTTAATACAATGTAAAATGAACGGAATACGTTTTTTTCACATGCATTGTTAAAGTTTTCTTTTTTTTAAAAACGTACATGAGAGGAATAAAACATGCTTTTAATTTTCCCTATAAATAGTTATTGACATCATTATAACGATATCTCTTGTTTAACAAACAGGGCTGAACAAAACAAACCACGCAGGCACTCTTTGGTTCCTGCTTTTCTGGCCCCTAATACGTAATGTAGACCCTAGTTCCTGCAGTGGAAACGTAGTGAGATCCTGGAGAAAGTTCCTAGTTCATTTTCTAGCCCCAGAGGAGAGGGGATGATCTGTAAGCTAATATCCTTTTAAAATATGATGATACATGTTTTATATATTTCATGTTATTATGTATTTTAAACACACATATACTAAAATGAGTATTGTTTACTTCAAAATGTTTTATTTCAAACATTTCAATCAAGTAAATAATTCTGCCTGCCAGGTGGGGTGGCACCCCAGCGCCCTCTATTGGCCAGTTGCCACTGCCTGGTTCTTGCGGTGGAAACGTAGTGAGATCCTGGAGAAAGTTCCTAGTTCCTGGGGAAAGTTCCTGCATTGGAAATGTGGCTTTAGAAGATGATAAGCAGCCAGCCTTATATTTGCCAGTAGACCATTCCAGACATTGGGGTCCCAATTATTAATATCCCTATCACCATTTGTTTTTGTGTTTGTACATTAGAGCTCCTATCTCAGAGGAACGTAGTTCATATGGCATGATATATTATGCAATCTGAACTGGGGCAAAAACATGTACTGTAGACTAATACCGTGAAGAAAGTGCAAAAGGAATTCTAAATTGTACAGTAAGACAGTGTAATGATGCCAGAGCACCGTTGTATAATGTGTTTCCTTTGTTCTACTTAAAAGCGCAAGATCAAAGATTACCTGATACATTTGATGTTTTCATGTGTTGTAATATCCTATATTATTTTACAGTATAATCACGAGGAACGAGTTAACCATCTGGAGGTTTTTTTCGACAGAATTTCACTAAAAACAGTTAATCAGTATTTCTCTTGATAAGCAGGTCCACAGCCCTGAGTACTTCCAGAATGTCACTGGTGATTACAATCCTTGACATAAATCCCTGGCCCTTTTTTGGAGTTGCTCTGGGCTGCAGGTGTCTGGTGACGATAGGGCTCCATGGACCTCGACACAAATAAAATGAACTATTACTGGTTCTTTGATTGAACTGTTGAGATGAGGCAGGCCCTTTTTTGGAGCCAGGAAGGGGTTGGTGGGGGTCTTACTCTAGGATTGTTCTGGTATAGTAAATAGAAAGCCTATTGCAACCGCTTTATGCTGGATTTGTGCTCAAGCGTCCTGAAACGTACAGCCGTCAGTATTGTTCTGATAAAATATCGATCAACGAAATTCAACGTGATTCCCCAATTGTGCTCAGAGCCGTTTCTTGCTATATGCATACTATGTGGTTGCGTAGGGCCCCCGAAGCAACCAGGGGCCCCCCAAGCTGTCATTTTTGTATTTTTTTTTCTATATATAAATGAATATGACCGGTCTGTATTGGTAACCAACCACCCTTTTGTGTGCTGAGTGAAAACAATTGTATGCATATATTTTCCATAGATCTCTTAAAGTGCACCAGATTGATGTATTTAAATGTTAAATGTATGCCCCTGGACCACCTTACAGGGTTTGGAGTTCCCCTACAATAGTTTCACAAAATAGAGGCCCCCCCAAAACATTTTGCATAGCTAAAAAGCCAAAAGCTAGAAACATCCCTGATTGTGCTCATACTGCGAGTTTGATTGTCATTCTTGTCTTATGAATACTGTATTTATAAGGTTTTGAGAGAAGACCCAGCCTCCATGACTGCACCTGTCCCTACCTTGCAGGGGTACCCTTCCTCAAATATTACCTACCTGTCAGTCACACACGTCCACTGGCCCACTCCACCAGTCAGTGCAGACATGTCTTTCCACAGGGAGCAGAAAGGGAGTAATATCGTCCATATTTATAACTGCCTACCCCAGCTTACAAACCCTCTAAACATTTGAATTTTTTTTACATGTGGCCTTCTAATATAACATGCACTTTTTGTTTTTAGAACCGTTTATAAAAAAAAATCATGTACATTGATTTGAACGTATGTTTCTTTTGTTATATGCATGGCATTGCTATCTTACAAAGAGCTTGTACTCGGTGTTCAGTAGCTTACCTTTGGTCAACTGAGGCTAACGAAAGCAGAGCAAAACTCTTCATAGAGAATCACTGAGCATAATGTTTAGGGCTGACTTTGATGATTTTAATGGGTGAGGCCAGTGACTTGAAACCATCACCAGAGTAGTAATTTTCCTCTTCTTAAAGTGAATTTTTTTTTTTTTTCAGTATGATGTGATAAATGCTAGCCAGTAAATAGCATTGTGTTTGTGCCATACCACTGGTAAACACACACATAAAACGTTTCATAAAAGGTCACTTCAGTTTTTAATTTACATCTACTGTAGGAAAACGACATGCTCTTTTAATAAATTGATATACTGCTACCTTAAGTATTATACTTTGTTTTTACTGTTCTGCAATGGGTGTGCAGTCTCACGGCAAACTGCTTTCGAAGCAAAGTTGGACATAGTAATAAATGAAATCCAGAGACAACGAAGACTTCTTATTTTCTTGGCAGAATACATTCGATTTGGCAGATCAGAGAGTTCCATGTCTGTAAAGTTCGACTCCGACTGCTTGCCTGCCCTTATTACCCCATCGACTAACTCAATGGGAGCC
Organism: Aplochiton taeniatus; assembly: GCA_017639675.1. NCBI lineage: Eukaryota > Metazoa > Chordata > Actinopteri > Galaxiiformes > Galaxiidae > Aplochiton > Aplochiton taeniatus. The sequence goes on along the minus strand of CM030172.1, from coordinate 23,497,251 downwards.
GTTGCAGAGCGGGACTAGGGTGAGATGGACGATCACATCCCGCAGTTTTCAGTCATTGATCATTTTGTTCCGTCTCCCAACCCAGGAGCCCCCGTCTTTCCACACGTCTCTGAACCCAGGCACTCAGGCAGCTGTGGCATCTCTGGCCTGCCGCTCACTGAATCGCAGGCATCAGCCGCCCCAACCTTTCTTCATCCGCCCCCTTTCTTTCTCTCTACAAACACCTCTCTCTCTCTCGCTTGCTCGCGCTCTCTCTCTCTCTCTCTCTCTCTCGCTCGCTTTCTCGCCCAGATGGTCTCTGCCTCTGCTCTTACAGCCATAAACATTTCAGTGAGTCTGGAAGCCCTGGGAGAGCTGAGGAGGATGGATCATTAACGCCCCCTGGCAATGTCGTGCTGAGCACTGCTTTCCAATGTCGGCTGTTAAAATGGTCTGTGGGCTGGCCGCGCCACAGGACTTGAATCAGAGGGACAACAGAACACATCCGAGTGGGCCTCAATGACAATGTATCCGGCAGGCGAGATCAGATTCAATGGTTGATTTGGTCTCTCAAAGAGTTGGTTTCATCCATGATAACGTGCTTCAATGTTTTTCATATGGTGTTACGAAGAAAGCATTTACTGTGCGACAGTGAAGTGGCGCGCAAGAGAGTATAAATCGCATTGTCACTGCCTCTGCTGTGTGATAATTGAACTTGCAGAAAGAAAGAAAGAAAGAAAGAAAGAAAGAAAGAAAGAAAGAAAGAAAGAAAGAAAGAAAGAAAGAAAGAAAGAAAGAAAGAAAGAAAGAAAGAAAGAAAGAAAGAAAGAAAGAAAGAAAGAAAGAAAGAAAGAAAGAAAGAAAGAAAGAAAGAAAGAAAGAAAGAAAGAAAGAAAGAAAGAAAGAAGGGATAATCTAGAAAGAATGCAGGGAGCCCAGGTGAGTGAGGTTATCACACCTGGGGTGTGCCCCTTTCTCGGTTGTGAAGGGAGCCACCTTGCCCCTGGCTGTGTCCCCAGCGGGGCCTCAACCCTCATCTAATTCAAGGCCAATCCCTCAAGGCCACAGCGGAGGAAGCACACTTCTTTGGGGTTAATTGTACGTGACACCAGTATTGCTGCTCTGCTCAATGCTTATCCACACTTTACCATAGCTTGCTGTCTGGTCAACCAAACCTACTTCATTTGACATTTCATTTAATTTGTTGCCATTTTGTAATAGTCAATACTAAACGGGCAGAATATACCTGCAGATGGATATTACACTTGATTCATTTTGTTGACCAAGTGTCATGATTAAATTAACATTTTTACCTGAATTTGATGTAACTGGATGCAGTAGGTGTGAGCATTAAAATAACATCAACCTCATTAAACCTCACAGGAAACAAAGACTGCATTTTTAGCATCAAAGCATTCGGTTGGTGACATTTTCTTTACTCTGGATTGAATGAAGATAGTATAATGAGCATGAAAAAAATGCTTGGGTCTCTTTTCTTTAGTGTGAGCTTGGCTGAACATTCCAACTAATATAAAGAGCCTGGAAAGGAATATTCCCCTGGCTACGTCTCTATATTAGGCCAAGGGAGTTAGACTAATGCGCCATGGATTGGAACTGGCAAGTTAAGTGTCCCTCTCCAGAGGGAGTTTTGTCAGTGTCTTACAACAACACCAGATAATTTTAATTACCCCCACACACAGACCGCATGCAAACACATGCACACAGTGCACCTGCACACCATAAGGCGAACGCTTTCAACTTGGATACAAAGAATGGTCCTGGCATGGGTAAAGTTTAGTTCTCTCTCTCTCTCTCTCTCTGAGGCAATGTGAGAGAGGTGTCCCAAAGTCCTGAAGCAGGACTCCTATTAGCTGCGGTATTGGTCCCCCTGAGCCTTTGGGGACACATGGTAAGGTAATCACAAACCACAATGTTTATAATCACCCTGCAGAGCGCTCCAGCTGGAATTGAACCTTGTCCAGGTAAGTTACTTGGGATGGAGAACTAGAGTACCAGGCCTAAGGTTTTCTTTGTCCCATGCATATACACACACACGCAAGACAGCTACTCCTCAAACTCAGTGTGATGAAGAGTCAGACATAATTCATTGTCACTTTGAGAAAGCATCTTCTGACGAAAGACCTGAAGTGAAAAAGCTATACCAATTGAATCCCTTTCATTTTTTTGGGCCACAAATGCTGAATTATGCATCATCCCACAACCAGCCACGGGCACATTTTTCAGAGCACCTCTGCCTGAAGTCTTAACCTCTCCAGGTTTAGACTCATTTGTCTGTGCCAACTAATGAGACTCCCCCAGTGTTCACAGTTCAGTTGATGATTGTCTCCCAGGCCGGGAGTCGGAGGGCCCTCCCTCCACTCCGTGCAGTTAATAAGGCAGAGCAGCGGTCCGTGCTGTAATGCCGTACTCCGTTGTGTCAGAGAAATCCCTTTGTCCACACGTCTGGCACTGCAAGAAGACGACTGTATTGCAGCACTCGGTGGTACAACAATCCACAACTCAGCGAACACCGTCGATACAAAAGCAGCCATTCCATGGGAGCACATGGCCAGGCGTCGGGGACCTTCTGAAATACCGGCGCAGACCCGGCAGTACCAGGGACACCAGACTGATTCTATTTGCGAGTCTCATTGAGTCATAATGTATTTGTATTATTCAATCAGAGCTGATAAGGCCGGAGACAGGGACACAAGGTTGTGCTGCGGCAGTGTGCTAAGGAAGAGGACAGGAGACAGGGGCACGTGGCTGTGCTGCTGCAGTGTCCTAAGGGAGAGAGCGGGAGACGGCACACCCCAGAAGAGTCCTGAGGGAGGAAGGGAATGACAGTAGCCATTGTTCCCCAGAGCCCTTTTGGCAGCCATGATGCATTTAGTTACTTACCTGGCCAGAAATCATATCCTTTGAACATTTCTCATCTGTCCAAGCCGTGCCTAAGGCCAATGAGATACATCTGTTTCCTTGGGAGTCCTAGTTCCGGGAGAGACACTGCAGGGTTACAGCAGAGCTTATTTGATGTAGTGCATTGCATGTCAACTGGGGCCACTCCTGCCATGCATCACACCGGGGTGGTAGGACAGCTTCCAGGTCTCAGGGCATGACAGTGCAGTTTCTTACTGCTGGGGCTCACGTGGAAATGATAACGGTGGCTCGAAACGTTAGCTCACTGCATGACATAGTTCCATGCATTACCCACTGTGAGGAGGTATGGGGAAACACATGCAAAACCGACACTAGTCCTGTGCTCATGCTACAGAAGAGAGCTATAGGAACCGTAAATCGATCCGATTACTATGAACCAACAAACGCACTATTGACTCTCTTACACGCTTTAAATGAATTAAAGTCTTTAAAGATTGTGTAATCTGGTTGATTTTAAAAGCGTGCAGTGAATGTTCAAAGCACACAATAATTGACTCCTGAACTGTAATCGGAGGCGGTTTGAAATTAGGGAGTAGTCAGTTTGAACATTAGGTATGTTTGAAAAAGGACCACAATAAATGACTACAACTAAAAGTACTACTACATAAGGATGGCGCCCACGGTGATGATGATCATCATCACCATCATGATCATCATCACCGGTGGAAGAGTCTTCATTGTTGTCTTCATCATCAACATCCCTTTGTGCTGCCTCAGCCCTATCGGGTTTTTTTGCTTGGAGCAAGACCCTACAGCAGGCGAGCAGGTGGTGCTGTCGACAACAAATCGAGCGGCACCTTAAATCTGGGCTACAGAAGGGTAATTCCACTTGTGTAAACACTGTTCCACTGTAGCTAGACTTGATGACAGATTGACTACGTTCATTTCCCCCCAGCCTGCAGCTTCCCACCTGTGTGTTTAGGACGATGACAGCCACCGGTACATCTACGCCTGCACCAGACTGCAGCAGCTGAACATCACGTCGGCAAGTCAAGGCATGGTTGTTGTTTTTGAAATGTTGGAGCAGGATGAATATCATTTCGGATGGATGTTATTTCGTTATCTCAGAGTGGGAAATGAATGGAGGCGCATGCACACAACTAGATACACACCTTATTGCCTGCATGGCGGTTGTTTAATTAGAGAAACAACGTTTCAACCCATTATCAGTGGGTGGAAGTTTCTTTTGTTCAGTTTGTTTTGTGTCTTTCTGTGGCACAAAAAGGTCAAATGGTATGAGGAATGATGCAGTCAAAGAGTTGGGTCCATCCAGGACACATTTTGCGCTCAACTTTACCCTGTCAAATCTCACCTAACACTATTTCCACAGTTGATCCATTGTCTTGGACAATTACAATAACAAGCCCCTGCATCTCTGCTGGAAAATTGAACAGCTTTTTTTCTTTGCACTAGGTGAGACTCTGCCGTTTTGGACATATATTGTGGTAGCCTGTTGATTGTAGGGGTAACAGCATGATGATGATTTACTGTAGGAAATATGTAGTGCATGTGCACCACCATGAATAAAGCGGATTCTAATTCTGATACTGTTTTCCAGTGGACTAAGATTTGTAAAGTGTGATTTGGGGAAAGAGTGACAGTTAGGCTACCATCCTATTTTGTGGCCTCTTGCAAGGGAGTTTCTTTGCGTGTTCAGCGTCGACCTGCCGAATGGGACTAAAGAAAATCCCTTAACCCAACCCATGCTAAAGCTGTAGATGTAGCTCACAGTCCTTCATGCACGACGTATCCGTCATCCGCACGATTTTAATATAGTATATTTTACAAAATGGATGTGGTCATTGAACACAGTGCGTTATCGCATGTCCTTTGGATGAGAGGGGACCAATCTGCAAAGGTCAGTGTGTTTCAGAGCTCAGCCCCTCACTTACTGCCACAAGCCCTCTCCAGCCTGTGGACAAGGGGAGAGGGACACACAGTCTCCAAGTGAGCCAATTAAGCCTTGTTTATTTTCCCCTAACGTCTAATAAACGTCACGCGCGGTTTTTAATGGCTTGGAAACGGAGTGTGATTAAAATTCAGACCCTCAGGGTGACCAAACGTGAAGCAGAGGCTCCAGTGCTAGGGCGGCATTCCATCAAGTGGAATGGCTGCCCTCTCAGCGATATTATTATTATTGGAGGTTGTGATAATAGAAATATTAATACAGAGCCCCTTCCGCACATTGCACAAATACAAGCCGTGAGCTGAATTCCAGACCAGAACGACACGAGAATAAAGACTTTCGTATTGCTAGACCTCACGCAAGGTCGAATTATGCCACGAACATTCATTTAGCTTGTTCTTTATTTCTTCTTCATCATTCTTTCAAAGCTTTTCAAATGCAATCATTACTCTCGATTGAATTTTCATTAACTAGCTTATAATCCTAACAACGTATTTAACATAAACTAATTAGCTTTTGAGTTCTGTAACCGACTGAAATATAAATCTCTTGTAGACTGAAAGTGGGAGGCTTTACAAAGACTCGGATTCATAGATTTTCATCTCTTCATCAAACAATCCCCGTTTGGAGAGATTTCTAGGTATTAGTTTGCCAGAAATTCTCTGGTAGACATTAAGAAGGAGGCACCAACTCCATGTGTTCTATTTATGGAAAGAGAACCATTGTCAGAGGAGTTGCTATACTTTGACAATGGTATGGGCAACCAGAGAATCTTTTTAATAAAGAAAGAAATAAAACAACTGTATCTGCATGGCAGAGCTGCTGTGGCATGGTGCCTTCCTCTCTATCTCATTCATTGCCTCCTTCTCTCAACCCACTCTTTTTTGAATTTCGGTTCTCAGTCTCCATCATAATGTAGTACTTTTTTCTCTCTTTACATTTTTTTTTGGCTAACAGTGACATTTGGAAATGTCAATAGCATTCTCACACCTTGGGCAAACGGGAAAAAAAGAGCTCTTACTTTTTCACATTACTCCATTTCTTTTTTTTGATCACAGAAATAATTTTGATGTGTTTAGTGTTCTATCATTGAGAACAACAAAGACATTAGTAAAGCTGGGTGGCAATGTGACATCCTGGCACTCATCCCATACAGTGAGTTTATAGTATCGATGCAACTCTATGGGCAGGTGTTTGTCTACCATAGGCAGACACAAGTAGGGGTGTGTATGTGTGTGTACCATACAGTGTCTGTGTGTTTAACATATTGTCACACAAGCACATAATGTTGGTCTCTATGGGGGGTTGCAATAAGTGTCTTGGCAAGTCTCGTGTGGGCTGGCTGTAGCCCACTGATAAGAACTTAATTGCTTTGTGTTGCGTAGTTAGCGGTGCTTTAGTGTGTGTGCTTTAGTGTGTGTGTGTGTGTGTGTGTGTGCGCACAAACCTTTGGCGAGTAGTTCTTTAGTGTTGTGTGTAAAGCGTGTGTTAATGTGGCTCTTCTCTGTAATCAGAACGGTCCCAGCGGGTCCCCGTGCCCCCAGTAATGAGGAGGGCTAATTACTAATAACACTGTGTTGGTGGGGGGAGGGGGGCGGGGGGGGGGGGGGGGGGGGGGCAGCACAAACCCCCAAACATAAGTAGGGACAATGACTTCCAATGGAACAACAGCTATTCATCTCCTTGGACCTGCTTGGTACTGTTAGTAAAGCAAGAAAGTACTAAGGAGAGCTTTCTCTTTTCTATGGCATTGTATTGCCATTTTCTTCCTTCCATGGTCAAACCTAAACCTGTAGGAGATAAACGTCAGTGTGTTTCACTCATCAGCAGACAACAGGGGAGGTGTTGTTTGAGAGGGAAATGAGAAACTGAAAATGAAGAGCCTCTGTTTGACCTAGGCGACCTTGGGTTCTAATCAGGCCACACTCCCTCTGTCCCTCCTCCTCCCCTGAGCTCAAGTGGACAAACATTATGCCAAGCCAGGAAAACAATGAGGACTGAGGGGGAACGACGGAGCACTCTGTCAGATCGGCTAATTGAGTATTTGGCTCAAACCAGCAAAAAAAAAATTGACCCCCCCCCCCCCAGCCTGTTCTGTGTGCATTATTCTGTGTGTAACCCCCCCCCCCCGTTCATTTATCAGTGCAGGATGATTACTTGGTTTAAGTGAAAGTGATGAGGATGACTGCAGGCCCACTGTGGTCACAGCAGGACCCTGCGGGCTAAAGTGTCCAGATCAATCACAGGCCTATCTGGGACAAACTGCCCTGCTGATATCCAGGGGCTTGTATAGAACACCCACACACAGGGCCCTTTTAATCATTACAGACAGGGGGAGGCCATGTCCCCACCTCAACATAAGTTTGGTCCCACACAAAAAAAGAATGTAATCAGATTTTACGATGCCTGCCATTCTGCCTCAAAGATATGTAATACCCCACCCCACTTTGGAAATGCCTTCCATGCCCTGACCTTCACAGACCACACAAACACACTACATACTAGAGAGGGCCTTATACAATCAATAATGATGAACCATTCTAATTGTATGTACCTGTTTGCGTCTAAGGTCTTGCGGAAGACTAAGAATGTTGGTTTGCATCTGGTGCCCTGCAATAACCTTTTACCACTTTGTTGTCCACCCTAACCTTGGTTATCATAGGGATAGCTTGGCCAGTTTAGATCCGTGGTTTCTGGCTCCTCTGTGCAGTGTGGGAAATTATAATAGGGCTGACCACATATTTAATCAGAGAGTGAGTTTCCCAGTGTTGTAATCAGTGTCTACAGTGGCTCTCCATCCCCATTTAAACAGCTGTGGTACACTTGGCAGGCCTCTCCTCCCATCACGGCTCATTTGGACACATCTAAATGTTTTCATTTGAATGAATGCCTAGGGGGTTAGTTTAGGATGACACACATTTTAAAGTAAAAAAAAATTAAAATATCAAAAATGTACAAAAAATCCTGTGTGGTCTGATTTTGAAGAAACCTGTATAACTGTCGGTCTGGTCATGTTGAATCTTGCTTTTTAAATTGTGTTCAAGTAAAGGGCGGCCATGTTTTCTTATCTCATTAACGGTGGCTTGGCAGCGGGCCGGGATCCTCTGACAACAACAATAGCAGGGAGTGGCTGTGCAGGGAAGAAAGGCTCAGTCTCCTTTGGGTCCCTCAGGAGCCGCCGTCTAATGAAACGCTGTCAGGGTCCAGTGAACAGAGCTGCCAGAGGAGAGCTTCACAGCAGAGAGGAGGCCGGGAGGCAGTACAAAGGCAGCGGCAGGCAGAGAGCGACGCAAACGCTTCCAGCACGGATCATATTCATGGAGACCACCAAGGCAGATAACCGTTGGAAACCACCACAAACAGAAACGTGTTGCTACCCACAGACGCAAGCTATTATTAACTGCACAGTACCACTGACTCCTGACAAAAGGAGAGGGACTAACGTTTTGCATAACTACCATGTGCAGTACATTTTCCTCTCAATTTAGTCATAAAAAGAGTAAGAATAGGATCCGCAAAAGAGAAGCGGCATCATTGTGAGAAGTGTGCGTCTTCTAAAGAGCAAAAGAGATCGAGAAGAAGGCCTCTGAGGGGGTAGAGTGTATGTGCTGCGAGGGCTGAAATTGAAATCATTAACATGGGTTTTCCCCACCAATTTGTCATTCCTAATTGAAGCAAGGAGAGACGGGTGACACGGGGGGACACATAAATCGACACAATTGACGATGACCTCGCGCCCTATCAGATGACAAAACCCCCATGTAACCATAACTCTTCTAAAAACCCACAGCGTCAGCAATTTCCACATGAATTACATCGTTGAAAAATAAAACAATCACACACAGCCCCACAGAGACACACACACACACACACACACACACACACACACACACACACACAGAGACACACACACAGACACACACACAAGCATTAGGGCTATACGCTGAATGAGCAACCGGCTACTCACCAATTATTTTCCAGCTAATTAACCAAGAATCAGTCCAGGATAGAGAGAGAGGCGGGAATCAGCTGGCACAGACGCAGATGAAAGACGAGAGAGAGAGAGGGAAAAGATAAGATGCCATTATCAACAGCCCCTTTAATATGTCGCAGTTGTCACGCCAGCATTTTCATTCGCATTAAAAAAGGCTTACAGCCATCTTTCTGTTGTAATGGTTATGTTTCTCTAGCCACGGGACAACATCCGCCTCTGTGATTCTCCCAGTCCCTGTTTTGACTATCAGACGTTTCCGCGAGGGTGCTTTTGCCCCTCTTTCAGGCTTGGGTAGATCAGAAACGTGCACAGTATAAGACGGCCGTGCTGCAATCAGTTTTGCGGTGAGGCTATGAAAACTGCACAATGGAGACAGGCATGAAAGCTGTGGCTGCACCCACCAAGTGGTAACGATAATACTGGGGGTGCTCCGTTGTTCATGTTTTGTGTTTTCTTCTTCTTCTTTTTTTGAGGTGAGGATTCCGCGGCGAGACGCCTTGACGTGTGCTGGTGTGCTCATGTGCAACAGCTTCCGAGGCGCATGCTTTTGAAAAAGCACCAGGCCGTGTGAAAGATACTTTGTTTAGCTCGTTTGAGCGTTAACATAAATATTTCTCACCACCGTGCCGTAATGGCCATACACAAACTCACCTTTCCTTGCTTCTTCGATTCGCTGACGAATGAACCTATCTGCACCCCCCCGCCCACCCCACTAACTATCCTGTTTACGGATGGCCCGTGGTTTGACACGACAGACGCAGGTATCTCTTCAGATCGAAGTGCTGTCCCTCTTGATCAATGATCCCCTTGGGGAGAGCATTACTGTTCTCTCTATCTTCAACCCCCCGGTCCTGTTGGGCCGATCTATTGACTCCACCAGGGGAGCGCTCGGGGGCGCTCAATGAGTCATGGCTGACCGTCAACGGGTGGGATACTCTGCTGGATCTATAGTTCCATACTCGTGTGGATTGGCTTTTGGGAAATCAATGGCTGCTTACAACGGGCCCCTGTAGGCGCTGCTGAAGTGGGTTGTTGTAGCCGTGGGACCCCACAGCTATGATGGCATGACATCCTCTATTCAAAAATGAACTGGGCAAACAAGCTCCTCCTGATTACGATTGGCCAGCCACTATCGATGCCGGTGATGAGACAGTGTAGTTGGATAAACATTTTTATACTGGGCCAACGTCAGTTGAACATCTTCCTTCGTCATCCATTTCTTGTTTGTCATATTGACAGCCTTGGGGAATGTATTCCTGCAAACGGAACCACTTACATTGGGACTGTCTCAGCGCTACCACTGTGCTTTACTGCTAGCCACTGACGCACTGTAGTTCCACCAGAGTAGGTCAGAGGTTAAGTTTCTTGTTGAAGGACACATCGGTGGTTGTTATGGAAGGAAGAGTGATGCCGGAAACCTTTCAGGAACTCTCCCAAACCATTCCACATCGCCGTTCTGGGTGCTTCTGCTTACCAGCTCACTTGTCTAGCCGCAAGGCCATCACCACTTTTGATATGCTGGGCCTAATTCCAATTGGAGGTTTGCTATTGTTGTTGGATATTAAAGACATACTGTAGCTTTCATTTGTCTGAAGGAACGCTTCTAGTAGTGGTTTTAAATTAACATAATAAATAAATAAATAATACGTTATTTTGCTTTGCGTACACCATTTACATAGATGGTTACTTATTTGTTAACACATAGTCAGTGATTGAACACTTCTATAACGGAAACTGGAGCACGTACCCATGGGAAACGTAGTAGAGCATCTTTGTCTGCCTGTTCCACTGACACGGTCTTCCTTCTCCACAGGCTAGGGGGATCACAGATCTAATTAAGGGAGGATGGGAAGTGTGTAAATCTCCGGAGAGACTCTTTTTAACATGGAGCAGGGTGTAGGAGGGGGAGCATGCAGCTGTGACGCCCCCAGACAGCCCCGTCGCTACAGTTTACAGCCCCAGGGGAAGAGGAGGAAGACGCCCCTGTAAAACATCCTAATGTCTCTGCCGATACTGGACGTGCAAGATAGGTTTTTGCCTGCTGTTTCATCAGGGCTGGTGGGCATTTGATGGAATGTGAGTGCACGTCTGCATATAGTGTGCATGGGTTGGGTTTTGCATGTATTACATAATATTTGTTAGGACTGGGCACCGTATTACCACTTAAATCTTAATCACTGTTCAGATAGAATTTGTAACGATGCCATCTTGTGTGTTTGATGAGAGAAACAAACAGAGGAGGACCAGAGAGGACCTGAGGAAACATGACAGTGATGCATCGTGCGGCAATATTATCAACCGAGCCTTTTGTTTAGCCATCTATAACAGCCTGTGGTGAGGACTGCTCCAAAAGTAGAAGCAGAGGGTGTGTTGTTCCAGGGGAGGCAGGTACCATTCTGGCACCAGCCCTGTCATCAAATAACAAAATAGAAAAGGTGGAGGAAGAACTGGTTATAAAATGGTCAGTCCAAGGAGCTGAAGGAGACATGTAGTGGCAGCACAGGGAATGACAGGTGCTCAGTGTCATCTCTCCCCCTCCTCTGTGGCGGAGGGAAACCTTGAGGTCTACCCCTGAGCTGGGGGTAGGCGGGTTGACTGGGACTTGCCCTTGGTCCAAATCAGCGTTGACTAAGAGATGAATCCCTGTCCCAATCTCCGTGCTTCGTCAGCCTCACTCTCCGTGGAGATAAATCAGGCCCAGGCCAGTCTTTAACGAGGGGACTGGCGGTAAAGTCTCCCTCCCAACCTCATTAACCTGTCTGTGAGAAAACTTTATTCAGTATTATTCCAGGCAAGGCAAGGGAAGACTATTTGTATAAAGCACGTGTCAGAGACACAGGCAAGTGCCTCACATGAGGCAAGCAGACACGTAAAAAGCCAGGAATAAAACAACCTGGACACAGATTCACAGTGCTAATTTAAACCAAATTAAAATAGATTCCAGTTTGTCCACAAAGCGCTTAGTGTGATGAAATGTAGGATTGTATGAAAAGGTTCTTGTGACATTATACAGCATTATGTCAAGGGGAAATCTTCAGAATTGAACCCTAATTGTATGACATACACAAATGCACTAGTAATATGAAACTTCTTTTATGACATACAATTGGGTCAACCTAATAAATTGAAGTTCAAGACACAAATGGAATTCCATGAAAATGTTCATGGCATCAAAGAATATGCCAGAATAATGTGATCATAAAGGGCTCTTAAGAAAAGCCAAAGGTTGACCTCATCTTAGCGTTTTAATACTATTCTGCCTTCAAAGGCATCTGACCTAATCTGTTAGAAATCATGAAAAATTAAGTCAATGTGAGGCCAGTTTAAGTGGTGCTCTGGGACAACCTCTTTGATCCTAGCCACACAATACTGTATTTTCTTTCTTGCACTGCTGTCTGTTTGGGGAAAACGTCAAAATCTTTGGAATCCATTTTTGTTCTATCCCAAAATGAGATTGCAATTTCAGCTTCCATCTTCTTATCTATTATCTTGCTGTTTTGTTGGTAGCATTGTGTACAATTTTAAACCATGTCTCTAGCCTGCATGCCTAAGAAGGCAAAGTTTCAAACTTTTCATTGTTGCATTGTGAATCAACCACGTCGGCATTGACCATGCTGCCCTAGTCCTCTCACCCCCCTCTGTGGGGGCAAGGCAAGGTGGTGAAGAATACAGATGGGCTGGGGGCCAAAGAGATTAGACCATGTTAAGTGTATACCCTTCACAGCTGACCCGCCATCCCTCCACCTGCAGCGCCAAGCTCACAGCCTCAGACCCCATGTGATAAGCCCGTGTGTGTAACGCCACATCCCTGGCCTAATGCCAGGGCACAGCCTTAACCTCTTGGCAGTAAACTGTGCTACCTGACCTTAAAGAAGAATCTAGGATAGCTCACTCAATGGAAAAGACAAAATTGCCTGTTTGAGCACCACGCTAGGAATGCCAAGAGCCCAAGTTCTCAGTCGGATTCTGCATGACATGAGGACAGAGGGCCTGAGGTCTACTACTGATCTGTAAAATCCATTTAATCAATGACTGTGGATTGTACTCTATGTTTGTGACCAAAGATACCACACTGACCAGACTATCTAAATACCTTCACTGCAAATGTGCCTTGCTTTTGACAAAAAAAATTTCTATTAGCTTATTGGCTTAAAAAAAGCATTACCGAATAGCCCTACAGTAGATTATAAATAATTACTTGAGTATACATCGAGAATCATGCTGTCAGTGTGAGAAAAGGACTGGTTAGGGAAAAAAGCGTTGGTGTATTTTTGCCTCCGGAGCTATTTAGTGATCAGGCCTCGGCTTTGACCCTTGGTTAATTCAAAACCTGGTGAAAATCCAATTAATTGGCTTCTGGAGCTTCAAGGTCTGCAGTCATGGAGCAGTGGCTCAGTGCCACGGAAATTAAACCTCCAAGGAAAGTGTCGGAATCTGAAATCAGGAGCTAGACAGAAACTTCTACCTTGTCAAATTACTTCAATTAGCTTTCACCTATGTCATTTACATAGTTCAGCAAACAGACGCCCTGTTCTCAATTTAAATGATGCCTTTTTGGTTTCAATGTTTTTGGAGAGAAAGTATCTTTACTTCTTCATCATGAAGTGTAAAATAATCCATCTACCTCTATGTTCTCACCTAATTCAGGAAATACATTGATTAGATTGGCCCGGGTATAATTACTTTCCCTCTCACAGTCAGGCTGGATAGGAGGACAAACTTTAACTCGATTAAGAGAGCGATTTCAATCTTCTCCTCAACCTTGTCTTTGTGGTCATTCTTTTCAATAGGGGGGTGAAAGGCTATTCATTAATATAAAGAGGGAGAGAGAAGTGCTGCAGGTGCATGGACTTGTATAGCTATGAAAGTATATGAATGCGCAACGCTTACCAATTTTAACTAAGACAAAATGTACTAGCAGATTTCAATAGCGACCCTACAATAAAGTAAGAGAGAGTGTGGGAGAATGATGACACTTTTCAGTTGTTAAGTCGGCAGGTGGTCTTTGTTCCTAGCAGACAAAGCGAATCGAAAGAAACATTGATTCAAGAAAAACACAGAGGGACTTGTCATACCAATCAAAGTTATGTTTAGCTTTGCTTTATTTGTGGCGTGTATTTAAAGTACAACAATATATTATTTAAATGGTCACATTCTGCATATTCAGTGAAGTTGGCAGACAATGCATGAGCATTTGTGTGTGTTGTAAATTGACACAGAGCGAGTGTAGAGGAATCATTTCAGACAAAAAAAGTAACATTGAGTGTTCCCTTAGAAAAGCACCATTGGCAGTTGCTAAGCAATGGGTTGACAAAAGAGTTTTCTATTTCTTAGCCGTTCTGCGTTTTAATGTGTTGTCCAAGCATTATTAACTTGATTGACTACTCATTCAGAGGTTACATGCTGGAGACGCCAAAGTGAAAAGAGAGCGCACATAATAAACATATGAGCAGGGAGCCAAATGGGCCCACAGCTCATGATTAATACCTACCTGAACAATCAGGATGTGAGTATGGGTGGTGGCAATCGGTGACAAAAGAAAAAGAAAAAAAAAGAATGCCTCTCTCAGGGTGACACACACTGCACTCACTGCACCCATAGCACAAAGACACTGATGTGGGTGTACCTGCACTTTTTTGGACTGCCTTACAAACAAAGACCTGTGATTGGTGGGAGCGCTTGTGTCTTTACTCAAATTCTCAGCTTCCCGCATGAACTTGAGCTGGTAGCCTCATGTGTGAAAGTGGATTTCTCCTGTAGCTCACTGGGAAGGCTCCTTGACTATACGAGCAATAATAGTTTTCTATGCCAGAGCACAGATCCTGTTTTGGTTTTGCCCTTTTGTTCTGGTCCTTGATCAAAATCAAAATGTATGTTCCATCAAGGGTCTCGGCACTGTTTGATTTTTACTCCAATACCTTACTATATTTCAGCTCCATTTTATGTTTAACAGCAGCGATATGACCAACACTAATCTAAAGCCTCAAAAGTCATCTGTCTGTTTTACTTATTCTGATAAAACCTAGTTTATCGAGAATTAAATGAGAGAGAAAGAGATTGAAACAGGTTGGGGCAAAGCAAGAAAGAGAGAGAGAGAGTCAGACAGAAAGTGCGAGAGGGAGAAAGACAGTGATTGTGAGATGTAAACAAAATAAAATGTAATTAGGTAAGAAATACACACAGTGATACCCCGTAGACAGTGTCACGCTGGCTTTTTGATCAATGTCACCCCATGTCACCTGTGTGTCTTCCTAGATTCCTTGTTTTCCTTGCGTTCTGTTTGGAGCAGATAGCAGGAACTCATTAAGATGTTCGATGAAACACAAGCCAGCATGGCCACAGGTATTCTATGTGAGGGGTCTGGCAGAGATGAACAGAGCCTGACCACCCTTGTGTTGTTTATCGTGGAACCGGGATGGTGTTCAACGTTCTGAGGCGAGACAGACAACCGAGAGACAGCCTCCGCAGCGTAATCATCCAGCGACCCGCTTTCACCCCCGGGGTCACGTGGCAGAGAGAGTGCCGTCTGGGTGGGAGCGAGGTTTATGATAAGCCTCCCGGCAAAATAGTTTTCAATTAAACTCTGATGCAGTAGGGCTCCCACCACCACGCACAAATGTAATAATCACAGCCGTAAAGAAGATGGCAGGCAAAGAGAGGAGCCTTGGTGTGGTCCTCGGTCTGCTCGAGTATATTCTGGTATGGACCTACTCCCTCAGGATCCCAACAACTGAGGCTCCCATTTGAAATACAAAATAGATGCTAATGATACAATTAATTTCACCATGCTCCACTAAATGAGGTACGAAAGTGCTTCGTTTTTTTTGCTGTGGGATCATCAATTGTTTTAATTACGAAAATAGCGGAATAAACGTGTTCTCTGTGAGCAGCGACTTGTCAAGACACAGTAATGGGCCCACTGAGAACCCCATGATGCTTTGCTATTCACTGCCCCACTGTACTTTTTCTCAGGAGCTCAAGCACACACTCCATAAGATGGCATGTTTTGAAGGCTAAAACGTTAACGTTGAAACTTGTGATCACAGCTTTTGACAGATTCTTGGAATGGACTATTGTGTAAGGCTCCAACCCAGCCAACCCCTTTTTCAGTTCTGACCAGAGGAGGGCACCCTCAATGTCCCTTTAAACACAAATAAATAAATATGCCCCATTTGAGAAGAAAATACCCAAGCTTTTTTCCATACATTTGATTAATTATTAGCATTTTGCACCCAAGGCAGAGGGTTTATTCCTGTGAAGTTGATTAGCTAATCTATTGAATGGAATCTGCCAAGGCCTGTGGCTGGAAAAATAAAGGCTTGCTAGACACACAGGGCTACTTCAACACGCTAGCCGTGCCCCAGTGATTAAAGCAAGCTGAGAGATGGTTCAAAAAAGAAATAAAAGATGCACCAGAGAAGGTTCAGAGTGCAGCACTGTGCTGCGACTGCTCAGTTACCGCAGCTACAAACTTGGACTGGGGAGAATGTAAATCACAAGAAGTTGGAATTATTTGGGTTCCCAAGTTGAGCAAAAGGCAATTGAACTGTTTAATGTTTGATTATGATTGAATGGTATTTTGTCATAAACTGTGTGTGTGTGTATCATACATAAATCATTCATCGAGAGCAATCATAACATTTTTACCTTGTACATTTTTCAAGAATATGCCAAAGCAGAGTGAATAAAAATACTGTTTGCGAAAAATGTGAGACTATTCCTTAATGTTTTGTGGGACTCTACCCAGGCAACTTATTTTAACTTATTTTTTTTAAGTTTTGATTCAAGTTGTTGAATACATGCTAGATCAAATACTAACCTTAATTGAGAAAATAATTTTCTTTGACTAAATATTAGTTAAATGTTTAAGCGGTAACACAAAATATGTCATCTTTAAGCTTAAAAAAAATCTACTGATTAAAAATGTAGTTTTCTTTTTTCAGGGTGAATAATGAAAGACACTGGACTACTGTGTGTGAATGTATAAATATAAAACGATGGCCATTGAAACGATTCCACTGTCAGTTAAATCTAGGTACCATGCAGGGAAAGGAATGAGGCTGTACTCATTATGCGTCTGGTGCTTGATGAAGAGTATAATTGTTGTAACCAGGGGAGCGATAGCTAACTTCTGTTACCGAGTGATCCTTCACTCATATGAAATGTTACGTCTCAATGGAACTTACTGAAACTCTTTCATTTTCAGTTCGGAAAATTAATATTGCCAGGGGCTAACTCCAGGGAATCTCTCAATACAGTGTGATAGAGTTCTTCCTCAAAGTAATGTATTGCCGTGCATGGAATATTGATTACCATCCCCATCGCTGTTAGGAAGACATCCTTCATCAAACAAGGCCTTTTCTTTTCCTATGCAGCCAGTGCTAAGAGGAACTTCTCCTCTAAGAATCTGGATAATAACCTGCTGTGCCTTCTGATGCATTTGAAAACGAAGAGTTAACTTCACTAGTTTAGAAATATAGCCTATTCCATTTTATCACTTGGCCTATAATTGTTTGTTAGTTGTTGTTGAAGCTACCATATTTTTGCCCCCAGCCAAAATCACATGCCCTCCATTACCAGTCAAGAACAAGATGAGAAAACAGTTTGGTGAAGAAAAAAAAAAATCAAAAAAAAAGACCCATTTATGATTTGTGAAATATCTACAAAATAGTTTATATTATAAAATAAATGTAAGCTATTCTGTTGCATTATGTACTCAAAAGTATCTCCTGTATCTCAAAAGTATTTTGGTTGCACTAGTGGAACAGCTCATATGCAAATAAAGTAAAAACAAAAAAAAAACTTTTCAGGATTGAGACTACTTTCAATACTGTCATCTACCACTGATGCAGTTCAGCAGGGGATAGAGCTGAGGTATACGGCATGGGAAATTCTCTTTTCCTTTTAACGCACTCAAATTTCTCAGTGAATTAAACATGGCCTGATAAATTATTGAACAATACGACCATGAAGTAACACGGTTGCACAAGGAGATTTTTTTCATTCTTGCCCTCACGGTTTCTTCCCTCAAGGCTCCAGCTGGCAATGAGATTGAACAGGGACCAAATTAAAACAAGGATTTGAGCTGACACGGTGATGCTGGTGAATATATCTTAGTCAAGACAGTTTCCTACCCAACTTCTCATCTTTTGCCCAAGTGACGTTTCACAGCTTGTATTGTAGATCATGCATTTTTTTAAGCAACGTGTACATGTAAAATCATGAAATTGTAAAATAATATATACAAACATGGTGTAATGTTCACAACTATAAAAGGACGAACCTTGATAGACCAACATATATTGCTGCAGCCAATGAGTAAGTCTTGATTTCTCATTTGAGATCCTGGAATTAACAGACTTGACTTGATTCCCCCTGGCCTTGGTGGAGACTTTGCCAGGCAGCCATGCAGCCCACGTATTAACTTTTCAATTTCAAGCTGTGCTTCATGCTTTATTTTTCAGCTCCCTGTACTGAGAGCCCTTTCTCACAGCTAGATGGTTCATCACAACTCTTCTTCAGAAAACTGCAGGGCAAGTGATGTATAAACTTAACTCCACTATGGCCTACAGACTGTTTTCCACATCACTTGACGCTCGTATCCAAACAGCTTCTATTTGAGAGGGCATAAGAGGAACCAACTGTTGTATTATTGCCATGGTTACAATGTTTCCTTTCACTTGGACACATCCAGGTTGATGTCTCCTTAGAGAGAGAAGTGGTGGGTCAGGGCCTTGAGACAGACTCTTATACAAAATATATGACAGGGGAGGCCAGGACGGCAGCTGAAAGGAGAAGGATATTCAGTTAGACACCATGAAGATTGCAGCACTTCCCCTTGGGATGGACGACAAACCAACAAGTGCACTGGCAGGTTTGAAAGCGTAATTAAAACGCGATGCTGCGTGCAAGTACTAGAAAATGCTGAAGGGCAAACAAACACTGAGCTTCTGGTGATAAAGTTTTGAAAGTGTTAGTCCCTAACTCAGTGAGGAGATCAGTCTGGAGCATGCAGATCTCATCACTGTAAATGACCTGGTTTGCAAGTGCCTGAGCCAATCTAAATCGAGTCGGAGGATATTCCCTATTGATGGCATAACACAACAGAGTGCTAAATAGCAAGGCGGAAGATAAGATCCAACTCCTCTAAAATAAGACTTCTAAACAGCTGTATGTGGTTTTGTGGGTTCTTGTGGATCGGTTAACATTGCTACATGCATATAGACAGGACACCAGGCACAGCAAACATCAGGGAAAAGCAATCCTTAGTAACTCAGCACTGACAAAGACATGCAGCATAGGCACATAATAAAGTTACATTTTATTACTTTTAATAATACCTAAGGAGTTATATGAATTTTAGCCAGTGTGACTGGTGTTGCGCCCAGATGCCAGTGTGTGGATGTGATCAGCAGGGCAGCGTCTGTGTTTAGTGAAGCAGTTTGCCTGTTAATTACACGCTGTGGGAGTCACCTTCCCCACACCTCTGACTGTCTCTGATCACATGGCTGAGCCAAGGGGAACGTTACTTCTGCAATATAACAGTAGCTTAAAGACAAAAAACACAAACAACACTGCTCACTGGTATTGGTGATGGTCAAATTAAAATCCGTCCAGCGCTCAGCGTTTTTGGGTGAATCAAAGGTAAAAGGCTCTGGTGATCAAAGTAAAGCATGGTTCCTCCATCTTTAGAAGGCAGTGTAGATGTCCTAACCCATGCAGTAGGGAACCTGCCACTTCAAGCTGTCCGCCTTTACTGCCAAGGGGCTTTGCCTTTCTTTAAATCAATGATCAAGGGTTCATGTCAAAGGAAATGACTCCTTGGGTAACCATGTCTCCAGACTCTTCCTTCCCTCTTTAACCAAAGGACTGTGGAACGGGGAAGGAACCAGAGGTCTCTCTGAGGAGACATCAGAATGGACTTGTGCAACTCAAAGAGGAGTCATTAGTGTCAATGCTTCAGCATGGCCTCTACAATTCCTTCAATTCAAAATACCACAATCTTTCAACTGCCAAATTGGTGAAATGTTCTCCTGTCTTTTCCCTATACTTCAAAACAAGTTTACCACCTGCTGACAAATTACTGTTACCGCCCTGAGGCGCTTTTGAAAGAGAGCGGGATGGTTTCTTGGACCGAAATCTCACCAGAGCCTTACTCATTTGTTTTGCATCTGGCAGTGGCATTCCTTTGTGCATGCATTATTGTCAGAAATACATCACTGCCACACTTCCATTTTTATCTGCGTGGCAGTGTTTCAGAAGATCCCACACAGGGAAAGAATGCTGACACCTCTTTTTTTGGGCTTGAATTCTATCCTCCATCGGCAGAAATATACCATTCTTTCTAACCTGACATTTACAAAGGACCCCCCCCTTCCCTCTTTCAGACCTCTGAAACAGAAAGTAATTGATCTTTAACTAATATTTCTGTGACTTTTAAACAGTTTTATCACATCTAGAAAACAGGTTTTTATGAGGCCTACTAGCCAAGGGTCAATGTGATGGGTCCGCATGCATAGCCCTTGTTAATATTTGAGAGATTCAACTTTCCACTTTGGAGCATTCGAATATTAATATAATGATATGACATTTTTTATATATGTGGACAATAATGGATAACAGGTACATTATGCCACATGCAGAAGGAACCTATGTGCAGTTGTTTGTGATTGGTGTATATATTCATTCCATTACAATACCATGTTGTCTCATACAGAATTCATAAGACATTGTATCATTGATGTTGGTAACTTTACCTTGCATTTAATCTATTTTAGTTATACCTTTGTGCAAATGTGATTTCTGTCATTGGATTGAAGTGGGCCCACTCAATGACAGATCCAATCCACTGTATTCTCCAAAGGAGGAAGAGTTGTGATGAACCTGCTGGCTCTTAGATAGGGCCGCAGTCCTGGGAACTGAAAGTGCAATAAGGCATGAAGTAGAGCTCGATATTGAAAGGTAAATACAGTGGGGCCAAAAAGTATTTAGTCAGCCACTGATTGTGCCAGTTCTCCTACTTAGAAAGATGAGAGAGGTCTGTAATTTTCATCATAGGTACACTTCAACTATGAGAGACAAAAATGAGAAAAAAAAAATCCAGGAAATCACATTGTAGGATTTTTAAAGAATTTATTTGTAAATGATGGTGGAAAATAAGTATTTGGTCAATAACAAAAGTTCAACTCAATACTTTGTAACACAACCTTTGTTGGCCTATAAGTCTTCACCAGGTTTGCACACACTGTAGCTGGTATTTTGGCCCATTCCTCCATGCAGATCTCCTCTAGAGCAGTCATGTTTTGGGGCTGTCGCTGGGCAACACGGACTTTCAACTCCTTCCACAAATTGACCCTACGGGATGAGATCTTGCGTGGGGCCCCAGATCGAGGGAGATTATAAATGGTCTTGTATGTCTTCCATTTTCTTACAATTGCTCCCACAGTTGATCTATTCACACCAACCTGCTTGCCTATTGCAGATTCACTCTTCCCAGCCTGGTGCAGGTCTACAATTTTCTTCCTGGTGTCCTTCGACAGCTCTTTGGTCTTGGCCATGGTTGAGTTGTCTGACTGTTTGAGGCTGTGGACAGGTGTCTTTTATACAGATGACGAGGTCAAACAGGTTCCATTAATACAGGTAACAAGTGGAGGACAGAAGAGCTTCTTAAAGAAGAAGTTACAGGTCTGTGAGAGCCAGAAATCTTGCTTGTTTGTGGGTGACCAAATACTTATTTTCCACCATAATTTACAAATAAATTCTTTAAAAAACAAGGTGATTTCCTGTATTTTTTTTCTCATTTTTGTCTCTCATAGTTGAAGTGTACCTATGATGAAAATTACAGACCTCTCTCATCTTTCTAAGTAGGAGAACTTGCACAATCAGTGGCTGACTAAATACTTTTTGGCCCCACTGTATGTGGGCCGCGTGGCCTGGCAAAGTCTCCACCAAGGCCTGCAGAATCAAGCCAAGACCGTTGGTAATTCTAGGCTCTCAGATATCTCAGATGAGATATTGGAATTACCTGGCTGTGAATACAAAGCTACTAATTGAGCAACAATTGGGAGGTTTTACACCAACAGCACAAAATAAAAATAATAAAAAATCTACAAACATGTGGTATCTTGTCACCAGCCATCTTGAATTAATAAATGGTAGGAATTATATTTTGAAGGTGGCTAATGCCAAGCAGAGATGAACCATACACCTTCTCAACTGTAGATTACATCATGTTATAGTGATGATGTTGGGACAACATGGAACTTTTTCTAAATCTAATATAGCTTTGGATGTAAATATTATATGTGTCTCTTTGAGAGAACTGGACATTAAAACACCTGCATAGACTGAAATCAGGCATTAAGAAAAAAGTTCACACATTGTCTATGTTAGATATCCAAGAGCAATAACTTAACCTTTCTACTGCACACCCATTACATTTTTAATCATAGGATAGACTTTAAAAATAAATCCTGGCAAAGGTCTCTGCAGATCACCTTTGAATCAACTCAGGTCTTACATATTGAATTATCATATTTTTGTCAGACAGAATTCTTCTCTAATTTTCAAGTATCAGTAAAGATGTATGTGCCTATGGATTCATGGCTTTACCCTTATCTTACTTTCTGTTTTGGCCTTTTTGTTTGTTTATAGATATTTTGTCAGCCTTTGTGTAGACTGTGTTTGTCTATCAGCCCACCCATATCTGTTTCAAGGGGGACATAAGGAAGAGAGTCTGAGAGAGAGATGGAGAGAGTAGGATATATGTAACGTAATCTTGTTTCATGATGTTGTGTTGCTTCTGATCATGTCCCCCAGGATCCCATATCTACCAATCATAAGTGGGGTAGTATACCCGTAAGCCATACCTGCTGTTACGATGATCAAGGAGCTAGAGCTGAAAATCCTGTTAGCACTATACCTCTTTAGAGAGGCAAAGAATCCCCCAGAAATGGATCTACCTACAATAAAATAGATACCACAAAGATTTCTTGTAGTGCAAAATGTATTCATATAATTTGGATGGGGTTTGTTATAGGTCTATGTTGAACTGTTTTCCCTGTGGTGTTAGCGCAATGTTTTAATGTATAAGGTCGGACTCTGATTGGCCCATGGCCAATCTGACAATGAAAAAAGGTTAACTGGCTTAGCCCTTTCAATCAAGCCTGTCAGAAAGGGTGTGTGGGCTTTTCTACTGAGCCCCCCCCCCCCCCCCCCCCCGGAATAATCACCCTGGAAGGGAGCCGTTTCTCTCTCCAAAATGAACAGTAGGGTAAAAACTGGATTAACGTTTCATGCCTTAATTCTCGGCTCTCAGTGATTATGTGAAACCTATTACATGGCGATGATTTTAATCAGTCACTTGCAGCACAAAAGCACTGAGGATAGTATGGAAAGATCTGTCTCAAATAAAGAAAAATTACTTTTGCAAGCCTTTTTTAATCAAATGTAAGGTTGTCGATAGTTGAATGTCGTGATTGAAATAGAAAGAGAAGATTGATAATATGTCATATCACTAAAATATAATTTTAAAGTAATCAGAAGCAGGTACACGAATTGAATCTGGGAACCATATCAACCCTTCAAACAGAAGAAACATTTTCTCAGTGTTGGTACCAATAGGACAGCAATTGTTTTGTGACATGGGGAAACTTATTGTTATCTTTAGAACTTAAAGGGACTAAGTTAAAATGTGAAGATCTTAGAAGAGTATGTTATTTTGATTGTACACTCACAGAAGAGCAACACCGGAAAATATAATAGGACTTGCTACATAAGCTGTGTGTACTTAGTTAAACATTGTTAAAATGAAATGTATGAATTTATTTAGTGATGAAAGGTATGTAAACTAGATTTAATGTTATGCAAACTCTGGCAATACTTAAGTCTAGCTGTGCCTGACTATTTCCAATTGCCATAAATTAACTGCAATGAATACATAACTTTTTATGTACACTTCTAAACCTCGTGGAATTAATTATTTCCGACAAGAGTATACAACTATGTCCATAACATGTTCTAACAGGTGTTTAACATTTCTATATCTTCTATTAATCTCATATATTTTTTTAAACTAAGAGCTGTGTGATTACAAAACATTTAACATTACTTGGCAAAGTGTGCAAACAAATTGACCATGGCTTATTCAGCTCTAAAATTTCAAAGTCAAGTCAAAATGATCTGTTCCATGCAATCCTACTGTAGGATAGTTTAAAATGGCAGCTGAAAGCCTAAAAAGTAAGATGTGCACTGTCATTCTGTCTAAAATTTTTCCATCGCATCTTTAAGCCTACTTTATTTAGTTGTTTTATTTTAATTTTTCATGAAGTGCCTTGTGAACAGGGCAGTGCTGCAAGAGATGTAGGCTGTGTTCGGACCACCTACTATGCATCCCTAAATATGATGAGAAATTGGTATGCTGTATGCAAAAGTGCCAACGGTAGATAATATGTGAAAATTGAATATGGAAAAGGTCCCTGGATGACATAGTATATATTTGGAAAATGTTGAGTATCCGAGAGATGTTGCTGGAAGATGCCTAACGCCCCATAATTCAATGCGCCAACCTGATCTGGCTCAAATATACTGTCAATGGACAGAACACAAAACGGTGCCGTGGATTTGGTCACATGTTCAAGTTGGGTAAACTAACAATTTAAGCAAATCTTTGTCAAAAGTATACTAGATTTCATTTTCAGTAAACGATATATACTCATTGAGTATAGTCCATATGATGTGGTTCTGAACATAGCCATAGTCTTGTCAGTTGACCCTGTATGTTACCATGATCATTATTTGAGATATACTTTACACAATACCAGAACTGTTTAGCATGCTAGTTTAATTGGAATAGGTAAGCACAGATTAGAAATGGAGCCGCCTAATTAAGCTTGTTGAGGTAAACGAGGCCATGCTAGGCACTTTCCTATCCTCATCACTGGCTACTTGTTCATGCTCCATTCCTGGTAGACTGATGTTTAGCCTGTTAAAATTGTACAGAAGGATTGATGAGATTAACTTTCACAATATTTTTAAACATCCCAACTCTCACTGGCTAGTAACCCCCATCTATACAAATTGTAGCTGATGGGGTGGGTCTTAACACTCAATGGCTATTGCTCTGTCAATATGTCTCTTTCTGGTCTCATCCTTCATGAGTGGTTGCACACTTCAGTGTTTAACATATGCCTGTTTCCAAGATCCCTGAGACAACTCCTCAATATGCCGTTTGATTTCAAAAGATAAACACTTTCACAATATGTAAAAGTATTATCTGAAAGAAAAAGGCGTATATCGAAGAGTTGTCTCAGGGGATCTTGAGAACCGAGGCATATGTCAAACACTATATACATATATGTGTAGTTCGAATAGTATGAACTTTTTTTTTACATTTACTTTAATGTCTTTATTTAAAGCTATTGCAACTTGTCATCTACCACTCTCCTTTCCGCCACACCACCACAACCTGCAGGCAATTCAGTTGATATATTAGTGTAAGTAGAGCGAATATGAATTATATCCCTCCCCCTCCTTTTTTTTTTGCATGATTCAGAGGTATGGATCCAGCTAAATGTCACTCTCCAGGACTGATCAGTAAGTCTACCCTAAAGGTCTACATCCATTCCACAGGATATATGCCTTGGTTGATAGCTCTGTTTTCCCAGAGTGTGGCAACATATTTCAGTTAAGTTATTAGTCATAGTAAATAATAATGTTTGCTATTCTCATCTGAAGGTCCAAGCATAACACCAGTAAAGAACAGCTGTGCCTCTTGTTCTATTAATTTGAGAGATTGCTTGTGCAAACAGTGTGAAGAAACTGAGAAAAAAAAGCTATTACTGTAGCGTTTTCTAAACTTATCAAAATGACAGGAAATGATTGAATATTAGCTCATTCAAGTGAGTCTCTTTGTCCAGTAGTGTGCAGCCGTGTGCAGCCTCATTCTCAACCTATTTCCTTGTTAATACTGCGCATAAATCCACTTATGGAAGACATTGCATAAGAGCCTTTAGATATACAAGTGGCCGCCAATGCAGGGTGAAGAAAGAATGCAGGACAAGATGCTTTCATATAGTTTCCCTAATGATGTTTATGTGCGAACTCCATCCACCCATCAATCAATCATCCAACTATCCATCTCATGGAAACAAGGCTGTAACACTGGGATCAACCTCAGCAGGGCATGTCAGGGAGTTTCACCCAGCGCTCATAATCAGTACTATTGTTTGCACCTGTGTTTGGTAATAGCCCCAGGCTTTGTCTGCTCTATATTCAGTCTTTCTTTTACATTTATCAGTCAGTTTATGGTGTTATCTTACTTTATGTAATCGAGTGATGATTCTATTAATTTGCCTGGAAGTCTGTCTATTCATTTTCGGTTATCGTGATTGCTGGGCAGTCGGAATCTTCTCTGCCCTTATAATCTGTCTCTCTCTCCTCTTCAAATATCAAGATTTTTTTAGAGGGGAAATATATTATTTGCTTGTTGTCCTCTATTGACAAGATGGAATAGGGAAGACATAGCAATACTGAGTTTGGAGAGAACTACTTAGCAAAAGTAAACTGGGCGGACGTTGATGTCCAATAATCGTCTCTGCAGAGCATTGCAATCCAAGGCCGCAAGAATCGGAGTTTATATGGTCTTTATAAATCAAATTTGTTATTTCATATCCATATTGATTGTCAAAACAAAATTCAATTGAGGAGAGTCCTCTAGAGGGATGTCTTCTCCAACTTGTCTAGACCCCCAATTTTCAGCTGACTAGATTGCTGCAGCGGAGTTGAACTCCCGACACTGTGAATTGGAAAAGGAATGGGACATTAATAGGATGAGATGGGGACTCCATTTACATGGTTGAGTTCCGCGCAAGCTGTTCAACAGCCGAAAACCAACGGGTTTCACGAGCCTCTCTCCTCTCCTCACTTATTTACGAGGCTGACACATTCACAGGAGTTGAGAGATTTATTTCCTGAGTCACTGCTTTCCGAGTGTTCCAGAGGCCTCCGTGAAAACTAGGTCTTGTAATTGGGCCGTATCTGTCAGCTTTAAGACTCATGGGTTTGATAAAAGGCTTGTTCCCATACTGGCTGTGTGGGAATGATGACAGAGACTTGCTCTGAATTCCTTGCAATTTAATTGTCCTTATGAGAGTGCGTTGTGGCAACAGTGTTGGTTTGCTGTGTGCAACTTTAATAATTGGTGACCTATTACAAATGGTGTTGAGCTAAGTTCCTAAGTTTTTTTTAACTCTACCCTGTAAGAGTTGCATTCCTTTTGATCATTCTTCTCGAAAACCTATTTATTTATTATTGTACCCGGTCTATTTAATTGAGAGCTGGATATTCAGTCTTGAATGTCGTTAGCAGTTGAAGATGATATGGTCAGATAGGAGTCAATCATATATTTAATCCTCGTAAATAGCACCAATTAATTTTTGACGCATTTACATCCCCATATTGTGGAGGATGTGAAGCGTAGCACGCTGGGTGATTACTCTGAGTTGCCTAATGACTTAAATTGCCTTGAAGGGGAGCCACAGCTAAATTAAGTCATAAAACAATGCTTTTGTGTGAAGCAACAGCAAATTCATTCCAGTTTCTTTTCTCGAATCCTTTCACTTTCATTGTGATAACTGAGATTAGATTGGAATTCTCTCCGTATAACACCAAGTGCATATTTACAGTAAAGAAATTAATTGGTAGCTTGGTGAACAGTGGAAATGTGTTGATTTACCACATAGCGAATTGTGACGGCAAATGTATCACTCCATGCACGGTCAACTCTGATGATACAAAACCAAATGTGCAGCTACGACAGAAATGACAATAAATAACCCGGTCAATGCTGTGAAATTGAACTCCGCTATTTTCTTAATAAAGAGTTTCTGACGGGGCTGTTAGTCAATAGTAGCACCAACACCCTCTATACTCTGCAATCCACACCCAAAGTGTCCAATTTCATGCTATTGACTGCTGCTCACACTACAAATGGGCCGTGTGGGTGCTTCTGTGTTTGTGTGAATGTGGTACAGATTTGAAATATGTTATAGTGGAAGCCGGCACATTTTGGGGGTGGTTACTCTGAAAACTACATGCAGATCTCTGTTTGCATAACTGTGTTGAGACAGTTAAAATAATTGACTTTAATATTTGATGCTCCATCAGACTAGAGCATGCAGTGAGAGATGATTTTATTTCTGTCCATTACCAAGGCCATTATGGGACGAAAGCCTCCTGTTGTCCTAATGCCTTTTTGCTGACATATTGTCCTTATGAAAGTGCTGTCAGTGAACGCAGCGTCTTCGCAACATATCCAAGAACGTATTTGTTTTGTTGCGAGCCCCCTGTCTCTTCCTAGCTCCTAAATCATGTTCATGTCACGACTGTCATCTTGAATCTAGCATAATCACAAGTCAAATTGATGTCATTTTACGCAGAGGCTTTTGTGAGTATGTGTGACACCAACGCTTGGGGACTTAATTATTTTTGTCAAGTTCAAAGCGTGAGATTCTTTCAGCCTTTAGAGCCCAGAATACCGGATATGTAATGGCCTGGCAACAACAACTCAAAACCAAATCCGGGCCAGACATGGCTGTCAGGGACACTAGCAGGTGTGGATTACGATAATCCCTGTTTTATTTTTCCCATAAACCTGATACCTGATAGGTAATGCTGTACTGCCTTTAAATTAAACTTTCATGCATTGACCTTAGAGACGCCAGGGAAACGTGTGTGTGTGTGTGTGTGTGTGTGTGTTGAATGAAGTGTTGTAATAGGTGTTGCATAGTGACAAAGAAGTGTGCCCTGGAGAGAGATTATTGATTTATTGATTTCATCATCAGCCGACGTTGCATATCTAATGTTGGCTGATCGTTGCATGGATCGTCCACACGCAGGTGCACTCTGTAGAACCCCCTTCTCTTGAATCACAGTTGGGTTCAAAGGATTGTTTCGTGAGGTTGGCTCATTGGTTCAACTACTGCAGACAAAGGTTGCATCGATTTCATCCTATTCTTGATCCAGGGCCAGTTTCTAAAAGACACATAGGTAGGGTCGGGACCTTATGGATGGAACTTTTTCTGGTGTATAATAGCATACTTGACAAATGTAATAAATGAGACTCTTGCTCCTTATCTGACAAAATGACCTAATAAGGAGAACATAGTACTTCTCTGTCAATAGAATCATTAGATCAATAGCCGGACTCAGGTATATCTCCCTGTTCAATGAGACCTACTACAGAGTAACATGTTGGAAGGGAGAGATTAAGGCACAATTAATGGTCTCCTCTTGCGGTGTGTCCTTTTCTCACAGACAGGTTAATGAGGTTGGGAGGGAGACTTTACTGCCAGTCCCCTCGTTAAAGACTGGCCTGGGCCTGATTTATCTCCACAGAGAGTGAGGCTGACGAAGCACGGAGATTGGGACAGGGATTAATCTCTTAGTCAACGCTGATTTGGACCAAGGGCAAGTCCCAGCCAACCCCTCCCCCCTGAGCTCGGTGGCAGACCCCAAGGTTTGCCTCCATCACAGGGGTGGGGGAGAGACGGCCTGAGAGACTGAGCACCGCTCCTTCTCTGCAGTCTGCACTGCATATTTCATCCAGCTCCTTCCCAAACCATTTGTCTCAAATCCTCGTCTCCTGCTCCATTTCTCCCTGCCGTCATTACTCACCGGGGTAGCGTGCCCTGCGGTCGCTGCGGTTTTATCCACGGGAATCTCAGGCATTGTTCTTACCGAAAGGATTGGTCTTCAAAACTGCAAGTCACATACACTGTATTTTAAACAATTGTGTTTCATTTCCTTATCTCTTAGATGGGTTCAAGTTGTTCTGCTTAAATTAGTTTGCGCATTTAATAGGTGGTTTCAGACATGTTTTCTGTCATGAATTACCTGTCGAGAAATATGAATAGGAACATGACTCTACACTCTTACTCAGAAACATAACCTTGTTACTTTCAACCACGCAACATACATTATATTTTATAATAGATTGAGAGATAAAAGCCACGCCAAGCAACATGAACCAAGAGCTTTGTCTCTCAAGCGAGGCTTTACTGTAAACCAAAACATCTGACACCATAACCAAATAAGCTAACTGAATCTGCAAACCCACACACAGCAACCTAATCCATGTCTATAAATAAAAGATCTTCCATATTCTTATATCGAAAGAGTTCATAACATTTAGTCTTCCATTCAGTTTCGGATGGACGGGCTAGCTATATTATGAGGAGTCATTTGGGAATAAGGTGTCGGGGCTATTTCTCTATGAGCTCCGGTAGTGGCAGGTTTGTGTCGTATAACCTATCTGTGGTGAGATTTGCTTAAAGTAACAGTACAGCTACCGCAGTCTCGCGGTGCACTCATTGCTGCAGCCATGCTTTGCACATTATAAAACCACTACCATATTTCTACCCAGGTCATGCTAGCTGTCTAGTTCAAAAGAAGAATCATTCGTTTCTTTTCTCTTTTTTTTTAAATTAAAAAGCTTCCCCTCGGGTACTTTTGTGCGGGGCCCCACGTACCCATGTGGTGCCAAACAAAAGGGGTTCAGTGAGTTTCAGCGTGTCACAAAAGGCTGGCCGTGAGCTGTACAGTAGTGACATTCAGGATGAATAAAGAGCTGTAACCTTGAAAGAGGGCAGAGGGGAAGAAGGATGTGATTGCACCTTATGAAGTGGGCCTTTGGCTCACGCCCGGCTCTTTGAGGGTGCAGGGGATGGATGATGAAAGGAGAAGAGAGGCCAGGAACAGAATCGGCTCGAGTCCACTTTGATCTGGCAGCTACTGCGGACGCTTCCGCTCCCTGTCAAACCAATCCATTCACCAGCACTCACTGCCAAACTGGAACGGGCCACACACATACTGTACACACACACACTTCTCGCCATGGGCAGTCAGTTCAGACACACGCCGGCTGACCCCCACAATCCAACCATAGCCAGCTTTGCAACAGCAGTATCGCGGAGGTTTGCACCAGCGGATGGAACCTTCTGAATAGCTTTATTTATGCCAAAATTCCATTTGAAGACATTGAAGTGCGATCCATGGGGTTCCCTCTCCAAACCCTCATGCTCCCCCAACCTCTTCTCCCTCCTCCGTCGTGTACTATTTGTATCGAGCAGGTGTTGCAAAGCTGTGCAGGTGTGGTGGAGAGGTGGGGTGGAGAGGTGGGGTGGTGCCCCGTCCTCGACCCAGTGCATGGAAAGATGGACGCGGAAGACAAACAACACACCGGTCAAAGCAGGAGCAGGCCACGGCGCCAGACATCCGCTGTTCAGAACAGCAGGTCGTTTGGTTATTTTGGTAGACTTCATCACAGCGTTGTCCGTCTCTGAGGCTGTCGTGGATGCACTCTCATTTTCTGGAAGTTGGACAAGACCGCTTCTGGAGAAACCCTCTCTCTCTGTTTCTCTCTCTATCACAAAGTTCCTTTTATTCTCTGTTCATTTGTACTTCTGTACATCTGTGTTTTTTGTCTTTCTTTCAATGCATTTTGGCCTCAGGGTGAGGGTTGGGGTTGTGTCTCTCTTTCCACTGAAAGCTTACTGTATTTGTTTGTTGTTGTTCTCTGATGGATTATTCAAACTCTCATAAGTTTTATTATGTCGCCCTCTTTCTCGAACTTTGTTTGTTCTCTTTGCTCCGAATGTTTGCCAAACTCACAAGTCTTTCCAGGGCAGGCATATTTCCCACCACCCACACCTACCAAACTCCACCCCTACGCAATCCACATACGAAAACTCCACCACACACACACACTCTTAAAGTCAGCAGGGAACTGACTCCAGGCTTGGTGATGAGTTGTTATAAACTTTTCGCAGTCATTTTAAGGGGCCTACTGACAGTGGGCCACACAGGTCCAGTATCGGCAGAGACATTAGGATGTTTTACAGGGGCGTCTTCCTCCTCTTCCCCTGGGGCTGTAAACTGTAGCGACGGGGCTGTCTGGGGGCGTCACAGCTGCATGCTCCCCCTCCTACACCCTGCTCCATGTTAAAAAGAGTCTCTCCGGAGATTTACACACTTCCCATCCTCCCTTAATTAGATCTGTGATCCCCCTAGCCAGCCGAGCAGGAAGACAATGCCGTGGCTAAACCAATCAGACGCCACGAGAGACGACGCAACCAAGGCCGACCTCAAGGAAGTAGAGGCGCAGGAATCGTTCTTTTACTCAGCGGGGAGCAGGCTACAATCAAATCAATACGAGTGCCTCCGTGATGGAGCCTGAAGGTCGCATCGTGTCCTCGGTCACAGAAGACGGTTATTGACACGTCAAGCCGCCCGTAGAAGACGTCTCCCCACCCACCGCGTCTTTCTCTGTCTGTCCAAATGACGACAGAACTATAATTATCATAACCATCATTTTTCTCTGCTTTCAGCCTGCGTCTTGGCATGGACTTGGCACTCAGGGCCGGTGACAGCCCCGATAACAATAGTCAACGTCAATCTCTCTTCCCAGGGAAAAAAAGAGAGAAAAGCTTTACGGCACTTCCGCGGCAATTACGTTCCCACTGTATGTTCCCTTGAATGGCATGCCGACGACGCGGGGCTTGCTATCCATGTGTCATTTAAGCAGGCGGAGAGTGTGACAGGATGATCGAGTGATAGCCTTCATGAGGACGTATGGGCGAGGAGCTTGCAGTGACTGGGTAAGAAACCTTTGTGCCAGTGACATGATGCCAGAGCCCAGGAGGAGCCTCAGTCTCTCCATCCCACCTTGGCAGTGGTGGAGACTTCTGTCACGGATCCTCTCCGGGTTTCTCCGGGAGGGCTTTGAAGGAGACTTTGAGGCCGTGGAATAATTACGCCTTTGCGAGCGACATGGTGGAGCTCGATATCAAACGGCGACGGCGATGTGTTTGAAGGCCGCCTGTCGCGGGGGGAACTGACAAGGGGCCTGTTGAGGACAAACAGAGCTTTTGAAAAGGCACGCCGCTAACACAGCGGCGCTAACGTCTTGTGACAGACGTCTCAATCGGCGGCCTCTCTTTTGCCACGAGCCCCCTCAGAACAACGCGCTAATCAGCCGGAGTGACTCTGGCGTCCTCCATCGCTCCCTTTTCACGTGGTCGTGCTCGTGCGACGGCTTAGAGCGGCCACTCTGGTTAAGCTCCTTCACCGAGAGAACAGCCACGGTAACCAGAAGACATCAATGGAGAGGAACAATCACGCTGGTGGGCCGTATCCTCTGCCCCATGGGCTTGAATGCTGCACAGCCAAGTTTGGAGGGGTGCCGTTGAGCCACAAGCTGTACGCTTGAGTACGCTTAGCTAAATAGCATCCTTTTTGATCATCTGCTTACTTCAAATCCTTGCTTTTTGCGACTTGAAAGGGTGTAATTTGTATGGCTTAATAGCAGATCATAGACAAAGGTCGTTCAAATTAATTGGAAAATGGCGGCAACCTTCAGGGACAGTGGGCTCTGCCAGCCATGCAGGACCGCTGGGAGCATTCAACAGCAGCCGCCCACAAGCATTCAAACATAGAACTCTAAAGGGTAGCCTTCTAGGATCACTGGGCATAGCCTTTACCAGACCATCCAGAATGAATGGCAATGACTTTCTGACAATGATTCAAAATACACACGCACACGCACACACACACAATCTTATAGAAAAGCAGATACTGTTTTAAAACGTAGAGATCTTTCTATTCGTACCATTGAACTATGATGCATAGACTAGCAGTTCCACTTCCTCAATTCAATCTCCATTCTTCAGTATTCAAACTGGCCGGTGCTCAGGGCTCCACCACACACACCACCCACTCTTGATTGGGTACAATTTACAGCGCCAAACAAGACCCACCCTGCTAGAAAACCCACCTCTGCATATACAGTTTAAACATGATAAATGTGACTCTCAGCACAGGTCTCGGTTGGGCCATTACAAGAGATAGTAAGTTGTGTTCCATTATCGTTACCACTCTGCAGCTTTCATGTGTGGTTTTCTACGGCCCACCATGGGCCTGATTGCACTGCAGTAGCCTCATACTGGGTGCTACACTGTGATCGGTTCAGACCTGAAATAGGACATCGGCTCCATCATGGAAACTGCAAACACAAGCAGGGAATGAGCAAGGCAAGGAGTGAAAAATAAGAAATATCTCCCTTCTTGCTTTGTTGTTTTCAGGCTGACTGACCCTAATGTACCCTGGTAAATATATGTAGAATTGATTGAATGAAAATGCTAATGCTATGCTGATAATTTCAGCATATTAACAAGGAAATAAATAGCTGTCTGTTATATGTGTTCTGGTTTTTCATTTAGTACGGATTTTTGTTCTTCCTTGCGCAGCAGGTAATATCTCCATCCTGCTCGATGCTGATTAACTTAGCTTAATTAGACACAAATGGCCTTGAGAAGGCTAGGGGTTTGTGTACACACACTTAATTTACGTAGATAAAGCTGTGAATATTTTTCTGTTGATTACAGTCCTTTGTGAGTTCACAATGTATTGTGTTTTCATTTGTTTCCTACAGATAATTCTACCTAATTTACTGGAAGCAGGCAAAAAACAACATACTTAGAGGATCCTAATCATGACCAAATGGCAATAACAAACATCTGCGGCCCATTCTGGGGAATAATAAGCGCAAGGTGGCCGTGTTGCCACAAGGAAACACACCCAGAGCCCTCTCCACCATCACCTTCACCAACGGCTCGTCGCGCCGCGCCTAATTATCCTTAAAACCATGGAAACGACAGGGAGCGTCTCACCCGTCTCTGTCCCCAGCCCTCTCCACGGTCGACATGCCCATTAGCTGTGTGGTAATTAAAAGTGGCAGAGCCATATGAAAACCTTACTAATGACTCCATAAACCTATTACTCTGGGGCCATGTGAGCTGCTTCAATCGCGGCAGGGCCGTGGCTGCGGTGGTGGTTGCGCGTCATGGTTCAGAAGATCCCAAGCTTGAAGCGCTTTTCTTGCAGAACAGTGAATCGGATCGCTCAGATGGAGTAGAACGGTCGATCAAAACGAAGCAAAGAAACTCACCTAATGACATTTTTATTTGTTCATATTTATTGTTTTGGTCTAATGCTGCTTATAGCCATTACTATACCAGGGAAACACTTTGGAAAATATAAGCAGAATGTGGCATCATTCTGCCTTCTTCAAGCTAATTTCATATGAGACACAGTGCTGTGCTCAGGTGTGGCAGGTCTCTCTTTACCAAATCTAAGTGGAGTTTGCATTGCTCTCTGCCTGCCGCTGCCTTTGTACTGCCTCCTGGCCTCCTCTCTCCTGTGAAGCTCTCCTCTGGCAGTTCTGTTCACTGGACCCTGACAGCGTTTCATTAGACGGCGGCTCCTGAGGGACCCAAAGGAGACTGAGCCTTTCTTCCCTGCACAGCCACTCCCTGCTATTGTTGTTGTCAGAGGATCCCGGCCCGCTGCCAAGCCACCATTAATGAGATAAGAAAACATGGCCGCCCTCACTGGGCATGGACGCAGATCTGGCATGTCTAAATAGAAGGGAAACTTAGGGTATAAGCTTATGTTTGAAATCAAGTGTGCTTCTTCTTGGTGTACGCTTTTGCTCACAGCCAAGCTCGTGACTGTGACTGTGACTCTTTAACAGCTTTATTGCGCTGCTCTCTTGTGCAGAAAATGTCCCTGGGCACCATTCATCTCTCTATTTCGCTGTGGCAGTGCTGTCGACATGCTTATATGGTTTGTTTGTTTGGTTGGTTGGTTGGCTTTTGAAATCTTTTGATTCATGGCAGCAGTGCCAAGTCATTTATGTAAAACGTGATACAGAATTGGCAGATAAAATGTGCGTGGCACACAAACTCTTGCTAGTGCTTCTGACTATGCTCCTTGCATGTTCTATCCTCTGTGAGCTTGGATGACAAGGCATGTTTTGGCAATTTTAGTAAAACAAAAATGGGGACTATTATTGTAGAATATTGTCATCAAGCAAATAACTAGCAATTAGTTCTAGCAACTTTGGTTAGTTTGTCAATAGAACCTCATTGAGGAGTTTGATTCATATATTATTGGTGATAGTAAGGCATACTCTTGCATAATGTAGCTTCTTTCTATAATCTTTTCAGTAACATTTACAGTGCCATTTGTAAGAAAGATTTGTTGGTGTCTTTTGACCAGCATATTGACCATATACCATATTGATTATGTTTACATTTCCCTTGGTTGTTTCTGTTTCATCGAATATTGTGTTGAGTGTGTGCTTTGAACTCACACAGCATTGTGTTGTCAAAGGTTGTGCGTTGTCTTGGTGTGTGGGTGTTCTATACAAGCCCCTGGATATCAGCAGGGCAGTTTGTCCCAGAAAGACCTGTGATTGATCTGGACACTTTAGCCCACAGGGTCCTGCTGTGACCACAGTGGGCCTATAGTCATCCTCATCACTTTCACTTAAACCAAGGCATCATCCTGGAGTGATAAATGATGGGGGGGCGGGGGCCCATATCAGGGCTATACACACAGAACAGGCTGGGGGGATGGGGGTGGGTCTAAAAAATGGCTGCCGGATTGGGCCAATTACTCAATTAGTCGATCTGACAAAGTGCTCCGTCTTTCCCCCTCAGCCTTTGTTTTCCTGGCTTGGCACAGTGTTTGTCCTCCAACCGCACAGGTGGAGGAGGGAGAGAAGGAGGGATCTCTGATTAGATACCAAGGTCAACTAGGTCAGTTGGAGGCAGTTTCAGTCTCTTTCTTTCTTTCCCATGTGCAAAGTGTTTCTGTACCCAGCAGGGACCTCCCTCTGCCACATCATTCCAAATAAGTAGCCTAGCGGTTGCGGAGGAAAGGAACAGTGAGGGAGCACCGCAGCACTTAACACTAATTATACAGAACTGAAAAATGTTCTATACTGTAGCTCACTTGCAACAAAGTGGAAAGGTAATAAATAGAAGCTTTCTCGGGTGTGGTAGTAGTGTAGTGTATTTCTTCCGAGGCCACCACTATTTGACTCCGTTTACGGAGGCACTGGAGGGGATCTTTCCATATTGCGATTTTGTTGTGCACTTTTGCCATAGTCAGGCCTTTCACTGCACTGCCAGCAATCCTCTGTGGCTGCTCACGGCATCCCTCGCTGCGGTGCCGTGCCAAATGGAGTATTCTTCATGCAGCTCCGCTTTGGCGACCCTGGGAGCAGTCGTCACAGTCGGCCACACTCTGACGTCCCGGCCAGGAGGGGTTTCTATCGGGAAGATGGAGGGTTGTAACAGAAGGCCCCTCTGTGTAGGCTGCTCCCCCACCAGAGTGTGATGAGTAATTAGCCCCCCTCACTCCAGGAGCCTGGGGAGCCGTGCCTGAGGAGATCACTGGGACCCTCCCGATAACAAAACAGAGGCACACCAACAACACACACACACACACACACACACACACTCTGACACACTCCAACAATAAAGCAACACGAACACACTGGGGCCCTTATCAGGGCTCTCCAGCCAGCCTGCATGAGACCTTTAAAGAAAGATGGTGAGGAACCACCAACGGAGTGATTTAAGTATATACATTTAGTCACACAGCCACACATACAGTACACGAACATGCACATCACCAAAACATGTGCCTGGGGGTTTTCAATTTACATATAGATTTAAGAATTCCATTCTCCATTCCCTAACCCCTCTTCAGTCACCGATTCTGACTGCACCATCAGCACTTTCCAGACCACCTGGCTCGGTGTCCCTCCCAGCCTGCTAGCAGGCTCAGACCAGGGACCGGGGGACTGTAGTAGATACCCCCTTCCCTGAATCCACCTCAGGGCAGCCCAAGAGGGGGGCAGCCCCCTGACCCTGAGAGGAGCTGGGACATGACACTGAATCAAGGGGTCTTCCTGTAACTGGGAGCAAAGAGGTTAGAAACGCCAAGCCTCCAAACCTCGCAGGTCTTTAAGTAGCCTGTGCTGGATGACTGCCACTGTCACTGCAGTCTTTTAAACCGGGGTTCCCTGCGGGGCATTGTACGGCTACTTAGATATTCCGATTTTCAACTTACTCTGCAGCACAAGTCGACTCTTATTTCCCTTGCTGGGTTGATACGATTTTACCGTTAGTATGGGCCTTTTTACACACGCTTGCTTGGCTTAAATTACCCTAAAGATATCCCGACAGTACATCACAGCATATGTTTCTAAGAGTAAGTCGATGGGAGACCTTCATCAAAACTGGTAACTCTATAATTAAGAACGAGAAAAAAATGCCTAAAGGGTAAGGGATACACAGAAACAGTGCTGTTGGTATTTTGACCACCATGGTAAGCACAGCCATTTCCATCCAATTAAACTGTAAATGTATGAATGAGAGAAATGTATGCAGTCATGTAATTGCCAGTATGATTGATGCTTCATAATAGCTACGCCCCCCTCATTTTTGCAGCACAGCCCCTTTACCAACCGAGCTCAAGTGCACTGAATGTTCTGCCCTCCGCACATGAAGCAGGGACTTTAGCATAGTGAACGGCGCTGCACCTTTCAGGTTCTCACTGCATTATTCCACAGATGACCTAGGGGCAGGAGACGAATCAATCCAATGGAGCTGCGATATCAATGAATCGTTGATTCGCAAAGAAAATGTATGGGATCATTATTTCTAACTGATGGTGTTGGCTTGGTTTGTGGTCGCTGCCAGTCGTAGAACTAGTTTCTCTTATGCTCTTCTAGTTCAGGGGTTCAAGGGCTGCACAGAGCTTTTCTAGCCACGTACTGCTGATCGAGTCAATGTAGCAACTTCATCATTCAATAATACATTGCACATATATGTTTCCCATTTCAATTACCACCTTCATTGCTGCACTATCCTTGTAACTGTGATACAGTTTTGCTACGTTTTGCTGGTTAAGTGGGGAAAGAGGGTTGACCTATGTATGTCTATTGGTTTCCCTGTGTCTAAATATAACTTTCTACGTGTGCTTAATACCAGGAAATGCATTAGTACTTATGTGAAACAGTGCTTTACACACAGCAAGCGCTAACTTGTCTTTGCTGAATCTGTACATCACAACAGAGTTCAAAATGTCTGTCAGTGTCATTGACAATTGCACATTTAAGTCGAAAACAGGGAAGAATAGAAAGATCTTCCAACTCATATTGTCATTTAATTCATTCTCTGAAGGGCTATAGCGTCATGCTTCCTTGCTTCTCTAATCTAATTAAGGAGATGGAGCAGTACTAATAAAGGATCCATATTAAGTCTGCTTATCTGAGCTCAACTGGCAGTTCTTCTCAGCTAGGTCTCTCTCTCTCTCTCTCCCTCACTCTCTCTCTCTCTCTCTCTCTCTCGCCCTGGCCTGCCTTCTTTCACATTCTCCCTCACTCTGTCTGTCTTTTACAGACAGATTTAACTAATATCAAACTACATCTTTAAGTGCCTTCTCTTACTTTAATGTTCTTTGAGGAGCACTATGGTGTATTGGAACTACATCAGTGACAAATCAATGTTGCTGAAGGAGGGCTCATTTCAAGGGTCGTACAGTAGGTGATTTCCTTAATACGAGTGTGCCGGAATATTGCCAGCTGCTTAAGCGAATTAAATGCACAAAGTAAGAGACTCTCCACACTCACATTTAGATTAGGATGAACTACCATGTTTTACATTGTAATTGATGACAAATTAGAAATAAGTTATGTTGGTATCATGATGTGGCCTGTTTAATAATTAGGGACCATGCTTTGGGAGCCATTTCCCTTGACAAAACAACTCCTGGTAGGATACTGGCTGCTTCATGTTTGATCACCCTGAGATTATCACACTCCACTTCCAAGCCATTGAAAACAGCTAGTGACTTTTATTAGACAGTGGAGGGAAATAAACAAGGTTGAATTGGCTCATATTGAGACTACGCTCTCCATGTAGCCAGAGGCTAGAGACTACAGTGGTCACTCCAGCCAAGGTATCATATGGGCTTAAGGTGCGGGTTTCAAACTATAATCAACCATTACCTCTGTTAACTACTGCGTGCTGAGGTGCATGTTTTGAATTTAAAACGCTAATAAAGCTTTGCTCATGTTAAGCCGCCTGGCCAAGAGCCAAACAATATGCATCACTGTGTTGTGGGATATGTTCTACTTGAAAATATACATTTTTAGTCAAAGCTAAGAAATACGTTCTCCGCCCTCGTACATATGAAACTTATTGTACCTCGCCTTTTGTAGTTGTTGTTGTTGAGGTTTTTCCCCTCGCCGAGCAGCTCCCCATGGTCTGGAATGATGATAAAGCCATGCTCTATCTCTGGGAAGCAGATGGGCCCCTTGTCACACGCGCGTGGCGGGCCTCCTACACAGGGGTAGCTCATTAAGGTTAAATAGAGATATTCCTCAATGCCCCGAGGATTTGGTAGGCCTTAAGAGCAGACAGGACCTCGTGAAAACAAGCTGGTTCTGTCTCTTTGTCATTTGATAAAAGCACTTTGATTCAAGGAGAGCTGTAGCAAAGTAACTTTTCCCCCGTCGGGTATTTGAAGGCACGCAGAGCTTGTTTTGCTGATAATGATCCTACTTTCACTTTACTAAATGTCATTTTCACGCAGGGAGGACAAAAACATGCAGGAAAAAAATAACAACGTGAATTAGACATAGATTAATTTGTATATTATGACCTTTAATGAAAAACATGTATCTATTTATAGTTAAAGTGAAGAGACTATACAGAATCATGTTGAGAAACTAATTAAGTACAAGGTAACTGAAATAATAATGAAGTCTACAGTACATAAAGCTTATTAAACTCTTTTCGAAGTGTGGCTCTCTCATCTAATTATACATGATTCATTTTGTTATCATAAAAGCTCATTACTGTATAATACAAAGCTTTTAGTAGCTTGATATTCCCTGTGTTTTTAAGCGTTTCATAATCCACCTGAACAGACTGACTGCTGAAACAAAGGCCTGCCACAGACAATGTCTTGCTTATTTTGATATGTGAAAGATCACGGGAAACACTGGTGTGTATTTGGTAGACATTATTTGTTGTTACTAACATTGTTTTCATGATGAGGTTTACCAAGGTCCTTGATATCCTCGATGTGCTGTTTCCTTTGAAACGCAAGCCATCCCCAACACCAGAACCCATCGATCTGGTTTAAACTGTTCCTTAATTAAGTGATGTTCTTTAGCGCTTTGTGACCCACATTCTTCTGACATAAATAAACACTTTTGTGACTTCCATCAAAATTCCAGAGAAAATGAAAAAGAGTGGAGTTGGTTTCTCATCCCTCCGTGTCAGATGTGAGGGGAGAACTCAACAGCTGCAACACAAAGCAGCGCCGATGGCATTATGGCTGACAGAGCTAGCGCCCAGCTCTCTGTTTGTCCAACACATTACTGGGCCATTTTATCTCTGGCTGCCGGTTTGGTCAACGATGCCCAGTGGAATGCAGGAGCTCGCTCAAAGAACAGAGGACTTTAACGACTAGATTTTAATATTGACTTTGGATGGCTCTCATTAAAAGCAAACAGTCTTAAGACAGAGACATGCAGAGTGCAAACCACTCAGCAGGAAGCTCACAGTGTGTGTGTGTGTGTGTGTGTATGTGTGTGTGTGTGTGTGTGTGTGTTGGGGGGGGGGGGGGTTCTTGGCTAATATATG
This sequence comes from Aplochiton taeniatus, assembly GCA_017639675.1. Lineage (NCBI taxonomy): Eukaryota > Metazoa > Chordata > Actinopteri > Galaxiiformes > Galaxiidae > Aplochiton > Aplochiton taeniatus. The sequence continues at coordinate 23,455,868 of CM030172.1, read as the reverse complement.
TGCAGTGCTAAGGGACAATGTACATTGGGTTTGCGTGTGCGTGTGTGTGTGTGTGTGTGTGTGTGTGTGTGTGTGTGTGTGTGTGTGTGTGTGTGTGTGTGTGTTTGAGTGTGTCTACATGTGTGCGCCTGTGTGCAAGCCAAAGCAGCGATAGAATGCATAATTTATTACCTCGCCAGAAATTAAATGAAACTGCCACTCGGGCACATCTCACCACAAACCAATTTTGAAAGGTTCCACTCATTAAAGGATAGCGAGCTCGTTCCCGTGGCGTCCTAATCATACAGAATACACCTTGCAATATTGCCATGAATTATTCGTCTGCCCGTCGCTCCGTGGAGCTCGAAGATGTTCTCTTGGATGTAGGACCACTGGATTACAGGCACAGAGGTGAAGGACGGACCTTTCAAAGGGACTGGACTCATGGCGGCTCCTAATGTCATCTCCACGCCTCCCGCTGCCACTCAGCGTGACCGTAATGGCTGTCTGCCTCTCGGACCCATCCGCAGCGCTCCCCTAGCACTGCGCTAGTGTGACGGTGCTGGGGGTAATTATTAACATTACGCTCTGTAATTATGCTCTCTCTGTCCCTTAAGCTCTAGGGAACAGGGCTGTGGCTAATGGGGGTGCTAATAGAAACACAGCTACAGTCTCCAACGGCAGGAAGATGTCAGGCTCATAGCATTGTCAAACATCCCTCTTACTCTCACTGTGGCAGGACTAAAATAAATAGCTGCGGTTACATGATAATGGATTTAATTAAATACACGGAGAAACTCTGTTGTAGGCGGTTGCTCAATGGAATCTGTAACATAACTCAATCCTGTCATTTATGACCACAGGTTTGTTGACTTTGTAAAAACAGCATGAAAAGATGAGCAAGGGTAGTTATGATGAGGTAAGGTGATTTGATTTGTATGCTTATTGATGAAGACTAATTGGGGGGGGGGGGGGGGGGGGGGGGGGGGGGGGGGGGGGGGGGGGGGGGGGGGGGGGGGGGGGGGGGGGGGGGGGGGGGGGGGGGGGGGGGGGGGACTTCTGGCCTTAGTAGGTCTGCCTTGTATTGTATATTTCAGATGCTCTTTCTTCAAAGCAGATATATTATGGAGTTTTTTTTTTCTTCTGTGGAGCAGTTGGGTTTAGGCGGTTCATTATAGTACATCAATAGCTTGACATGGCATGGAGCGAACACGTATTTTTGGAAAGGAAGGCTGGCAACGATTTCCAGCCCTTAGTGCACGTGGCAGATTTTCGAAAACTCATTATGCTCTACATGGCCTGTGGAAGCTTCAACCCTGCAATTATTTACATATGAGTCCAAATGAGAAAGAATGTATATTGGCATTGGATTGCACGAAACATTACGATTGTATCAGATGATTTTTCATTTGTAGCGCCGGTTGGAAAATATTGATCCATGCATTAATTTATACCTGCCCTTATAAGTGTAAGCAATTGTTAGTGTGTGTAATTGTGGGGGCTTGTGTGAATGTGCCTTAAGTGGGAGAGAGAGAGAGAGAGAGAGAGAGAGAGAGAGAGAGAGAGGAGAAGAAAAGGACAGGGAGAAGAGAAAGTGAGAGAGAGAGTGTTTGGTTCTCTGTGCGTTTGTTAGTACAAGCGAGAGTATGCTCCGTGCTATCGTAGTCACATGCAATTAACCTTGAGAAAGCTAGCTGCTCTCCGGTCGTCGCCCCTGCTCCAGTTCTATTAGTCCCGAGGTTTAGGCAGGCTCTACTGGGATAAGATGCAGGATGAGCAGGGCTAAAAAGAAGCGCCAGTCCAAAACAGTTCAGCCATGTTGGCAGATAACCGTCCGGCATGCCCCGCCTGCCGCTTAGCTCTCTCCGCTGCTCCATGCCAAATGGAGTCCAGCACCATCACCATTAAATCCCCCCCAATCCCACTCTGGTGAGCCCAGGAATGGCAGGAAGGGGGGATAGGGATGGATGGAGAGGCCTGGTGCTGGGCAGCCATTGATCTGCTGAAGGACTCAGCCAACTACTGGAGATCGGTTGGGAGATTAGTTACATCAGTGGAGTGATGGATTTACTTTGTCCGTTCCAAACATGTTAACATACACTGTTATTCATAATAATTGCTGCGTAATTATGAATAACAAAAGGTGGACTATATGAGTGAAAACTGCACAATCTTCTGATAACGGCAGGCACAGGGTCCCCCTTTTTTAATCACTGCTGCCACTAGTTCGTATGGCTGCTTTCCCCACTCTGAGTTTTGGTTTCACAACAGGAAAGACTCCTGACATGACATGAACCATTCCAACAGCTCTTGCGGGGGCTGATAGTGTGTACAGGACCAGGGCAAAAGCACACCACTGTCATGTCTGTCAAAAGCAACAACAACAAAAAAAGAAATAGGAGGCTGCGGAACCTGACAGTTCAATCACGCGGCCGGTAATAGTTCATTTTATCTGTGTTGATGTCCCCACGGCCGTATCATCACCAGACACCTGCAACCCAGGGAAAATAAGAACACAGTCGAAGGACGTACAACTCCAAAAAAAAGAGCCAGGGATTTATGTCAAGGATTTGAATCGTTCAAATGGTAGCAGCCAGGGTCCTGGCATCTATCTGTGGACCGGCACCCAGCAACACAGATTGACTTTACAAGAAGTGAACTTAACGTTGGGTAAAATCCAGAATCCAAACCGTTGGCTATGATTAGACACATTAAAATATGTTTAGGCGTGTTTACACACATTTAGACATGTTTAGGCGTGTTTACACACATTTAGACACGTTTAGGCGAGTTTATGGTCCAATGCACAAACTCCAGGCCTAAAAGGCAAGACCACTTAATCTCACAATTAAAGGACGTTTTATGCAACATTATCAAAGACTTTCACACCTCTTCTGGGAAGGTCATCCACCCTCTAGATAGATTCCAATTATCAGCCCCTTATATCATTCAACAGCATCCCGCTGTGATAATGAATGAAAGGCGTCTGAAGGATTCATTATTTCTCAGGCAAGTGATACTGCGATGGTGGGGTCAGAATTAATCTGAATATGAAACTCCAGGAGTTATTGATTGCATTAGAAATGAGGAGCGATTGAAAGATGAGTCCCTTGATCCTCTTTTTTTAAATGCAACGCACACATGCGTAGCACACGCCCTTTTCCACGGCTAACACCAAACCATGAAAGTCAAATCGCAACAATAGCTGAGAAATGATCATGTACACAGGTTACGCTGGATTTGGGAATGGGAACATTACTTATCTGAAAACCATCATGTAATTACTGCGGGTGGCCTATCAGATATAAAAAAATAAATAATCTCCTTCCTTTTTCCAATCCACCTGTCTTTCCAGTCGTCCCAGACTTGGATCAGTCACATTGTCTGACTGCTGATCGGTCGGAGCCCCTCTCTGGATGCCACCTGTGTCCGCCCCAGATCATCAGGCCTGGAGCCAATAGCTGCCACTGCAGATGACTAGCTCACTTACTCATTGGTCAGCTGTCTGAGGTTGTCATGGTGTCGTCTGTGCCATCAAGAAGGGGCTGGCCTCAAATGCGTCGTTCTCCTTCTTCCCTTGTTTCCCAACATTCCGACTCACCCGAAACCACCTCCCTTGTTTGGATCAACTGCTCGTCCGCACTTTGTCGTTAAGAATTAAGCATCCATAAATGAGCAAAACATCGATGAGTACAGTAAGCCCAACACAGTTACCCTAAATGAATGCCTGTGAAGTAGGTCGTTGGTACATCACGTTACCCTGTAAACAAAAACAGACAAACAAATATACCGGCAATGGCATGATGTGTCCACCTAGGTCAAGTTACTAATAGTAACCCCCCCCCCCCCAACTAATAATGTCTCCCTTCATTTCACATCATTATATTACGTTACTGTAACAAGGATAGGATCTGACTGATTCAATAACATCAAGTTACGTGGTGGAGCAAAAACAAAGATAGAATACCTCTACCGTGATGGTCCTCAGTGTGTTCACTGAGCTATGATCTGAAATCACAGGAACATCTGCTACTATGGCAGATCACCAGCAGAAGCCAAGTCACAAAACTCAGTAGAATGCAGCGCGCCACGGACGGAGACAGCTTCGTTTGTATTCGCTTTGCATGGTCCCCTACTTTAAGCCAATAAACAGCCAGTGTTACAGATGATGATGCCCCTCTGTCAGGACAAGGTGCCGAGAGCGGGTCATTTAGGATCTGGTAAAGAGGAGATGATGAACAGACAGCCAGCAAAATTCACTCCTCATGGGTGTTCAAACAGCCAAGACAACCACTGTGAATCCTGTCATCTTTTCAAAGCCATCCCTTATTTAACTTCCAGCGTTTCATCCTGTGTTTTGGCCTGTCCTGTTTCATTATTCCCACAGAGGAGGAAATAAAAGATAGATATGGATATCTCCCTCTGTTTGGCTGGGATAGTCACAGCTCATTGGGCTGTAACTTTTCTTCATTTCGCCCCCTGCATCTTAGCCAGCATCTGTAGCGCTTACTAATGGTTATATTTGTATTCTGTATCACAGTTTGTCATATTGAATGCTTCTCCACCCAAACTAAAAGCAAATAGAAAATGTGACATTGTCAACGCAAAGTCTCCCGTCCCAGGGAGACATTTAAAATAGAAATGTTTTCTGTCAAGTCACAGGTAGAGCCTATGATAGTCTGTTTCACCGGTGTGGAATGATCCAATTGGGCGGAACAACGTCTGTGATTACGGAGATGGCTCCTCAAGCTGTTGTGAGAAGAGCTAAAGCTTAGGTCAGACCTGTCCAGAAGAGAACCTTTCTGAGGCCTGCTATTACACAAATTGCCCCGCCCACACAACCTCCCGCCCACCATCCAATTTAGTCTGCATGGCCACCAGTAGCCGCCATTCACTGCAGTCTATGGCTTCAAATGAAGATGGGCCTCCTCCATCAGTCGCTAACAGCTCCAGCTGCAGCAACATTCAAGGAGACCACGTCGGCTCAGGTCCTTTGTGTCAGAGGCTAGCAAATGGACCCAAATGCAGGAATCAGGAGCAACAGAGGATTTGTTAATAAAAGGTCCAGGAACACAGGCGGCACACAGCACCTCGAATAATCACAATGAGAACACAAAGAACTAAACTAGGGAAGTGCTTAAATACAAAACAAGGGCATACCAGAAACCAATGAAAACTAGGGAAACCTAAATGAGACAACAGGGCGCAGGTGCAAACACCCAATCAATCAGGCCCAAAGGGCCAGGCCGTGACACTTTGTTGTTCCTTGCTCATGCTTTGGCCATGCTTCTTTTTTCCCTACGCAGGACAATCATCATTCACAACTGGGACGTATCAAAGAGGAGAAAGTCCTTTGTAGGATTATCTTAAGATTGCCAAGGAACAACAACAAAAAAACAGCAACAAAAATGCGCAACCACACCTCCCGGTTCACAGTTGCAGACAGTCAAACATCTATTTTCCACCTATGCATCCATTATATTTTCCATATAGTAGTTTTCCAGCAAGAAATTCTGCCCTAATGATTACAGGAACAACACTCGGGCTTATTGTACATTCACAATGGTGTTCAATTATAATGAGGTTCAGCTGCTCCTGTCGGCAGGGGTGATGACTCACTCCATGAGTTCTCATCAACTAGTCCAGTCCCCACCTAGGACCCATGCTGGTTCAAAATGGTAATGCAAAATGAACAGCAGCTTAGGCACTATTATACTAGTAAATAGCACTGTATCTACCTATCAAATGCATAGGCGTGTTTTGACCTACTTTCTCATGATCGCTCAAGTGCTTCTTCAACTTGACCTAGACAACTTTGGTGCGATGTTGTACTTTGTTGTACCGTAAAGGCAGGGAAAGCTAGGGAGAGAAGTGCTCTCTGTTCAATTCACTGGTAAATGTCCTGTCGACATGATTAATTACTGCCACCAGCAGTAATCCCATTCCATTCTTTGCACAGAAAAAGGCACGCTGAAGGTGGTAGCTGGTCTACGTTCAGAGCGATCCCTCCGGTTTTCCAGCCGTTCCCACCAGTTGACGAGCTGCCGTGTCCTCATCAACATTCCCTGATCCTACCGTCAGAGCCTCTCGGGGACAGGCAGGGCGTCTTGTTGCCTCCTCTGTCGCTCGGCGTTCCTACGGCGAGACACATCCTCAGAAGGTTCACCTACTGAGATGAGACAGTGCTGAACGGGTGAACAGAGAACCAAGCCTCTCTAGAGCACCCCCTCCATGACGCCCCCTGCAGCCTCCAGCACTGGGAGGTCTGGGAACCTTTGCTGTGGCAGGCCTGGCAGAACCCCGCCATTTAGTGGGGGATATTAATTCTTAATCCTCCCCTCTCATCACCTCTGGAGCTTTTCATAGAAAGGCCAGAGTCTACAGAAGCATTTAAAGTCTCGTTGATAATTGATACACTGGTGTGTATTTAAATTAATTATAGATAATACAATATGAATAAAAAATACAGTGGTGACCTAGTATCCTAATTTAACCTAATTTCCCATGCTTCAATTAACAACCATTTACATCCTTACTTGAAATACTGTATAATCGATGACTGGTTAAGACATTAGCAGTACATTACTTTGAACTACTTGGCACGTTCTCTCAAGAATCTAAGAACAACATCTAGCAAACCTGAAGTAAGTTACAGTACAATTCTGCTAATAAGAGATTTTTGGGGGGAGGGACAGAGGTGGCTCAGGTGATTGTGATTACATCAGGTAGAATGCTTTTGTTTTCAGCTTACCTACGTTTCTGTCTGATACAGGCACCCAGCTCTCTGGTTTTCCAACACTGTCTACTGTGGGCTTAGGTGCTTCATTGCACATTTTTTTATTTTCAATCTTGTCTCATTCATTGATCATCCAAGCATTCATTTTAAATAAAACTGTCCTTTGCAGATTGGAGCAAGTGGGGTACAAGTAATGATAAGTATTGCAATACGATAATAAAAAAGCTTAATTTTAGAAATGAGATATACATTTAATGCAATTCACACGGCAAGGACAGACTCTCCACTTTGCAGTGAGAGACATATATTATTTCTGCGCGTCCATATGGATCAAGTCACTAGCTTTATAATGGCATTGCCCCTTAGTCTAAAAATATATCTTCCCAGCCCCCCCCCCACCCACCCATACCACCACCATTAGTCTCCAATGAACAAGACTAGTAGCAACTACGAGCTAATGCAAACCCAAACATCACACTTTGAGAGTTGAGCACAGCACCTTAGGCCTTAGTATAGTGTAATGATGGGTGAGGAGGCAGCAAGAGCCTACAAACTAGTAGGTCAGCTGCTCTGTCTTCTTAGCCAGTAGCAATGCCATTCATTAGTAGGGGCACTGCAGCTTAACTATTGGCATTTCAAAAGGTCGGTTGCAATTTTCTCAAAACCTTTGCAGCACTCAAATAATAGTCTGTGGTGATTTTTATTAGCTCTCCCTCTCTTTAATTTTGTTCCGATTTTTTCCCCTTCCTCCCCCCCTGGTCTCAGTCAAAGCTTAATGTGGAAGGACCATGGAGTGACCCAGTGAGGGAGGTAGGTACCTTTGTGCCAGGCTACTTCAGAAAGAAATCGTTTCATACCGGCAGGTTCACCTGCCAGGTTTGAGTCTTAACAGAAGTTGACGGTCAAAAGATACTGTAACAGAAACCACTGGCACACCAGCTCAGACAATAGATTTGAGAGGCATTCCAACATGTACCAAGCCCATCGTGACAGAGCTTCTGTGCTATTTGAATGTAGAATCGCTCAAAAAGAGTATGTTGAGCATGATGTGCTCACAGCAAAATGTTGTACTTTAAAAAGAACATTTGAGTCTGTTGCCACATTCATAGCAAATACTTTCCTTTTCAAAGCAATTGAATGCCTAGACCTGATCAGATAGCCCTCTTTGATAAGAACATCAGAAACATAATATTCTTAGACAGAAACACATTGCCTATACTCTGCAATCTCTGAAGCTTTGTGTTCTCAAGAGCAGGTTCTTTTGGTGGAGTACATGAGACAAGTGATGAATTATTATCTTTCATGAACCAAAAGAGATTCCTCTGATATGCTTTTGCTTCTTGCTGGTATAACTTCATTAGACCGAACAAACAGGCAGTAAACTTGGGCTTATTTTTTGATACTTTCTTTCTACACTACTGTACAGTATTTACATTGACAAAAACTCTGATCACAACCCGCAGACCCCGCTAACCCAACAAAACCTTCAACCCTAGGTCCAGCTTCTTTTCTTGTGTCTGCTTTTGCAGGCAGTGTTCTGCTTTTCTTTTTGTCACTGAGAATATGTGTCTGAGACGCCGCTGCACCAGACAGGCTAGCCGGCATTGCTGTGGGAAGACAGGCAGGACAGGAGCCGGGTGCCTGGGAGATGCCTACTCAACACCACACACTGTACATTACACAATGCGACATGGTGCCAACATGCCAGAATGCTGCTGCATCACTCACGCTCCCTAAGACATAACGTAGGACGCCCGGGGGGTCCTGACGTCAGCCTCATAAATCATTGCCCTCCAGGTCGGGATTTAAGAGTCAAGCCAATTCAGAAATCCATTTTGATTTCCACTGTGGCAGCCGGGGATAAATCACTATGCACACTCCCCTCCATATCCTGTTAAAGAGCGGTGAACGTCGCCTCGTAAATCTCCCTGGACTTGGCAGCATCCCTCCACCCTATGCAGACTATGTTTTAGGCTGAAAAAAAGTTGTTGGCATTGTAGGCACTTAAAGCTTCCTTATATGCTTTTTGTGGTATAGGTTTGTAGCTCTATGTGTTGTCTTTCATCCGTTATGCCTTCTGATTCTACAAATAGGTCGTACGCAGCGAGAAGCTGTCAATCCTGGCCGCTCATCCTCTCCTCTGCTGGGTCTGGCTCGTGCCTTTATTTCCCAGTTGTCATGGAGATGCCACATCTCTTAGCTTAAGTTTACATGGCCTTGATGGCAGATTCTTTTATCTCAGACATAAGGTTCTTTCGAGGCTTTCATAAAGATTCTGTAAATCTTCTCTCATCATGCCTCGCACGTCTGCTCATCAACCAACTCAAGTGTCTTTGATTCAGTTCTGAGGGCTCCATTGTGTCGAGAGTGCAGGGCCATGAGCTGAGTGATGGATCCACGTACACAATGTGAAAAGAACATGATAAGGAACTGCCTGAGAGTTCAACAATAGGCTTCACAAACCCCCTTTCATGAGCCAGGAGCATAATTGTGCTGGAGTGACAGTGTCTCCCAAAGACAAATATAGAGACTGAGACAGATGCTGCTTGGTAAGCTGGGAGAAGATGCAGCCTGAGTCCTGCTCCCAGGAGCGCACCTTGCCGGATCCAAACCCCAGTCATCTCGGAGCCCAATCTGCATGATACTGGCCCAATGCCTATCCGCGCTACGTGACAGGATTGAATAAAGCGGTGTACTTTTGTCGTTTTCCGACATGATCTCCAAGTCTGTTTTCTCTCATTAAGTGTAATTATTAAGGGTTTGATTTTGTAAATAGATTCTCATTGCACAATGAAATTTCATTACATTAACATAATCCCATGTTGGTATGAGATAAGTGTGACGATGATATATTGTACAAGCATGTGCATATACTGTTAATTCACTAAGCAAGATATTGCATAACGTCTGTACTATATTTCCCCCTCAGACTCAATAACAGGTCAGACCACTAATAGCGAACAGTCAAAGCCTCGTCTAGTTATTGATTATTCCTTAGAATTGCAGAGGAAAGATCTCCCCTCCCCCTTCCATGCAGAGCTACATAAACCTAATCGCATGTATCTAGAGATAAGTATGGTGGTGATATATCTGCATGGGCATATACTGTTGAAGTAGGCAAGGCATTGCATGGTACTATAGGCTTTTTGTAGTCCATTGATTTCATTTACAGTATACACAGTAACCTTTAGCCATGAATACATTGAAACTGTTTTATGAATCTAGAATGGAAGGCTACAGCATTCTATATGAAGACAACTCCTGAAAATGCTTAAAAATTGCTGTAATATTTTTTCATTCTGAAATTTGACTCAAATGTGTGGTATCATATTCAATGTGGAAAAAAACATCACTGTTGGTTTACATCAAATAGATCTTTTACTACAACTAAAATAAAAATCTTGCATCAAATATTATATATGTATATATATATATATATATATATATACACACACAACCACATCAGGTTCCGTTAACATTTTTTATGAATGATGAAAACGAGCAGAAAATATTTTGTTTGTGTCTGCCCCAAATGATGATTAAAACGTGTCTCTTGACATGACCTCTGTTTAATGTGAGTTTAAAAGCGGGGACCTTCAGAGTGCAACCAGGAGGGCTACAGGAATTAAATGATTGTATTTCTCATCTGTGATAGGGAAATAAAGGGACGCATTTGTGTTCAGGGTACAACATCAGCTCTATTGTGAGAGTATTCAGTCTTTGTCAGGTTTGTAATTTTTCACAACAATGCCAGGTAGTCTCTGACAAGTGTGATGTTCTTAAATCTCCTGATAGGAGTCGGCATTAACACACACTGAAAACACAAAGGCCAAAGCCTCCTGTATTATCTCCCTTTCACAGAGAGGCGACATGGAACATTAATCTTCAGCCGTACAAAATACCTAACAGGCTCTAATATACACACACAAACACACACACACACACACACACACACACACACACACACACACACACCTACACACACACACACACACACACACACACACACACACACACACACACACACACACACACACACACACACGTAGACACAGGCTCCAGTGTGCCAGACTTGCTTTTATTTATTAGAAAGACGTTAGGCGCTTGGTTCTGCAGAGCCAAGTACAGAGGAGTGCTGAAGAGTCATTTAAGAAGCTGACCAGAAAGCCTATGTTGGTTTGCTTTGGTTCACATTGGTTCCTTTCAGGGTCCCTTTGAACATGACAAATTGCTCTTGAAGGCAGTGTCTAATGCAGTCCAAAACTACCTCTTCAGGCCATTGTTTCTGAACGTTTATTCCCTTTCCAATGACTTACGGTATTGACCTTCGTGTCTGTGCATTGTAACTGAAGATGAACTAATGGCTACTTGTTAAATATGCCCAATTTTCCTGGCTGGGATAATTAATGAAGTAATTAAGCACAGAGGGTGATTGCAGAGTCATCACAAAAATCCTAGAGAGACATTTTTCACTCGTCCTTCCTGGCTGGCTGCGGCCTGCACTTCCATTCCCTCCTATCTGCTGGTAAACCCATTTTCTCCTTTATAGAGATGGTGGCAGTACTCAAAAACATGAGTACTGCACTGTTTGTGAATAGATTACATCGGTGCAATGGCACAATCGAACTGTTGAGAATACATATACCGTAAATGTGGACTGGATCTCTGTCTGTCTGTCTGTCTGTCTGTCTGTCTGTCTGTCTGTCTGTCTGTCTGTCTGTCTGTCTGTCTGTCTGTCTGTGTGTGGGGGGGGGGGGGGGCTGTGTTTCTGTCTGTCTGTCCGTCTGTCTGTCTGTGAACTGAATTTCATATATATATATATTCTAGGAAGTTACGGACATTTCTAGAAAGTTACACAACACCAAATGTCCCCTTGTGAACAAAAAAATCCCCACATACACTAAATAATTGGCCACTAATAGCAGCAGTAAATGTTTCCTCTCGTTATTGATCAGTCCCATAATGTGCGTTTTCAAACCCTTTCCTATTCAGAACTCCTTCAGTGAAAGGGAAATCAGCACACCACTTTTAAAAGCACAATGTGGCAGAATCTTAAGAAATTCCTGTTGACATTAGTCAAAGAGTTGTCTATGCAGTCAGTCAGCCCAGGATAGAGAAAGCTATTACCTTCGGTCAAACCGGACTGGAAAAGTTCACGTTTCTAAAGCGCCCAAGTTTCCACTGAAACCTATATGCAAATGTATACATCATAATAATAATGGATGAAGAACAATATTTACAAATTACGCTACAAAATTACAAGACAGGACACAAAGAATGCCTTTGAAAATGTTCACACAATGTATTGTCTTGAGGCACTTTCACCAAAGCCCAGTGTAATTATATAGGTCTACTGCAGCTGACTTCATGCAAAGTGATGAGGAATGAGTTTGTGATGAAGACCTTGCCTGGGGCAGCTCTGTGGATTTATGCCCTGCTCCGTGGAGCAACTCTCTCTTTAGCAGCATGGGGAGAAAAGAAAGGCAGTGGGAAGGGGGAGGGAGGGGGGAGAGAAGGAGGGGAGAAAAGACAAACGTACTTGATTTGAATATGTTGTTGTCACAGTACATGGTCCGGCTCTATACCCGGCTCAGCAGGCCTGGACACACAGCTCCGGTCCTCTGGAGCTCCTGAAGGTGGCATGGACTCCAAACCATCACACTGGACTGCCTTGCATTGAAATCAAGCCTCACCCACATTGTTGTCCCACCCTGCTGGACTGCCCTGTCACAAACCCAGCTCCCTCTACTAGTCTTACCTGTATCTACATGAAATGCTGGAGAGTCCTTTGTGTCCGCTAAACTCGCCCCGACCATACTGTTCTGTATCCGACCTTTGCTACGCCGATCTGGCCCACGTCTTCTGTCGAGCGCAACAGACGACCTCAGTTCCGTAACGACCACCTCTGAGCAACAGTCCCATCGTTTATAACCCCCGCCCACGGCCAGCTCTGGATCCCGATCCCTGTCACCGCGCATCGTCTCCACCATCCTTCATAACTCCTGCCCCACCAGTCCCGCCCCGCTACCCCTGCCCCCACCCAGCCCGCTGGTGGCCCTGGTTAACTGAGCCTGTAAATCAGCTTTAAGCAAGCGCACGTCCGCGGGGGCGCTTGGCTCCGCCGGCCCGCTGGAGTCAGCACCGGGTGTGGCCATCCTCAAAGACCGTGGAGCGAGACCCCCTGAAGCGAGGTGTGGGGGGTCACGGAGGTGTGGGGGGGTCACAGAGGTGGATCTTAGAGAGGATTAAACAATCAAAGACATGAGACTCTATCTACAGAGATGTATAGTTAGTACATTAAGCCGACTAAGATCAATCAACGGGAAGTGGTGTCATTACTCAGGGCAGGGAAAAGGTGCGCCCTGATTTACATTCAACGACATCTCTTTTCTTTTCTTCCTTAAATAACACTTTTATGACTAATTATAGTTTTTACAACATTATAATTCAACTAAAACCACAACTGAGTTATGAAGGCAATTGACCGTGTGAGAGCCGTATAAGAGTCTATAAACACAATGTCGGTCCGTGGCGACCGTAACGGAGTCCTTGGCTCTTGGTTGCCACCACACAACTCTTCCGAAGCTGGGAATGTGGTGTGGGTGCTGTCTCCCCCTAGGCCAACATCGATTCAGGAGACAGAAATGGGGCTTTGTCGGCACGACAACAGTTTTAAGCCTAGCCCTATAGGCAGTCCATCTGTGGCATGCACACTAACTGCTAGTCCCTGCAATTTCCTGCAGTCTGGACTGTAATAATGTCATTTGTTTCAAAACTAGTCATTAATTAACATGTGCGTGAGAATAATTAGTCTGTTAGCCTATTCTATAATGAATGGTGCATATAGTCAGGGAGCAACATAAGTGGTTTTCTAATATGCTTTTACAGCCAATCTTTCAAGACCTTACCATGAATGTTTCAACAATGTGCCAGCTCATACCTATATTTACACTAACATATCAGTCCTGATATTCTCTAAATAGTAAATGCATTTGAGATGGCCACGTTCTTTTGAACGTTAGCGTACTGATAGCAGGGCATTCCAAGTAAAAGAATCAAGAAGAGAAAGGAGTTAAGAGGCAAAAGGTATGGCATCCTTTTCGTGTAGTAAAACCGATTGTGGGCCAATGAGTAGAACAGGGTGGGTGATATCTTCTTGTTAGTTCAACTCTGCTGTCTCTGAGGGGCAAACGGAAGTGCGGTGACTACGTTTTGTTGTGTGTATGTGCATGTGTCTGAGAAGTGTAAGGCGTAAGAGTGAATACGTGTGTGTGTGTGTGTGTGTGTGTGTGTGTGTCTGTGTGTGTGTGTCAGTAAGGTTAGCTGGCGGAGATCGGTGAGAGCATCTGTTCACAGTGTAATGAGTGTGTTCCTCCCTCCTCTCTCACACTCCCATCATTAACAGTGTTTAATTAAAGGACTCCCACTCCTGTGGTTGGTGAGCGGGCTGAAACTCTGCGGGGGGGAAACAGGAGATATCTCAAGAAAAAGTCTTCAATTACCAACAAGTGCAATGGCTGAACAACGATACTGCCGACGGTCTCTTTTGTGGTCACAATATATCAAATTAAACAAAACATTTTTAATTTGTCGATAGTAATTCAAGGCATGTTTCTTTTTCATATTTTTGTCTCACACATGCATGCCTCCACTCTTCTCCGACACACTCGAGTCGAGGGGGTGGCACGCCGCTGAATAACAAAGACCTTTTCCCGCCGCATCTCAACTGGAGGATTAGATGCAAAAGTTAAGGCTCGAAGAGCATAATAAAACAAGGGGCCGTGTACGTCACTGGAGGAGGAGGACGGTGGCAGTCCATCAGTCCCCTGCCGGGCTTTCAGTTAAAGCAGGTGGCTGGCCAGTGAGTGTACTGCTTACCATCACTTGGGTTCCCTGCCTCATAAATCCTCTGTGTTAGTGTCTAAGCATTTATTTATGGCTAATGTTGTCGGCAGGGGCCAAGGCCTAGCGCCATAGCCCCAACCATCAATCTGATCGCCCTCGGCCAACGGCCAAGTTGCATATCGTCACAATTCCGATGCATTATTTATTATGAAGCATTAAAAAGGGATACATATTATTAAACAGTGCTGAGGCCAGAGGGCATAATCATGTCCACCCCAGTCATATTTCACCTTGCCACAGTCAGGCCAGTGCACACCAGTAGAGGGTATTGTAAGGGTACGCTGTGTGAATGCAAACACAGCTGAATGAGAGTATGGACTCCTAGTCCTGATGATAGATTACTTTCGGTTTCAAAATTAGATAAAGACAATTCTTATTCAAAAACAATAACATTAAATTAACAATTGTATATAGATGTTAAAATATACTTAATATAATGATAATATCAAATAGTACTCCTGTACTAGTACTTACTGAAGTAATAATAGGTCATAGAAAAATATGCTCTGAAATCGTTTAGTCTGAAAACCATTATAGAGTTGCTATTTAATTACTTTTCAATTTCGAAATATAGTTTTAAAAAATAACCTTAAAATAGGAAGAGGTTAAACAGTACAGTATGTGTACTGGTACAGTTGGAACAAAGCTTCGAATACATTCTTGTATTAGAGCTCACCATCTAATTCCAAACATGCTGACTTTACAAATCTGATTTACACTTGCTACAATTACATCCTTATAGTGGTGTGTGCAGACTACTATTTAGATTTAGATAGATTTAAAATACAAAGTGTCCCTGGTTAGGGTTAACTAAAGCCTTGTTCAAATCAATGCAGCACTTACATAGAGAATAAATAATCACAATGCATTTTTTTACTCTTTTTGGGTGAGATATTATATAATCTAATTAAGCAAACGTGTTTGCGTAATGAAACAGAATGGAAGAGTGAGGGAAGATGAACACAGACGCCCACCAACGTTTTTTCCTTTTTCCAAACAGGACTTCGGTGTCCTGGAATACCCTGTCACTACTCCGTAAGTACTCCCATGTCTGTTTCAGTGAGCTTTAGACACATCATCCACTGCCTATGGCGGTCGGGAGACCTCTCTCTGTCCTTCCCTCCATTGATTCATGCTCATCTGGGGAAACAGACAAATTGGGCCAAGTGCCCCTCTGAAGAGACCTTATGGATCCGTCTAGATGCAGGAGGCTCAGGTCAGGACCTATCACTCTTCTCTTAGTCTCCAGGGGCTGTTGAGGCTGAGGCAGTAGGGGTCATTGGAAGATCCATGCAGTGTGTGTGTGTGTGTGTGTGTGTGTGTGTGTGTGTGTGTGTGTGTGTGAGTGAGAGAGAGAGAGAGACCATGAGACTGAGTGCGCGCGTGAATGTCACTAGGTAGACATTGAAGTGTATGTGTGCGTGCGTTGCACCTTAAATTGTAACATTCAAAGTTAAAATTGACGCATTCCCCCGGAAAAAAACAACTAATCTGATAATTGTCCATAGAGCAGCAGCTCCAAACCGGAATCGCCGGCCCCCGTGCGGAACGACTGTACGA